>OY740790.1:44715715-45345715 GCA_963514005.1 Raja brachyura
CCGGATGAAATCCACGTGGTCACACAGTGGACATACAAACTCTACACACAGAGCATCCAAAGTCAGTCTGAACAAGGGTCTTGACCAAAAATGTCACCCAGAGATGCTGCCTGTCCCACTGAGTTAATTCAGCTTTTTGTGTCTGCACCCAAAGTTGGGATCGAGCCCGGGAAAATACCATCTGGCTGTCTCCAGAAATGACCAGTCCTATAGTTACTGATTTAATTTCCTAAACTATTTGCAATTACTTGAGAACTTAGCAACTTATATAACAACATATAACCATATAACAATTATAGCACGGAAACAGGCCTGCTCGGCCCTTCCAGTCCGTGCCGACCATTTATTTTCCCCTAGTCCCATCTACCTGCACTCAGACCATACCCCTCCATTCCCTTCCCGTCCATATACCTATCCACTTTACTTTTAAATGTTAAAATCGATCCTGCCTCCACCACTTCTGCAGGAAGATCATTCCACACAGCCACCACTCTCTGAGAAAGAGGTTCCCCCTCATGTTACCCCTAAACTTCTGTCCCTTAATTCTCATGTCATGCCCTCTTGTTTGAATCTTTCCTACCTTCAATGGGAAAAGCTTATCCACGTCAATTCTGTCTATCCCTTTCATCATTTTAAAGACCTCAATCAAGTCCCCCCTTAACCTTCTGCGCTCCAAAGAATAAAGACCTAACTTGTTCAACCTTTCTCTGTAACTTAGTTGCTGGAACCCAGGCAACATTCCAGTAAATCTCCTCTGTACTCTTTCTATTTTGTTGACATCCTTCCTATAATTAGGCGACCAAAATTGTACACCATACTCCAGAATTGGTCTTACCAATGCCTTGTACAATTTTAATATTACTTCCCTACTCCTATATTCAATGCTCTGATTCATAAAGGCCAGCACACCAAAAGCTTTCTTTACCATCCTATCTACATGCAATTCCACCTTCAGGGAACTCTGCACAGTTATTCCTAGATCCCTCTGTTCCACAACATTCCTCAATTCCCTACCATTTACCATGTACGTCCTATTTTGATTTGTCCTGCCAAGATGTAGCACCTCACAATTATCAGCGTTAAACTCCATCTGCCATCTTTCAGCCCACTCTTCCAAATGTCCCAAATCTATCTGTAGACTTTGAAAATCTACTTCATTATCCACAGCACCCCCATCTTAGTATCATCTGCATACTTACTTATCCAATTTTCCACCCCATCATCTAGGTCATTGATGTACATGACAAACAACAGTAGACCCAACACAGATCCCTGAGGCACCCCACTGGTCACCGGCTTCAAACCTGACAAACAGCCATCCACCATTACTCTCTGGCATCTCCCATTCAGCCACTGTTGAATCCATCTTGCTACACCGCCATTAACACCCAAAGATTGAACCTTCTTAACCAACGTTCCATGGGGAACCTTGTCAAAGGCCTTACTGAAATCCATATAGACAACATCCACTGCTCTACCCTCATCAATTTCCCTAGTAATCTCGTCAAAAAATTCAAGAAAGTTTGTCAAACATGACCTTCCAGGCACAAATTCCAAGATGGCAGCGCGCATGGTCACAGCGGCTCACGGCTCTCCGTCTCGGTGCTCTTTTTTGTTGTTCATGTACATTTCATTGTCCGTGTACGTCTTCACTATCGGTTCTGCAAACATCCGCTACACCCGCCAGAACCTCATGGACGTCAGTGACCAGCATCAGACATCTGTTTCGAGTGTCTTTCATCACACGCATAACATCCCAGACGACATAGTGAGACCATCGGGCTCCCCGTGGATTGTTGTGGGGTCCAGGAGGCGGCACAGACGGAGGAGGGAGAGAAAGCAGAAGCGAGCCGCAGGTCCGGTGTTTTGCTAAGGCTAAGAAAACAACCACATAAGCCACCTCCACCCGGCCTGTATCTCTCCAATGCCAGATCCCTGGTTCATAAAATGGATGACCTGGAATTACAACTCGTTGGAAATCGATATGTTCGTGACTGCTGTGTTTTGATTATCACTGAAACCTGGCTTCACCAGGGGATACCTGATGCTAGCATGCAGCTAGCAGGATGCTTTCTGCTCCGCGGGGACAGGACTATGGACTCCGGTAAGAGCAGGGGAGGGGGCCTCTGTATCTACGTGCATGAGAACTGGTGCAAAAACGGGACAATCATAGACAAACATTGTTCCCCTGACCTCGAGTACATGTCTGTAAGATGCCGGCCTTTATTTCTACCGAGAGAACTAACAGTAGTGATTGTCACGGCTGTGTATATTCCACCCAACGCTAATGTAAACACGGCGCTCTCTCTCCTGCTGAACACCATTAACGAACAGCAGTGGGCCCACCCTGAAGGTGTTCACATAATTGCAGGGGACTTTAATAAGGCCAACTTGAAGACTGTATTGCCGAAATTTTATCAACATGTTAAGTGTCCTACTAGAGGGGAGAACACGCTGGATCATGTCTATTCCAATATCAAGCACGCGTATAGAGCCATTCCCCTCCCCCAACTCGGCCAGTCAGATCATCTCTCCCTCCTGCTCTCCCCAGCCTACATCCCTCTCAGACGCAGTGCCAGGCCCACCATAAAGACTGTTACAAGCTGGCCTGAAAATGCACACTCCAAACTACAGGACTGCTTCACACAGACAAACTGGGACATATTCGAACACCAGGATCTGGAAACATTCACAGGAACGGTACTGGACTATATCAAGTTCTGCATCGGAAACGTGACTGTGGACAAAAACATTTGGGTTTTCCCAAACCAGAAACCCTGGATGTCCAGCCAGGTCCGCACACTCCTCAGAGCCCGCGATGATGTCTTCAGGTCAGGTGACAGAGCTCTGTACAGGGCTGCTCGAGCCGATCTGGAAATGGGAATTAAAAAAGCCAAGGTGGACCATAAGAGGAGCATAGAGGCCCACCTGTCCAGCAATAACACACGGGAGGTATGGCGGGGCATACAAGACATCACAAACTACAGAGGCTGTGCCACAACGACAAAAGACCTGAGTACGCCGCTGGCAGAGAAGCTAAATTGCTTCTTTTCCCGCTTTGAAACATCACAACAGCAGCACTCATCTGCTACAGCCCTGCTCCCACCCTTACCTGGCTCCTGCACTACTCCACTCACTGTAAGGGAGCACGATGTCAGATGGGTGCTCCTGGCAGTGAACCCCAAGAAGGCTGCCGGCCCAGATGGAGTACCTGGTAAGGTGCTCAAAGCGTGTGCCCACGAGCTCACCGTCATCTTCACCAGAATCTTCAATCTCTCCCTAGACCAGGCAGTTATCCCATCCTGCCTAAAATCAGCCACAATCGTCCCAGTGCCGAAGAAGTCTCCCATCACCAGCCTAAACGATTACCGTCCCGTGGCCCTCACTCCGGTAATCATGAAGTGCTTCGAGAGATTGGTCCTCCAGCACATCAAGGACTATCTCCCTCCAGACTTCGACCCCCACCAGTTCGCCTATCGCCCAAACAGGTCCACAGAAGACGCCATCACCGCAGCTCTCCACTCTGTGCTGAGCCACCTGGAGCAGGGGCAAAGCTATGTCCGGATGCTCTTTGTGGATTACAGCTCAGCTTTCAATACTATCATTCCGGACATTCTCATCGACAAACTGGTCACTCTCGACCTCCCCACTCTCACATGTGCCTGGATAAAGGACTTCCTCACCAACCGGCCCCAGACTGTGAGACTCGGCCCCCACCTCTCCTCCACTCGCATGTTGAGTACCGGCTCCCCACAGGGCTGTGTGCTAAGCCCCCTCATCTACTGTCTCTACACCCACGACTGTAGTCCGGCCCACAACAACAACCGAATCGTCAAGTTTGCTGACGACACTACAGTAGTCGGACTCATCTCAAGGGGAGATGAGGCAGCCTACAGAGAGGAAGTCCTGAAGTTGACAGCCTGGTGCTCAGAAAACAACCTGGCTCTGAACACCAAGAAAACCAAAGAGCTCATTGTCGACTTCAGGAAGCACAGCACCGACTTAGCCCCCTTATACATCAACGGCGAGTGTGTGGAGAGGGTCCACGCCTTCCGGTTTCTCGGCGTCCTCATCTCCGCTGACATCTCCTGGACAGACAACATCACAGCGGTCATCAAGAAGGCTCAGCAGCGGCTGCACTTCCTGAGGGTCCTCAGGAAGCACAACCTGGACTCCAACCTGCTGCTGACCTTCTACCGCTCGTCCATTGAGAGCCAGTTGACATACTGCATTACAGCATGGTACGGCAGCTGCACCATGGCAGACAGGGAGATGCTTCAGAGGGTAGTTAGCACAGCACAGAAGATCATCGGCTGCCCTCTCCCCTCTCTGATGGACATTTACACTTCCCACTGCCTCAGCAGGTCGAAGAACATTATCAAGGACAGCTCCCATCCTGCATTTGGCCTGTTCAACCTGCTACCCTCAGGGAGGCGCTATAGGTGCATCAGCACAAGGACAAATAGACTCAAGAACAGTTTCTTTCCAAAATCCATTATCTCCCTGAACTCACACATGCACTGACTTCACAGCCTAAACCCCGGACTTTTATCTATCCACCTATTGTAATTTGTACTGTAACTGTAATTTCCATATGTGCAATAACCCATACTGGATATATGAATCCTATTTATCCATTCTAGTTATCCATTGTTTTTTTATAGATATGTATATAGCGCTGCAGAAACTGTGCACCTTATCCCCCCCCCCTTTTTTGTTTTGTTTTGCACTGAGTAGGAGCAGCTTTTAATCTCATTCTACATGTGTATAGTGACAATAAAATGCATTCTGATTCTGAAATCCATGTTGACTGTTCTTGATCATACCCTGTTTATCCCGATGCTTATATATATTATCTCTAAGTATCCTTTCCATTAATTTGCCCACCACTGACGTCAAACTAACAGGTCTATAATTGCTAGGTTTATTCTTTGAACCCTTTTTAAACAATGAAACAACATGCGCAGTACGCCAATCCTCCGGCACTATTCCCGTTTCTAATGACATCTGAAATATTTCTGTCATAGCTCCTGCTATTTCTACACTAACTTCCCTCAATGTCTTAGGGAATATCCTGTCAGGACCTGGAGAATTATCCACTTTTATATTTTTCAAAAGTGTCAGTACTTCCTCCTCGTTGAATCTCATAGTTTCCATAGCTTTCCCTTACCTCACTGAGTTCAATATCCTTCTCCTTGGTGAATACAGAAGAAAATAAATTGTTCAATATCTCCCCCATCTCTTTGGCTCTGCAGATAGCTGTCCATTCTGGCTCTCTAATGGTCCAATTTTATCCCTTGTTATCTTTTGCTATTAATATAGCTGTAGAAACCCTTTGGATTTACTTTCACCTTTCTTGCCAAAGCAACCTCATATCTTTTTTTAGCTTTTCTTATTTCTTTCTTAAGATTCTTTTTACGTTCTTTATACTCATCGAGCACCTCAGTTACTCCATGCCACCTTTAATTATTGTAGATATCTCTCTTTTTTCGAACCAAGTGTCCAATTTCCCTTGAAAACCATGGCTCTTTCCAATTTTTACTATTTCCTTTCAACCGGACAGGGACATAAAGATTCTGTACTCTTACAATTTCCCCTTTTAATGTCCTCCATTTCTCTTCTACATCCTTCCCATAAAACAAAATGTCCCAATTCACTCCATTTAAATCATTACGCATTCCCTCAATGTTAGCCTTTCTCCAATCAAAAATCTCAACCCTAGGTCCAGTTCTGACTCTCCCCATAATTATATTGAAACTAATGATATTGTGATCACTGGTCCCGAAGTGCTCACCAACGCATACCTCCGTCACCTGACCTGCCTCATTTCCTAACAGGAGGTCCAGCACTGCCCCTTCTCTGGTCGATACCTCTATGTATTTCAAGCAG
This sequence comes from Raja brachyura, assembly GCA_963514005.1. The sequence continues at coordinate 44,721,605 of OY740790.1, forward strand.
GCCTTCCTGGAGCAGATGCCCAATGACATTTGCCTGCTCCTCGCTGGTTCGGAACGCAGTTGAGTTACTCGCTTTGTTTGCTGTTTTCAAATAAAGAATTTTATTTCACTCAACTGACTCATCTCGTCTCGCCAAGCTATAAACTAAAGGGCCTGTCCCACCAGCATGCAACTCTATGCAATAAATGCGATCAAACCGGCAGTGGGGGCCGCGCGGAGGTCGGGTGATCCCCTGTACAGGACCGTTCCCACCAGCATGCGCCTGCATGCGGCAAGCGCAACTAAACTGGCAGCAGGGGCCGCGCGGAGGTTGGGTGAGTGGCGCAACGCGGCGCAAAGCGAGGCGAACTTGGAGCAAGTCCAAGGTAAGTTCGCCAGGACTTAGAGGGGCACACAGAGAGGGGCACCGAGGCACACACACATACAGGGCCATGGAGCCACACACATAGAGGGTCACGGAGGCACTTACAAATAGGTTCACGGAGGCATGATGTCCGGGCGGTGTGTAAATGTCGCGGCGACTGCGAGCCGACAAGCCGTTGCCGCGCGGAATTTTTGGACATAGTCGGTTTTTCGGAGCCCCGCACGGTGTCGGGACGAACTCGGGACGAACTCCGCACAATTCCGCACGGCTCCGGCGATCGAAGTGGGACCGGCCCCGCGACGCCGGACGGCTCAAGCGACCAAGTTAGGTCGCGCTAATCGCATAGAGTTGCATGCTGGTGGGACAGGCCCTTAAGCCATATGTTTGAAATTTACAGGCAGCAGGTATGGGTAAGAGATAGATGGCTTTCAATTTATCATTTTAAAAGGTGCATTTTGGTTGCCGGGTCTCATTTGATACATTGCTTGACTGAAAAATTCAACTCCAAAGCAATTTCTGGGAGACAGTGAATGGCAAATTGGTTTGATAATAGTGTTCAGCTAATTTGTGGTCTAGGGTGGACTACTGGTGCTTAAAGTACTCTCAGACAATGAAAATGACAATCACATGAACATCAGTTTGCATGCATTGCCGCATTCTGTGGTTACTAGGTGCAAATTTCTATCTCTGAATTCATCTTATCAATTCCCTTTGTCATCCAAATAAGCATACTTTTCCAGTGATATTCAGCATTTGAGTTCAAAAAGAAACTTCAAAACCACTTAATGCTTTTTACAGTTAAATTGTTCCGGAGTATTTCAATTTAGGGAAGGAATCAACATTTAAACAACAAACAGCACATTTTAACCTTGAAAGACAAATGAAAACTGGCAAGGTGAGAAACAGGACACTGGTTCTGACCACTGTCATCTTTAATGAATCAGTCTTAATCTGTTCTAAATTGGAGAATGGGGATTTTACCAGACCCTGGTGGGGTACCTTCCTACGTACACATTTCAGGCTTTGATTATAGAGTAATGAAGTTGAATGAAGTCCAGCGACTGGAGTCTCACCAAAGTTCGCAGGGCATCAGCCCCCCTGATGAAGGAAACTCAAGCACAGTTACGCAGGCAGAGGAAGCTATGGAGCCCATCCAGCCAAGAAAACCAGCAATGGAGAAAAAGATCAGCGGAAGAAAACCTCGTGTGAAATGGCCTGGAGCCTCGGAGAAGAAAGAATGGGAGACCATAAATGTACACCTGACCCGTATCTTACAGAGTGTAAGGGGTACAGTTGAAAGAAAGCTTGATAAGATGGGGGACAACATCTATAGCTATGGAGCAGAATAATATGGAATAAGGGAGAAAAAGGAAAAGGCACCAGTTTTGGAAAGCAAGTCCAGACGGCAAAAGGAGATGGAATGCCTAATCCGGGAGAGAAGGTAGCTATTCGTGGCAACATCTACCTTAAGACTGATGACGGACCTGGGGATCAGTGGACAAGCCCTACGCCAGGCCATCAAAGAAACATCACGGGTGGCAGTGCGGAGTAGCCAGTGGCTCTGGCTGAAGAGGAAAGACCCCATTTGGTCTCCCAAATAACCGACTAGACAGACGCAGAGTGGGGTGGTACTGGGGATGCCAGAATGCACCGCTGAGCCTACTGGAGACGTCGTGGGTTCAATCAGCGAAACATCGATGTAAGTAGGTGCCCACTTGATAACCCCAATGACGTGTCTGCCTAACTTTTCTCAACATCGGAGGAACATAGGTGAGTGCAGAAGGCTCCCATCACCATCGGGAGTAAATTGATATTTGGCACTTTGGACTTTTAACATCTTGTCCTGTGTATTTGTAAACATACAGACCTGAGAGTCATTTAAAGTAGCAGCCAGGATGAAGAAGTTAATGTGGCTTCCATTCCAGTCCAATATGGAGGTGGAGGAAGAAACTGCAGATGCTGGTTTACACCGAAGATAGACACATCATGCTGGAGTCACTCAGCGGGTCAGGCAGCATCTCTGGAGAATATGATTAGGCGATGTTTTGGGTTGAGACTCTTGTGTGAAGAAGGGTCTCGACCCAAAACATCATCTATTCCTTTTATCACCTCTTGTGATACCTCCCAGGATATTACCTATCTGCCTATGTGCTCCTGGTAACAGTCTCTAGCTTCCCAACATCTTGCCTGACAGCCCACTGCCTCCACTTACTGAGTGCAGAAGGGAAAAGTTGTAGTGTACCCTTGGAAGAGAAATTACCAAGTCTTGTGCTGTGGAGTTAGAGCATGTTACTATCTATCTCAGCCTTTGTCTAATCCAACTTCAAATCATCCCCCAGTATGCCGCAACTAGTTTTCATATTCTTCCATATATGAACCAGGAAACTATAATTCATAACTATCAGACTGTTGTTCACTTCTGTCAGAAAGCATAATGCAACCTGAGAGTTTCATATATAAAATGCAAAAATATTCAGTCAACATTAGGGCTCAATTATTGAAAGCCACACTGCAAATTCAAGATGGTACATTGTCCTGGATTATAAATCCATCCTCTACATTTCAAAATGATATAATTATTATGTTCAGATTTTATAGTCCTTTATAATTAAAAAAAGGACATTTCCACTTGTGGGAACAATCCTCTTTTCAGTTGACTGAAAAATCCTCTTATCAGTTAACCGCATGAGTGGAATTAGTAGTATCAATGCAAGGTTGACAGCAGAATATAACCTATTAAAATGGATTTTGATGTACTGCCGTTCTTTCAGCATTGAAAGTAATCAGAATATTTCAGAAGTAATGGTGAGCTCCAGGCATTGATACAATTTCAGGTCCAAAAATGACAAGTTTGACTTCACAGCAAGCTTGCTCAAACTCAAATCCTCTGTTCTTTTCAAAAATACTAATTTCCTGTTCAGAATGAGCTGTTACATTTTTTCTTTGACACTTCCAAAGTGTAAATTGTGATGGTACATAAATTCCAATTCAAAGCTTGGGTGCCAACACCAGATCGTACTCCAGCTTAAATAGTAATACGACTGTGGGAAATTCACTGAAAACCGCAATATCCTAATGCCCCTATCCCACTTAGGAAACCTGAACAGAAACCTCTGGAGACTTTGCACCCCACCCAAGGTTTCCGTGCGGTTCCCGGAGGTTCCCGGAGGTTTTTGTCCTCCGGCAACCACCTTCAACTAGTATCGCAACTGGCTTCTGGCTAACTGGCAACTGGCTTCGACTAAAATATTACCAATTTTTAAAACGGAAACCACTTTCAACCATTAGGGAGACTGACAAAAACCTCTGGGAACCTCCAGGAACCGCACAAAAACCTTGGGTGGGGCACAAAGTCTCCAGAGGTTTCCGTTCAGGTTTCCTAAGTGGGACAGGGGCATTAGTGGGACAGGGGCTTTATGAACAAAATATATTTAATTATATGAGAAACCTATTGAGTGGACATTCTAGTTAAGGATCCAATTAAAACCTCAGCCCAACTCCCTCTTTGGGAAAAGCCAGTATAAAATTGTTAACGTTGCTGCAATTGTGCTTATTTCCATGAACTCCTGACTGAAAAGCAGCTCCACAGCAAGGATCAATGGCTAGAACCTGGATCTAAATGTAAACTCATTCCTGTTTATGTTTTGCTTTTATGCTCCTGTGTCTTTGCTGAGGCTTTAACAGGTAATGCTACTTGGTATTTACTGCTGGGAGAAAACTTCCTCTTGGATTATCGACTACAAATATAATTCCTGCCTAGTCATAGACAGTGTGGAAACAGGCCCTTCAGCCCAAAGTAGCTCACATTGACCAACATGTTCCAGCTACACTAATCCCATCTGCCTGCGTTTGGTCCATATCCCTCCAATGAACCCTCACCTCCTCTACTTATTTCCTAATCCTCCTTCTCACGTTCCATTTCCATTCCAAGGCTCACCAGCGTCTCTTCTTCCTGAGGAGACTGAAGAAGGTCCATCTGTCTCCTCAGATCCTGGTGAACTTCTACCGCTGCACCATCGAGAGCATCCTTACCAACTGCATCACAGTTTGGTATGGCAACTGCTCTGTCTCCGACCGGAAGGCATTGCAGAGGGTGGTGAAAATTGCCCAACGCATCACCGGTTCCTCGCTCCCCTCCATTGAGTCTGTCCAAAGCAAGCGTTGTCTGCGGAGGGCGCTCAGCATCGCCAAGGACCTCTCTCACCCCAACCATGGACTGTTTACCCTCCTACCATCCGGGAGGCGCTACAGGTCTCTCCGTTGCCGAACCAGCAGGTCCAGGAACAGCTTCTTTCCGGCGGCTGTCACGCTACTCAACAACATACCTCGGTGACTGCCAATCACCCCCCCCCCCCCCCCCGGACACTTATTGTTATTTATTCAAATAATTTGCTGTGTCGCTCTTCCAGGGAGATGCTAAATGCATTTCGTTGTCTCTGTACTGTACACTGACAATGACAATTAAAATTGAATCTGAATCTGAATCTGAATCTGATTTTTCCTCTACATTTCACCTTTCACTATTTTCTCTGGCATCCATATCTCCTTCCTTTTCTCTTCCCCTTCTCCAACTCCTCCAAATTGCTCTTCAATTCTCTCTCCATTTTGCTTTCTGTCTTTAGATAAAGATACATTGTGGAAACCAGCCTTTCAGCCCACCAGGTCCACGCCGACCAATGATCAACTGTACACTTGTTTTATGTTATCCCAGTTTCACATCCTACACACGAGGGGCAATTTTACTGAAGCCAATTAATCTACAAGTGAATTTTCAGTGAATTTCCCACAGTAGTATATCTTACTATCTGAGATTTCTCTGTCTCTGGCATACCATCAGGCAATGCATGCTGCCTTTCAATATTCCTCCTGTGGCATCCTCTAGACCACCTACCAATTACCATGGTCTCCAGTGTTAGGTACTTCTACTATGGAGAAAAGTTTAATTACTATCCGTGTCCCTCATGTAAAACAGAACCGGAGAGTGCACATGCTGAAACAGGCACAGTATGGCATTAAACAGGGAAACACAAAACTATGAACTGCACAAAAGAAAATTCACAAAAGGGAATTTTCCAAGTGCTATTAGAGTGACACACAATGCTGGTTAATGTAATTAAAATGCAATAAAGCAGTTTCTTGGCCTACAATTTCACCAAGCAAGTGCCATCATTAAACTGGAATTAATGGTGAGGTTTACTATAAACCAGATGTCGGTACAGATTTAATTATTATCTGGTCTATGTACTTTAACCATATCCACAATAGAATAGTATCATTCAGTAGACATAGTGTGTTGTCATGCTTACTTTAACCATATCCACAATAGAATAGTATTGTTCTAGACAGTAGTGTGTTGTCATGCTTATTTTCTCTATTGTTGATTTATTTATGTAATCCTTATAAAAACCTACAGAGATGCCAATCGCAGAGAATCAACAAGTGGGATTTTGTTTGTCTACAATCAGTTACTGCACCTCATGATGATGTTTAATCAGATGGATACCCAGATCTAATATATTGCCATAGTCTAAGAAACCAACAAAAAGTGATTGCAATTGGGAGATTTCTCTGGGTTGTTCTTTGCAATAAACACCGAACGAAACACAGGTCCTCATTTTAACAGCTTTGCTGTGTCCTATTGACCATTATTGTGACTTTGGGAAACATCAGTGATATTAAGAAAGCACATCAGTGCCTCTACTTCCTGAGAAGATTACGGAGAGTTTGTTTGTCAAGGAGGACTCTCTCTAACTTCTACAGGTGCACAGTAGAGAGCTTGCTGACCGGTTGCATCGTGGCTTGGTTCGGCAACTTGAGCACCTTGGAGAGGAAAAGACTACAAAAAGTAGTAAACACTGCCCAGTCTATCATCGGCTCTGACCTCCCTTCCATTGAGGGGATTTATCGCAGTCGCTGCCTCAAAAAGGCTGGCAGCATCATCAAGGACCCACACCATCCTGGCCACACACTCATCTCCCTGCTACCTTCAGGTAGAAGGTACAGGAGCCTGAAGACTGCAACGACCAGGTTCAGGATCAGGCTTTTAAACTTGGATCGGACAAAACTTTGAACATTAATAGCCCATTATCTGTTATTTGCACTTTATCAGTTTATTTATTAATGTGTGTATATAGTTATATAATGGTATATGGACACACTGATCTGTTCTGTAGTCATGCCTACTACGTTCTGTTGTGCTGAAGCAAAGCAGTAATTTCATTGTCCTACCAGGGACACATGACAATAAACTCTCTTGAATTCTCTTGAACCTTGATCTTGAACTTGATAATATGGTCCGATTAAAATTAAATCATACGATTTTTACAAGCATTTAATGGGATTTTTACAAGCATTTAATCAGAATTCCAATTGGCACAGTAGACTAAATCAAAGACACTCAATCTGGACAGTTTTTGTGCTTTAAACAATAAGGCAGAAAATAGGGTAGACACAAAATGCTGGAGTAACTCAGCGGGACAGGCAGCGTCTCTGGAGAGAAGGAATAGGTGACGTTTTGGGCCAAGACCCTTCTTCAGACTTCGATTTAAACCAGCATCTGCAGTTATTTCCTACACAAGGCATAATATATATATTTTTACAAGAGATAATGTTAACATAATCATTAAAATGTATTATATCATATTGCAATGTATACCAGGGTAAGGGAATATGAAATAGCAAAATGCAAATTTAAGATTTATGTCTGGAATCATTGTGTAAGGAATGAATGCCTTAGGATAAATTCATTTGCTTTTATCATGTTTCTGATAAAATATTCAATGATTATCAGCTGCTGCCTAGTTCTGATGATTTAATTTTCTCTCTATTACAGCCAAGTCCACTTAAAATGATTAAAGAATAATAAATAAGAATAATATATTGAGAAAAATATTCCGTGCAAATTCCCTTTTATCTTTCCTGATGATAGCTGTTCCTGAGAAATTAAGATCTGTGAAATGAATAAAACATTCAAATGAATCGCAAAAGTAATGGATTATTCTTTTAAGTTGCTTCACAAAGGCCTATGGCTTTAATCCCTTTTGACAAACATTTTGCTTCGATGTGAAAGTGATCCAGCAACAAATTCATTGATGTCCTTTCAGTATCTCAGTGCTTGAGTGCAAGTAGATTTTGACAACCACTGGAATAGGCCAACCCCCCGGGTTTAAAAACTTCTCTTGTATAGTTTTAAAATTCATTATGTTTTGTATTGAACCAACTTCGGGTAAACTGTCGGGTAAATTTTAACAAAAATCAGAAAACCAATTTGAAATGTGCATGAACAAGTCTTCTTCAGGTTTAGGAGGGATTTATGTAGGAAAGAAATGCAGATGCTGGTTTAAATCGAAGGTAGACACAAAATGCTGGAGTAACTCAGCGGGCCAGGCAGCATCTCTGGAGAGAAGGAATGGGTGACATATCGAGTCAAGACCTTTCTTCAGACTGAAGAAGGTTTAGGAGGAACTTAGGCAGACACATGAACAGGCTGGAAATTGAGAGACACAGACCATGTGCAGGCAGCTGTATAGTTTAAAGAGGCATCATGATCGGCACAGACATCATGGACCCAAGCGCCTCAAGCTGGACCGGCGGGTGTCTGGCACAGAGGGAGGGGTGCTGGCTCCGGATCGGCTCTGCTCCGGCTCCTGGGGGGGCCCGTACCCCGGCGGCCCGGGGACCATTGGCTGCGCCTCTCAGCTTGTCCAGTGGCTGTCGGTGTCCCCTTGGTGTCGGCGGGGGCCGAGCACCGGTCATCAGTGGGGATGCACAAGGGGTGCTGCGATGTCTCGGTGGGTCAGGCAACATCTCTGGAGAAGGGTCTCGGCCCGAAACGTCACCCATTCCTTTTCTCCGGGGATGCTGCCTGTTCCGCTGAGTTGCTGCTGCATTTTGGGTGTGTATCCCCATTGATGGCTGGTACATGGCTTTCGCCGGTGCCGGGGGTGTTGGCCAGCGGCCGCTGGGTGGGACGGGGGGTGCGGCTGGTGGTCCCTGACCCATTGGGGAGCGGGATCCTCGGGAGTTGGAGCGGGGTTGGGCTGGAGTTGGCGCTTCTTCTCCGCGTTAGCTGTGGGCCTGTGGACATCTGCTCCGGGCCGCTGTCCTGTCAGTCCGTGGCCGCTCCGGACATCACCAGCCGCCTAGAATGGCTCTCCGCCGGTACAGTCTCTCCCCCTGTGTCCCACTTGCATCTGCCTGCTCTCTCTCGCTGTTCCACCCCGGTCTCCCGCTACCTGGCACCCCTGTTCCACAGATTAAATATATTTTTACACATAAATCATGAATAAAGATAAGAATTTATACACAGTTTATGCAGCCTGCGCTTTGTTCGCATTTTATTTACAACGAGTGACCTTTGACAAATCCCATGATTCCTTGCATATTACGGAATACCGAACTCCCTTATTCTCGTGTCCATTGTCGCCAGCGGCTCCCTCCTCCTTGGCTCTCCGGTCTTCGAGGCCGAGCTCTGTGGTTTTTAAGCCAGGTCTTTCTTCATGGCAGCGAGCCAGGCCTGCCACCGTTGCTTGTGGCTGTGGGGGTTTAGTGGCTTCCCCTTCAGACTGACAGGTCCGGCGGCCAGCAGGGTCATCTTTCGCCTGGCACACCATTTCTCCTGGGCAGGTACCCAGCACTACAGCATCGCGGGAGCCTTCTGCACCATGCGGCTTCCTGGGAACATCGAACATCAGCCATCTTCGAACCTACACAAATGAAATGGAAGCAAAACATTCTTAACTTGAGGGACTGCCTAAAATTATCATTGACCTGTGTCTCCTCAAAGTTTGCTTCTGTGAATCAAAATCGACCATACTTAGAACAAAACTCAGAACAATACAACACAAAAAGATGCATGTCATAAGTGATAGGAGTAGAATTAGGCCATTCGGCCTATGGAGTCTACTCCGTCATTCAATCATGGCTGATCTATCTGTCCCTCCTAACCCCATTCTCCTGCGTTCTCCCCATAACCATGGCACCCATACTAATCAAGAATCTATCTATCTCTGCCTTAAAAATATCCGCTGACTTGGCCTCCACAGCCTTCTGTGGCAAAGAATTCCACAGATTCGGAATTGAGGGATATGGGGGAAAAGCAGGAATGGGGTACTGATTTTGGATGATCAGCCATGGCCTACTCCTGCACTTACTTTCTAAGTCTATGTCTATTCACCACCCTCTGACTAAAGAAATGTATCCTCATCTCCTTCCTAAAAGAAGGTCCTTTAATTCTGAGGCTATGACCTGGAAAAATGCTGCAGTTCAGCCACAGCTTGTACAATGGCATGGGAATTGTGTTGAAATTGTTAAGGTTTGTTTAAATTGCTCAAATCTTTGTCAAAACTCTGCTTTCCGTGTAGCATTCAAAGCTGAAATTCTCAAAATAAGAGGCAAAAATGGTGCAAACTATTACATAAAGGCATATGTAGAAAGTTAAATTGTTTTAGCTAGAATTTTTGACTTCCCGAGGGTAAAAATTGCAGTGAATGTTTAAAATGTGTATGTGTGGCTTTACATAGAAACATAGAAAAATAGGTGCAGGAGTAGGCCATTCAGCCCTTTGAGCCTGCACCGCCATTCAATGTGATCATGGCTGATCATCCAACTCAGTATCCCGTACCTGCCTTCTCTCCATACCCCCTGATCCCTTTAGCCACAAGTGCCACATCTAACGCCCTCTTAAATATAGCCAATGAACTGGCCTCAACTACCTTCTGTGGCAGAGAATTCCAGAGACTCACCACTCTCTGTGTAAAGAATGTTTTCCTCATCTCGGTCCTAAAGGAATTCCCCCTTATCCTTAGACTGTGACCCCTTGTTCTGGACTCCCCCAACATCGGGAACAATCTTCCAGCATCTAGCTTGTCCAACCCCTTAAGAATTTTGTAAGTTTCTATAAGATCCCCCCTCAATCTTCTAAATTCCAGCGAGTACAAGCCGAGTCTATCCAATTTTTCCTCATATGAAAGTCCTGACATCACAGGAATCAGTCTGGTGAATCTTCTCTGTACCCCCTATATGGCAAGGATGTCTTTCCTCAGATTTGGAGACCAAAACTGTACGCAATACTCCAGGTGTGGCCTCACCAAAACCCTGTACAACTGCAGTAGAACCTCCCTGCTCCTATACTCAAATCCTTTCGCTATGAATGCTAACATACCATTTGCTTTCTTCACTGCCTGCTGCACCTGCATGCCTACTTTCAATGACTGGTGTATCATGACACCCAGGTCTCGTTGCATCTCCCCTTTTCCTAATCTGCCACCATTCAGATAATAGTCTACCCTCATGTTTTTGCCACCAAAGTGGATAACCTCACATTTATCCACATTATACTGCATCTGCCATGCATCTGCCCATTCACTCAGCCTATCCAAATCACCCTGCAGCCTCCAAGCATCCTCCTCACACCTAACTATACCCCCCAGCTTGGTGTCATCTGCAAATTTGGAGATGTTGCATTGAATTCCCTCGTCCAAATCATTAATATACATTGTAAATAGCTGGGGTCCCAGCACTGAGCCTTGCGGCACCCCACTAGTCACTGTCTGCCATTCTGAAAAGGACCCGTTTACTCCTACCCTTTGCCTCCTGCCTGCTAGCCAGTTCTCTATCCACATCAATACTGAACCCCCAATACCGTGTGCTTTAAGTTTGTATGCTAATCTCTTATGCGGGACCTTGTCGAAAGCCTTCTGAAAGTCTAGATATAACACATCCACTGGTTCTCCCTTATCCACTCTACTAGTTACATCCTCGAAAAATTCTATCAGATTTGTCAGACATGATTTACCTTTCGTAAATCCATGCTGACTTTGTCCATGATTTCACCACTTTCCAAATGCGCTGCTATCCCATCTTTAATAACTGACTCTAGCAGTTTCCCCACTACCGATGTTAGACTAACTGGTCTGTAATTCCCCGCTTTCTCTCTCCCTCCTTTTTTAAAAAGTGGGGTTACATTAGCTACGCTCCAATCCTCAGGAACTACTCCAGAATCTAAGGAATTTTGAAAAATTATCACTAATGCATCCACTATTTCTGTGGCTACCTCCTTGAGTACTCTGGGATGCAGACTATCTGGCCCTGGGGATTTATCGGCCTTCAATCCGTTCAATTTACCCAACACCACCTCCCGGCTAACCTGGATTTCACTCAGTTCCTCCATCTTATTTGACCCCCGTTCCACTGCTATTTCCGGCAGATTATATATGTCTTCCTTAGTGAAGACAGAACCAAAGTAGTTATTCAATTGGTCTGCCATGTCCTTGTTCCCCATGATCAATTCACCTGCTTTAGAATATTTTGGAATGTACCAGAGGCAAAATATCTTTCAGCTTCAATATAAAATCTAAGATTGTTTTCTTGGTCAAAACCGTACACAATGATGGCAATAGATGCAGAGACAGCTTCAGTGATACACATAGATGTTCCCTGGAGTCATAGGCTTGAGCTGTAGGGAGAGGTTAGGCAGGCAATTCCTTGTAGCACAGGAGGCTGAGGTGTGTTCTTATTGAGGTGTATAAAATCAGGAGGGAATAGGTCGGGTGAATGCACAAAGTATTTTGCCCAGATTAGGGTAATCATGAACCAGAGGACATAGGTTTAAGGTGAGAACGGAAAGATTTAGTGAGAACCTGAGGGGCAACTTTTGTGGAACAAGCTTCCAGGTGAAGTAGTTGAGGCAAGTACTATAACAACATTTAAAAGATATTTGGACAGGTATATGGATAGGAACGTTTTGAAGGATATGGATCAAATGGGGGAAGGTGGGACTAGGTAGATGGGGCATCTTGGTTGGCATGGACAACCATTCTGTATGCACGATCTGTGCACAAGGGCTGATAAATGCGTGACTCTATGACTTTATGTCACACCTGTCCCTACTCTTTCTCTTCCATCCAAGGATTCCGCACCCGCACCCCTTGCAGGTGAGCTAGAGATTATGTGCACCCTTTCATTCCAGCTTCTCTTACCCATCAGAATTCGTAAAGTGTGCCAGACCCAGCCAATTCTACTGCAAAATAGATTCACACGTAAAATGAAGGCAGTTTTGAATTGAATGGAATTGAATTAAATTGAAAGATACAGCTTGCACTTAGGCCCTTCGGCCCACCAAGTCCATGCATGTTCACACTAGTTCTATATTATCCTACTATTGCACCCACTCATCTTCAGCATGTGGGAGGAAACTGAGGCATCCAAAGGAAACCCACATGGCCACGGGGAGGATGTGCAAACTCACAAGGTCAGGATCGAACAAGGGTCTCTGGTGCAGTTGATCCCATTGGAATATTTAGATGTCAGCCTGAGAACAGCAAGTGGATTAATTGCCCATGCCTCAACTCCCCTGGCTGTCAGTCCTACATTTTTATTTCTTGAATGTTAATCTCCTTCTGGGCCTAACCCACTCATTTTCAGATAAGATACAGCCTTTTTACATGCACTCCTCTTGTTATCACTTCCAATGTTATGTCTGTCTGTCTGCGCATTGTTTTTTGAAACTAACCACAAAACCCATCTCTCTGACTAACTTCTGATGCATGAAAGACCGTTAATCCTTCTCTCACATTCATTTTGTGAATGCAAAGCACCTTGGTTCACTATACTACATTAAAGTAATTTTATAAAGTCACTTTGTTGCATTTGTTCCAGCTATGTACAAACGGAAAGTACAGACTGCCGAACTGTTACCTGGTTCAAATCTGTTTTGAGTGTCAGTGAAGAGTACATCCGTGACATTGAGAAATGCACACATTCATTGCATGGAGCAGCAATAAAACTATCCAGATGACACAAGTGGGCTCTCTTAAGGCCCTGTCTCACGGTGCGAGTCCACCCAAGAGTGACCCCAAGTGAAAGAAAAAAAACGGACTCGTGGTTATGCACGAGATTCAAAGTTTATGGTCAAGTTTTTAACCGAGTTCCCACGGGCATGTTTTTATACGATGTGCCAAGGTGCTCTCCCGTGTTACCAAGTTCCTCTCCCGTTACACTTGAGCCAACTGTGAATGAAGGTATGTTTTAATAAAGCAACAATGTTAAAGAAAACATCTCCATCCTGTGGCTTTGAGTTAAAGATAGATATCAGCGCGGCTGCATCTATTAATATGACCTACAGAGGGAAAATGCGCATCAGATTGTTGGGAGACGGAGCTCAGGGTTCGCCTCCTGAGCTGCTTTGGTCCCCAGGCGTGAGGGAGGTTGGGGAGGGTGGGGGGGGGGGCGTCATTAATCTGTCTGGGGTGACAAGTCTCTTGGGTTAGGAGTGGTGTGCAAGGGAGTGGTGTGCAAGGGAGGCATAATTCCCTCCGATCTCTCTGAAGCCCCGGACGAGAACAAAGGAAACCTAACTTGGCAGCGCGTACAAGCCCTTTGTATATTCGGGTCTCGACCCGAAACGTCACCTATCTCCTTACTCCTTCACTCCTTAGATGCTGCTGCACCCGCTGAGTTTCTCCAGCCTTTTGTGTACCCCCGTTGTATATAACTTTGCTGCTGACGTGCACACCCACTCTCTCTCCCTCTCTCTCTCTCTCTCTCTCTGCTCTCTCTCACTGCAGCTCCGAGCCGAAGCTCGCCATCCTATAGTGGTAACATTCACATCGGGTCCCCTCCACACCCACACCCCCTCTCTCCGACACACACCCCCCACAAGGCAACAGGCAGCGTGAGAGACAGAGAGTTTGTAGGGTGTTAGTTTTGTATAAGGATTTATTATTAAATTATTAGCCAAAGTCAGATTTACTTATTTTAAACGAAGTTTGGAGCGCTTGACAATACTTTTTTTTCTCTTTGCGCTCGTTTTCAGAAAGGGTTCAGACCCCGCTTAGCTCGTTGCCCCCTTTGAACCAAGCCCTGCGAGAGGGAGGGAGGGAGGGAGGGAAGGTGTGAGTGAACAAGAGCGCCGAGGAGGAGAGGGAAATAGGGGGGGGGGGGGTGGGGGGGGGGGGGGGGGGGTGGGTGGAGGAGAAATAGGGAAGAAGTTAGTTGTTCAGATCAGAAACCTGTAGGCTGGGAGCCATAATGGTGAAGAGCACACCCAGTTCTTCTGAGGAGTGCATAAGAGACATCGATCCGAAGCAATGTTCCTCTAGAACTATAACTGAAACCGTGTCCACATCACCTCCTCTTGGTCGGACCGCAGCACCAAATCTACGCGTCAGGAAAATCCATTGATTCATCTCTATGGTTTTTATAGCTAATTTTCCAATAAATAACTGCAGTAATCACCCCCAGAAAGGGTAGGATAGGGCTGAAGCCCAGTGTTTAGACGTTGGAATGTTTTTTTTTAATCATTCTAATAGAATGATTTTCCACTCCTGTGGTAATTAAACCTTTTTTTCACTCCTAGTTTTTTTAACATATTTTTAGGATATACATTATATATAAAAGTGTACACATGGGAAAATAAGACGAAAATGACCAAAAAGCAAAGAATATTTATCTAGGGTGAATTAAATTTTGTGATTAAGACTCGAGCGTGAATGGCACTGAAATAATTTAAAGAGTTCCCACGGTAGACTCACGATTCACTAAGTTAAACGCACGGGCCCTACGTTCTTACAACGAGTCTAAATGTTTCAGTTTTAATCTTGAACACTAAATTTGACTCGTGGAAAAAGTCAAACATGTTTGACTTTTTTCACGAGTTCACAAGTTTCACGGGTACCTGCCGTTAGCGCCACGAGTGGACAAGTTGATCGCGCGAGGTCCGACGTTCCGGCTACGTTGGCTGTACGTGATCACCACGAGTGAAAACTCGGGGTCACTCGTGGGCCAACTCGCAACGTGAGACAGGGGTTTTAGGTTTTTGGTCTTTCTGTCTTGTTTTGACTAAATAAATGGGGCAATTTTAAATTAAAAATGTCGATTGACTGAATGAATGAATCCCCCCACCAATAACAATTCTGCAAAAGTAAACACTTATGAGGAAGCCTAATAAATGTTTCTGCCTTACCCCCTTCCCAGCCCCTTCTCTCGCTCTGAATTTTGTTGGCGGGTGCATGTAACATCATCATGGTAATTGACTCAGAGGAATTACAGGGCTTGAGTGTGTAAGGGAGCTGAATTTAAATTAGGCGAGAGGGTGTCATTTGTGTAGCTTCAGTGACCTTTTTGATTCAAATGCATTTTCATTCAGCAACCTCACACTGTCAGACTCAGCGACTATTTCAAGCTGACTCCCCCGATAATCACCTTTGAAAATTAAACCAAATTCATAAGCATTGGGAAGATGGAAACATATTCCCCATGGTCCTTTCCGTCTTCAAGGGAGATCCACTGAGGAATGAATTAGATTGAGTTTTGATTGTGATCTTAACAAGCTTTGCACCAAAACTCGATTTTCTGGTCAGGTTTCTAAATATCTGGCTTATCTCTCTGAAAATCCATAGTGAAATAAATGAACAATAATAGAAGATCTATAAAAGCTAGAGATTAGACAATAGCTGGAACTGCTAGAAATGTATGATCTATCAAAAGGAATTTGAAAAATAACAGTGTTGTTAAATCAAGAGTAGAATTGGTTCTGCATGGTTATCCATCTTTCTCTTTCACTGTTAACTAGCCTTCGATATATTGCTAGAGAATCTCCTGAGGTTGAATCATGCAACTAACTGCTGGCTAATTGCACAGAGCTCGCGTTTCCCAAAATGCAATTGCCTTGTCCCCCTGAGTATTTAACACAAAACAATTCAATAAAAAGGATTTTTTCCAGATGCCAAGTTCCTTATAAGCATATTGCAGACACAATTGCTGGACACCTCATTTGTTGCCGGGATTGATATGATGTGTGGCATATTTCCGGCTCAAAATATGTTTCCATTTTGATATTCAAAATGGTGCGGACCATTAGATTCTAGGTCAATATCTCCTCCTGAGGTGCTATAGATTTATATCTAATTCGATTTTTGCGAAACGCTTTGGGACATTTTTCTAGGTTAAACCTACTCGGCAAATATCAAGTGAAATCATACAGAACATGCTGGAAATACTGAGTAGATTAGAGAGAACGTACGGGGCGAAAAACAAACTCACCATGTTAGGCTGAGTGGGAAGGAACTGCAGATGGTGGTTTATACTGAAGATAGTCACAAAATGGCACAGTAACTCAGTGGGTCAGGCAGCATCTCTGGAGCAAAGTAATAGGTGACGTCTCGCATTGGAGCCCGTATTCAGATAAGGCCAGAACAAAACAGGGCCGGCAACAGATAACCTCAGCAAGGATGGAGTTCTCTGGAAGGTTGTTTTTGACTGATGACCTTTATCGGAATTGGTAAAAGTTAGAGGTAATACAAGTTTTGAGATGTAGAGTGAGAGGACAGGGAAGGAGGGAAGGACTGAGGCCAGGAGAGATTAAATAACCAAAGAGCGAATGCATAGGAAACAATTGGTCCTTTTTTCATATTCTGTGTATTAGCAATTTTAAGCATACAAAGCTTATTTCAAATAATTAAATAATTACCCAGAATTCACAATTACCTTAACATAGAACATGGAACATAGAATAGTACAGCACAGGAACAGGCACTTTGTGCCACAATGTCCATTGCAAATTTGCTATTAATCTAATCTCCATTGCCTGCATATGATCCATATCCCTCCAATCCCTGGTGGTAGGAATTCCAACCTGGCAGTAAGATAATTTAAGATAACCCTTTCCACCAGTGCCTATTTTAATGCAGTTGATTTTCCTCATGACCTCAAAGCCTTTTGCTCTCAATCTTTAGTCTTTCATCCAACTCTCTTGTTTTGCTCAAACTTTGCCATCTCAGTCAGGCATGGTCTATTTTTGAGGCATTTCTCTATCTCAGTCTTTCTTGTATCAATTTCTGTTTGGCCACACTCTGCGCAGTATTTCTCCATAAATCTTTCTGCAGAAATGTGTCACCAATCCCACCCATATAATTGTTGCCATTATTAAAAATATATTTTTGTCCAGTTTGTTATTGTTGTCTCTATGTAATGAGCTCAGTTAAAGAAGAGCACTCAAAGATGGAATTAAAATGTTGCATTGGGAACTTTCACATGCAAAAACAAATATGTAAAACACCTTAATAACCAAGTATATTGCATGGAATGTGAAAGCTTACCAAACAGAAAGACCCCAAAAACTACCAGTAGTAGAAATCTGATTTAACACTTCCGTGTTTTGTAAATGCACTGTAGGCCAGGCATTCTTTCAATAGAAAAACGTTATGAAGGTGACCATAAATCTTTTAAAAAGTATTACAGAAACACACCCAAAGTCCCAGGGTGGAAGATTGCAACCTTCACGTGGAAGATTGAAACCTGTTTCGACTAATGCAATCAACTCGAAGTGCACAAACGGAAGATCAAATAGAACAAGTTGTCCTACAACTTTAGGCTCTGCAAGCCACATAAAAGAAGTAGACCCAAAATCCCATAGTCTTTCTCTAACAAAATAGTGCAAAGACCATCGTACACGGAGCAGCCATGGCGGTGAAAAGTTGATAGTGGTTCAGTGCTGAGGTAGGTTGTGGTTAGAGCTATGAGGTGAGGTTCAAAAACCTGATGGTTTACAGCAGGGAATCTTCTTGAACCTAGAGCCAATGCCTGTTTGTATGAGTTGCCTGACTTGAATGCTGCAGAACTGGTCCTCAGTAGATTACCGATCTTCGGGTTCAACCAAGGAGTACGCAGGCCCTGGTAGGAAAACACACTTCCATGCATTTCTTAACTAATTCAACAACAGTGATGCATTCATTCAGATACATTGCTGAATCCTTCTAAATGCCCACTCTGCCCAATCGAAGCAGTCACAAATTAACTCCTCTGCCTTCTATGACCAGCTCTGTACAAGCCTTTTCATCGTAGTTGTGCTCTCCAGTGACTGCCTAGACACAGGAGGAATGAGCACAACCAGCTGCTCCTATTTTCCAAAGTATAGGTGAGGGTTGGAGTCACAGGGCTGAAGGGCCCTGTTCTATGGGAACTGACCTGTTTGTTTAACTCTCTCATATTTCTTGTTCTAACATAATCAAATTAACCTTACAAAAGATTCAGTTAATGCTTTGCAGATGGCTTCTGAAGATCCATAATGCAGAGGCTAGAATCATAGAATCATAGAATCATAGACAATAGGTGCAGGAGTAGGCCATTTGGGCCTTCGAGCCTGCACCGACATTCAATGTGATCATGGCTGATCATCCAACTCAGTATCCTGTACCTGCCTTCTCTCCATACCCCCTGATCCCTTTAGCCACAAGGGCCACATCTAGCTCCCTCTTAAATATAGCCAATGAACTGGCCTCAACTACCTTCTGTGGCAGAGAATTCCACACTCACCACTCTCTGTGTGAAAAAAGATCTTTTCATCTCGGTCCTAAAAGACTTCCCCCTTATCCTTAAACTGTGACCTCTTGTTCTGGAGTTCCCCAACATCGGGAACAATCTTCCTGCATCTAGCCTGTCCAACACCTTAAGAATTTTGTAAGCCTCTATAAGATTCCCCCTCAATGTCCTAAATTCCAGCGAGTACAAGCCGAGTCTATCCAGTCTTTCTTCATATGGAAGTCCTGCCTTCCCAGGAATCAGTCTGGTGAACCTTCTCTGTACTCCCTCTATGGCAAGAATGTCTTTCCTCAGATTAGGAGACCAAAACTGTATGCAATACTCCAGGTGTGGCCTCACCAAGACCCTGTACAACTGCAGTAGAACCTCCCTGCTCTTGTACTCAAATCCTTTTCCTATTAATGTCAACATACCATTCGTTTTCTTCACAGCCTGCTGCACCTGCATGCCTACTTTCAATGACTGGTGTACCATGACACCCAGGTCTCGTTGCATCTCCCCTTTTCCCAATCTGCCACCATTCAGATAATAATCTACCCTCCTGTTTTTGCTGCCAAAGTGGATAACCTCATATTTATCCACATTATACTGCATCTGCCATGCATTTGCCCACTCACCCAACCTATCCAAGTCACCTTGCAGCCCCCTAGCATCCTCCTCACAGCTAACACTGCCCCCCAGCTTCGTGTCATCCACAAACTTGGAAATGTTGCATTCAATTCCCTCATCCAGATCATTAATATATATTGTAAATAGCTGGGGTCCCAGCACTGAGCCTTGCGGTACCCCACTAGTCACTGCCTGCCATTCTGAAAATGATCCGTTCACTCCTACTCTTTGCTTCCTGTCTGCCAGCCAGTTCTCTATCCTCATCAATACTGAACCCCCAATACCGTGTGCTTTAAGTTTGTATGCTAATCTCTTATGTGGGACCTTGTCGGCTACTTTGACTGCAGTTGTTTCCAGTGAGATTTTTCTTAAATTCTGTCAAGGTAGCAGGGCCAGCATTTATTGCGCATCCCAAACTGCCTTTGTGAAAGTGATGGTGAAGTCCCTGCTTGAAACACTGCAGTCCTACTGTTAGGTAAGGTAATGAGGGAAAACCTAAGGCAGGGAGGTATGTGACAGACAAAGTGGCATTGCCACATATCTGCTAAATGATTTCTTGGTGGTAGGGATTGGAGGGATGGAGGGGGTGGGAGGTTTATTAGAGTAATCTTGATGAGTTATTGAAGAAGGTTTGGAGGTGGAGCTCATTGCAGCCACTATATCTGCTAATTGTGGAGGAGTAGAGGCTGATGGCCGATTACAATCAAGTGAGGTACCATCATCCCCACCAAGCTGGTTACCAAGCTCTGGGTCTCTGCACATTCCTCTGCACTTGGATCCTCGACTTCCTCATTCACAGACCACAGTCTGTCCGTATTGGTGGAAATGTGTCAGCCTTGATAACAATGAGCACGGGAGCATCTCAAGGCTGCGTGATCAGCCCCCGCTGTACTCACTCTATACTCATGACTGTGTAGCCAGACATAGTGCGAACTTCAGCATCAAGTTCGCCAAAGACACCACTGTTGTGGGATGAATTACTGATGGCGACGAGTCAGAGTATAGAAGTGAGATTGGGCGATTGACCAAATGGTGCCAGCACAATAACCTGGCTCCCAACACCAGCAAAACCAAGGAACTGATTGTGGACTTCGGAAGGGGTAGGATGGGGACTCACAGTCCCGTTTACATCAACGGGTCGATGGTGGAAAGGGTCAATAACTTCAAATTCCTGGGCGTGCATATTTCCGAAGATCGCTCCTGGTGCCAGATCACTGATGCAATCATAAAGAAAGCACGTCAGTGCCTCTAGTTCTTGAGAAGCTTACGGAGAGTCGGTATGTTAAGGAGGACTCTCTCAACCATCTACAGGTGCACAGTAGAGAGCATGCTGACCGGATGCATCATGGCTTGGTACGGCAACCTGAGCATCCAGGAGAGGAAAAGGACTCAAAATGTTGTAAACACTGCCCAGTCCATCATCAGCTCTAACCTCCCTACCATCGAGGGGATCTATCGCAGGCGCTGCCTCAAAAAGACTGCCAGCATCATCACGGACCCACACCATCCTGGCCACACACTCATCTCTCCGCTGCCATCAGGTAGAAGGTACAGGAGCCTGAAATCTGCAACATGCAGGTTCAGGAACAGCTTCCCCACAGCCCTCAGACTATTAAACACAACTTCAAACAAACTGAACTATAACAGCCGATTGTACTTTATCTGTTTGTTTATGTGTATATATATATATATATATTAATATATTCTATGGTATATGGTGACACTGATCTGATCTGTATTTATGCCTACAATATTCTGTTGTGCTGCAGCAAGCAAGAATTTCATTGTCCCACCTGGGACACATGACAATAAACTCTCTTGACTTGACTCTTGAGATTGTCAATACCATCCAGGGACAGAGTATGTTGGAGCTGCACTAATCCAGGTAAGATGAGAGTGCCCGGTCACTTTCCTCCCTTCTGGCTTGTAATTGTAATAAGGCTTTGGAGAGCCACATGACACCTCGGCTCCCATGTTGTCCTGCACGCAATGGATTTATGATGCTGATCAAGTTACGTTACTGGTCAAAGATGACCCCAAGGGAATTGAGTGCACAAAACCTATTGCATTTCAGTGAAATCCAGATTGCAGCAGGTTGGATCCAACTTCCTGTGCATTTGGCATTTTGGTTAATTTCACCCCTCTATAACACCCAGGCCCACCAGCCCAAGTGTGTTAAAATTATCATCCTCCTTGCGCAGAGCAGCTCAACAAATAACCAGAATTCAAAGCTGTGCAAAACTTATAATCTCAGTATTCTGTCATTTATGATAGATCAACGTTGCACTTATACAGTGGAAGTAATTGACTGAATTTAAGGATGCAACCTTATTTAATTTAAAAATAACTAAGCTATTCCCTAATACAGGTAGAAAAGAAAGAAAGACCCAGGTTTCTGCAAGTTAGTCATTAAAACAATTAGACCCAATGTGATTCCATAACTGCAATGAAAGGCCAATAAAGGCCAACTGTTTTATAACTTTTAATTTGCATTGTATGCATTGTACTTGCTGAGTGTATTTGTTGATAGTATGAGTGACACAATACTGATGACTAGTTGATCAGCGTGTTTCATTATAAGTTACACTGAGAATCTTTATATTAACTCTCTGTGGATATTTTGTTTTTCAGAGGGTGTATTTACTTGCAATACTTGGTAGACCTTTAGGTGGCACTGTGTGTTTTAAATGTTAAATATTCTGCAACATGAACTATGCACACTTGGAGGCCCCTCCATTACTTTTCCTCACTAGAATTTGCTTTTCATTTTTTAAATTTTGTCCATATATTTAAATCAACCTATTTACTTATCTTGATGGGCCAGTTTTATTTACTTTCCATCCACCTGTATTCAATTAACTTATCTGTTGCTTAAGGATGTCTTTATTTAATTACTTTGATTTATTCCTTGGAATTTTACCTCCATCTAAATCCCTCCTTCTAGATTTGAAGATAGGAAATGAAAAATGTGATGGTGGATATGTGTGGTGTGGGGTTTTGTGTACTGTTGGGAATATGCTCCTAGGTATATGTTCATAGGTTGAGGGTGTACTGATAGGAGTGTGCTGGTAGGCCTGGTGCTGGTGGGAATCGTTTCCAATCAGAATATATAGGTGTGCAAGTGGATGTGTGCCTCAGTATTTAGGTACACTAGTGAGAATGAATGGTGTTGGGTATGTGTGCTGGTGAAAAACAATAATGGGTTAGTTGCCTCTGGAATTGTATGCTGTTGGTATTAAGTGCTGCAAGGATTGTACATTGCTTGGATGGTGTGCTGCTGGGACAATGTGGGGTGGCTGGGACAATGTGGTGGTTGGGATATGGTCCTGCTGGAATTGTGAGGCGACTGTGATGGAGTGCTGCTGGGATTGTGCTGTGGCAGGGATGTTGCGCTACTGGGATCATGTGGTGGCTGGGATAGAATTGTGAGGTAACTGGGATGGGATGGTGGCTGGAATGGTGTGCTGCTGAGATTATGAGATGACTGGGATTATGTGGTGGCTGGGATGGTGAACTGTTTGGAATAAGTGGTGACTGGGATTATGTGGTGGCTGGGATGGTGTGCTGCTGACTTCTCAGGCTTCCTCTTTCATGTGAAGCAAGCTCGTGGGCAACTGCCCTTGCCTTTTTTTATTTTTTAATCATTGTTCATTGCTGTAGAAGTCCCTCAGAAACCTCCCAGTCAATTTAAGATTTGTACAAAGGCTAGTCATGACCAATCTCAGTGAAATCTGTGGGCAATAGCAGGGCATTGTTCAATCCACTGATTGCTCTCCCATCCAGGAATGGTGAGAGGGTTGTGGTCAGGGTATTTCCTGATGGCTATACATTAGGGAACCATCAGAGCCTAGGGGTTGCTTTGAATTCCCTCTGGGCCATTTCTTATATTCAGCCATCAACTGGCCTTCAATTGGCAGTAAATAACTTCAGAGTGATTGAGATCATTCAATAGGGGAATAGTAAATAAGAGTCAATGGAAGCTTGGCATATCCTTGGAGATTATTCAGTGCCCAACTCATTGGCTATGGCTTGGCCTATTAAGGATGAGCTCCAACGTTGAGGCTTGTCAATTGGAGGGAAAATGGACAAGTAATGTGAACCATACTTTCACAATTTTGGGCAATCTTAAACTTCTATTAGTCTTGTTCCCACTGGGGAGACAAGATAGAAACTACAGCACTATAATGCAAAAGCTTGCATCAAATTCATTCAGTATGGTGTGCGGCTGGGATGGTGTGCGGCTGGGGTAGTGTGTGGACTGGGATGGTGTACAGCTGCGATTGTGTGGTGGCTGGGATAGTGTGGGCATTGGGATGGTGTGGGGATTGGGATGGTGTGATGACTGGGATTGTGTGGGAACTGAAATGGTGTGCTGCTGGGATTGTTTGGTGACTGGAATGGTGTGTTGCTGAGATGGTGAGGTGACTGGTATGGGGTGCTGCTGGGATTATGTCTGGACTTGGATGAGGTGCTGCTGGGATTGTGTGGTATTTGGTATGTTGCAGGGATTGCCTGCTGGCTTGGACCATGTGCTGTTGGGGTTGAGTGGTGGCTGGGAAGATGTGTTGCTTGGGCACAAGTCTCTTTATTGGTTCATTAACTTTATGTTCACAAGTCATAGGAGTAGAATTTAGCCTTTCAGCCCATTGAGTCTACTCTGCCATTCAACCATGGCCTCCTAATCCCATTTTCCTGCCTTCTATCCATAATCAAAATCAATCAAATCATCAATCAAACAAACTTTATTGTCATTTAGAAATACATCGATATATGCAATTCCAAATGAAATTCCGTTGCATTTGGCTCCCGGTGCATCATGATAATAAACAGAAGGATAAAATCGATAAAAAGATAAAATAGACAATGGTGGCAGCCCATTACATGGCATTCAGGAGTCTGATGGCTCGTGGATGAAGCTGTTGCAAAACTTTGACGTTCTGCTCCTTATGCTACGATATCTTTTGCCCGAGGACAGCAGAGTGAACAGTCCGTGATGGAGATGTGTGGGGTCCTTTATAATACTGCTGGCCTTGGACAAGCAACGTTTGGTCGCAATGTCCCCGATTGAGGGGAGAGTAGTCCCGATGATTTTTTCAGCCGTCCTCACCACTTTCTGCGTGGACTTCCAGTCGGAGGCTTTACAGTCCCCAAACCAGACAGAGATGCAGCTGGTCAAAATACTCTCTATGGTGCCCCTGTGGAAAGTGGTGAGGACGGGATGGGGGAGGTGAGCTCTTCTCATCCGGCGCAGAAAGTGCAACCGCTGCTGCGTTCTCTTAACTACTGATGTGATGTTATTTGACCAGTCCAGATCTTCATCCCTAGTCTGGGCCTAACAGTCCTGTAGCTGGTGCGTCACACTCTCTCTTTAGATTTGATGCAGACCATGGGCATGAAAGCATATCGTGTCCCCTCCGCTTGTACCGCAATAAAGACTATGCGTTCTAACCTCTATGTGTGGGTCTGATCATTCAACACGTTCTAATCAAGAATTTGTCTATCTCTGCCTTAAAAATATCCACTGATTTGGCCTCCACTGTGTGGCAATGAGTTCAGTGTGGTAATGAGTTTCATAGATTAACTACCCTCTGACTAAATAAGTTCCTCCTCACCTTCTTTCTAAAAGAGCACCCTTTAATTCTGAGGCTATGACCTCTGGTCCTAATGTTGTTGATGATATTTTTCGAGTGGAAAGAAATAATGCTTAGAAATCCTATTTTGGTGCAAATAATTTTTATGCATCATGCAATAAATTTGTTTCTAAACTCTGATTGTGCAATGCAATTGGGTCTTTTATGTGTGCATAATGCACTTATTAAATTAGAGCGCCATTCTCCACGGGCATCATAGAATGCACTCAGAGGCAGCTGGACATGCATGGTTAGCATTACCTGGGCAATTTATTTCCTAATTCATGGGCTTTGAACAAGGTTGAGAAACTTCTGTGATCCGCAATGGACTTGGCCCTACTGTAGCTGGGAGACGGACACTGAATAATCTCCAAGGATATATCCATTTTCCATTGGTTCCATTATGTATTCATATCCTGAATGGTCGTATGCACTCAGCTGCTGCTGCTGTTCATTTCCTGAGAGCAGAGAGAGAATGGGGAGAGACAAAGAGAAAGGGGCAGAGACAGAAGGGCAAGAGATAGAGGGAGAGGGGGAGGAGGAGAGGGAGGATGGGTGAATGAGGGGGGGAGGGTGGGGGAGGAGAGGTGAGAGAGATGGGAGGAGAGAGAGGGGGCTGAGAGGGGGGAAGGGGAGGGGGAAGGGAAGGGGAGGGGGGAAGGGAGGAGGGAGGAGGGGAAGGGAGGGGGGAGGTGGTGGGGAAGGGAGGGGGAGGGAGGGTGGGGATGGGGTGGAGGGAAGGGGGTAGGGGAGGGGAGAGAGGGGGAAGAGTGAAGGGAGGAGGAGAGGGGTGTGGGGTAAAGAGGGGGAAGAGTGGGGAGGGAGGGGAGAGAGGGGAAGGAGGGTGAGAAGGGTAGGGAAGAGAGAGGGAAAAGTGTGGAGGGAGGGGGGGAGGGAGAGGGTGGGGGCAGTCAATCTATTCCCCACTCCCTATCACCCCCACTCCTCTCCCTCTATTCCCACACTTGCCCTCCTCACCTCGCCCAATCCCCCTCTCCCTCCCTACTCCCTCCTCTCCCTCAATCCCCCTCGTCACCTTGCCTGTCCTCCAGAACTGCAGAACTTGAGAGGGGAACACAGAACAGGGAGGAGTCAGAGCGCCAAAGACTTATCTCTTCTTCTGATCTGCAGAGCATTTTCAGAACCGGGGGGGGGGTTTGTAGTGGAGCTGTGGGCTTCTGACTTATCTCTTCTCCCGATCTGCATAGCATTTTGATTGCAGGACAGGGGGTGGGGGGGTTTGATTGAGTGGACGGGCAGGCCAGCATGGGAGTGGAGCTGTAATGAGGAGTGCATTAGTGAATGTAAAAGTGTAATGTCTCGGCGTTTGAGCGTGTGGCTTTGGCGGACCATGGAATCAAAGGCCAAAAATCTGACACAAATAAACACACACACATAATTTTAAAAGTATACTAGACCAAGTGCAGACCCGTTCGGTCTGGTTCCCGAACGTGAGGTTGGGGGGGGGGGGGGGGGAGAGAGGGAGGGAGGGAGGGGGGAGTGAGGGAGGGAGTGGGGGGAGATGGAGGGAGCGGGGGAATGGGAGGGAGGGGGTAGAGGGAGGGCGTACATAGCGTCCCAACATCGTACACAGCGTCTTGATGGTGTACGCAGCGTGCCGGGTGGCAGCAGCGAAAATTGCCCGCGAAATAAGAAAAATGTCGGCAATTTTGGAGGAGACCGGGCGGCAGCAGTCGTTATGGTGGCTGGTCAGCAGGAGGCCACAAAATGAGTGAGTGTGGTGGGGGGTGGGGGGGGGGGAGAGGAGGATTTTTTTTAAAAATGTGTACGTAAAAATGTCTAAATGTAATGAGGAAGGCATTAGTGAATGTAAAAGTGTAATGTCTAGCGAAATGGAAAAATTCTCGGAGTTTGAGAATGTGGTTTTGGCGGACCATAAAATCAAAGGGCAAAAATCTGACACACAAACACACACACAGTTTTTAAAGTATATAGATAGATATGATTGTGTACTTATGCATGATATGCTTTGCTTGGATGCCACACAAAACAATTTTTTCACTATATCTCAGTGTACATAATAATAATAAAAAACATTTCCAATTCAAATATTCTGCTATTTATTCCGTGGTCCCTGATCCCTAACCTCCTCAGCGCATTCTATCCTTCAAAGACCGTACAGTTTGGACCTCTAATATTTGAGATCATTCACCAGTGTGTAGCCAAACTGAAGCTGTCTTTTATAATTATATAATTTATCAATGCAATTTACAATTACCTCACACAAGGAAAGTCTGGGGCTACCAAAGTATTTATAACTTCACTTTCTCCTTCAAATGTTGCACTGTCCTTATTGCCAGTCAGCACAACAGTATGTGGAAACCATCAAATGTAAATTGTATGAGATACAGTGAATAACTCATTCTCCGCGCAAAGCTTCAGATGGGTCTATTAACTATTAAAGAGGCGCGGTCGGTATTTTACCAGAACTACTGGGATTTTACCAGAACTATATTTTACCAGTATTTTATGCATGCCCAGGTATTTTACCAAATTCCTGGGCGTGCATATTTCCGAAGATCTTTCCTGGTCCCAGCACATTAATGCAATTATAAAGAAAGCACATCAGTGCCTCTACTTCCTGAGAAGATTACGGAGAGTCGGTATGTCAAGAGGACTCTCTCAAACTTTTATAGGTGCAAAGTAGAGAGCATGCTGTCTGGTTGCATCGTGGCTTGGTTCGGCAACTTGAACGTCCAGAATTGGAAAAGAATGCAAAAAGTTGTGACAACAGAGCAGTCCATCATTGGCTCTCCCTCCCCACCATCGAAGGGATCTATTGCAGTATCCTCAAAAACGAACTGTTATAGTTCAATAATAGCCAATTGCACTTTATCTGTTTATTTATGTGTATATATATGTGGTCTATGGTATATAGACACACTGAACTGTTCTGTATTTATGCTTACAATACTCTATTGTGCTGCAGCAGGCAAGAATTTCATTGTCTTTTCTGGGACACATGACAATAAACTCGCTTGACTTGACTTGACTTGACCAGACCTGGAGTCAGAAGAGCTTAGTATGACTGAAGCACGGGGAACTGACCATTGTAAATCCTTCAAAGATCACAGTCTGAATGTATCCAAAAGCCCCCTAAGGAATTACATCTTCAGCCACACATAAATCTTCCACAGGAATTTGATATGCACCTTCCAATGGTTTTATAAACTTCTAAACAAAAACTACATCTATTGTTTTTTGAACCCTTCCCCTTATTGGGCAGTGGTTTTGATAGTTACTCTGATGTGGTGTTGTTGAATATCAGAAAAAGGCCACAAAAATTAAATACCAGAAATATGGCTTCATTCACTTCAAATTTGAAATTCCCTATTCTGCCTGCTATCTTGCACATTTATACCGGGAGTCCAGACTCCCAGTATAAATGTACAAGATAGCAGGCAGCTCCATGAGCTGCCGACAAAATAAATACCGCTTTTAGTTTTCATATCCCTGGCCTCTTCCAAAAAGCAAAGCAACAACATAGAAAAACATAGAAAATTTGAAAAAAGTAGCAACAGTTTAGTTTAGAGATAGAGTGTGGAAACAGGCCCTTCGGCCCACCAACTCCACCGACCAGCGATCCCTGCACATTAACGACGTCCTGGGTTTGATCCCAACTATCGGTGCTGTCTGTATGGAGTTTGTACGTTCTCCCTGTGACCGCGTGGGTTTTCTCCAAGATCTTCGGTTTCCTCCCACACTCCAAAGACGTACATGTTTATAGATTATTTGGATTGGTATAAAATTGTCACAAGTGTGTGTAGGATCACGTTAATGTGCGGGGATCGCTGGTCAGTGCGGACTCAGTGGGCTGAAAGGCCAGTTTCCGTGCTGTATCTCTAAAGTAAACTAAACTAATTAACACTCTATAAACACTCAATTGAGGATTCAAGATGACTGCATCTACTCCAGGTTTGTAGGTTCTGTTCTCTTTCAAAACTCTGTAACACATATCATCATGTCCTTGGGAATTATCATCTTCAAATTCTCCAGGACATTTTTTTCCAATGCACATTTCTTGCTTGACCATTGGAATTTTTGGCAAGATTACTTTATGTCATACTCTCTGCAGACAAAGACAAAGCAATTATTTAATCCCCTGCCATTTTCTTTCCTCCCATCATAAGTTCTCCCATCTTTATCTGTAGGTGTCCCACATTTGTTCCTTTTTATATACTGGCAGGATCTCCGACAGTCCATTCTTATATATTTTTACCAGCTTACTCTCATATTCTAGCTGACCTTTCATTATTAATTTGCTTTTGAATACTTTTTGGCAGGAGGGGATGGGGGGAGGCATGGGTTCTGACCTGTTGTTCCACAGTCTGGTTCAATCTGCCAGTTGATGGGCCTGTTCTTGCTTGCAATCAGCTAGGTTGTAAAGTCAACCCGATCAATAGACCTGATCTTACTTACATTAAACTACACCATAAATCCTTGGCAATGAGTAGTGCTGGGTTTACACTGAGTGAACAGGGTTGTAAATCCATGCCAATCAATAGGGCAGGGTTAAATTGCACTGATAACTGCCAGTGTTTGCACTTCATTTACATTTTACGAATTTGCACTATTGCTTTTATGTGCATGATTCAATATTGCATCAAGGAAAGAGGGGAGTAAGTGTTTCCATTGTCTATATTAGAACAATACTGAAGAACAAATAAATCATTGAACAAACTGTAAGCATGTTCAGTGCCAACATCCCAAACCTGTCAATTCCACATGGGGGCGGGTTGTAAATCTACTGTAATTGAGCGTGTTTTGGTGACAGGCTTCGAATGCCTTAAAATTAACACTGTTAGAAACAAAACATAGACAATAGGTGCAGGAGTAGGCCATTCGGCGCTTTGAGCCAGCACCGCCATTCAGTATGATCATGGCTGATCATCCAAAATCAGAACCCCGTTCCTGCTTTCTCCCCATATCCCTTGATTCCATTAGCCCAGTATATCTGAGCTATACCCAGAGCTGCAGTATATCTAACTCTTTCTTGAGTACATACAATGAATTGGCCACCACTGCCTTCTGTGGCAGAGAATTCAACAGATTCACAACTCTGGGTGAAAAAGATTTTCCTCATCTCAGTCCTAAATGGCCTACCATTTATTCTTAAACTGTGACCCCTGGTTCTGGACTCCCCCAACATCAGGAACATTTTTCTTGCATCTAGCCTGTCCAATCCCTTAAGAATGTTATATGTTTCTATAAGATCCCCTCTCATCCTTTTAAATTCCAGTGAATACAAGCCCAGTCGATCCATTCTTAGCTATTTAAAAAACCCAAGAGCTAGTAGTGTAACTGTGCAGCTTCCAAGCTCGTTACTTTGCAACTGAATCACCAAATAGTTTACAAAGGCAAAGTATTGGGGGATGCTGGAAACCCAGGTTGGAAATGCTCAGTCAATGTAGCAGCAACGATAGAGGAAAGAATGGGATTGAAGATTCAGATTCATCACACCTGAAAATAGTTAGATATGTGACAGGACTGCAGCAGAAAATATTTCTCCCATTACTATAAAATAATACCACAACTAGGAATGTAGTGTTATTGTTTATTGTGACCTAAATACAGCCAACAACATTGATCTTACCCACTGCAAAGTTAGCCATTAGATTAAGTCTAGATTAATTTAGACCATGGCTATAACAATTCTTCTTGGAGTTGCCATGGAGGTAACATTATGACACTCTAATTTTGGACATACTTTGAAAATTGTGAAAGATTCACAGGTCGAGTAGCAGCTTAACAGAGAACGAAGCTGCTATCAGAAGAACAAGCTCTCCATACCTGTAGTTATTTTTATATCAACCAAATATATGCTTTATAAGGGGAAGCCACCCATACCTTCCTGTTGAAGGCAAATTCAATGCTAGCCTAGAGGACTGGATTACAAAAACAGAAATGTAATGCTGAAGCTCTGAAAGGCGCTGGTCAGGCTGCATTTGGAGTACTGTGAGCAAATTTGGGCTCCATATCTGAGGAAGGATGTGCTGGCTCTGGAGAGGGTTCAGAGGAGGTTTACAAGAATGAATCCAGGAATTAGTGGGTTAGCATATGATGAGCATTTGACAACACTGGACCTCTACTCGCTGAGATTTAGAAGGTTGAGGGGGGACCTTATTGAAACTTACAGAATAATGAAAGGCATAGATAGAGTGGATGTGGAAAGAATGTTTCCACTGGTGGGAGAGTCTAGGACCAGATGTCATAGCCTCTGAATTAAAGGGTGTTCTTTTAGAAAGGGGGTAAGGAGGAACTTCCTCAGTCAGGGGGTAGTTAGTATGTGGAACTCAATGTCACAGAGGGCTGTGGAGGTCAAGTCAGTGGATATTTTTAAGGCAGAGATCGAGAAATTCTTGATTAAAACAGGTGTCAAGAAAACGAGGTATTGTTTCAGTTCAATAGTCTTTTGTTTTTACCACCAGTTTAGTCTTCACACAATTTCACACTGTGGGCCGAAAAGCCTGTTTCTGTGTTGTACATTTTAAAAACCATTATAAAGAACAGAGATTGTAAGATGGTTTGACAACCATCTTCACACTCTACAATCCCACCCACTTATGTTTCATCTGAAAACCTGCTAACCATACCATGTATGTTCTCATCCAAAGCATTGATATGTATGACAAGCAACAATGGGCCCAGCATCAACCCCGGAGGTACACCGTCAGTCACAGGCCTCCAGTCCAAAAAGCAACTCTGTACCATCACCCTCTGCTTCCTTCCATGAAGCCAATTTTCTATCCTTTCAGCTATCTCTCCTTGAATCCCATGGGATCTAACCAATGTTTTGGCTTTCTGGAATGAGATGCCATATTTGGGACTTATTTCCACCCTTCAAAAAAAGTGACAATTCCGTTTCCACTATCAATTTCCACTTAATCCACAATTGAACGATGGCTGCTTTCATTCATCTTGATTTATCATGTGTCTTTGGGAGTACATGAATCACAAAAGCCCTCTCTTCATTGATATGATTCATCTTATGTTTGGAATACAATTGCGAAAGGTAGCATTCAAATTCATTCACATTTGTTTCCTCTTTACTTCTTACTAAAATATGAATCCATCTTTAGTGAACTATCCCCATACCCTGTAAGATATGCAGTCAGAGAGTTACACTGCTCGGAAATAGGCCCTTTTTCCCAGCTCATCTATGTTGACTAAGTTGCCTTACCGAGTTAGTCCAACTAAGTTGCCTTACCGAGTTAGTCCGAATATGCCACATATTCTTCCAGATCTTTCCAATCCATGTCCTTTTCCAAGGATCTTTGAAATGTCATAAATGTATCCATCTCTGCCACTTCCTCTGGGAGCTTTTTCATTTTACAACCACTCACTATGTGGAAAAAGTTGTGCCCCCTGGTCCCTTTTCAACCTTTGTCAATCTTTCTCCTCTCATTTAAGCCAATGCTCACTTGTTTTAGACTTCTCGACCTGGGGAAAGGACTGTGGCTTTTCACCGTATCTATCCCCCGTGCTCAAGGGGGGAAAACAAATCTTAGCCTATCTATCTTCTTCTTATAGCTCACACCCTCTAGCCCTGGTAATATAATTGTAATTCTTTTTTTCAGCCCTTCCACTATTAATGACATCCTTCTTAAAGCAAGGTGAACAGAACTGTACCCATTACCCCAAATGTTGCCTTACCGACAACTTATAACATGAAGTCCCAACTTGACATCCTGACCAATAAAGGCAAGTGTGCCAAGTTCCATCTTCACCACATTGTCTTCCTGTGTCACCTTGTTTCTTAACAGTGGCATGATCCTCAGTTACACAGCGTGTGATATACAGCAGAATATAAGAGTGAGAGCCAGGCTGAGAGCAAATGGAGGTAGGTAGAGTAAACTTGCATCTTTCTGTAGTGTAATTTCAAGGATATAAATTAAAAAATATTGAATTATTTTGTCTCTGGTTGGTAGTTGATTATATTTGATTGTATTAATTTGTGACTTACTAAGTTTCCCGATTTACAGGCACAAATATTATATTTGCTATAACTTGTTGGATCAAGGGACATTGCGAATTGCAAAGATTTCAGCTATCCCAATGATAGAATGTAGATTCTCTTACAGTACCAAAAAACTGTTGCTATTGAGCATCCATTTCCAAGAGATGAGTGAATATCAATCACAACTTCCTAAACCATTCTCAATGGCTTTATTTTGAATGAATTATTGAGGTTAAAAGGAATTGGAAACCCAAAAGGCAAAATTAAATATCAAAGTACCACCAGATCTTAATGTTCGATCACTGCTGAATGTTGTAAGAAAAAAATGCCCAGACGTTTTATTTCAGAGCCAAATTTCGGAACCGAATAGCAGTTTATAATGAAAGAAAGATTCTTCACAATGTACTGTCAACATTTGAAAATCTACATTATGTGAGCAAATGATGGAAAAATAAATTAGATTAAATATTAGGTCTTTATTCTTGACTGAATAGCACAGAGCTGTAGCAAAGATGGTAATGTACTATAAAGAGCTTGCCAAAGGCTCCACAATCATTAGCTATTTCTAAGTGACCCCTTTTCTTTCATAGTTCATTGTCAATTACCTCTCCTACGCCCCATTTATACTGTGTTTGAAGAAAAGCTGTACGGTGAAATACAGCAGAAAATAATAAGAGTGAAGCACAACTCACTCTTGAGAGCAAATCTAAATTTCCAGGTTGACATTAATAGTTCCAAAAATTTGAATATTGTTCATGTCACAATGTCAGGTACACTTAACAGTGAAACATTTCTGTTTTCTCAGATTGAAGATCAGTCTATCGTTGAAATAATTCAAAGCACTCAGCGGAGAGTAACCTTTCAGTGAACTTGCTACCACACCGCATTTAAAAAAATTAATTGCTTTCATTTTTATTCAGTACTTTTCCACAACCAATGACGCACCAAAATACAGCTTTTCAAGTTTTAATTATTTAGGTAAAGCCATTGCCCAGGTAACATGAAGCTAGAGGTCTAATGTTGCGTTTCTTATTGATATTTAACAATCCCAGCTGTGCAAAATAAGCGGTCTCAATATTCCAGATCAGAGAACAGGGAAGGAAAATAGACAAGCTGCTCATAAATCCACAAGGAACGTACACAGTGTTGTGATTTTGCAGTTACAATAGAAAAAGGTTCAATTTATTTTATGGTTAATACTGTGGTGATATCATCTAAAATATAAAACAGCAAATAGGGAGAAATAAAAGGAACAAATGGAAACATTCTAGATGTAGTTACCAAGTCATCAATACACAATCAAATATTTCAACTAGGGGTAGAAATTCTCACAAATATATAAGCAATCACAAATGAATCTAATTTTATAAAATAGCGACATTTAACGGTGAAATGCCTTCAGTGCTTGGTTAAGATTTTTTACTAAATATTGTGCAATGGGTGCCCATGTGATAAAATATACCCTCGCTTTGCAAGGAATTTAGTGCATTCTTTAGTTATGAAAATGTGATTGAAAATGGTTTAGGATTTTCAGATTTCTATTAATTTAATCAAAGTCATCCAAAGCTATGACTAAGTGAAAGTGAATGCATCCTGATCAAATTCAGGGATTCTTGAGTATTGAGCAGTCTGATCTTGTCAATTGAGTAATAATTGAGGTCTACGAGGATATTTGAGAGACTAAAGCCAGGAAAGTCAATTACAACCGTCTCTGCTTTCTGTCAATTTTCCTATTGTCTATTGCAATGCCCAAAACACAGATTTATCAATTGTAATTAATTATACCATTCTTCAGCACTTTGATTTTGTCTGTCAATTACTAATGTGGTTTGATTCTCCTATTATCCATTGCCATGGTGATGTTTAGTACTTCTCATGTTTGAATTTGTTAAACAAATGGATAGCATAAATAACATTTTTAAATGTTTCACTGGAACTGAACTAACTCAGCTGCATTGTGAATGAATCATGGCCTAAAATGGGCAAAGGGGATATTAATGAATGATGAACATTTGCATATCATGTTCTTCTTTCCATTATTTTAGAAAGATCATTGATCCACAAAAAAAGATTTAATTCTAGTGGAAAATTGCAAAAGAATGTGTCATAGAGGTATTCGCATGGAAATGAGCCATTTGGCTCATACTATTGATGCCAAGCAGTGGGCACCCATTTGCCCTTATCCTTCTCTGCCCAGGCCATTCAAGTGCTCATCTTGGGACTTCTTCAATGCTGTTACCAAATCTGCTTCAACCACTCTTTCTGGCAGTGCATTCCAGATGCTTACCACTCTCAGTGAAAAAGGTCTCCCTCATATAGTCACAAAATGCTGGAATAACTCAATGAGTTAGGCAGCATCTCTGGAGAAAAGGAATAGGTGATGTTTCCGGTCCAGACCCTTCTTCAGACAGACCCTTCAGATGGACTGTTTCTCGACCCAAAACACCACCAATTCTTTTTCTCCAGGGATGCTGCCTGACCCGCTGAGTTACTCCAGCATTTTGTGTCTATCTTCAGTGTAAACCAATATCTGCAGTTCCTTCTTACATAGTCTCCCTCATATACCTAGATTTATCCCCAGAAGTGCCGTATTAATGCATGAAGCATTAATCCTCTAATACCCACCACATCAGTTCCCAGCTCCTTGAGTACCATGACAACTTATTTCAGTTGTTGCTATCTGTTGGGTGTAAAATATTTAGCTCCTTCCAGCATTGTTCTCTCCAACCAATCAATATGTTGCATTGCACTCACATGGAAGAGTGGAGGAGTGAAGGAGGTAACAAATGGTGGATGTCATTAAAGCAGATACACGCATAGGCAGAATGGCTACAATGTGAAATTTCAGAGCCATGGCCAGGTGAAAATAGAGGGTGAAATTGCTGAAAGATTCTGGGAGCATTATGTGGAACTGGTTCACGGCAATATCGTTGAACCTTGCAGAGAAGTTGGAACAGCTGAATTAAAAGCCCTTGTGCATCTATACATTGCCCTTGCTGGCCTATGTTTTCATTTACGGTAAATAAATCGCTGGGCTGCTGCATTTCCGACTTGTGCATTGTTCAGGATATAAACAGTTCTTAGGAATGGAAGCCTTTTATAACCTGGAGAGCACCTGGCTCTACGCCCGTCAGGTTACCCCTCAGGTTCCATCACTGCACAGAAAACAAACCCAGTTTAACTAATCTCAATTCAAAGCTGAGGTTCTCCAATACAGGCAAAATCCCAGCGAGTCTCCTTAGCACTCACTCCAGCACAACCATATACTTCCTATTATGTTGGAACCAGAACCATACACGATACTCCAAATGTACTGTAACCAGTGTTTCGTGAAGTTGCAGCATATGTCTTAACTTTTATACTCTATGCTTCGACTCTATGATCTAAGAACTTGAATACCAAGGTACCACCAATAAACAAACTGCTGGAGGCTAGAGCAGGCAGCATCTGTGGAGCAAAAATCATCAGACGACTTTTCAGGTTGGGACCATTCTTCACAATGGTCTGAAGAAATGTCCCAACCTAAAACTTCATCAGTCCATTTCCCTCCACAGATGCTGCCTGATTTGCTGAATTTCTTCAGCAGTCTTTGTTATTTAAGATTTCTTCATTTGCAGACTCTTGTGTCCCAAAGGCCCTTTGTTCATCAACATTTTTAAGCATAATTTGTTCTAGATATCCTGCCCCTATTTGTGTTTACAAAATGCATCATCACCTAGCACATGCCAGGATTATAATCCATCAGCTAATGCTTCACCCAATTTTCCAATTGATCTCCATCCTCCTGTACCTTTAGATAACCTACCTCACTATCCAGTACACCTTCAAACTATGTATCATCTTGAAACTAATTGAGTGAAATTAATCATATGTCCTACATTTATACATGCAAACAAAGAAGATCCCAGTAACAATCCCTGTGGTAAACCACTGTTGACATGTCAGTTTCAGTTTAGTTTATTGTCATTTGTACCGAGGTACAGTGAAAAGCTTTTGTTGCGTGTTAGTCAGTGGCAAGAAAATATATGACAATACAAACAAGCCATTCACATATTTCTAGTTAGAAAAGCATCCTTCCATCTCTACCCTTTGACCAGGCCAGTTCTGGATCCAATTAACCAGCCTGCCATGGAACCCATATGTACCTTAAACTTCTGGACCATCGTACCATGCACAACCTTATCAAACAAATATCTATTAATTCTCACCTGATAGATGTACTCTTGCATTTTTAATACCATCCTTCCATCACTTTCAATGCCCTCTCATCAGTGCTCCAATATCTTTTCAATTTGGTGAGCTGAATTACACTCAGTGCCATTTTATGGACACAAAATGGTGGAGTAACTCGGCGGGTCAGGCAGCATCTCTGGAGAAAGGGAACAGATTTTCTCCAGAGTTGTGGCCTGACCCGATGAGTTACTCCCCAGCATTTTGTGTCATTCTTCATTGTAAACCAGCATCTGCAGTTCCTTCCTCTTCATTTTCTGGACATTGTATTTGCACAAGCAAACACAAAAGGTATGGTTTTAAACAAGTATCAGTTATGAAAGGATAATTTATTAACCATTGAATCTGTCAACCCCTGATACTTAACATTTTCATTTATTTTGGTTGAATGATTTTTTCATTAATGTTTTCCAATTGCTTTTCCAAATGAACCACTTTTATGTTTTTCTTTATCAACCGTTAAGATTTGAAATATTTTCTGAAGCTACCCTAAAGACATTTTGCTCAGGGACTCGACAGGGAGGTCATTAAAATTCTTGCAATCATACACCAAGACGGATTTTAGGTATTTCGACATGTTTCATTGATGCATTCTTTTACGATTACATGAAATGATCCCACTTGCAATGAGATAGGAAACCTGAAACCACTTTGTAATTACTTGAAGTGAAGCACTGAGATACATTAATATTTTGACATTCTTTCATGTGACTATCACATTATTTACAGAATCTAATTTAAATAACACATTTGTATAATTGAGCAAGTGGCCTGAATCTGTTTTATTTTTCATGCTATCTCTGTTATGGCTAAATCTGTGATTTCATTATTCCATTGGATTTAAAGGGAATAATCCCTGCTATTTTATTGTTTTCACGATTCATTGATCTGTCCCTCTGTAATTAGACCTTGGTATTTTATAGTGTTGTTTAACACAATTGGAAATATTATCCTTGATACATTTTTTCTTTGAAGAACTGTTTAAACCTTTCATGAATTAGGATGGTGAGGACTACACAATCATGGGAGGGAAATGTAGCACATTCTGCAAGGACCTGAATACATGTCAAAATCTTCAAGGGCTTTTGCATGGAATACCCTAGGATCACCTTGCAATGCATAAGAGTGTTTATGATGATTGAAGCAGTAGACAGAGAGAAACTATTTCTTATGATGGGGAATCCAGATGAAAGGGGCATAAATGACTACTAACTCTAATAAGTAATGCGATATTATTACATTAACATAGCCTCTATCACAAAACAGCATGAATTAAAGTCTTCTAACAGATGTTCAAGCAAAGTGAAGCAATAGTCAAGATGAAAGCTGAAATGACCTTTTGAAATTTTCAAGTGATAGAAAGAGTCTGGATTTTTTTTAAAGCTTGTCATCTCTTTATCTTGTCAGATGAATGCATGTTGCCATAATGGTCTAATCCTCCAATAAAATAATGATATGACATTCTCTTTGAATAATGCCTTATTTTGCCTTTTTCCACCTTGCTGCTCTTTGTGCATTTTATCTTCGTCTGTACTGCAAAAAAGATTTGCCATCTAATCAAAGTATAAATGATAGTTACAGAGTATCTTAAGCTTGGAGAGATTTAGAAATGTACTTAAAGCTCCAGCACATAGCATCTTCACTGTTTTCTCATGATTTGGATGTATATGCAGGTTTTGTGAGTTATTAAGCTCATTAGTAAGCATTGATACGTGGTTTTAAAAATGTGTACGGTTTAACAGTGGAAACCTGGTATGGGAAGCTATGTTTAATAATATTAATCAGTTGTTCTATTTTTCGAAAGGATTATGATTAAACTTTTGAAAGGAAAAGTTATCTTCGGTGGCTGGTACTGAACAAATGCCCAGATTGGTCACCTCTTTAACTCCTAATTAAATTAATGATTTAAGCAGTCACAGAAAGTTGACCAACAAATAGTAATTTATACCATTCAGCACCATAACATCATTTAATTTGCCTCATTAAAAAACAAATCTGATTTTTTAAAGTAAAAGCAACCAATTGAGTTGCAAATGAGAAGGAAAAAATTGTTTTTTAACATAGAACAGTACAGGACAGGATCAGGGACATTGGCTCAGTATGTCTGTGCCGAACAAGTTAAACTAATCTCCGTGATCCAATTTCCTCCAAATCCATGTACCTGTCTAGAAACCTCTGAAACTCCACTCCCATATCTACCTCTAGCACTGCCTGTGGCAGGCACATTCAAGGGACCAACCACCCTCTCTGTAAACCTTTAAACTTTTTCCTTCTGACCGTAAAGCTGTGCCCTCTAGTCTTTAACATTACCACACTGGGGAATGTGTTCTGACAGTCTACCCAATCTTATAATTTTATATACTTCTATCAGGTCTCTCCTCAATGTCCAACACATTCCGTTTGTCCAATCTCTCCTTGATTCTATGACTCTCCTTATAGCCACTAGCCTCTACTCACATGGATTACATTTCTCTTATTATAATCAGTTTTGTTAAATAGAATGGAATAATCTGTCAAGTGATTAGAAGAATAGAGCAGGGAAATAGTGCGCCCCTTTAGTGTTACTGTTGAAAGGCAAATTTCTGTCCCTTAATGTCTTTGCATTTTGAGCACATTATCAATATCCCCTCATTTTCACTTAACACTATTACTGCAAGTTATTTGGAGATAGAAATGGGCAGCACAGGTTTAGGTGTGAGATCATGCAATTTAATCTGCAAGAGCTCATTCAGCCAGAGCTGGTTACCTTAACCAGTTGGAAAGTCCTTTGAGTTTGTCTACAATAACTGCTGAATATTTGTGCTTGCCTCACTCAGTTGTGTCTAATATTTAGCAACAGTACATTTACTTTAATATGCCCCCTTCTTACTATTAGTTCTTCACACCGGCAAATTTAATCATGCCTGATTTCAGTTTCACTCTGGTATCTGCAATAGAAAGCTTTGACAAATAGCTATGTGCTTTCAGTCATGAAACAACACAATTCATTACGTAGAAGATAAATCATTGCAAGCTAGAATGTGCTGTTGAAATATTTTCAACAGATAATAGTGCCTCTTTAATGGGACTGTCATTTTCAATTTTGATGGCTCTGGAAAGCAAAATATTGGAGCATCCAGCTTTGGATAAAGCCTTTCTTTTCTTATTTTGGTCCACTTTGTACAATTTTATCTAAAACAAATCAGCTATCATCTAATCAGTCAAAAAAAAAAGAAATGATTTCTATCAATTACTATCAATTTCTATCAAGTTAGGAAGCTCTCTGTAATTCCTTAAGAGAGTACTAGCCAGGCAAGTTTCGGAGCTAACTTCTCCAGCCTACAGATTCTTTAGAAATGAGAGGATGAGGAAAAAATAATTAAAAAAAGCACTACTATTGCAGACGAGTGGAAGGAACATAGGCAGTTATCGTGCTAATTTTCAAGAATATTAAGGAATACAAGATTTCTGTTGTTGGAGAACTGGATTAAGGGATATGGGGAGAAAGCAGGAATGGGGTATTAATTTTGGTTGATCAGCCATGATCATCTTGAATGGTGGTGGGCCGAAGGGCATCTGAAGGGCCGAATGGCCTACTCCTGCATCTATTTTCTATGTTTCTATGCTTCAGTATGGTGGGGAGGGGATGGTGTAGTTGAATACATAGTCTTTCAAACATAAATGTAATAAACTGCTCTGCTTACCAGATGAAGTCAATTGCAATATTAATATGAAGACCAGATAAATATTCATATAAAAATCTATACGATGAAAATTATTCATAAAGAATATCTTTTCCGAATGCAGAGGATGGTGGAAATCCAGCAAGAAACAAAGAAATAGAGAGAAAATCTAAGGAGAATATGTGAATAAAAACCTGTAAAAAATAACCAATAACAGTAGGTTTAGTATTATTAAAAGTG
This sequence comes from Raja brachyura, assembly GCA_963514005.1. The sequence continues at coordinate 44,762,635 of OY740790.1, forward strand.
AGCAGCAAGGAGGAATATGTTCTAACCGTGGCAGGTAAGATCATGAAGTATTGTGAAATATGTATTTTGTATCCATATCCATGGCAGAGGGAGAAAATAAAGAACGAGTGGTACAAAGGAGATTTCATAGAGACAAATATAATGGAGAAAATGGCGAGGATAAATGCAAACAATGTTCGGGACCTAATTGTTTCATTCCATTTTTTAAATAATTTTGGTAAAGAAAGGCACAATTTTCCAAACCTCTTTAGATTCAGGAATTGTGACTTTGGATTTGAAAACTGCAAATGCTGCACCATCAGCATCATCATGACAAACTTTTCATCTTGGAGGGAGTGACAGTATGAGTTAATCTAAATAAATAAAAGTTGTTGGCATTTATCTTAGGATGACTGGAATATGAAGAGGAGCAATTGACACTTCAGTGATTTTAAGACTTCTGTCAGACACCACTGGCAGTATCACATTCTGCTTTAGCCATTGACCCGCAGAGATGTATGTTGTCCATGGAGTGGTTTGACACAGATTGAACAGCAAGTATATAACTTAGGTTTAAGGTTTACTAAACTATGAAGGACCCGTTGGGTCCCATGTTCACACGGGAGGGCTGATCCCCCAACGCAATATTCTGCCTCTCCACCAACTCCAATATTGCTGGTCAGTGGGGGGGGGGGGGGTTCTGGATCGCTAGTATGGGCATTGTGGGCCAAAGGGACTGGCTTCCAGAGGGCTAATATGGACATTGAGGGCAGAATGGATTCCTGGGCTGGCAGCTCAGTCACTCGGGCGTGGTGGTCTGGCAGCTCAATCACTCAGGCAGGGTGGGCTGGCAGCTCAGAAACTGCCAGAAATGTTGCCCAAAACCGGTGAGAGATTCTGTGAGAAAGAGAAGGCACTTTCAAGCACAGGGCAGGCCCAAGCCAAACAGTTGATTCATTTTCACTTCATTTCCATTGCCATTGCACTTTCAAGCACAGGGTGGGCTCAAGCCGAACAGGTGATTTCATTTTAACTTCATTTCCATTGCGACTGCACTTTCCAGCGCTGGGCAGGCTCACGCCAAACAGCTGATTGCATTTTCACTTTATTTCCATTGCCATTGCACTTTCAAGCACAGGGCAGGCTCGAGCCAAACAGCTGTTTGCATTTTCACTTTATTTCCATTGGCATTGCACTTTCAAGCACAGGGCAGGCTCAAGTCAAACAGCTGATTGCATTTTCATTTCATTTCCATTGCCATTGCACTTTCAAGCACAGGGCAGGCTCGACCCAAACAGCTGATTGCATTTTCACTTCATTTCCATTGCCATGCACTTTCAAGCACAGGGCAGGCTCAAGCCAAACAGCTGATTGCATTTTCACTTCATTTCCATTGACATTGCACTTTCAAGCACAGGGCAGGCCCAAGCCAAACAGCTGATTACATTTTCATTTCACTTCCATTGCCATTGCAGTTTCAAGCACAGGGCAGGTCAAACAACTCATTTCATTTTCATTAAGAGCTAAACAAATCATTTATCCAAATACATTGCATACTCGCAGTGTTCTGTAGTTTCCCAGCTCAGACAGAGAGTCGTGACCTCTCCCTCGCGATCTTGCAGACAGACTGAGCCACGCCCACATTTCCGGGTTTTACAGTTCCTCCCTCTCCCTCCAGAAGGGGCATGGCCTTCATGGCAGTGAATGACAGGAGTTTGAGTTCAGAAGTTTGAAGGAGTGATCTTTATATATGGGAAGATCCAATGTTTCCCTTAAAGAAAAACTTCAAAATAAGGAGACATTGCCTGATAATTAGAGTTATTGTGAGTGAATATTTTCAACAATATTTGGAAGTTGGAACAATAGGAATTTTTAAGACTATTGTTAGTAACACTTTTGTTAGGCAGGAATATCAAGGGATTTGTGTATTATAGTATATATACAGTGGTATATATCAATACCACTGTAGCCCTGCTTCTCGTGCGTCCTTTAAATACATGGGGTTCTGCTCCCCTTAATCTCACAAAGTTCACTGGTAAAAATTATTTTCCTAATTAAAAAAGGTTGGGTTATTAATAAAGATATCAGCTGAAAATCCAGAATATGCGCTAGCCCTAAATTATGTGGCAAAACATCCTCTCTATTGATTGTATTATTGAAGTCACAGAGAAAAGAATTACAATATTTGCTTTTCCACTTTTGTCCAGATCAGTAATTTAATTAAACCCAGTCTTTTTCTTGGAAGTTCACTGGAATAAAAAATGAAATTATCATGACCATTTTAATCAGAAAGCTTCATGCAATCACACAGTGTTTCCATAATAAATTATTATAAACGATTGACTCTCCTGTCAACATCACGTTTACCAGTCACGTGGAGACGGGATGAAGCTTATGTCAGAGCTCAAAGAAAACTGTCTATTCTTCAGTAAGCAAAGACAATTTGCTCCAAAAGCAGAGGCCTAGCAATTACCTGGTGGCAAGAAGGCTTGTGCAATGTAGCAATGTAGAGTAGTGTTGCTGCTTTACAGCACCAGAGACCCGGGTTTGAACCTGACCATAGGGCTGACCCTATTTTTGAGTTTGTATGTTCTCCCTGTGACTGTGTTGGATTTATCTGAGTGCTCCCACACTCCAAATACATACAGGTTTGAAGGTTATTTAGCTTCTGTAAAACTGTAAATTTTCCCTAGTGTGTAGGATAGTGCTAGTGTAAGGGAAGATCACTGTGTAGGATAGTGCTAGTGTAAGGGAAGATCAGTGGTCTGAAGGGCCTGTTTTCACGCGGCATCTCTAGTGAAGCAAAGTAGGGTACTTGTGTCGGGATGGTGATGTACGATTTATGCTTGGAGCCCTTTATGGAACTATTATAGTACACTTAAGGCCCAGAGCACTGTGTGCAGTAAGGTGGATCTTGCACAGAAAACACACACACAAGTCCCTTGGACTGCTGTTAGTGAGATTACAGAAAATAGAAGGGCCCAGGATCACAGAGAGGTGGAGAGGGAGACTACAGTTGAGATAATTTGAGGACAGTAGAAGAGGTCAGAGTTTTAGTCCAGGGTGGGTTAGGGGTCATGATCTCAAGGCTCTAGTTAGTGCCTCTGGAGAATGGCAGGAGGGGTCAGGAAGGTTTTTGGGCTGGGTCTTATGATGAGGGTGGGGACCATGGAGAGATGTAGTAAGGTTATTTGGGATCTAGGAACAGATTTTCCAGCCAAAGTGCCGGGAAGTCCACAAGGTGACCAAGGCTGGGATCTGAACATCCAGGGATATTCAATATTCAGGAGGAATAGACAGAAAGGAAAGGGAGTTGGAGTAGCGTTGCTGGTTAGAGAGGAGATTAACGCAATAGAAAGGAAGGACATTAGCTTGGAGGATGTGGAATCGATATGGGTAGGGCTGTGAAACACTAAGGGGCAGAAAATGCTAGTGGGAGTTGTGTACAGGCCACCTAACAATAGTAGTGGAGTTGGGGATGGGATCAAACAGGAAATTAGAAATGCGTGCAACAAAGGCAAAACAGTTATAATGGATGACTTCAATCTACATATAGATTGGGTGAATCAAATTGGCAGGGGTGCTGAGGAAGAGGATTTCTTGGAATGTATGCGGGATAGTTTTCCAAACCAACATGTAGAGGAACCGACGAGAGAGTTATTCTAGACTGGGTATTGAGTAATGAGGAAATGTTAGTTGGCAGTCTTGTTGTGCGTGGCCCCTTGGGCAAGAGTAACCATAACATGGTTGAGTTCTTCAATAGGATGGAGAGTGGCATTGTTAATTCAGAAGCAAGGGTTCTGAACTTAAAGAAAGGTAACTTTGATGGTATGAGACGTGAATTGGCCAAGATAGACTGGCAAGTGATTCTTAAAGGGTCGACGGTGGATATGCAATGGAAGGCATTTAAAGACTGCATGGATGAACTACAACAATTGTTCATCCCAGATTGGCAAGGCACAGTGCTGGGAACCCAGCTATTTACAATACATATTAATAATCTGGACGAGGGCATTGAATGCAACATCTCCAAGTTTGCGGATGACACGAAGCTGGGGGGCAGTGTTAGCTGTGAGGAGGATGCTAGGAGGCTGCAAGATGACTTGGATAGGTTGGGGGAGTGGGCAAATGCATGGCAGATGCAGTATAATGTGGATAAATGTGAGGTTAAAACAGAGGTTAAAATGTGTGGCAAAACAGGAAAGTAGACTATTATCTGAATGGTGGCAGATTAGGAAAAGGGGAGATGCAACGAGACCTGGGTGTCATGGTACACCAGTCATTGAAAGTAGGCATTCAGCCGCAGCAGGCAGTGAAGAAAGCGAATGGTATGTTAGCCTTCATAGCAAAAGGATTTGAGTATAAGAGCAGGGAGGCTCTACTGCAGTTGTACAAGGTCTTGGTGAGCACACACCTGGAGTATTGCATACTGTTTTGGTCTCCTAATCTGAGGAAAGACATTCTTGCCATAGAGGGAGTACAGAGAAGGTTCACCAGAATGATTCCTGGGATGTCAGGACTTTCATATGAAGAAAGACTGGATAGACTCGGCTTGTACTCGCTAGAATTTAGAAGATTGTGGGGGGATCTTATAGAGACTTACAAAATTCTTAAGGTGTTGGACAGGCTAGATGCAGGAAGATTGTTCCCGATGTTGGGGAAGTCCAGAACAAGGGGTCACAGTTTAAGGATAAGGTGGAAGTCTTTTAGGACCGAGATGAGAAAATGATTTTTCACACAGAGAGTGGTAAATCTGTGGAATTGTCTGCCCCAGAAGTTAGTTAATTGGCTATATTTAAGAGGGAGTTAGATGTGGCCCTTGTGGCTAAAGGGATCAGGCGGTATGGGGAGAAGGCAGGTACAGGTACTGAGTTGGATGATCAGCCATGATCATATTGAATGGTGGTGCAGGCTTGAAGGGCCGAATGGCCTACTTCTGCACCTATTCTCTATGTTTCTATGAATTTTGTAACGCTCAGTGTATACCGACAATGGAGTGCAATGACTGCTGGAAGCACAGGCAGCAGAGTGGAAAATGCAGTTGCTGGCTTAAGCTTGCTCCAGCATTGGACTAGTACTGATTTATATGAACAACCACATGTAAGTACAACAGAGCATCACTCTCAGGTGGAACATCTATCTTCATAACATTGACTTCTCAGTAAAGTTGATTATTTATAGTGACATTTAATTATTTATTTGTTGCTTTTTTTCCAGTTTGTGGGATTTCCAACTGACCACTTTACTCTTATTGTGTTTACATGACAGTGAAGAGTTTATTGTGAAACCCAAGTGATGGGTTTCACATTTGCAGAGGCGTGCCATCGCAGACTTTGAGCTCCCCCAAAGACAATGGAAGATCCTTATCGAAGAGAGACACAAAATGCTGGAGCAACTCAGTGGGACAGGCAGTGTAAACTAGCATCTGCAGTTCGTGTGCACCAACATTTTTAGTCTTCCCACAGAGTTTGGTTTTAACCTGCTCTTCTGAACGAGTTGCCAGCAATCCTACTGGACCCTTTTAATAAGATCCTCATCCCCTGGTCAGCCTTGTCAACCAGCTTTATCTACTTGGCAAGCCCCTGAACAGCACATGACTTTGGTAGCAGCTTCAACAATGCTCAGAGTTTGGATTAGCTTTCAAAATCACCCATCTATCTATGTATTACTAAAACTCTCATCTTGTCAGTCTGTGTGTGTGTGTGTGTGGGCGTGCGCGCATGTGTGTCCGTCATGCCCTAAATTGTGCCAAAATGGTACACAAAGCACTACAATGTTTTGACCACCTAACCCACCATTGCCCTGTGGTATGGTGTATCAAGTTTCATTAAGATTGATGTTAAATTATACAAGTTGTTCACATTATTCAACTTCACAAAATCCTGTTTGAGAAAAATCACAGTGGCAGTTAGCAGCTATGATGTCACAATGGGATCTCATTTACATAAACTGCACGTGAGCAATGCTCCACCCGACAATGACATCACATTGGGATCTCATTTACATAAATTGTTCGTAAGCAGTGCTCCAGCACACAATGACATCACAATGGGATCACATTTACATTAAAAAACAGCAGCTCTAATTGACGTCAAGGGGACACATTTTCAACTTTACAAAACACCATTTATGACGTCACAATGCGATCCCGAATCTCATTTAAAAAATAAAGATTTAAAACAAAAATCCTTTTTAATCAAATTCTTGGGTCGTGGTTTTCATTGTGAGAGGGTGGAATAAGGGAAATTCAACATTTTCCTTGTGTGGGGTTGGGGGGGGAGAGTGCGGTGGGGTGGAAGTGAGTGCCGAAGCCACCCTCAATGTAGGGTCCCTTGATTGGTTCCGGGGAGCGCCCACGCAGCCCCCCCTGCCGCCCCCCCCCCAACATGGAGTCTATTGATTGGCTCCAGGGAGCACACCCCCCAATGTAGAGTCAATTGATTAGCTCTGGGGAGCGTCAATGCCGCCTCCCCAAACAAAAAAGTGATATTTTTCCTTGTGGGTGGGTGGGATGGGGGGGAGATGAGTTTCAACGCCGCTCCCCAACGTCGGGTCGATTGATTGGCTCCCGAGAGCGCAGGCGCTGCTTCCAACATGGGGTCCATTCATTGGCTCCGGGGACGGGTGACGCCGCCCCCCAACCTGGGGTCGATTGATTGTCTCGGGGGAGCGCTCGACGCCCAATTGGTCTTGGTCTCACATGGGGGGGGGGAACGCAGACACGCCCCACCCCCAACATTTGGGGAAAAAACCATTAGATACAGGGGAAAGTTAAATGGCTGAAACACCTGTGCATCAACATTTTTAGTCTTCCCACAGAGTTTGGTTTTAACCTGCTCTTCTGAACAAGTTGCCAGCAATCCTACTGGATCCTTTTAATAAACCGATTGCTTCTGTTAATGTCATCTATATTCAATGTGGCTTTAAAATGTAGAAACAAGGAATTGCAGCATTACAAAATCCAGCATTACAAAAAAAAACACACAAAGTGCTGGAGGAACTGAGCAAGTCAGGCAGCATCTCTGGTGAACATGGATAGGCGATGTTCCTGGTCGGGATCCTTCTTTAAGTGTAATCTCTCATTTTGAACCTAAGGAGAAGACCATGTAAATTTATTAAAACTTCCTCACATCCTCTCAAAGATAGTTTAGGGCTTCCATGCCCCTGAAGCCTTCCTGACCAGGAAACCCACCCTGTACTCTTGATTTGAATTGAATTTCCTTTTTGCCATTCAAACAAAAGCTTGAACGAAATTGTGTACCTTGCAGTCATGACAGAAAAAAAGCAACAAAACACACAATGAACACAATTTAACACAAACATCCATCACAGTGAGTCTCCAGGCACCTCCTCACTGTGATGGTAGGCAAAAAGTCTTATCCCTTCCTTGCTTGTTCTCCCGCTGCTTGGTGGTGGCAGTTCTGCACTCGGTGTCAGTGGCAGTTCTGCCCACTGGCTGGGTTCTACCTCCCTCTAGTTTTGAATAACTAGCAGGGACATGCAGATGCTTCACAGTCTCTGCAATCCCAGGCCACAGGCTGCTGGTTAGGCTGTGGGCCAAGCATCAAAAATGTGTCTAGAAATCAACTTTCGTGACCCATGTCTCGGAACTACATTTAATTTTGCACAGATTTAGATAAAATATAATTGAGAATGAAGTCATAACTCGTCAATGCCAAAAGTTGCACTTTAATTAATTAAACATTAGAAAATGAGATCGAAAAAGTAAGCGCCATCTAGTGTCCAATATTACACCATGGGGAGCCTATTTCCGTGTTGCAGTCTGTTTAAATTATTATATTATATATATATAGTATAATAATATATGCTGTATTATTATGCTATATATATATCCACAGGATATAAACACATTCGCAATTATATTTATTATATTATTTTTATATTTTTATATGATTACAGTCATATACACAAGTCATATATATATATGACTTATATATATATATGACTTGTGTATATGACTGTAATCATATAAAAATATAAAAATAATATAATAAATATAATTGCGAATGTATTTTTGAATGAGACTGCCGCAGAGATCTGGCTCCTGACCCAGCCTTATTAATGGGTGAGGCCAGTCCTGTGATTCCCCCATTTACTGAACCCCACTGACTGCCAGTGTGCAGAGTGGGGGTCACAGCCATAGTAGGACTGGGGCAGTGCCAGGCTGGGGGAAGGCTAAGGCATCTTCCACTAACAGGAAAATGCCTAACCCTATACTAACCCTAACTCGCCCCCCTTCCAGAGCTGCCCACGGCTGGATCTGGAGCCGCTTTGGGACTGACTGCGGGCTCCACATGTGTGTCCCCGCAACAGGTCCATCTCGGCCAGCATGCCCTTTTCGATCATCGTGATGATGTTGGTGGGGAACAGACCAAAGATACTAGACCACAACAAGAATGGGTCCAAGAATGCGTGTGGTTGTGAATGAGGAAGTGCAACGAAGGTTTTTCACATTAATTCCTGCGACACACTAACTCCAGCCGAAACTGTCTCAAGTTTAGGAGAATGAGCGGCGACATCACTGGGAGTTACAGAGTAGATATCAAGTGTATAGGAAGGAACTTCAAATGCTGGTTTACACCGAAGATAGACACACAAAATGTTAGAGTAACTTGGCGGGTCAGGCAACATCTCTGACATTCTACCCTGAAGACAGACACAAGAGCTGGAGTAACTCAGTGGGTCAGGCGACTGTGAGATGCAAGCATTTTGTGTCTATCTTCAGGGTAGATGTCAACCCTGGCTGCTCGCCCTCATGGGGATCTGGGTTCATTGCAGTTCATTGCAGAGGAGAAGCTGGATACGTAAACCCAAGAGGTGTAGAGACATCGGAACCAGGGGTGCACGACCCTCCAGCGGGGGTCTCCCACAGAGCTGCAGCCCAGGTGGCTCCGCTCCGCACTTCACCCCTCCTGCTCCCCATGGTGTAATATTGGACACTAGATGGCGCTTACTTTTTCGATCTCATTTTCTAATTAGTTTAATTAATTAAAGGCAACTGTATTACCCCGTCCCTCCAGCCCCGGCTCCGCCCCCAACTCTATCCCCAGGCCCCCGAGCTGGACGAGCAGCGGGTCTTCCCTCACTCACCTGGACACTTTGCTGGCGATGAGCAAAGATACTAGATACTTTGAGCAGCACTGCCCTGCACGCCGACCGGGCTGCCTTCAGCACCACCATAGCGCCGGCTCCGTCAGACTCTCCTCTCATTCGCTGCAATACTGGCCTACCGACAGCCCGACCAATCCCTCGCAGCACCCACTGGCCGTCCGACCACTCACAGCACTCACCGGCCATCCGACCACTCGCAGCACCCACTGGCGGACCAACCACTCTCACGACCCACCCTGGCGGCCCAACGGCCCGATAGCCTGGCCAATCCTCCACAACATCCATCGGCCTACTGACAAGCCCGACCGACAGACTGACCGACAGACTGACCGACCGACTGACCAACCGACCGAATGACCCTGACCCTAAACCTGACCCTGACCCTGAACCTAACCCTAACCCTAACCCTAGCTAAACATTTGTTATTTATCATTTTTATTTAACAGTTCAAATCATAACTTTATAAAGATAAATCAATTGAAAAACAAAATGATCAACAAGGTTAGCATTAGCCTTACTCCTTGGAAACCTTGCTATTGCTATTGATGTAATGAGGAGGCAGCCATGACGCCAGGGTCCTCGCTGCGTTGGGACCATAAAACAAAGCGCGGGATTGGTCAATTTACGTTCCACTTCAATGTCAAACTTGCAATGATTGGACAATTACTACTCGGAAAATTTGAACTTTTTCTCATATTTAAAAAAATGTGCAGGTTTTGGTCTTGACGAGTTTCAGGTATAATTTATATAATACTTTTACACAATTTGTTAAAAATTTAGGTAGTTCCGTGAGTTGGGTCACAAACTTGAACGAAAAAGCTCCTCGGCCCACAGCCTAGGTTGTCAATTAAACAACCCACATTTGCAGCTCGCCCTAGCCTCAACCAGGTTAAACCTGGTTGTTTAAATTCCAATTATCATAAACAAGTGGAAGTTCCAATGCTTGTTCTTTCTAATAAAGATCTGAATCTCATTCCAGGAAAAATAATGCATGTCTTTTTAAGACATGAGAAAACGATAATTTTAGGGACTGTTTACAGATGACAAGGAGGATCGCAGGCTTACCTGAGAATGGAGGAAGATTCAAAGATTCAAATAAATAATTACTGAAAGCTAGTGCCAGTAATCCATACACTTCACTTGTGATATGTGCATTTTGTCAGCCATGTCACAGGCGTGAGTGCAATAGTAAGAGCCTAATAAGGAGTGAAGGCTGCAGAGATGCAATACACCAGTTATTAATTACAAACTGTCTGAGATTACCCTATCACTGTCACTGTTTTATTTGATTTATTCACACCCAACCAGTTCCTGTCCTGCAGCACAGATTCTATTGAGATTGCTGCTGCAGTTGCCAGATAATGCATGTTTGGGAAACCCGATCAAAATTCATAACCGTAAGAGTGGCAGGAATGTGGAATGTACTAAGCAGAGAACAGCTGAGGTACAAACTATGGATGTGATGGACGTTTTTAAAAAGAAATGGAGATTAACTGGTGGATTGGAGTGGGGGGCGGAGGGGGCGGGGTGGTCAGGGGAAGACATTAGGGTCAAATGGTACATTGAATATATTGCATAGAGAATTGTAGTAAGCCTAATGTCGAACTGGTAAAGGTTATGTAGGAACAAATAACTGCGGATGCTGGTATATACAAGGGTCTGAAGAAGGGTCCTGACCCAAAACATCACCCATCATTTTTGTCTAGAGGTGCTGGCTGACCCACTGAGTTACTCCAGCACTTTGTGTCTATTAAGCTTATGTAGAAAAACTGGGTTCAATCCTGATCTCGCCTGCTGTGTGGAGTTTGCACGTTCACCCTACAACCACAATGGTTTCCTCTGGATGCTCCAGTTTCCATAAGAGCATAAGACACAGGAGTAGAGTTAGGCCATTCAGCCCATCAAGTTTACTCCGCCATTCAATCATGGTTGATCTATTTTCCCACTCAACTCCATTCTCCTGCCTTCTACTCGCACCCTTTGACGCCATTCCTAATCAAGAGCCTATCAATCTCCATTTTAAAAATACCCATTGCCTTGATCTCCACAGCCATCTGAGGCAATGAATTCCAGAGATTCACCACCATCTGGTCAAAGAAATTCCTCCTCATCTCCATTCTAAAGGTACATCCTTTTATTCTGAGGCTGTTCCCTTTGATTCTAGGCTCTCACATCTAAAAGACATGCAGGTTTGTAGGTTACTTGGTCTCTGTAAATTGCCCCCAGTGTGTAGGGAGTGGATGCAATAGTGAGATAATATAAATCTTGTGATCAATAGTTGGCGTAGGCTCGATCTTAAGGTCCTAAGAAATAGGAGTAGAATTAGGCCATTTGGCCCTTTAAGACTACTCCGCCATTCAATCGCGGCTGATCTATATCTCCCTCTTAACCGCATTCTCCTGCCTTCTTCCCATAACCTCCGACACCTGTACTAATCAAGAATCTATCTATCTCTGCCTTACAAATATCCACTGACGGCCTCCACAGCCTTTTGTGACTAAGAATTCCACAGATTCACCACCTTCTAACTATAGGAATTTCTCCTCATCTCCTTCTTAAAAGAACATCCTTTAATTCTGAGGCTGTGATATCTAGTCCTAATCTCTCACACTGATGGGCCTTTTACCATGATGTAGTTTTTAATTCTTCAATCAGAAAACCCGTAAGTTGATAATGAGCGTCTGGGCAGAAAGTGTTCACTTGCATTGTAGAATCTTGGACAGCTGATAAATATCTGCAGGTCCATAGGAAACTGTCAACCTAAGCCCAACCCTACTGCCTGAATTCTTTCAGCCATCTCTGTCATGATGGGGGAACTGCTGTGACAGGTTAGAACCAGTACAGGATCAACAGGCTGATTTATTTCAATGGATTTGTAAGGCTATGGAGAAGAAAGGAATGAAGGGTTAGTTAGTTTTTTTCTTAGCCTGCTATCCTATAAAAGCACTATATTTTTCATTGAACACACTTATAGAACTTGGTTGAGATGAAGAACTTGTCACTTGACTACCTGTTCAAATCGCACGGTGACGTCAAACACAAAGTCTGAAGAAGCCAAAGCGTCACCTATATTATTAAGTAGCACGCTCGCTTACAAGATTACTCATGGAAACAGGACAAATACTTAACCAAAGCCCAGGGTTCCTGAATCCGAGAAGGCAGGCAGTCTTGTCTGTTGCTGTGTGTAACAGAATCAGGATATGTGGGGAGAAAGCAGGAACGGGGTACTGATTTTGGATGATTAGCCATGATCATATTGAATGGGGGTGCTGGCTTGAAGGGCCGAATGGCCTACTCCTGCACCTATTTTCTATGTTTCTATGTCTCCTTGATGTCGGTCGTGACCCAGTTCGAAGGTGAAATCCCAAACTTCAGTAGCTTGTTTCACCTTTGTATTTGGTTCCCAGACTTCTGTCCTTGGCTTGCGGCCAAGCACTGACCACAACTGACATGACTCTGAGCACAATCACCTTGGAGCACGATTACCTTGAGCAGTATGTTGTTTTGTTCTTTTGGCTAATCAATCTTGTGATACCACTTCTCCTGGGCTTCTAATATCCAAAATTAGAAAAAGAACAGACATTATTTCTGTTTGCACAGTCGTGCACATTTTGCAAACATTTAACCCTTTCCTTACTTTGCATCCCTTGACTCGCTGGGCACCGATCACATTGTCTTGATCACATTCAATAGAAATAATTAGGCAATGGGTTTTGTAACAGATTACTTAAACAAATTCTACAAGTGTTAATATCACCTGCAGAGATTTCTGTCTCCTGAGTACTACAGCAATCTACTACAACGCTCCCTCTTCTGCCCTCTCCCATCAGGTTAGAGGTACGGAAGTTTGAAAAAACATACCTCCAGATTCAGGAAGAGTTTTTCCAGCTGTTATCAGGCAACTGAGTGGTCCTCTCATCAGCTCGAGTGCGGTTCTGACCTCCCGTCTACATCATTAGAGACCTTTGAACTATCTTTAATTGGACTACAATGTTATATCTTTGCACTAACTGTTGTACTCTTTATCCTTTATCTGTTCACCATGGGCAGCCTGATTGTATGCATGTACAGTAGTCTTTTCTTTGACAAGATACATGCAAACAAAAACTTTTCACTGTATCTCGGTGCACAGGACAATAATAAACTAAACTAAGAAAGGTCCGAAGCTGAACATCACCTATTCATGTCTTCCAGAGATACTGCCTGACCTGCCGAGTTCCTCCAGCACTTTGTATCTTTTGTTGAGTTTGCAACCACTGATTCTAAATCCAATGTTAAGCTATTTAATTCTACACATAGCATTGGAATATATTTGCAAATGTTCTAAGACTTTCTTTTTATGCAACTTTAATTATATTTAAACAGAGATCAATTCATATGAACTATTGTGGATGTTTCCCAATGTAAAGAAATTTTGAATAATGCTGGTCCTTAGTTCTATACTCCTGCAGTCGTATTTTCTTTTAAAAATCACATTGCCCTCACAGGAAAGATTTTCATTTCCTCCCCTTGTTCTCGTTGTACATTTTGTTTTGGAATAGATATTTAACTCTACTTGCATCATTGCATCAAGTTTTGCTCTTCTTCTTATCGAGTCCACACTCAAGATTAGAAGCTGTTCAGACGGAGCTGAACACACTCCTCAGCATTTGCATACAATGGTGTCTGTCTTGTCGCTTCTTGTGCTTCTTGTGCGTGGTGGTGGAAAGATTGGTGGAAACAGGGCCGCGACGTGAACGCTCTTTCCTTGACCCCAGTTTTGCTCTTGTCAATCTGCTTCTAAATTAACTTTCCTGGCTGTAGTTCTCTCCAAAGGCAGCAGGGTGCAGGATAGAGCAAAGCCAAGGAAATAAGAATAAATAAATCCCAGCGAAAGGGAATTTTGAATAGGAAGACGAGAACTGATTCAAATCATATTATTTACCTTGATTATCAGATAAGTTTGCATTGTGATTTAATTCTGAACCTTTTTTAAATATTACCAGCTTGTTCTGTATTTTATCTCTGTTTTATGCTGTACGCCTGAGTAAAGGGATCATAGCATTAGACAAGCCTCGACGTGGCACGCTGTTAATTTGCTGTAGTGCCTTGCAGGTGCACAGAAACTGCCTACTTCCAGCTACATCTGCCAAATATAGGTCCGTATTTTTAGCTACGGTAGGAGAAAATTGGGAGGAATAAGGTATAAGGAATAAGGGATAATAAACATATTTTGTGCAGCATAATGATATTTTGGTATTGGTAATATCAGAGTCCTAGAGTTTTAGAGCCATACAGCATGGAAACAGGCCCTCTGCCCAACTTGCCCATGCCAACCAACATTTCCCATCTATACTACTCCCACCTGCTTGTATTTGGCCCATTTCCCTCTAAATCGATCCTATCCATGTACCTGTCCAATCTGACCCTGATCCTCTGAAACCTCTGAATTCTACCACTCTACTCTTTCCCACATTACATGACTGCCATCAAAATGTGCTTGATTATACTGATTTCAAAATCTACACCCTTCCCTCCCACTGTGGCTGCACTCCTGTCTACCCATGGAAAGTTCTGCAGCCACAGTGTAAATGCATTGCACAATATTGTAACTAAAACGCAATTCAGATTAATCTTTCATCTCTCTTTGTTGTGAATGGTGAAGTCTTCAGTGTCTTACTCATCCTATAAGACTCTCTCTACCTGTAACATATGGTTTATGTATTGGGATAATTCACTGCTGTTTTGAGGCTCAGCCACACTAAGAATAGCAGCATGTGACCAACTGTTCTTTGTGTGGTTCTTTTCATAGTAAGTGTAGCGAGTTACAGAATATCTGTTTTTGTGGCAAAAGTAACAGTTTAAGAAATGCTGCCTTGATCCAAAACTTTTATTTTATAAAATAAACACCTTATTGTTATATTGAATTACTGAATATTTTCCCTTTATTTAGAGACATTTTATTATCTTCACTGACACCAATTCTCATAATTATTCAGCACCATCTTTATTTTGTTTACTTAATTCACCTCCTAGTTAGTTGACCCTTAAGTTCCAGCTGTGAATACATATGAGGGAACTTCAGTGAATGTCTTGAACTTTTACAGGAGCATTGTCAATGCATGTGTATATTGAACTGAACTGTTCTGTATTTTTGCTTGCAATATTTCATTGTTCTATCTGGGACACATGACAATAAACTCTCTTGACTTGACTTGACTTGTCTCTCTCGCCGTGGGTTAGGCCCTTCGGTCCACCGCACATTAACACTTAGCAAGGTCTTCAGTACCTGAAAAATAACACCTTCTGAAGTGGCAGATATTAGCGAGGAGAAAAAGATTTCCATTAACTATTGTCAGCAATGCATAAAGTTCCAACACTATTAATTATATGTACATGAGGCTTTTTGCATAGAATTTCATATCAATTCATTTCATAAGTGAGAGGGTGTTCAACTGGCACTGAGTAAATTAGCAAGACCACACTACCAATCACTGGACCGATTTATTTCAAATGCAAGGCAAAATGTTTCAGCTTCCAGCTATCAGATATCTATGTCCATACATAATGAATGCCAAACTTTCCAGCCATAAGCAAACCACACTGGGCAATAGCTGACTTCACTCTAATGTGAAATAAACTCTCTGCTCTTCACAGCAAGGATGTGGTCAGCATAAAAGATCAGTAATAATTTTTGCTGTTAGAAACATAGAAACATAGAAAATAGGTGCAGGCATAGGCCATTCGGCCCTTCGAGCCTGCACCGCCATTCAATATGATCATGGCTGATCATCCAACTCAGTATCCCGTACCTGCCTTCTCTCCATACCCCCTGATCCCTTTAGCCACAAGGGCCACATCTAACTCCCTCTTAAATATAGCCAATGAACTGGCCTCAACTACCTTCTGTGGCAGAGAATTCCAGAGATTCACCGCTCTCTGTGTGAAAAATGTTTTTCTCATCTCGGTCCTAAATGATTTCCCCCTTACCCTTAAACTGTGACCCCTTGTCCTGGACTTCCCCAACATCGGGAACAATTTTCCTGCATCTAGCCTGTCCAACCCCTTAAGAATTTTGTAAGTTTCTATAAAATCCCCCCTCAATCTTCTAAATTCTAGCGAGTACAAGCCGAGTGTTGGATTCAGCTCAGCAATCAAATCACTGATTGTAGTGTTCCTTAAAAACTGAGCAGGTTAACACGACCTCTGTCATTCTGTTTTTCTATGAAACATTCCAATTACTTATTCGTGTCAATTGCTCTTTAGTTGTTACTTTATATTTTTGACAATTTTCCCAATCTGGATGGAAGGAGGGTAGGAATTCATGCCCATTCAAGTGTTGTATGAAATGTGACAGAATCAGCAGGAAATAAAACAACTTCTAAAGCATAATGTGTGCTGTATAACTGAAGCCACGATGGTGTGAGTTATAGGCAATAGCAGCAATAGTACATTGTTTCAACAAGCAGCTTTCTCATGCTAGTATCTTGCTGAATTGAGTCTGTTTTTATAAAGTGAGCTGGTATTGACTGTAAGTGACATCAAGTTATTCCAGGACCTTTCTTCATGCAATGTCCTCATTTGTGCACACATCAGCCTTCCCAAGATCACTGCTCAACCATCAGATGTAGGAGTCTGACTGATTTATTTCCTCATTTTCTCTAATCCAGAGATATAAATTTACTATTCATTCCATGTCACCTTGACTAGACTAACAGGAACCCTTTGACACCTATGAAACGTTGCCATGATGAGTGGAGTTTACAATTGACAAGTCGCCAGCTGATGGTGTGGGTCCGAAGAAGATTCCCGACCTGGAATGTTGCCTATCCAAAGATGCTGCCTTGCCCACTGAGTTACTCCAACACTTTGTGTTCTAAACAAGATTTCAGCATCTGCAGATCCTTGTGTCCAGAGTATTTTTTAAAGTTGTGCAGCACCTTGTATCTTTATTTTGTAAACCAGCATCTGCAGTTCCTTGTGTCTTCATTTTACTGTCTGGACAAGAACAAAACCTGACTTTGAAAGTACAAGTTTTTCAATGCAGCTGTATAATACTGGGAGGAATAATGTGCATTAAAGTATGCAATATTTATTGAGAAAATCATCATGGAAAAGATCTTATGTATGATATCTTGGCAGGAAACAATGAATCAATTATCCTTGAGGCCATAAGTGCAATACATGTAGAGAATGGAACCAATTGTGACCAACTCTATAAAATGGTCTAGATTTTCTGCTTAGATGATCCTATGCAATTTAAGAACTTGTGTTTCAGTTTTTGGGTTTCTGATGTAACTATTGAACGTAACAAAGATCCACAAACTCTGCCACAGATGGGTCAGTTGAGTAGAGTAATTCCATAAACTGATTCTCCTTCCACTTTTTTGTGTCTCAGGGTTCCTCATTGCTTCTTTGAATTGTGATTGAATTGCAATTTCTTTTAAATTGAATTTGAATTTCAATTACAGTTTGAATTGTGTCAGATGATGGCTGCTCAGGAGATGGTGGGTTTGATATAAGATTATTTTTTTAAGGATGCTTTGAGGATGCCCCTGGAACATTTTTCACAGTCTTTCCAGAAATTGCTCGCTGTGAGGAACTTGGAGCAGAGTGCTTGTTTCAGGAGTCTAGTGCCAGCCTTGTGGGCAGTGTGACCAACCCACTGAAGCTGGTGAAGAAATTTGGCCTGGGAGAGGACACTGACATTGCTTCAACTGTTTTGCCCGTGGATGTGAAAGGTTGTGTAGAGACAGTGTCGGTGGTACTGCTCCAGTGTTTTGTAATAAACTGTTAATCTCAGTGAAGTTTAATAACCATGGGCATGGTGCTGGGGTAGATTGTACACATCCTGTTCTAGTGTCAAAGATTGCGCTGCTACATTTGCTGGTGGATTTCACCATTGATATATTCCCTTGCAAAGACATGGCTACAGAATAAATAGTCATAAACTGCAGGAAATGCTACACTTGTTGCTTTACAACCGCAGGAAATGCTACACTTGTCGCTTTACCTCCCCCCTCGACTCCATCCAAGTACCCAATCAGTCTTTCCAGGTGAGGCACCTCCTCTAACCTCATATACTGCATCTGCTGTTCCAGGTGTCAACTTCTTTACATCGGCGAGACCAAGCGCAGGCTCGGCGATCGCTTCGCCAACACCTCCGCTCAGTTCGTACTAACCAACCTGATCTCCCGGTTGCTCAGCACTTCAACTCCCCCTCACATTCCCAATCTGACCTCTCTGCCCTGGGCTTCCTCCATTGTCAGAGTGAGGCCCAGCGCAAATCGGAGGAACAGCACCTCACATTTCACTTAGGTAGTTTACACCCCAGCTGTATGAACATTGACTTCTCTAATTTTAGATGGCCCTTGCTTTCTCCCTCCTTCCCCTGCGCCATCCCAGCTCTCCCACAAAGCCTACTGTCTCTGCCTCTTCCTTTCTTTTTCACGCCCCCCCCCCACCGACATCAGTCTGAAGAAAGGTCTCAACCTGAAACGTCGCCTATTCCTTCTCTCCATAGATGCTGCCTCACCCGTTGAGTATCTCCAGCATTTTTTGTCTACCTATAAACTAGTTTTGGTGTGTTCCTTTAATTATACGAAAATAGTTTCAGCAGCATTTAGCAGACAGTTGTTAATTTCTATACAACTTGAAGCCTCCACAGCTCTTGTGCAATTTCAAAGTTTCCGTAAGGGGCTTTGAAATCTGGAAGGAAGTAGATACAGCCGATGAGGCTGTTCTTATGATGGACCTGTCTGAGTGTGAGACACGTTACAATGGGTGCAGGCACTAACAGACTTGTTAGGGGTAGATGGATGACCTGTTTCTGCACTGTAAACTCTATGATATATGCCACCAGGTTTAGGTTAACAGCAAATAAAATGTTTATTAGCCAGCTGGAAGGAAGGAAATAAGATATGATTGAAGAACTACCTAATATATAGTTTCTTTGGTTTCTATGAAAATAATGATGGCATTACTTATAAAAGGGTAAAATGTCAAGGTTGGGATGGAAGCATTTATCTTGTACCATGACACTCAAAATTAATCCAAACATAGTGAAGTTATTCCAAGAAAATTCCAATAGTTCACACATTTGTCATATCAACAACTCACAATGGCATCCCCTCTATGAATATCATGTTGTTTATACTAATAGTGGTGCAAATACCAACATTATGAATACATTTTCTACCTTAAAAGTGATAGATAGGTAATGGAAAATCATTATCAACATTTTATGGATATTGTTTGGATATTGTGCAAAAAAACTGTTAATATTCAACATGGAAGAAATGTTTATTTGCCAAGAATTTATAACACTTTTCTAATTGAAACCATTTAGAGTGCATTGCAAGGAAAAGACTATTGGTTTTGTCATAATTACTGAATATATATTTAATACTTTCTCCAATTTCAAAGTGCTCCCAAATAATATAACGTGTTACTCCTTTAAAAAATCATCACCTGAATGAATGCATCAGGATTATTGGACCGGGTTTTATTTTGCTTCCAGTGCATGGCAACATCCCATTCCAAGTAATGGTCGCACCTTCAATATTTCTGTGCAACAAGAAGATGTTCTTCTTGGTTCTTGGTTCTTGCCTTTCAGCTGCCTGAGTAGGCTGCAGTTCCCTCGTAGCCTCCTCATCCTAGTTTTTTTTACAGTTGTTCTCTCTCCTACCAACAGAACACAGAAGCTTGGTGGTAAAGTTCCTGGACTTGTATCCAGAAGCCTGATCCTTTGAGATTTGAGTTTGAATCACATCATCACAGCTGTGGAGCTTAAATTCATTGTTTAAATACATCTGGAATAAGAATCCAGTCTTGTAACAGTGATCATGAAAGTGTAGGATTTTATAGAAACTTGTCTGGGCTTGCCTGTACGTACAGTAACTCCAAAACCCACAGCAATGCGATTGACTCTTAACTGCTGTTTGAAATGGCCCAGCAAGCCCCTCACTATAGGAACAATTAGGGATGGGCAATAAAAGCCTGCCTTACCAGTGACCTGTGAATGAATATGTAATAATTGGCTCTTGAACTTGTCTTTGGAAATTAAGTTTAAACACTATGTAAAAGTGCAATTTTTGTGGTATGGTAAGTGTTAATCGCTGCTGGTGCTGCGTTAACTGCTTCAAGTTTGGAATCCTTTCAAATCTCGCAGATTTTTTCTTTGTCTCCTTTTTAACATGTTTTTCTTGATCCAATCTTTCTGTGTTGTCTTCATTTGATGTTCTGTTTACTCGCTTTAACTCTTTTTTCTTTCTGTGGTTATTTCAGAATCATTAAACGTTGTTGGTTTAGCACTCTATTAATTTGCCTGAAAAAATAAGGTCCTGAAGAATATATACCCTCGTCAACAGCAAGGATGAAGGCTCACATATATTCTGCCATAGCATGACCTGTGTCCATCAGAAAATCTTTATATTTGCAGCATTGGCAGTGAGTCTTGGCCTCTTGGGTGGAAAATGTGACAGCATTACTTTATAGGCCGTTGCCTTTAATTTACAATAATTAGAAACATACCTACCTTCATATGATAGCTGATAGTTTGCTGGCTATAATTCTTGTTCATTAGTTATGGCATTCAAAACCTCAAAGGACAAAAGTGCTCTCTGCTGTTCATTTGTTTCTATCAGTTAGAATGTGCACTTTATTTGAGACAGAATCCAGCTCCTTATTTACATTTCAAATATTTAGAAGCTGTACTTTACAGATGCCAGGCTTTCTGTGCTTTGATTTTATAAGCATTGCATGTGTACACCACTGAGCCACAGCAGCCACTTGTAAAGATTCCTTCCATATTCCTGTTAACCTGCATTCCCTGTTAGCGCAGTCTTTAAGTTGATGATACAAACAGATTTCAAAGATGTGAAATGGGATTCACCCCACCGTGGTGGCAAGGTGGTGCAGTGGTAGAGTTGCTGCCTTACAGTGCCTGAGACCCGGTTCGATTCTGACTACGTGCTGTCTCCCTGTGACCGCGTGTTATTTTCCCGGATGCTACAGTTTCCTCCCATACTCCAAAGATGTACAGGTTTGTAGGTTAATTGGCTTCGGGAGCAATTGTAAAATTGTTCAGTGTGTAGGATCGTTCTGGTGCATGGGAATCGCTGGTCAGCGTGGACTCAGTGGGCCATAGGGCATGTTTCTG
The DNA here is from genome assembly GCA_963514005.1 of Raja brachyura. The sequence continues at coordinate 44,783,885 of OY740790.1, forward strand.
CACTGTAAATTTAAACCAAACTAAACCAAACATTGGGGATACAACAAGGTGTAAAGCAGCTCTTTGCAAGCTTGTCGATCCAGCAGATATCAATTAGAAAAATTGGTACAAAAAGTTTAAGCATCTAAAAGATTCAATTCTCTAGTTTAAAAAAAAACAATTGCTAATGCTGAGATTCTACTTCAAGTTCAAGTTTACATTTATTGTCACTGCACCAATTGGTACAGCGAGATTTGGATTGCCATACAGTCATACAAATAAAAAGAACACAACACACGATAGAATTTAACATCAAAGTCCCCCCACAGCGGAATCAACGTTTCCCACTGTGAGGGAAGGCAATAAAAGTTCAGTCATCTTCTTCTATGTTCACCCGTGGTCGGGGCCTATTGAGGCCTCTGCAGTCGCTGCAACTCGCTTGATGTCCAGGCCCTCTCGCCGGATGATTGAACTCTGGCGTTGGAAGAACACTCTCAGTAGCTTGAGCTGGGCAGAGCTCCACACGGCAATCCTCAGCGAAGGATCCCAGGGCCCCGCATTGTTAAAGTCAGCGTCGCCCGCGGCTGGAAGCTCCACATACCACAGCTCCACGATGTTCAAGTTGGCAGTCCCAGCACTCCGGAGCTTCAACACGGCGACCCCTATAAGGCATCGTCCCGCTCCGCGATGGTACTTCAGTGCTGCGCCGCTGCTGAGGCTGAAGCTGAAACTCCGGCCTGTCTCCAGCAGGAAAGACCGCACCAGTCCAGATGGTAGGCTGTGAGGCGGGGGCGAGAATGTAGCTCGGAGAAAAGACGCATTCCTCGACCAGGTAGTGATTAAGAAAAACAGTTTCCCCCTTCCCCCCGCCCCCCATTAAACACATAAGAAAAGACTATAAAATACCTCCAAAACAAAACTTTTAACAGACTAAAAATTAAAAAAAGGATGAAAGGTCGAACAGCTGCAGGTGGAGCAGCCATACTCAACTGCGCCACCCACCAGAGATTTAAGAGGGATGATAGTTAGCATGGCAGACTGGTCAGGAATGGCAATGAGGAGGACAGCAGTTTAGGCTGGGACTTTATTCCGTGGAGTGGAGGTTGATGAGGGGTGATCTTATAGAGGTGTATAAAATCACAAGGGGAATAGATCGGATAGATGCACAGAGTCTCTTGCCCAGGTAGGTGAATCGAGGACCAGAGGACATAGGTTTAAGGTGATGGGGGAATGATTTAATAGGAATCTGAGGAGTAACCTTCTCACACAAAGGGTAGTGGGTGTATGGAACAAGCTGCCAGAGGAGGCAGATGAGCTTGGGACTATCCCAACATTTAAGACAGGTTGGAGGAATATGGGCCAAATGCAGGCAGGTGGGACTAGTGTAGCTGGGACATGTTGGCCGGTATGTGCAAGTTGGGCTGAAGGGCCTGTTTCCACACTGTATTACTCTATGACTCTCAGCACTAGGAGCACCACAAGGCTGCAAACTCCCTCCTCTCCTTTACTCTTTTTACACCAACGACTGCATCTCCACAGACTCCTCTGTCAAGCTTCTCAAGTTTGCGGATGACACAACCCTGATTGGACTGATCCAGGATGGTGAGGAATCTGCCTACATACAGGAACTGTCACAGCTGGCATCCTAGTACCATTGCAACAACCTGGAGCTCAATACTCTTAAGACAGTGGAATTGACAGTAGACTTTAAGAGAGCTCCCCCTCCCTTCCCCCCTCTCACCATCAACAACACCACAGTCACATCTGTGGAGTCTTTTAAGTTCCTTGGAACCATCATCTCCAAGGACCTGAAATGGGAGGCCACCATCAACTCCACAGTCAAAAAGGCCCAACAGAGGATGTACTACCTGCGGCAGCTGAGGAAACACAATCTGCCATAGCCAATGATGGTCCGATTCTATACCGCCATCGTAGAGTCTGTCCTCACCTTATCCACCATGGTCTGCTTTGGCTCAGCCACCAAGCATGACATCCGGAGGTTACAGCCAATCGTCCGATCAGCTGAGAAGGTTGTTGGCTGCAACCTTCCCCCCCATTGACGAACTGTACACTGCAAGGGCCAGGATGCAAGCGGGTAAGACCATCTCTGACCCCTTTCACCCTGGCCACAAACTCTTTGAAGCACTCCCCTCTGGAAGGCGACTCCAGACTGTCAAAGCCACCACAGCCAAACATAAAAACAGTTTTTTTCTACGAGTAGTAGCTCTACTCAATAACCAAAAGCTTGTAGCCTCATTTTGCTCTGGTATTTTATTTCACTCACATGTTTAAACCATAATGTTTTATTATTAATGCTTAATGTTTTACGTGTAATTCTTAATTGTTACTGTATGTCATTTTGTTACTTGCGATCAGAGTACCAAGGCAAATTCCTTGTATGTGTACATACTTGGCCAATAAACTTGTTCATTAATTCATTCAGCTTCAGTGGAGAAATAAAGATGTTGGTAACACTTGGTTTGGGCAATGTCCCTAGAGGGAGGGAGAAAAGGCTGGTAAACATTGGTGAAATCAATTCCCATTAATAATCATTACCATAATTCTTATTTTTGATTGCTGGCATTGACTCAACCCTCCGGTATTTTCAAGTAATTATTATGGTTTCCCATTTGCAGCTTTTCTAATCTGGCCTTTAGTTCTCTTGCGTGTACCACAATTATCCTCTTTTGACCAGCCTTTTCTTCCCCTTTCATCCTTCAGCATTTTGCACATCCCACCCCTTCACTGACCTTCCCTTTTTGTCTCTTCTCGTCCGCTTAGAACCTGTTTGACTTCTAACCGTTCTCAGTTCTTACATCATTGACATAAACAAAATGTGTATGGAGGAACTGGTTTACTCTGATTATAGACACAACATGCTGGAGTAACTCAGCGGGATAGGCTTCTGTTCAAAAGGAATGGGTGACATTTCGGACCGAGACCCTTCTTCAGACTGAGTCTGAGCATAAAATATTAACTTTATTTATCTCTCTGCATATACTGCTTGACCTTGCTGAGCATTTCCAACATTTCATTTCTGATTCCAAGCATCTGCAGTATTTAACTCATTTTACTTCAGTTACAGGACATCTGTATTCAGTTAAAGAGCAACATAGTGAGAATTGTAACTAAGGTAAGGTCAAGACCATGGGACATGAAATGGTCATAGACTATGAAAATGAAAATTTCAAATGTGAAACAACTAAGTTCTTAGTTCTTAACTAAAAAACTATTAAAATATGTTATCCTGGAATATTAGCAATGTCAGGTCACTTTCAGTTACTCCTTCAGCAAAACTTAACTTGTCGATCAGACCAATTCCCTTGACCATAAGCTCAAACAATAACTGCACCTGATTTATCACTTTCAAGTGAAGTTTTATGTTTGTATTCTAAAACACTTGTTTTTGTAAGAAATCAGTTTCAGCCCCAGATAGTATTGTGTCCATAAAGTGAACATTTTCCATGAGCTCATATAGGAAATGATTCTTCATGGTTACTAACATTTTTGATTAATATTTACACTACATCCTTTAGTTGACTCTACACTACCAATACTTTTAATACAATTATTATTCTATGCACCTTATTAGTTACCAACGTTGCTTAATTTTTCCAGTTATGTGATTCAAGCTTAATTTTTTTATGTGAATTTGTTTTACCCTTAAACAAATTCCAGTGAATTGTTATATTTCATGCGCACAAACAGTGACGTATATTCCAGATGAGTTCACAAGGAGACCCATTTTGTGTGCGGATACACTTGTGCTTTTAGCAATACCTGTCTCTTTTTGTTCCTCTCTCCACACTTTATTGAAAACGTAGGACAAAGCATTAGGCATATTTGCTTAGTTTGCTGCATGGTTGGCGGAACAGCACCTAGCAACCAGCAAACACAGGACATTAGCTTCACATTAAATGCCCATTTACACAGACATGAAAAAACAGTCGCCTGTCAGCTATGGGAGAGAACTAGTCAAAGCCGCAGTAGGTGGCTGTCAGGCTTTCTTTCAACAGTAGCTCTTAATTGTGTTCTCATTCTTCTTGGTAGTGGACAATCTCACGCTGAATACAATCTTTTCTATTGTAATTATACTAACTGAGTGGGTTATGAACTGAAGTCTGGAAATATTAATGATTATGTAACAAAAAATCTTGGAAAATATCAATATTCAGAGGGGTTTAAGTTCCCACAGCTGCAATTAAGGCTTTGAAATAAAAAAAATAGATGTGCTTTCAATGCCATTCTTTGAATTCCCTCCTAGGTCTACCGAATGACGGCACAGCAGTAGGGCTGCTGCTTTAGAGAGCCAGAGTTTTAGGTTCGATCCTGACTGTGGATACTGTCTGTACGGACTTTGTACGTTCTCCCTGTGACTGCGTGGGTTTTCTCTTGGTGCTCCATGTTCCTCCCACAGTCCAAAGACATACAGGTTTGCAGGTTAATTGGCTTCTGTAAGTTGTCCCTCATGTGTGGGATAGTACTAGCATACAGAGAGATCGCTAGTCGGCATGGACTCGGTGGACCGAAGACCCTGTTTCCGCAATGTATCTCTAAAGTCTGAAGTCTAAAAGTCTAACGTTCCATGGTGAAGACATCTTGCAGGTTTGAGGTTTCATCAGGCATTCTCTGTTGTGTGATTTACATTGAGGAAAATGATGCAAGGGACTAAGAATTGGTCATTCTCCCATTATAACCTCCCTGCTGTCCCCATTTCAGACAGATGCCCACTGTGCATTGCACAAAATTCCTGCCAACTGCAAGATTGCAATGACGCTTGAGACCTAAAGAAACTATTCAGCCTCTGATATCTTACATCAGATGAATAGGCATTTGAACCTACAGGTTAAAGAAAGATTCAATGTGAATAATTCTAGAGCTGAATAAACAACCAGATGTTCAACAGAAAAAATAGCAGAAATTACATTCAGAGATTATAGCAGATAGTTTTACAGTTTAGATGGGGCTTATTAGCAGATGAGAAATGCATCCATGTTTGTACAAAACAAGGTTTCAATTCCAGCTGGAACAATGCAACTCAGTTTAGATAAATGATTAGAACATGATTATTACCCTGGAAATGACACAGAAGTGAATGTCAGCAGTCATTTTATGAATTGGTTACACATGATCAGTCGAAAGGTTAAGGGAATTACTGTCTTTGCCCTTTTCCAGCTCTAGCTTCAATTGGATCTTTTGACTTTCAGCCCATTTCAATGTCTATTTACCATTCCATCTCACACTTTCATTTCCGGGCACTTTCCCTTGCAACCGCAAGAGATGCTACACTTGTCGTTTTACCTCCCCCCTCGACTCCAATCAAGGACCCAAGCAGTCGTTCCAGGTGCGACAGAGGTTCACCTACACCTCCTCCAACCTCATCTATTGCATCTGCTGCTCTAGATGTCAGCTGATCTATATCAGTGAGACCAAGCATAGGGTTGGCGATCGTTTCTCCGAACACCTCCGCTCGGTCCGCATTAACCAACCTGACCTCCCGGTGGCTCAGCACTTCAACTCCCCCTCCCATTCCGTATCCAGCCTCTTTGTCCTGGGCCTCCTCCACGGCCATAGTGAGCAACACCGGAAATTTGAGGAACAGCACCTCATATTCCGCTTGGGAAGTCTGCATTATGGTGGCATGAACATTGATTTCTCACAATTCTGTTAACCCTTGCTGTCTCCTCCCTTTCCTACTTCTCCCTCAGCCCTCAGGCTCCTCCTCTTTTTTCCTTCCTTCTCCCTGCCTCCCCACAACCCTATCAATCTGAAACAGGGTTTCGGCCCGAAACGTTGCCTATTTCCTTCGCTCCATAGATGCTGCTGCACCCGCTGAGACTCTCCAGCATTTGTGTGTACCTTCATGCTTTCATTCCTTGAGTTAAAATATGTGTTTGCCATTAGATTTTCATAATTTGACGGTACTGCCATTCATGTCTGCTACAGTTTTGATTTTGATTGTTCCAAGAGTGGTGTAAAAAAATAATTTTTCAAGAATTTTCCAAAATTTAATTCCAAATTCCACCAATTTATGAAAACCAAAGCTATTTTTGGGAATCCATTGAAGACACGGTGAAGTTTTCAAGGAAACCAGAGAAGTTACAGACAGAAACCAAGCACATGCAACAATGGGGAAATAAGGAACTGTAAATGCTGGTTTACAAAAAATGACACTAAGTGCTGGAGTGACTCAAAGGGTCAGGCAGAATCTCTGGAGAATATGGATCGGTGACGTTTCGGGTCATAACACTTCTTCAGACTGACGGGTGGGGGTGGGGGGTGTGTGTGGAAGGGGGAAAAGTTGGAAGGGATGAGGGGCAGAACAAAGCCTGGCAGGTAATTGGTTGAGTGTGTAGGAAAGAACTGCAGATGCTGCTTTAAACTGAAGGTAGACACAAAAAGCTGGAGTAACTCAGCGGGTCAAACAGCATCTCTGGAGGAGCGGAATAGGTGACGTTTTGGATCGAGACGTTGACACAGGTGAGGGTTTTGTTTTGATGGGCAGTTGATTGGACAGAAGATGAAAAGATCGAAGGTGTGAGACAAAAGATTGAAGTTGGAACTGCCGAACAAGTTTTTGCCAGCACTATTGTTAAACAATTTAGAACAAAGCTCTATTTTAAACATTTCTATCATTTTTCTGTTGAAATGATGCTGCATGTTTCAACTATTCCCTATCGCAAAGCATTCTGTAATCTAAACATTTTGCGCAAAAAATCTTTAAAACTTACACCTCATTTTTTATTGACAATTTTAAATCACGGGCATTGCACGTTGCTTAAACAAGATTATTTTTTTTATCCTATTATCCAAACTTTACACCTGACTTTTCTCATATACTATATGTATAAAGTCTAAACTCTGCCTGACGATGACATTAGAATACCTACCCCATTCATTCCACTTTACAATTAATTATGATTTAATTCTCTTGGATGGTACTGCATGTGTATGTCTCATAGATAATATTGTTTCATTTGCTGAATTAGCAATATGATTTGATTAACACAGAATATTTGTTTTTAATAACTTTCATATAGGTTTTTGACATGAATGGAATAAAAAAAGCAGCCTTGATGAGATTTATGCAGGTCCAGTTCCACATCGGTTCTTAATGTAGAGAATTGTGGCTCCATTAGACTGTAACTCAGAGCCCTAATCTTTTTTTAATATATTTTTATACTGGACTTCCTCACTGACAGACCCCAGTCTGTGAGGGTTGGAAATAACACCTCTAACACCATCTCTCTGAGCACCGGCTCCCCTCAGGGCTGTGTCCTGAGTCCACTGCTGTTTACCCTGATGACCCACGACTGTTATGCCAGGTTTAGTACAAACCACATCATGAAGTATGCAGATGACACAACAGTGGTGGCCTCATCAGGGACGCCAATGAGCTGGCTTACAGGGAGGAGGTGAAACAACTGGTGGACTGGTGCAACACGAACAACCTGATCCTGAATGTTGAAAAAACAAAGGAAGTCATCGTCGACTTCAGGAAAAACCGGCACAGTCCCATACCACTCCACATCAATGACAGCGATGTGGAGGTGGTCAGTAGCACAAACTTCCTGGGGGTGCAGATCACTAACAGTCTAACCTGGTCGAATAACATCTCATTGACAGGTAAGAGAGCGCAGCAGCGGTTGCACTTTCTGCACCGGATGAGAAGAGCTCACCTCCCCCACCCCATCTTCACCACTTTCCACAGGGGCACCATAGAGAGTATTTTGACCAGCTGTATCTCTGTCTGGTTTGGGGACTGTAAAGCCTCTGACTGGAAGTCCGTGCAGAGAGTGGTGAGGACAGTGGAAAAAATCATCGGGACCTCTCTCCCCTCAATCGGGGATATTGCGACCAAATGTTGCGTGTCTAAGGCCAGCAGTATTATAAAAGACCCCACACATCTCCATCACGGACTGTTCACTCTGCTACCCTCAGGAAAAAGATATCACAGCATAAGGAGCAGAACATCAAGGTTCTGCAACAGCTTCTTCCCACGAGCCATCAGACTCCTGAATGCCATGTAATGGGCTGCCACCATTGTCTATTTATCCTTTTATCCTTTTTATCCATTTTATCCATGTTTATCCTTCTGTTAATTATCGTGTTGCACAGGGAGCCAAATGCAACGTAATTTCGTTTGGAACTGCATATACCAATGTATTTCTAAATGACAATAAAGTTTGTTTGACTTTTTGACTTTGACAGTAGTATAAATCAAGAATAACATATACATTTAATGTACAACTTCTTGTTTTAAAATTTAATAATAGAAAAGTAACAGAAGCAAGAAAAAGAGAGAGAGAGAAAGTTAGGTAAGGTAGTGATATTAATAGTTCGTGAAAAAGTAGAAAGAGAGAGCCCATAAAGATGTAAAGCACGAGAAAGAGAAAAAGGAACAAGAGAAAATATAAATAGAATAAAATAAAAGGGATGAACCTGCTTCACATCTTTACACACCCCTCACCCGGTTCTGAAACAATTTATTTCCAGAGTTATGTTGTACCAGATGCTTGTAATAAGTCGATAAAGGGAGACCAAATCTGTAAGAATTTGTCAGATTTGCTTGCTAGGATGAATCTCATGTCTTCGAGGTGTAACATTTCAGACATTTTTGAAATCCACATTTTAAGCGTTGGTGTGTGTGCATTTTTCCAGAATTTTAGTATAAGTTTTTATGCCGTTATTAAGCCATAGTTAAGGAAACTCTTTTGGAACAAAGTCAGCTGAAAGCCGACGTCCGTTGTTCCAAAGGTAATCAGTTCTGCGTTGAGTTTAAGTTTTATTTTAAATAGTTTTGTGAAAATTTCAAAAATTTCATTCCAAAATGTTTGGAGTTTTATGCAAAAGACAAAGGAGTGTGCTATGGTTGCATCTTAAGATAAACATTTATCACAGATGGGAGAGACATTTGGAAAAAATGTATTCAGTTTAGTTTTTGAGTAATATAATCTATGTAAACTTTTGAATTGAATTAAAATTGATTGAGCATTTATGTACATATAGCAAGTATTTATCCCAATCTCTTCTAATTGAGTCAGATGATGGTATTTCTATATTTAGAATGATATTATACAAGTATGATATTATATTAATTGAATTTGCCTTTCTGTTCATAGCTTCATCTAATAGATCTGGAATCAGAGTTTGGTATTCTTGTGCATGTTTTTTCAAATAGTCACGGATTTGAAGGTATTTAAATATTGATTACTTTTCAGGTTATCTTTGTTTTTTTTTGTTTTTAATATTTTTTTATTAGAAGCAAGTACATAATAAAATCATGTCATGTATAACAGTCATACATTAATATGATAATATTGATAATATTATCAACTATTTAATAACTCTGCTTCTATATACATATATATTTTATATAGATAGAAAATAATAAAGAAAGAGAAAAAAAAAGTATGATGAAGAAGAATGGAATAATTTACTAATAATACATTGGGGATATGTTCGTAAATTATAAAGTATAACTTCATCTAATCCTTGATTCGAGCTTCAGTATATTTGAGTTGTAGTTGTTGGAATGATAAAAAGTTTCCCATTTCATACATGTCTCCAAGCATTATAATTCCTATTATTTCCCAAAGGGTAAATGTTTTATCAATAATAGATGATTTGAATGACGGATTATTAACTATAGGAGAAGCGATAAGTTTCTTAATTTGAGAGTTAATTTTATTTGTTTCCAAATTCTAATTGTGCTATGAATAATTGTTTTTTTTTGTATATTGTATTATTCAATTTTATCAGTGAGAGACGGATCGCACCTATATTAAAAGGAGAACAATCTTCTTTCTCCATTACTATCCAATCTACCCATTGGGCAGAATTGTCCAACAAGTAAATTACATTTTTGATATTTACTGCCCAGTAATAGTACAGAAAATTGGGGACGTGTTAGTCCGCCAAATTATTTAGGTTTACACAAGTGTCTTCTTTGGATTCTATGGGACTTATAGTGACTTATGGGACTTAAAATTTGTGATATCAGAATCAAGTTTTTTTTTTTACTTTTTAGGTAAGTATATTGGCATTGATTGAAATAGATATCAAATTTGTGGTAAAAAAATCATTTTTATGGCATTTATTCTGCCTATTAAAGACTTCCCAAAATTTAATCAAGGCATTTAATTTAGCAAGTAAGGGCATATAGTTTGCATTGAATAAAGATTTATATTTTCTGGTAATTTTGATACCCAGATATTTAATTTTTTCTGTAGCAATTCTAAAGGAAAATTTTAAAAGGTGTGTCGAATCTTGAGGTTTTATCATCATTATTTCACTTTTATTCCAATTTATTCTATATACTGAAAAGGATCTGAATTCCTTTGTTAGATTTAGTATGATAGGTATTCTGGTTTGCGATTTTGTAATATATAATAGTACATCGTCTGCATATAGTGATATTTTATTATTTGAATATTTTGTATTATAACCATGGATATTCGGATGCATTCTTATACTCTCTGCTGACGGTTCTATCACAAGAGCAAATAGCAGGGGTGATAATGCACATCCTTGTCTATTGCCCCTGGAAAGTTGAAATTTCAGAGAAAGTATATTATTAGTTAATATTCTGATAGTCGGCTTGTCATATAATAATTTTACCCATGAAATAAAGTTCTCTCCCATTTGAAATGTTAGCAATACTTTGAAGAGGTATTCCCAATCCACTTGGTCGAATGCTTTTTCTGCATCCAATGAAATAATTGATAGGTTGTTCAGTTTTATACGAGTGCGTAATATTAAACAGACGTCTCAAATTATTGAATGAGTATCTCTTGGGTATAAACCCCGTTTGATCCGCATTTATTAATTTACTAACATATTTGCTCAATCTTCTTGCTAGAGTTTTCGCTAGTATTTTATGATCTGTGTTTAACAGTGCAATGGCTCTATATGAGCCAGGGTCTTATAGATCTTTATCTTTTTTAGGTATGAGTGTAATCGTTGATTCCACTAATGTTTCTGGTAATGTTTTTCTTTGAAAGTGTATGTGTACAGTATTTGGAGTCGTAGTGAGATTATCTCATAAAATATTTTATAAAATTCATTACTAAATCCATCCAGTCCTGGTGTTTTACCATTCTTCAGTGAATTTATTGTCTCTTCTATTTCCTTAATTGAGACCTGAGCTCCTAATTTCTCTTGTTCCAGCAGATTAAGTTTTGGGAGGTTACAGTTATCCAAAACATGTGTAACTTTAGTACTGTCTGCAGATGTTTTGGAAGTATATAAATTTTGATAAAATTGAGCAAATCTTTTATTGATATAATTTGGTAATGTTAACAATTCACCTTTATCTGATTTAATTTTTGAAATCATATGATCCTTTTCCCGTTTTTTCAATTGACGTGCCAAGCGTTTATGTGGTTTATCGCCAAATTCAAAAATTTCCAGTTTTGTAATTTGAAATATTCTTATAACTCTTGCAGATAAGATTCTGTTTAATTTAAATGTCAGTATTGTTATTTTATTGTGTTTGTCTATGGTTGGTTCTTTAGCATTATCGAGATCCAATTGTCTAATTTGTTCTTCTAGCTGCAATTGTTTGTTCTTATTCTTTTTATTTTGAAAAGCTTGATATGAAATTATAGATCCTCTGATAGATGCCTTAAAATATTCCCATAATAAAGAGGGTGAAATGCCTGGGGTGTCATTAGTCTAAAAAAAAAGTTCCATCTGTTGTTTTAGATATATACCACCTTGTGGGTTGTTTAAACTTTGGGGATTGAACTTCCAAAACGATGGGAATTTTAGCATTCCAAAAATGCCTAAAGTTTCATTAGGCATTCCTTCTAGTATTAAGAAAAAAGTTAACGGAGAGTGATCAGAGATGATGCTATTATGATATTTAGGATTCTTTGTGTAATGAATTAATTTCGTATCCACTAAAAAATAGTCGATATGTGAATAAGTTTTATGTACCATTGAGTAAAAAGAGCATTCCCTTCCAATTTGATTATCAATCCTCCATACATCTGCTATATTTGAATGTTTTATGTATGTATTTCGTTCACTATTTCGTTTAGATTTTATGTTACGCCTCTCTTGTTGTGCAGATTTATCCAAGTATGGATCTAAAACGCAATTGAAGTCTCCCCCAATAATTACATTTGGATAGTAACTGAAATTATATTCACGATTTTATTAAAAAATTGAGGAGTCCTAATCTAATGCATGTTTTCAGATTTCAATTAATCTGAATGTTGATCTAAAATTCAGTGTGTAAGACGAAGAGGACAATTTATATATACATCTATTTGAATGGTCGAGGGGGCGCCGTCGAGTATGGCTGTCCATCCTTTAAACCTTTTTACATTTTTTAGTATGTTAAAAAATTTGGAGGTCTGATCTTTTTTATGCGGCGAGTGGGGGGGAAAGGGGGAAACTGCAGCTTTTCTCTGAGCCGTACCTTCGCCCCTTCCTCGTGGCCTACCAACAGGACTGGAGCGGAGTTTTCTGCCAGCACCAGCCAGAACTTCGGCTTCGGCGGCGGTGCAGCGCGGGGGCGCCATCATGGAGCGGGCGATGCCTTGCACGGGTCACCCTGCGGTGGGCTCCGGAGTGCTGAGACCGCCGACTCCTACATTGCAGAGCTGTTATTGCGGAGCTTCCAGCCACGGCGGCGCAGACTTTTAAACACCACAGAGCCTGGGATCTCTCGCCGAGATCACCAGTGTCGGAGCTCCGACTAGCGCGACCTGTGGACTTCGGGAGCCACGGTCTCCTGGGAGGAAACGGCCGTTCCGGACACTCCAAGCCGCTGAAGAGTGTTCTCCCGGTGCCGGAGCTCCATCATCCGGCGAGAGGGCCTGAAACATCGGGCCGCCATTGCAGCGACTGCGAAGGCCTCAAATAAGCCCCGACCACAGGTGAACAAGAGGATGAGGACTGGACTTTGTTGCTTTTCCTCACAGTGGGAACCAATGTGGCGGGATGTTTTTATGTTTTATGGTAAATTCTTCTTTAATGTGGTATGCTGCAAATGGCAACTCAAATTTCACTACACCAGAAATGGTGAATGTGACAATAAATGTCCTTTGTCCTTTGTCCTTTGTTATAACGGAATCCTTCCTCTGCTAACCATGGATGAGAATAGAGATTTGTCAAAAATTAATTTGAGTATTCATAAATTCACTTCAAGCACTCCCGAGTCTCTTTAGGTAACATCTTCATTGACCTGACTCTCGAACCCACTGCAGTTAAATTAAAAAACAATATTTCCCCTTGGTAAACCTATCCATCTGCATTAGAGCCATAATTTGATTGTTTTGAATGCATAATGAAAGAATGCTGCAGGATATCTAAATATGAGGATGTTGAGTTGTGAAATTGTCGCAATTGTCATTGCTCATGAGAACATCTTTCCCTACTTATGTGCCAGGAGCACTCTTATATTATGTATATCCATTAAAGGAAGGCCAAAATATCTTTGGGGTTTCTCTTTGTTTCTCTTATTAATTGGATATCTGTTTCGGTGTGCATATTGATATTGCATATTGTTAAGTTTTCAACTAAGTTTATTATCTATTTCACAGTGCCAATTACCAGTGTTATTAGGTAATGATGAATATTTAGTGTTTTTGCACAATCCATTCTAATGAGACCCTTTCCTCCGTGACGTCTTTATAGAACATGAGTACTCATTGTACTGAGGTAATTGTAGGATCCGTATTAAGGGTCTGTCCTACAAGCATGCAACTCCATGCGATGAGTGCGACCTAACATGGTTGCTTGAGCCGTCCGGCGTCGCGGGGCCGATCCCACTTCAATCGCCGTGTGGAATTGTGCGGAGTTTGTCCTGACATCGCACGGAGCTCCAAAAAACTGACTATGTTCAAAAATTCCGCGCGGCAACGGCTTGTCGGTTCGCAGTCGTCTCGACGCATTACACACCGCCTCGACATCGTGCCTCTGTGAAACCTATCTGTGGGTGCCTCCGTGACCCTCTATGTGTGTGGCTCCGTGGCCCTGTGTGTGTGTGCCTCTGTGCCCCTCTCTGTGTGCCCCTCTCTGTCCTGGTGAACTTACCTTAAGACTTCGCTCCAATTTCGCCTCACTTTGCGCCGCGTTGCGCTTCTCACCCAACCTCTGCGCGGCCCTCGCTGCCGGTTTGGTCGTGCTTGCCACATGCAGGCGCATGCTGGTGGGAACTGCCCTGTACAGGGGATCACCCGACCTCCGCGCGGCCCCCGCTTCTAGTTTGATCGCGGTCATCGCATGGAGTCGGATGCTGGTAGGACAGGCCTTTTACAGGGTAATAGTGGTATCCAGCACAGAAACTGTCCCTTTTGCCCACTGAGTCTGCACCAACCAGCATATACCCATTAACAGTAATCCTTTATTAATCCGATTTACTTCTCTTCACTTCACCCTCAACACCTCCCAGATTCTACACCCACCCAGAGTGAATTTACAGTGGCTATTTGTGGATTTACAGTGGATTTTGTATTTGTCTCTCTGAATATATCAATGGACAATAGACAATAGGTGCAGGAGTATGCCATTTGGCCCTTCGAGCCAGCACCACCATTCAATGTGATCATGGCTGATCATCCCCAATCAGTACCCCATTCCTGCCTTCTCCCCATATCCCCTGACTCCACTATCTTTAAGAGCCCTAATTAGCTCTCTCTTGAAAGTATCCATAGAACCGGCCTCCACTGCCCCCTGAGGCAGAGAATTCCACAGACTCACAACTCTCTGTGAGTAAAAGTGTTTCCTCATCTCCGTTCTAAATGGCTTACTCCTTATTCTTAAACTGTGGCCCCTGGTTCTAGACTCTGCCAACATTGGGAACATGTTTCCTACCTCTTGCATGTCGAAACCCTTAACAATCTTATATGTTTCAATAAGATCCCCTCTCATCCTTCTAAACTCCAGAGTGTACAAGCCCAGCCGCTCCATTCTCTCAGCATATGACATTCCCGCCATCCCAAGAATTAACCTTGTAAGCCTACGCTGCACTCCCTCAATAGCAAGAATGTCCTTCCTCAAATTTGGGAACCACAACTGCACACAATACTCCAGGTGTGGTCTCACTAGGGCTTTGTACAACTGTAGAAGGATCCCTTTGCTCCTATACTCCTCTTGTTATAAAGGCCAACATGCCATTCGCTTTCTTCACTGCCTGCTGTACCTACATGCTAACTTTCATTGACTGATGAAAATCGTATTGGGGTCCATACTATCACAGTAAAAGCTGAATGTTGCTACCAAATGCTGCTCAAGAATAATTCAACTTGTTCAAGGTATTTGGTTGAGGATTAATCAAGGTGTAATTTTATTAATTAAGGTATTGTGAATGATCCTAAACTGTAATAAATGGAAGTTCCCAATCTTGCTGTTCACATGGTGATGCCAGAGTCATTCAATCTGGTGACCCTTCTCTTCATTTGTGAGGTTTCACTCTCTAATCTCCTTATGCTTCGTTGGATGTTAATTACAATTTGTAAAACTAGAATCAACATTTAATTCAGCGGGTAAGGTAAATACCTGATGTTGGCAAGGTAAATAACTGATGTTGGTTTTCATTTACATCTTTGCATCGGAGTTGCACTCTTGAAACCTTTCAAATCCAATGTTTTTCCAATGATCATGAGTGATTATAAATGGTTTGTTCACTGAAAGATAAAATGAAGGATAATCAGATTGTGGCCCAATCTTTCCTGTCCTATTTTGCACTGCACTCTGTCAATTGGAAACTGCATGGTTTCCCCATAACATTAAGTTCTTACAGGGATTTATTTTTCTCAGATTCATAGTCAATCGTTTCCAAAGAAACATGCTAATAGTTGTGAATTACTATTATTTCAGAACATACTTTCTAAGTTATATGAATGTTTAATCTGCCCAGTCTGTAAAAAGTAAATAAATGTGTAAAATATATGTAGCATATTCAGCATCTTGTACTTGTCCAGTGGATGTGATATTTGACATCTTGTGTAGAACTCCGGTAACAGTTTTTTATTAATATCTTTGTTATGTGTTCTGTGTAATGAATAGGCATCTATTTCTTCTGGGCACAAGTGTACTATTTATACTTATTGTACCACATTAGTCAATAGAGCAGTATATTATTCGGAAAAAAAAACACATTTTGTCACACAGCAGCATGCGGCCTTGTTGTCTGAAAATAAAAATAACATTACTATCATAAACCTTAAACTTGAATTATGAAATAGAAGCTCTGGGCACAAGATGTTGTAAAAACCTGAAATACAGTTTTACCTACTTAAACATTGTTTGCAAAACTTGAAAAGATGACAAGAGAAAACCTTTCGATGCAAGTTAAATAACTTAAGGCTTTCTTTTGTCAATGTAAAGAATGCCAGCGGAATTCTGGTTGGCATATTTATTGGCAGGGTAGGCTTGAGGGGCCAAGTGGCCTGTTTCCTTCGCTCCATAGTTGCTGCCTCACCCGCTGAGTTTCTCCACCATTTTGGTCTACGTCCTTCTTCATGTGTACTTGTGTTATAGCGTTCACTCTAATCCCTCTGGAGAGAAGCCACCTGATTAATTCAATGGGGCAACCAAGACTCTGATGAGGATTCACAGTGAGGTGAATGTGGATTGGCAGCATTGCTACTTCAAGAAGCATGACAGGATCCAGCACTAATGCAATACAATGGCTGAGTTTCTAACCTGGAAAAAAAGAGCAGCTCCTTTTCCACGTGAAAAAAGGACACAAAGTACTGGAGTAACTCAGCTGGTCAGGCCGAATTGCTGGAGAACATGGATTGGTAACATTCTGGGTCGGAATTGTGGGGGGTGGGGGGAAAGAAAGCTTGGAGAGAATCAAAAAGCAGAAACCATAAATGTAGACATCAGCAAGCGGGCCTCTGATAGGCAAATGGTTGGAACAAAGACCAGAGATTAAAACCAAAGGTGTGAGACAAAAGAATTGAAGAGCTACAAATTGTGAAGCAAGAGGAGGAAAATAGGGCGGAGGGGAAGGTGTGGAGCAATAAGTGCAAGTCCATGTGGGGCACAGGAGAGGGTAGAGAAGGCGAGGTACGGGGGAGATCTATGATTGAGTGTGAGCGAAGAACTTCAGAAGGGCAGTATGACATTGAATCAGTGTTGCTCATTAATGTAATGATCTGCCTGTCTATATGCTTCTGGTGGGAGTTGGTCTCGGGTCTATGGTGACATTGATGATAACACTGGATGAGCAAGCAGAATCCAAACATTATTTAGCTGAGAAAGAAAAATTGGAGGGAAATGTTAGTAATCAAGAGAAAGATGGCAAAATTAATGCATGTTGTGTGGATTTAGATTTAGAAAGTTGCAAGTTGGAACTTTCAGATGCAATTTCTGCCTTGGTCAGAAAAGTTTGCTAAACCTGAAAGTGTGGCAAACAATTCTAAAATGGGTAAAATACATTTACAGTACATATCAAAATGGTACATTTTTTAATTTCTATTGCAGTTTCCAGGCTAAAGAAGCAGTCTGAAGAAGGGTCTCGACCCGAAACGTCGCCTATCTCCTTTGCTCCTTAGATGCTGCTGCACCCGCTGAGTTTCTCCAGCTTTTTGTGTAACCCTAGAACAAAGATAATGGCTGGTGAAATGAAAGCAAAAAATTCAGATGTACCTTGAGGGTACATCAAGAATGTATAGAGAGGGAGCGGTGCTTTTTCAAACTAGGCATACTTTAGGGAGACTTTGTAGAAGAGCAAAATGGAGACACAAGGAACTGCAGATGCTGGAATCTTGAGCAAACCACAAAGTGTTTTGTGTGTCAGGCAGCATCTGGGGAGGGAATCAGCCAAAATGTTTCAGGTCGAACTCTGCGCTTGAAGTACTAAAGTTCATATATTTGTCTTCATACTCAATTAATGATAATTTTTCCCTTAGAGATGTGCAATGAAGGTTCACTCAACTGGCTACTGAAATGAAAGTGATGGATGCAAACTGTATTTAGACTCTGAAGCTCTGAAAAATGTATCTGTACTCTGAAGCTCTGAGAAATGAGGGATGATCTCATTAAAACAGGTTCGTTTTTTGAGGGTTAGTGACAGGATGGGCAATGTGAACAGTGTTCCGCCTGAGGAACTCAGGAATCTTTTCAGGCAGAATAATGGAGCTGAAACCAAAAGTGTGGCCAGCTTTTGAATAGCTGAGCAGGATTAAGCAGTTGTAAAACCTACTTAGAAACATAGACAATAGGTGCAGGAGTAGGCAATTGGGCCTTCAAGCTAACACTGCCATTCAATATGATCATAGCTGATCATCCAAAACCAGTACCCCTTTCCAACTTTTTTCCCATATCCCTTGATTCCCTTAGCCCTAAGAGCTAAATCTAACTCTCTCTTGAAAACTTCTCATCCAGTTTTTATCTTCTCATTTATAAAAAAATAATTAAATGTCCATATTTAGCTCAGTTGAAGGAGTTGTCCATGTACCTAATTGTGAGTTAATATCAATTTCTAATTTTTGGATAAAGATAACCTTCCTTCAATTGAATGTTAAAATTAGAACAAAGCCTTTATATCAATCCCTACCAGTATCTCATTTATCTCATCTGATACAAGGTTGAATTGATAAGACTACAGTGACATAGCTGATCTCTCTTCATAGGCACTTGTGTTGTTACAGACTCGGTTGGGCTAATGGTCTGGCTGAGAATGGCTTGAATTGCTCCAGAATTTCCCCTGAAATCCATGAATTAGGAGGTTTTTAATAGACCCATTGTTGCAGCCTGGCAGCCTCCTATTCATTAAACCTAGAGTCCCTCTGTCTTCTTGTGCCATAGAAGTTCCCTGAAAGGCTACATTCATTAGGATGTTCTATCTTCCCTGGCAGCTGTGAATTGTTAGGAACCCACAACATTATAAAGGAAATAGTTTCAATGCGATCTGTGTTCTAAATGTTGCTTCTTTTGATGACAAGAGTTTCTGTGATTTGGATGACTAGGTTCCTTGGCTAACGTAAATCATTTTGGCTTCCCCCTGCAGAAGCACGCTGCTTCCTCACAACCCTCCTTGGTCCTGTTCTTGTTTCTCCGTGTGATACCAGCCCCAGTTTACAAATCTTCCCTGTGACTGATTTAGGGCTAATGCTGTTCCTTTGTCCACCTGTGGTATCTTATTGACATTGATTTGTGGGCATTTGTTACCTTGGTAGAGAACCAAACAATATAGAAGGTCTATAATTCATTGGAAATTGAATGATATTTCTACAAACCTTTCATTGTAACGATGTATTCAAATGATGGTTGACAGCAATCTCATTGTCTTTTATTCTGACACCATCCACTTTGCTTTGAGAGAATTGGATAAAAATGAAAATGGAATGTTGCCAATATTGTGTGACTGAAAAGGGAGGCAGTACTGGTCAATGAGAACTACAGACTGGATTAACCGTCTTGTTTCCCCATTTACAGAAGGTGAAGGTGATTCCTAGACGCTACATCTCGAAGATATGAGACTCGTCTTAGCAGGAAAATCAGAGCAATTTTTAAAGATATGGTCTCCTTTCATTGATTCATTGCAAGCATAGTATGGTGCAACACAACTTCAGAATTAAACCGATTCAGGGTGATGGGTGTGGTGAGAAACGAAGTAGGTATATAAACATATTTTGGTCTTTTTTTTCCTTTTTATTATTTTTCATTTTTGTCTTTTTGTTTTTGTGTACGTTTTTACTTATTCACTCTGCAACTACACTCTTTGGTAGTTTAGGGGTTTACACATTCACTAGTTCTTTCACTCTCTCTCTTTCTTGCTCTTTTTCTCTTTTTCTATTTCAATTTTGTCAAAATTAAAATGGAAGATGTACAATAAATGTATTTTGTCATATGCCGCGGTTTATACTACTGTACACTGCTTCTAATAAAAATATTATTTTTAAAAAGTGGTTGATTCCTGCTGCTTCGTTTGTTTCAGGTTATTAATACATACGCGAGAGTGGCTTTAAGAATTTTATTGAGCTGCTGAGTTTCTTAAGCCCATGCTGGTTTTGCAAGTCGACTCTACCACCCCTGTTGGTTTGGAGCCACTAACCTTTGCTTGGACCGGCTCCCTTGGGTTCCACAGAGACATGCGCTCTTCCCTTCCATTGCCTTGGTCAAAAACATCCCTGGTTTCAAAACTCTCGGAGCCTTGATCACTGCAGAATGCTTCCTGCTGGTTAGTGGGTTCCTAATCTTTCCTCACGTGCTTCTCCATTACCCTTAGCCCTTACGGAACGTTCAAGTCCTTTGAATTTAAAAGCTGCAGCGTAATAAGCATCCCCTTCTGCAACCTCCTTCAACATGTGGCAGTGGTTACAAAGCAGGGGTTTACTCAACAGATATAGAACCCCCACCACACCATGCACTTGAAAGAAGATGCACTATGGATCAGGGATAAGTGGAAGTCCTACGTTCTGATGTATTGTCCAAATGTGCCTCAAATTCCTTGAATGTGAATACTTGGCCAATAAACTTACTAACTTAAAGTGATTGATTATTTAGAACTTTGATTCTATGGTGAGCCTATTTTCCAATAACAATAACAAGAAGTTGAATAGGATGACTCTGTACTCAGTAGAGTTAATCATAGAGTGTACAGAACAGAAGCAGACCATTTGGCCCATTCAGCCCTACCCCCAACACTGTTGCAATAAGAGCTTTGGTTGTTCACTGATTCTGGTGCAAAGGGCTCTATTGCATTTAATGCACGGTTACCATGATGTTCAACATTCAAGTCAAAGTGATCACCCAACTGAAACATATTTAATAACATTTGTTAATAAAATAAAATTATTTTTCCAGGCCTATCATAGTTGTATTAATTTCTAAAGTGAAGCATTATCCATTTCCTTCATTGTGAATAAGTTATTGGCTTGCTCCAAACGGGCAATTTCACCTGAAATGTCAGAAAATCAACACAATTCTTAAGACATGGATTGATGCTTTTTCAAAGGTGATCTTTTCTAGTGGAAATCCTGCTTTAATTTCTCTCTGCTGATTGTTGTAGTTCAAAATATCCCATTTGCACATCTGTTCTGACAATAATAATCTAAATAACCTAAAAGGTGCATTTTGGAAAAGCTTGTAAATTGAGCAATGTGGTAAATTAAAAGAGATAACACATTGAAAGGTTCAGCTTAAATTATTAAACTAGGTTACTACAATACACATATTGCTTACATTTTCAAGAAATTTGAGAATTACAAGGCTTCAGGATGGAAAAAAAAACATTCCAGGAAGGATGAAATCTCAGGTCCAATCACTTCAAAACCACCAGACAAAGGTCAACACAAGTTGACCTTTTCCAATATAGTCTACAACCCATAATTTAGACACAGATGTGAAAGTAATTAAATATAAAATAAAATGTCAGCATCTTATAATCACGCATTAAAGTTAGTCAGAGGGAAGTAAAATGCAACGGCAGAAAATCTGTGTGAACTTAGGGAAGTGTTTTAACTGTACATGAGGAACATTGCTCTGCAGAGACTGCGTTAATAACATCCAAACCACAAAAATAATTGATAGTTCTCCAGAGTTTTCGTGTTTAATGTTATCATAGGATTTTCAGTACTTAATTAGCCAACTAGTCATAATGGAAAAAAAAACATTACATTGATTAGGCTGCTATGCCATTTTAACAAATATTATACATTTAGATATTTGATCTGGGAAGGAGAACATTGAGTGCCGTAAACTTTAAAATAATTTTACAGTGCTTTTTTGGAAGGTGAATTGCTAAACCTGGAAGATCAAATGGGAATCCTAATCTAGGGAAGCTGCAATTTAATGCAGCTGGGAAAACAAATCATCTCAACCATTAAGGGCCTGTCCTACCAGCATCCAACTCTATGCAATGAGCGCGATCAAACTAGAAGCGGGGACCGCGTGGAGGTCGGGTGATCCCCTGTACAGGGCTGTTCCCACCAGCATGCGCCTGCATGCGGCAAGCGCGACCAAACCGGCAGCGAGGGCCGCACGGAGGTCGGGTGAGTGGCACAACGCGGCGCAAAGTGAGGCAAACTTGGAGCGAAGTCTTAAGGTAAGTTCGCCAGGACAGAGAGGTGCACACAGAGAGGGGCACAGAGGCACACACACACAGAGGGCCACGGAGCCACACACATAGAGGGTCATGGAGGCACCTACAGAAAGGGTAACGGAGGCACGACATTGAGGCGGTGTGTAATGCGTCGAGGCGACTGCGAGCCGACAAGCCGTTGCAGCGCAGAAGTTTTGAACATAGTCAGTTTTTCAGTGCCCCGCGCGATGTCGGGATGAACTCCACACAATTCCGCACGGCTCCAGCGATCGAAGTGGGACTGGCTCCGCGATGCCGGACGGCTCAAGCGACCACGTTAGGTCGCACTCATCGCATGGAGTTGCATGCTTGTAGGACAGGCCCTTTAGTTTCACTGAATTGCTGCCTGTTTTGGCATGAAATGAATGAAAAGCACTAAAAATGATCGAACTGCGGATTCAACAGGAGCAGAGGCAGGAATAAAATAAATGATTCTTGAATAATCTAAAATATTGGAATATGTACCAGACCAAACTAATGAACTCCAAAGCTTCCAATATCGCATATTTTAAATAATATTTTATATATATATAAATATTTTAGAATGATTAACAAATTAAGTCACCTGAAATTCAATTATGTAACTAATTGAATAGCAAAAGTTGAGGAAGCAAGATAATTTTAGATTCTGAATCTTATAGACAATAAACAATAAACAATAGGTGCCCACTAGGAGTAGCCCATTCGGCACTTCCAGCCAGCACCGCCATTCAATGTGATCATGGCAGATCATCCACAATCAGTACCCCTTTCCTGCCTTCTCCCCATATCCCCTGACTCCGCTATTTTTAAGAGCCCTATCAAGCTCATTCTTGAAAGTATCCAGGGAACTGGCCTCCACCGCCCTCTGCGACAGTGAATTCCATAAACTCACAACTCTCTGTGTGAAAAAGTGTTTCCTCATCTCCGTTCTAAATGCCTTATCCCTTATTCCTAAAATGTAGCCCATGGTTCTGGACTCCCCTAACATCGGGAACATGTTTCCTGCCTGTAGCATGTCCAAACTCTTAATCTATATTACTAAACGTGTAATCTTGACCACTTCCTGTTGTTCTGTATATTGATTTTAGAAAAAACGCTGCCACTTACGGCTGTGATTTTTGGCCATTTTACTCAGTCCCCCTCCGCTGTGTAGGACAAGAGGATTTTTTCCATCAATGAAAAATAAAAGAGTTATTAGTTTTTAAAAAAGTTGAGATTTTCTCTCCTGAAGGCCACACCCCTTCCTGAGAGACTATAAAACCCGGAGGTGTTGAGTGCCTCAGTCAGTCTCTGCAAGATGGGGGAGCGAGAGGGTCACGTCTCGCAGTCTGAGCTGTGAATAACAATAAACACATGTCTACTAAACTGTGAGTGTGGTTTTACTGACCTTGAGTGCCCTTAATGTGGTTTGAAAATGAAAATGTGTTTGTTTTGAAAAAGCACAGCAAATGGTTGGTGGTGGTTGGTTTAAAATAAAGCACAGCAGATGGTTGGTGGTGGTTAGTTTGAAATAAAGCACAGCAAATGATTGGCAGTGGTTGGTTTGAAATAAAGCGCAGCAAATGGTTGGTGGTGGTTGGTTTGAAATAAAGCACTGCAAATCGTTGGTGGTGGTTGGCGCTACCACTTACAGCTGTGATTTTTGGCCATCTTACTCAGTCCCCCTCCGCTCATCAGGTGCAGAGGATTCTTCCCATCAATGAAAAATAAAAGTGTTAATTAGTGTTTTAAAAATGTTGAGAATTTCTCTCCTGTCAATCACGCCATGAAGGCCACGCTCCTTTCAGTGGGAGGGGGAGGGATTATAAAACCTGGAGGTGTGGGTATGGCTCAGTCTCTACAAGATGGGGAGGGAGAAGTCATGACTCTGTCTGAGCTGTGAATCAGCTGAACACACTGAATATTTACTGAACTGTGAGTGTGGTGTTTATGTGGTGTTTGTTTGGTGTTTTGTGTGGTTTAATGGTGGTTTTATGCTGGATTCACCCTGCTTGAAATGGTATGAAACTGCACTTAAATTTGGTGGCCTTGCACCCTGCTTGAAGTGGTGTGAAACTGCACTTGAATTTGGTTGCCTTGCACCCTGCTTGAAGTGGTTGGAAAGTGCACTTGAATTTGTTCACCTTGTACCCTGCATGAAGTGGTATGAAACTGCCCTTGAATTTGGGGGCCGTGCACCCTGCTTGAAGTGGGAGGAAACTGCGCTTGAATTTGGTGGCCTTGCACCCTGCTTGAATTGGTAGGAAACTGCATTTGAATTTGGTGGCCTTGCAACCTGTTTGAAATGGAATTTCAAGGAATAGCCGTGAGTCAACTGCCATACCACCAGCTGTGAGTGAGCTACCAGCACATCAGGCTTGAGTGACTGAGCTGCCACCCCAAGAATCCATTTGGCCCACAATGTCCATACTAGCCCTCTTGAAACCAGTCCCTTCAGCCCACAACACCCATACTAGCACTCCAGAAATCCCCACCCCCCCCCCCCCCCCCCCCCCCCCACTGGCCACCAATATTGGAATTGGTGGAGAGGTGGAATATTGCGTTGGGGGACCAGCCTTCCCATGTGAACATGGGACCCAACGGGTCCCACTTCATCTAGTAATATTATATGTTTCAATAAGATCTCCTGACCACAGTATACAAGCCCAGCCGCTCCATTCTCTCAGCATATAACAGTCCCGCCATCCCGGGAATGAACCTTGTGAACCTACAATGCACTCCCTCAATAACACAAATGTCCTTCCTCAAATTAGGGGACCAAAACTGCACACAATACTCCAGGTGTGGTCTCACTAGGGCCCTGTACAACTGCAGACGGGCCTCTTTGCTCCTACACTCAAGTCCTCTTGTTGTGAAGGCCAACATGCCATTCGCTTTCTGCACTGCCTGCATGCTTACTTTCATTGGCTGATGAATAAGGATCCCCCAGATCCCGTTGTACTTCCCCTTTTCCCAACTTGACACCGTTTAGATAATAATCTGCCTTCCTGTTTTTGCTACCAAAGTGGATAACCTCATATCTATCCACTTAAAACTGCATCTGCCATGCATCTGCCCACTCACACAACCTCACTTCGAGGCTACCTTGAAGAAAATACAATATCATTAATTATCATTTGAATGAAAAATATGACATCACTGAGTTTTATAACTACTATGTTACTCCTACTATAACTAAGATGATTAAGAAAGTTACTATCAATATGTTGTAAATGTCAACCGTTCAATAATTACACTGGAAGCAATAATTATTCTCCTTGCTCAACGTGAAGTGAAACAAATTAGTTGTTTGATAATGGACGTCTCCTTGCTGCCTCACATGAGTCATAGCCTGTTTTTTCTCAGCTTTGCATTTTGTAGTCCAAGTTATTGGTTCACCTGTTATCTAATTCCACTCCAACAGTAGCTCTTCCACACAGTAGTTGTATTTGCTCCAGCTCTGTATATTCTTGCTGTTGAGGGAGTGCAGTGTAGGTTCAGCAGGTTAAATCTCAGGATGGTGGGACTGACAATGATGAAAGCATGCATCAACTGGCCTTACGTATATTCACTGGAATTTAGGATGAGAGGAGATCTTACGGAAACATATACAATTCTTAATGAATTGGACAGGCTAGATGCAGGAAAAATGTTCCCAATGTTGGGGGAGCATAGAACCAGGGTCACAGTTTAAGAATAAGCAGTAGGCAATTTAGGACTGAGATAAGAAAAACTTTTTCACCCACAATTGTGAATCTGTGGAATTCTCTGCCACTGAAAGCAGCGGAGGCCAATTCACTGGATGTTTTCAAGAGACAGTTAGGTATAACTCATAGGGCTAACGGAATCAAGGGATATGGAGAGTAAGCAGGAACGGGGTACTGATTTTGGATTATCAACCATGATCATATTGAATGGCGGTGCTGACTCTAAGGTTCGAATGACCTACTGTCTAAGTCTCCCTGCATTCTCATAGCATCCTCCTCACAGTTCGCACTGCCACCCAGCTTTGTGGCATCTGCAATTTTTTTTAATGTTACTTTGAATCCCTTCATCTAAATCATTGATGTATATTGTAAATAGCTGCAGTCCCAGCATCGAGCCTTGAGGTACCCCACTAATCACTGCCTGCCATTCTGAAAGGGACCCGTTAATCCCTACTTTTGTTTCCTGTCTGCCAACCAATTTTCTATCCATGTCAGCGCTCTACCACCTATACCATGTGCCCTAAATTTGCCTGCTAATCTCCTATGTGGGACCTTATCAATGCTTTCTGAAACTCCAGGTACACTACATCCACTGGCTCGCCCTAGTCCATTTCCTAGTTACATCCTCAAAAAATTCCAGAAGATTAGTCAAGCATGATTTCCTCTTCATAAATCAACGCTGACTTGGACCGATCCTGTTCCTGCTATCCAAATGTGCAGCTATTTCATAGAAACATAAAAACATAGAAAATAGGTGCAGGAGGAGGCCATTCTGCCTTTCGAGCCAGCACCGCCATTCATTGTGATCATGGCTGATCGTCCCCTATCAATAACCTGTGCCTGCCTTCTCCCCATATCCCGTGACTGCACTAGCCCCTAGAGCTCTATCTAACTCAATCATCTTTTATGATTGACTCCAGCATCTTCCCCGATGTCAGGCTAACTGGTCTATAATTCCCTGTTTTCTCACTCCCCCCCCTTCTTAAAAAGTGGGATAACATTGGCTACCCTCCAATCCGCAGGAACTGATCCTGAATCTATAGAACATTGGAAAATGAACACCAATCGTCCACAATTTCTAGAGCCGCTTCCTTAAGTATCCTGGGATACAGACCATCAGGTCATGGGGATTTATCAGCCTTCAGTCCCATCAGTCTACCCAACACCATTTCCTGCCTGATGTGGATTTCCTTCAGTTCCTCCGTCACCCCAGATCCTCTGGCCACTAGTACATCAGGAAGATTATTTGTGTCATAGACTTCCTTAGTGAAGACGGACAAAAGTACCGCTGGCCAAAGGTTATTTGTTGATAAAAGGTTTTATGTTCCACTTACAGGAGCAGAGATTTATTGTTGGATATATAATTGGCAGCCAAAAAGTAAGAAAATCTTCACAAGTCAGTGAAAGGATTTTGATTGCAGCAAGTTTCATTTTGATTTGGCTTTCGAGGCTAGAGCTAATTTCCCACCAAAAAAGTGGCGGACTCACAGAACTCTGGATGTGTGGTAAGATGATCTTCCATGTAGGTGAGTACTTACTCTTTGTTGGGTGCTTCTTCTTTAAATATTGTGTTGATTAGTTGATTTAAAAGCAGGTCAACAGATTTCTGTCACAGATGTATGGACCAGTTTCAAGCATTCATTTTTGATTCCAAGTGATGAGGCATCTTGTGTTTGGATTTCCAATGTAGAATTGGATTATGGGGCTAAGAACCATGCCAGACAAAGTTCTTCACTTGGCAATTCCTTGATTTCTTTTTTGATTGCTAAGCGAACGGTTTTGCTAAGAATACCTTCCTTCCTGTTGGATTAAATCTTAGTTTGCACCTCCATGCCCCAAATTTAAGAAGAAAATGATTCTTAGCATCTATATTACAACACAACTCTGGTACATATTTGAGGATTGATATAATTTGAGGAGGCATTTCTTCACTCAGACAGATAATAACATATGCACTTGTAAAATAGAAATGGTATTTCCTCCTTTTTCCTCGGCATTCTGATCTAAAGTTCCTGCCAGAGTTCATAGGCCATCGATGAAGATCAGCACCTTGCACTCAATCAGTGCACATTTGTGGCAGACCTGAGTTTGAGACAAAATGTTTG
Source organism: Raja brachyura (assembly GCA_963514005.1). The sequence goes on from OY740790.1 coordinate 44,811,685, forward strand.
CACAGATTTGGAACTTCCTTAAAATAGTTGCAGCTCCTTTCTGCCCATGCAATGGAATATAACATAAATGCAGCTGTCATTGTCATTTTAAACATCCAAGTGATATATCTTACACTGAGAAATTAAAGTATCGAATCATATTAAATAAAACAATATATCAGGAAAGGTCAAAATCAATGCCTTATTAGATTCCAGAGCACATGCACAGACTATATGGTTACATTTCAGTCAATGGTCCATTAATTACAGAATGTAATGGCTACCTTGAAGAAAATACAATATTATTAATTATCATTTGAATGAAAAATATGACATTCACTGAGTTTTATGCCTACTATAACTAAGATGATTAAGAAAGTTACTATCGATATGTTGTAAATGTCAACCATTCAATAATTGCACTGGAAGCAATAATTATTCTCCTTGCTCAACGTGAAGTGAAAAGAATTAGTTGTTTGATAATGGATGTCTCCTTGCTGCCTCACATGAGTCATAGCCTGTTTTTTCTCAGCTTTGCACTTTGTAGTTCAAGTTATTGGTTCACCTGTTACCTAATTCCACTCCAACAGTAGCTCTTCCATACAGTAGTTGGATTTGCTCCAGCTCTGTATATTCTTGCTGTTGAGGGAGTGCAGCGTAGGTTCAGCAGGTTAATTCTCAGGATGGTGGGACTGACACATGATGAAAGAATGCATCAACTGGCCTTACGTATATTCACTGGAATTTAGGATGAGAGGAGATCATATAGAAACATATAAAATTCTTAAAGGATTGGACAGGCCAGATGTAGGAAAAATTTTCCCAATTTTGGGGGAGCACAGAACCAGAGTCACAGTTTAAGAATAAGGGGTAGGCCATTTAGGACTGAGATAAGGAAAAACATTTTTACCCACAATTGTGAATCTGTGGAATTCTCTGCCACAGAAAGCAGTGGAGGCCAGTGCACTGGTTGTTTTCAAGAGACAGTTAGGTATAACAGAATCAAGGGATATGGGGAGTAAGCAGGTACGGGGTAATGATTTTGGATTTTCAGCGGTGCTGGCATGAAGGGCTGAATGACCTACTCCTATACTTATTTACTATGTTGCTAAGATTTTTTAATTGAAAATTGACACCTAGCAATATTCAATGCATGGAATTTTATTGTTTTTTCAAATATCTCAATAAACAATGAAGATTGCCTTTTTTGTTCATGTCATTCTATCAAACTTTTTTAATGATATTTATATTAAACTAGTTTGGTGTCCTTATACTTTTAAATCCATATAGTATTTTGTATCCAATATAAATCGTTATGCTCCTGTGAATGTCACTGATGCTTTTGCAATCTGTGTGATCATGTGTAATTTCTCCTGAAGCTTTAGAAGCACAATGCTATGCAAAGCTACTTCCTTTTAGAAAGGACAATGCTACTTGCCCTTTCTATAAAATTGTATGATTCTAATTTAAATTGGATGGAACAGTTAGTGAAATGCTTAGTGGACTGTCTCAGAATTATTTCCTTCTCCTATATTTCTCAGAAGGAATTAATCTCCTCACATCTCTTCCGAGCTCCAATCATTTCAACGTGCACGGAGATTTGTATAATAGGATATCCACAAAGGTTTTGCATGGTAATATATTCATTGAACAGTTAAGAAGTGATAATTAAATTGTAAATAATATGTAATTATTTGAATATTCTAACATTTTCCATTTCACGTGACATTGGGTCAAGGCAGGTTTTCCATAAAGAGGGAGAGTGGTGATCGGTAGCTGTAGTAAAATAACCTTACCATCATACCATTTTACTTTTCTAAATCAAATACCACAGTGAATTAGTCTTGATTTAATGTTTACACTCTTGTCTTATGAAGCAGGAGCTTGTTCAAGCCTTACTCTAGCCACCTGATTAGTACAATATCAGAGATGAATACCACATTGAGACATTCATTTAAAGTTCCATATATCTTCATGCGGAGAAGATATTATCATGGTACTTTCTGAAGAAAAGTAGGCAAGTTCTCGCTGGTGAGCTGGCCAGTATTTTTCCCTCAATATTACTAAAATCAGATCTTCTGGTCATTGCCATTTTGCTTTTAACAGGACTTTGTTGTGTGCATATCCCATCTTCCAACACGGGCTACTTTTGAAAAATCACTTAATTAGCTGAAATGCACATTTGATAGCCTTACTGATATGAAAAGTGTTTTACAGGTATAGATCTTTCCTTATTGAAATGGATCCAGAAACTGCTAATCTGCCTCATTCCTTTTTTTGAAAGAGTACCTGGTAGAAACCAGCTTTCCATCTTCCTCTGAACTCTGCACATGTACGTCCGCCCCTGGTTGCAACAAGGTTCATTCTTGGGAACTGTTTGTAATCTGAAGAGCTCGCAAGTCAGAAATGCAACACAAGGCACCATGGTGGGATAGCGGTAGAGTTGCTGCCTCAGTGGTGGAGACTCGGGTTCGCTTCTGGTTGCCGGTGTGGTATGAACGGTGTTAGCACAGTCTCTCTTTGACCGCATGCGTTTTCTCCGGATACTCTGTTTTCCTCCAAAGACATGCTGGTTTGTAGGTCAATTGGCTTCTGTAAATTGCCCTGAGTGTGTAGGATAGAATTAGTGAACGGGTCATGGCGGACTCGGTGGGAAGAAGGACTGGTTTCCACGCTATACCTCTAAACTAAACTAAACTGCACAACAATATTTTTAAATAAAAATATAGGTCATCTTGGGCAAGCCAGGGCATTTAACTCGATCAGTCACATTTTGCTGTGAACCAAGTTCCCACACGATGGAAGATGCTGGTAGCCATGCTGCAGTCAGCATATCCATCCTGCCAGTCACCCAAATGCTTGTGTTTGTGTGTGTTTGTGTGTGTGTGTAAAAGTCAGGCATTTGTAACCAGGGGAAGCCCAAAATCATTTTCAACTCCATGCATGTTGACCCTCCATTGGATCCCAGTGCAATAGAGCATCAATTCCAAACTTCTCCTTTCACTTTTATAACTCCTATACAGCCTCACCATTTCCTTTCTCTGTAAATCCTTGGGCCCCATAATCCTCCAAGTTAATCACGCTTATCTAATGCTGGCCTCTGTACATCCCAAAAATGAATCTTTCCACTGCTAAGACCCTAAGCTCTGGAATTCCCACCCTGAACCTTTCCATCTCCCTTTCCTATTTTAAGAAATTCCTTACGAAATGTTCTAAACGATAATCTCCTAATGAGGCACAGTGTCAGATTTTGATGGAGTGACACTCCCATGAAGAGCTTTAGGATGAGTTACCAAATTAAAGGTGCTAATTAAATACAAATTGTGGCATTTTATTATTGTCGTTGTGATTGAACAGTTTCCATTGCTGTAAGATACCAATCAGAGTGGACAGTAATACAAATCCAAACAGATGTTAATTATATAATCAGTAATAGAATTTGGCATAACACCCTCTATTGAGCTGCGATGATGTAGACATTTACTTTCACTTGGCCAGCATTTTTTGCTTGAGAGCATGAACCTGCCATGCAACAGTGCCTGTAAACGTTCTTTCAAACCAAATGAGTTGCAACTTCTATGTTATACATTGAACTTTCTCCAACCTTTAGAAGGCATTTTTCAATATATTTTAAACAGTGCCCTTTTGCGATTAAATTCAGACAAATTAATACCACGTCTAGCCAAGGGCATGCAGACACCTGTTGTGTAGGATTTTTCATTCATGGCATGCCAAGCAGACATTCTGTGAATTGCTAAGCTGTATGAGGAACAAAGACCTCTGAATGCAAGGCATTCACAAGCAATGTCAAATACAGCTTATTCTCCCTCATTAATTGCTTGTAGGTTTGGTTAAAATGAAATATTTTCCATTCAAAATGCATAGTTGTGTAAGCATTGATTCCCAATTTCCTCCTTAGCATACACTAAAACGTATGAGAATCTCAGTAGCGTAACCACAGCGGCGCAGTGGTGCAGTGATAGAGTTGTTGCTTTACAGTGTTAGAGCCCTGGATTCCATCCTGACCACAGGTGCAGTCCGTACGGAGTTTGTACGTTTCCCTGTGACCGCGCAGGTTTTCTCTGAGGGCTCCAGTTTCCTCCCACACTCCAAAAATGTACGGGCTTGTATGTTAATTGGCCTTGGTAAAATTGTAAATTGTCTCAAGTGAATAGGATAGTGTTAGTGCATGGGGTGATCGCTGGTCGGCGCAGATTCGGTGAAGGGCCTGTTTCCACACTGTTTCTCTAGTCTAAAATCTGTGGAAATGTTAAAAACTAGTCCAAAATAAGTAGAAATTTGTGTAAGGAAAACTGAGGAGCCTATAACATCCATAAAAATAACAAGTTTAAAACTCACTAAAGCATTTTTACACAAGTCATTGTCCATATAAAAGAATGATATTGTGGAAGGTTTAAAATTCTTGATGTCATCTTACAATATGAATTCAAATACTTTGAAGATAGTCACAAAATGCTGGAGTAGCTCAGCAGGGCAGGCAGCAGCTCTGGAGAGATAGAATGGGTGATGTTTCAATTTGAGACCCTTCTAGAGATGCTGCCTGTCCTGCTGAGTTATTCCAGCATTTTGTGTCTATCTTTGGTGTGAACCAGCATCTGCAGTCCCTTTCTGCACAAGTCAAATACTTTGTTGGTCTGCGGTTTTGGTTGTACATCTAAAAAAAAGTCATTTCACAATAGCATTTGAAGGGCCTTTAAGGTTGTTGTTTGCAAAAGTACACAACCAAGATGGCAAATATCAACACAATTTATTTTATTAAAGACAGTAAATACAGCCAACTGCGAGGCCGACATAAAAATAATACTAGATAGTATGTTTGGTTCTTAAATGCACACTTACATTTAAAGAGACAAGAGACTGCAGATGCTGCAATATTGAGCTGAAATAAACTGCTGGTGAAACTCAGCAGGTCAGGCAGCATTTGTACATAAGGACCAAAAGTGTGAAGGAAAAATAGCCAGTATAAAAAGGTACGAGGAAGTGGTGAGACAGGATACCATATGCGGTAGGAATGATGGGGAGATTAAGCTAGGAGGAGGCAGGGGAAAGGGAGAGTTTAGAGACACAGACTAGTGTGTGATAGGTGGTACAGATAAAGTAAGGGATGATGAGCAGAGGATCCTGATGGAGGAGGGTAGAGGGAGGACACATGATGGGGGGAAAAATAGTTTGTTGGTGTGCGGGTGAGGGGCAGATAGAAATGGGAAAGCTGAAGAAAAGGAGCAGAAACATAGGTGGATCCAGGTACACACACTTGTTGTTTTACTATTATTGATATAGTAAATATTTAATTTAGTGTAATTTAGTTCATTGTCACGTGTACCGAGGTACAGTGAAAAGCTTTTTTGTTGTGTGCTATCCAGTCAGCGGAAAAGCTATACATTATTACAATCAAGCTGCCCATAGTGTACAGATACGGGATGAAGGGAATAATGTTTAGTGCAAAATAAAGTCCAGAAATGTTTGATTAAAAATAGTCTGCGAGTCTACAATGAGGCAGATGGTAGCTCAGGACCACTCTCCAGGTGATGATAGGATAGTTCAGTTGCCTGATTACAGCTAGGAAAAAACTGTCCGTGAATGTGGAATTTTAGAAATAACCTCAGAAATGTATCAAAGATCATAAGAGCCACACTATACCTGGAATAGACTATCCCTGAGCCACACTATACCTGGAATAGACTATCCCCGTGCCACACTATACCTGGAATAAACTATCCCTGAGCCACACTATACCTGGAATAGTGAGCATAATGTTGCATCCATTCAGAACGGGCAAAAATGCAATATTTCTACCTTTCTTGCATGAAGTGATGGATCACTGTTTAAGAAGGGGACTTTGGCAGCGTTCACATTGCATTAATGTAAATGATGGATAAAATGTGGGAATAAATTCTGTAAGTTATTGGGGCAAATCCTCCAAAATTATGGAAGAACTTTTAAAAAGACAGATTTGCTGGCTGCAACGGAAAACCCGCAATCCACAGAAAGACTCAGTTTCAAGTTTCAAACCGTCTGGTCCGTGGACTTGGACATCACACAACGGTGTGAACAAAGGCAGAGACGGAGATAACGAGATTTTCTTGGATACACAAAGGAAGGAACCAAGCCTCAGCAGACGATGGTAAACAGGCCAGGAACAAGCACAATCACCATCATGGATGACCCATCCATCGAGACAATAGGAGCCCATCCAGGGGATGGGATAACGATCAGGCTGAGGGATCATGACATCAGCAAACCCCTTATCATCGGAAGCCTATTGTTCATGCCAGATCGAAACTGGGAAACATCAAAAGAAGCCCTTTTATCCAGAGGACCACCTGGGGGGTTCAAAGGAATCTCAGGTATAAAACAGGAGTCCAGCCAGAACTCCTCTCTCTGTGCTCTCTGCTCTTTTCGGCTCTTCCTGCTCTACTGGACCGCTCGTGAGCCTGCATCGACTTAGCTGTGAGTATCCCGGTGTCAAGTCTTTTAATGTTTTGCAGTTTCCCCGCTTGAAAGGGATTTGATTTATCTACCCAGAAATGATGAACTGGATTCACTCAGACCAAACACTTCTTTTCCACCTTTTATTTTGGCAGTTTTAGACTTTTCAGTGGTTTAGCCTTTAGCAGTTGTTTAGTCTTTATCAGGTGAAAAACCGGCTGCCAATCGGGCCTGTAGAACATCAGTCCTGCTTGCCTCTTCTAGCTATCCCTGGCTTCTGGTGCTGTGTGCCCCTTTAAAAAAGCCCGGGCAGAGCCAGACAGGCTGGGGTTCCGCCCACTTTAATCACTGTCTTGTGATTTCAATTTAGCTAATCTCTGCACCTGCCCTTTCATTCCAGTTTGACTTGACACCTCCCACTCGATCTTCCAATGGAACCACTTGGAAGATCGACACTTTAAAGTCAAACTTTGAAGTCTATGTTTGAACTTGGTCTCCTGACGCATTTCTGTCTTGTTCTTCTACTGGAAGTAAGACAACCAGCCGCCTAACGTCCCTGTGAACAATCGTGGCTTGGATCCTCTCCTTCCCCTGAGTGAAACGCCTTGTTCTTCCCTTCAAAGCCCTTGTCAGAGGAATGGAGTAACTTGGGAAGACCCGTACATTCACGTCTCTCACGATGCCTTTGCAGTCTGGGTTGGAGCTGACGACTCTGCCCAGCTTGAATTGGCCCCTCAGTGTATTTTGGTCACTTAACCAGACAATGTCTCCGGCAGTAACATTTCTATGAGTGGTGTGCCACTTGCTCCTTATAAACAGGTTAGGACCAGCGAGTTGGCTCCAGCTCTTCCAAAACTTGTTCACCTCTGACTGCATTGTTCTAAGTCTTTTGTAGGGGTAGCTGGAAAAGTCAAAAGTCTTAATGTCTCCGCACTGAGATGCTCGACCAAGCAGGAGAGTATTTGGTGTGATGTACTGAATGCAGTCTTCCCGGCTTTGTATCCTGGCGTTGATTGGACGTTCATTTGACAGGTTTGCTGCCATATAAAGAGCTGTCTGAAACTCACTATAAGTGAGTGACGATTCTTTTCCAAAGCTTTGGAATGCTCTCTTCACAACGCACACAGCAGCTTCCGCAGCGCCATTCCTGTGTGGAGAATCAGCAGGATGGATTTTCCACATCCACTCTGTTCCATTTTTAGCTGCGTTCTCCCCCAAAGCTGCTCTGTCTAGGTTGTCCAAAAATCTATACAGTTCCTCTAGGACTGGTTTTGCGCCAATAAAATTGGTGCCTGGATCTGACCAGATCTTCTTGGGGTGCCCACGGATTGCTGTGAATCTTTGATAAGCCATCAGAAACCCTTCACTTGATAAGGAGTTGACTACCTCTGTGTGGATGGCTCTGCTGGCCATACAGCAGAAGACAACTCCCCAGACTTTGAGTTTTACCCTCTTCTTGACGTCATCGTGTACGTGGTAGGGTCCAAAGAGGTCGACTGTTGTAAACTCAAAAGGAGCAGCAGGTTCAGTTCTCTCAGGCGGCAGATCACTCATTACTTGTTGACATTTCTTTGCGTTAGCTTTCTTGCAGATTATGCAGTGATCAACGACTTTTCTAGCAATTCTCCTTCCTTTTATGACCCAAGCCTTTCTTCTCATTTTAAGCAAGGTCCCAGCCACTCCGTCATGACTCTCCCTGTGAGCCTCCCGCGCTAGCAGCCTGGACACCCAGGAATCAACGGGCAAGATGGGAACAGCAACTTTATCCTTTTGAAAGCTCTGCACTCTGCCACCACAAACCATCAGCCCAGAATCTTGGTCTTTATAGGCCACTAGTCGATCTGTCGTGGTGCTTGGGAAAGTTGTGCCCAATTGCGCAGCACAAAAAATGTCTTTTAGAGCATTTTCTCTTTCGCTTACAGTAATGACTCCTGTCAAAGAGACTGCCTCCCACTTTGGATTGTTTAGGGCTTTATTCTTGCCAAGAAACCTCTTTGCTGCTCTCCAAATCCATGCGACTGTCTTGATCAGTCGAGTTAGAATGCTGAACCGCCTGACATCAACAAGGTTCTGAATAGCTGACCCTGCAGGTGGTCTCTTTGGGTTTGTTGGTTCCGGTTCTTGGTTCACTCTTGATAATGCTGCAACAAAAGCTTTCTTCTGTAACTTGTTGATGTTCTCTCTGGCAGTGGCAGCCAGTTCTTTTGCTGATCTTATTGGCCACTCACTCACAGGCAATACCAGGAACTTCGGTCCATTTTGCCACTCCGAATACTGATCAAGGTCTTGAGGGCTGGCACCTCTGGTGATTAGATCAGCGATGTTTTGTGGGCCAGGAATCCACCGCCAGTCCTGAATGTTGGTGCTTGTTTGAATCTCTCCAATGCGATTGGCGAAGAATGTCTGAAACCCGTAGCTTTCTCGCTGTATTGCACCAAGGATTGTTTGACTATCCACAAGATGATACCACTTCTCCACTTGAATTCGACTGTGTAGCTCAAAATACTTCTTTAAGCGTGAGGCGAACACTGCTCCGCACATCTCTGCTTTAACAGCGTCTCCTCTGTGGTCCAAGGGAGTTAACTTGGCCTTGGATTCCACAAGTCTGACAATTGGGCCATGGTCTGAATCCCATCTCAGGTACATCACCGCCCCGTAGGTGTGCTCACTTCCGTCAGAAAAGGTGATTCCCAAGGGTTCAGTTGCGGAGCAAGAGGGAGTCAGTGCCCTGACGAACTTGACTTTTGCAAGTTGTACGTACTCTTCAAAGAGCTTAATTGCATCCTCCCTGAGTCCATCTGAGAGTGCCATGCCCCATGTGTCTCTGACCGAACAGCTTCCCTCTTTTGCTTCTTGGAAAGCTCTGCGGACTAGGATCGCTCCCTTTTGCTTAATAGGAGCCACTATGCCGATGGGGTCATATAGCCCTGCTACCTGGCTGAGAAGCTCTCTTCTTGTTAGGGGATTTGGCGTCTGGGTTTTGATTTGCTCTTGTAGGAGGCATTGACCAAGCCGCATCTTTTTCTTTCTCTTGGAGAAATTGATTCCCACCATAACGTGGAGCATGTCCTCTTCAACAATGTAGCCCAGACCAAGTGCTTTGTTATCATCATCATGCATTTGGTTTGGTAGGATCATGCTTTTTGTTTTGCTTTTCTTTAAAGCATCGCTGTCCTCCTTCCTCCCACTTTGGCCAGACAGAACCCACGGCTTGAGCTCAAACCCACCAGCTTTTAGGATTTGTTCCACATTTGCTGTGATGATTCTCAACTGGTCGAGGCTGTTGTGAGATGTGAGGATGTCGTCAACATAGCTGTCTTTCTGGAGAACTTGCTTCTCATCCTTGAGGTGGGTAAAGGAAGGAAGATTAGCAGTCTCACGCATTGCCAACTGTGCAATGCACCCCGCAGGTTTATCTCCGATGTTCACTCTTGTGATAGCATACTCTCCCAGCTCCTCGTCCTCGGAATCTCGCCAGAGGAATCTGTGTAAGTGTACTTCACGGTCCTCCAACCAAACTGAGTTATACATCTTCTTTATGTCTCCCAGGGCAGCATAGACTCCGCCTCTGAATCTGAGGAGGACGGCACGAATTTGGTTGAGGACATCTGGACCTTTCATCAGCAAATCATTCAAGCTGACACCATTGCACTTTTGGCTGCTGTTCCACACTAGTCTCACTGGGGTTGTGACAGAGTGGGAGTTTGGAGCAATAAGGTGACTTACATACCACACTGGTCCCTTCCAGTTTGCAATCATGTCTTCGGACAATTTGATTGCAGCCTTTCGGTCCACCATGTCGTGCACCTGAGCTGTGTAGGCACTTTTCCATTCAGGTTCTCTGGATAGCTGCCTCTCCGTCCTGAGAAATGTGGCTTCCACCGTCCTTTTATTATTTGGTAGAGAAGCTGGGTCTTCCAACCAAGGATAGCTAGCATGCCAATGTGGGTCTTTACTGTGATGGTCTCCAGTCACGTAGGTGAGGCCTTCCCTTACCACTTCGAGCTCCCTCTCTTCAGCAAGAGTCATTTCTTTTCCGCCTGGCTGGCAGTTTCCACAGCGGCAACCCCCGCACTTTGGCTCGCATGCTGCTCCAATGCTATCCCACTTCCACCAATCCAAGAAGTCCCGATTAGCGGTTGATGTACGTGACTTCTGGACTTTGACGGCTACCTGTCCATTTGGTGAAAGTTCCCCAGGGACTGCGTCAGTGAGCTCCTCATACTTTAAAGCAGCTGCTCTCATAGATCACGCAAAGTGTGTTTTGGACATGTGGGCTGACATTGTAATCTCCTCAAACAGCTCAGGATGACAACCTCCAACAGTCTTTCCCAGTGGTCCATCCCACAGAATGAGATCTCCAACAGTTCTAATCCTCTGAGGCGCTAGCTGGCCTTCTCTATGGCTTATGAGCAAGTGTATCTCTTTTGGTCTCACAAGTTCCTCAAGTGGGACTTCTGGAAAGAACTTTTGCAGCTGCTTTGGTGTCACATGTTTGTGAACATCTGCAATGCTGTCCAATCCATAGCAAACTAACTGGTGCGACTTGAGTGTGCCCTTGGGAGTCTTCACTCGGATCTTTAGAAGGTAGCGCCTCGTTTCTACGTGGACCTTCATCCCTCCAACTCCATGGACAATAAGCGTGATGTCTTCACTCCTTAGGCTCAGTCTACTTGCAGCCTTGTGAGTTATGTAGTTGGTATCTGAAGCCAAGTCAATTAATGCCCCAACCTTTTGTCCAGCATTTGCTACGACCTCCAGAAGCATCATAATCACTGGGTGCTCTTGCAGTCCACCTTCCTTTAGGAGGCTTGGCTGATTCTTTGCAGAGTTGAAGGCTCTTGATGCAGTGTTGGAGAACACATCTCGGCATTGTTTTGCCAACTCTGGTGGAAGTTTGCTGAAAAACTCCTCTTGGTCCACTGTATATTTCTTCTTGCTTTTATCTTCCTCTGGACCAAATTTACTCCATCTCTGATCCACACTGCTTTTCCTCATCTCTTGGTTTGGGCACAGATAATAATGATGCTCAGGAGTCTGTTCGTCCTTGCAGATTTGATTTTTACAGAGATATGCAGGTTTGCAGTATGAACCATCATCATGAACTTCAAGACACTTTTTGCATGCTTCCAACTTATTTACTGCAGCTCTTTTCTCTGGCAGCTTTAGCCCTCAAAACTGCTTGCAGAAGTACAGCTTTCTTTTGTGCTTCATGTCACCACAGACTACACAACCTGTGTGGTCATTTCCTAACTTGGTAGACCTGGTTCTGGCATGTCTTGGTTCAGTCCGAGTTTCCTTTCTACTCGGCTCCTCGTCCCTCAGTTGCTCGAGCTGTTCGTATATGCTCTCCTGCTCTTTGAGGAATGACAAGAGACTGTCAAACCGTTTCTCTGGTGCCACAGCATTCTTCTTGTCAGCTACATAAACCAACCATTCCTTTTTGAGGGTCTCTGGTAGCTTAGTTTCAATTGATTTTGTCATCAGTGGATTTTTAATAGCGCCTGTGTCTCCGAGATCTATCAAGTCCTTAAGTGCCTTTTCCACAGCTTGAATTAGTTCCACTATTTTCCGTGGCTGATGTCCTCTGACCGGTGGGATTCTCTGAAGTTCCTCCACTATCTCAATAGCAATAGCTGTTTGATTTCCAAACCGGTTCTCTAGGACACGAAAGATATCATCTGCTGTGTTATAACTTGTGAGCCGGAGGTCTCTTGTAATTTTGTCCTCCAGGCTGTCCAGCAATTGAACTTTCTTCACCTCCTTTGACCCAGTGGGTTCACCTTGCTTTTGCAGTGCTTCCCAATCCTTCCTCCATCTATAAAAGTCACGCTTGTTTCCAGTAAACTTAGGAAGGGCCGTGGGTCTCAGTCTGATGACTGGTGAAGGATAATTGAAAGCATTCACCGCTTGTGCTAATCCTTCAGCGTCCTTCTTTATTCTTGCCTGTATGAAGTCAGCCTTCCTGGAAACCAGCTTGGGGACAAGAAGCTCAAGTGTCCTCAGGCGTTTCTGGAAGCTCCCTTGCTCATCCAGAGGGACCCAACGTTTCCACCGACTGTACGTCTCCTTTGCAGTCTCTACCAGTTTCTGCAGGTGGTTAAGCATGAATTCGTATGCTTCTTGGTTGCTATTTGATGGTGCGGTGGCAGCAGCAAGTTCACATGCACCATCTGCTGTCTGTAGTGAGGTGGATAATTCAACATTCCCAAAGTTTGCCCATAGAGTGTCCTGGATGAGCCCTTTGACCTCTTTTAGTTTTGACTCACACTCCTTTGCAGTCTTTGCCAGGTCGGCTTTTTGCTGTTCAGTTAACACAGTTTCCTCACCTGCGTCCAGCTCCGCCTCCAGCTCTGCAATGAGTCCAGCCTCCACATCGTCATTGGCTTCCATGACTTTGTCGGCCTCCTGCATGAGTTTGTTGAAATTGTTCCTGAGCTCCTCTTGGGGCATTTCTTTATGGTTCCTAATGATGCTGTTAACAAGACGAGAGAATGCCCGTTTTGCTGTTGTCCTACTGAGCTTGAGCTGCTCAGCTGACTTTCCAGTAACTTCATCAGCCATGTTTTATCCTGACTTAACTGTCTCTTTTCCAGGTTTCCAGATCTCCTGGCCCTGCAACGGTTTTTCACTGTCAAGTCTTTTAATGTTTTGCAGTTTCCCCGCTTGAAAGGGATTTGATTTATCTACCCAGAAATGATGAACTGGATTCACTCAGACCAAACACTTCTTTTCCACCTTTTATTTTGGCAGTTTTAGACTTTTCAGTGGTTTAGCCTTTAGCAGTTGTTTAGTCTTTATCAGGTGAAAAACCAGCTGCCAATCGGGCCTGTAGAACATCAGTCCTGCTTGCCTCTTCTAGCTATCCCTGACTTCTGGTGCTGTGTGCCCCTTTAAAAAAGCCCGGGCAGAGCCAGACAGGCTGGGGTTCCGCCCACTTTAATCACTGTCTTGTGATTTCAATTTAGCTAATCTCTGCACCTGCCCTTTCATTCCAGTTTGACTTGACACCCGGTGATTTGGTGAAATTCCCGAAATAGGATAGGAGGTTGAGTAAATAAGGGGAAAGGGGAGTAAAATATTGTTAAAGTAAGCTTTACGACATGCCCGATAGTTTTCCTTCCATAGTCTTAGTTTAAAGCATAAGTTTAACCACGTATTATGTAGTGTTGGTGAGATTCGATTTCTAATTGTTTAATAAAGCCTGTAAATTTAGACTTGCTTTGAGTCCATCTTGGTTTCTGTTTTCTCTCATCAGCACACTCTGGTCAATTCAACCTTTTATCATATCCCACCATAATTCCGAGGTATAGAACCTAGGGGAATCCCTTTTGTGGGAAACGAGAAAACCCCTACAGAATGGCGACCATGGCAGGACCTCGGTAGTTTGGGATATGTGATTTGCCAGAGGGGGTGAGAGAACGTAGCAAGATGGAGGCGAGAATCTCCTCTTATCTGTTTAAAAAGATCAATCTCACCAAACAATGGGTGATAGCATTGCTGACAGCACAGCAGCCAGCAGCAGCTGCAGCTCAATGGACGGAAAGCAAAATGTATAATAAAGGGCAGGAAAAGGCAGTTTGGCTAGCGTGCCTATCACAGCAGGTAGCCAAACTGGAGAGACAGGTAGATAGACTGGAAGAGCAGTTGAGAGAAGCTAGGGCCAGCACTGAAGAAAGCGCTAGAGAAGGGGAAGGGCTATCTGAGGAACTCAGTGAAACCAGGCAGTGTATCTTGCAGGCAAGGGAGTCCCACAGAAATGCCCAGGAATTCCTCCAATGCCAGGTGGTAGAGGCAAAGGAGAGGGAACGGAACTCCCAGGAACTCCTGGCTCAGAGTACACAGAAGTGCATGGAGCTGGAGGGAAAGTTCCAAGATATACAAGCAGCATACAGGGTGGCCCGTAGCGAGCTAGGCGATAGTGATCACGGGCCTTGCCAGGCAAGGATAGCGCAGCTGGAGGAGACTCTGTCCATTACCAGGGGACGGGTTCACCTGGTAGGACCAGTGGGGTCACCCTGGGGCAGAGGGCTTCTCTCAGCAGATGATTCCTCAGGGGCAAAGGGGAATAGACCACCTCCTGAGGCGCCGGGGATAGGTCCGGGTCGGCAGGTGCGGTTCGGGTTGTCCAGGGAGGGACAAGCCCAAGGAGGGGTGGGAGAGCACCCTCAGTTAGCGGCTTCCGCGCCATGTGTAGCACACCACGAGGTGGTGGGTTTACCGATCATGGTGGGAGAGCCGGGGGTAAAGGGGCAACAGCCCCGGGTAGGGCAGATGTGCCCGGTACGGCAAAGGAAATATGGTCCCCCGGTAGGGCAGGCAGATAGGGGGCCCATAGAGAGTGATATCATCATTCCCCATGGGGCACATGTGCTGAGGGGGATGGTGGCTCATGTTCCCAAGTTAACCAGGGCGGGAGACCCGTCATTGCATTTTATGGAGGTGCAGCAGGCAGCCGACATAAATGATTGCGATGAGGTAGAACGGGTAAAGCTGCTACTGATGACCCTAGATTCCTACCTATGCAAGGCAGTGACCTCCAGGGAAGGAGGAAGACCTGAAACATGGGTAGCGGCACAGACAGCGGTTCTGGAGGCCATGGGGTTGAATCAGGGTAGTCCTTTCACCAGGGTGGGGGAGACAAAGCAACAGGTAGCTGAGTCCCCGGACATGTTCGCAGACAGACTGTGGGCAGTGTATGAGGGAGCGTGTGGGATGCCTTTAGATAGGCAGAATTTAGATGAGAGAACAGCTCACTGGCTGAAGGCTCTGGTGGCGAATTGCCTCCCGCGAGTTAGGGCAAAGGCCGAGCACTGGTTCGACCCAGCTGACCCAAACCTTAACGAGGCGGAGGTGATCAGGAAGCTCACCCTTGCATACCGCAATGGGGAGAGAAGTGAGGAGACGCCCTCTAAGGGCAAGGTGCACGAAATAGTACCGGCACCCCCCAAAGGGAGGCAGTGGAAACAGGAAGGCAGCCGGACCTCTTCCGAGATGAGGCTGGTGTGCTATGGGTGTGGGAAGCCCGGGCACTACAAGAGGGAGTGCAGAAACCCAAGTAGAGCAGTGGGGGATAGGACCCCGGTGACAGTTAACCCAGCCCCGGAGGTAACAATAGATGTAAGAGATCTAATTACCTATTTGCAGTCAAAGGCGGGAGGGTCTGGACAGGTAGCCATGGCAACAGGCCAGGGCGCGCCCATATCCGCACCCCCGGCACCTTTATGACTGCCAGCGAAACAGCCCACATTCCTATGCCCATTAGAGTATGGCCCATGTGGGAGACCCTGGGTCACCCAGAAAGGGGTACATGTCAGGGAACAGGATCAGGAACAGACCCGGGTTGATGTGGAAACCATAGGGGAGCCAGGCGAGTCCACAGGTAGTCAGCCTGAAGTATCTGGCTGTGTCCCAGGGCGAGGACTGGAAGCAGCTGAGAAGGAGGCTGACTCCAGCCCTCCGCAGGCAGGTACCGTAGACTGCCTACAAGAGGAAGAAGTAGCAGAAACAGAGGAGATGGTGGTATCACCTCTGGTTTGGGAACCCCCGGTCAGACGTAGGAGTGACAGGGTCACTAAACCCCCAATAAGATGGTCCCCATCCCTAATTAAACCTAGGGCTAGGGCCGGCCACAGGAGGGCCGGGAAGGAGAGTGGCCGAAACAGGGCACTTCGGAGAGCGGGTGGAGGGAGCCCAGTCTCCACAGGGAACGTAGGGGTAACTCGAAACCCCGTAGTACAAAGGGAGGTGAGGGGCAGTCAGGCCCCTCGACAGGAGGAGTTCTGGCCTGCACGGGTGGGCCCACCAGAGGGGTGGCCCCAACGTGACGGGGACCAGTTATGAGTTGGCCACCCGGAGACGGGTGGCGGTGTATATAGCATTGGTTTGTGTGTAAGTAGATGTAGTTAGCGTAATTAGATATAGGGTTTTGTGTAGCTACAGGGGAGTACAGGGACAGACAGTACGGGATCGAAGGGATTTGCTGTGGAAAAGTGGACCACAACAGACAAAATCGAAGCCCCAAATGCCATTATTGGGCAGATAGCTTTGTGGAGGCAAGGAGGTGTTTTGCTTTGTTTTCCAGATGGGTAGCCCCGCCATATGGATGATGGCAATGAAGTGCCTCCGGATGTGCATGGCGCGTCGCGGGGACACGGAGGAGTCCATCGTATATGGGTGCTCAGGGGACCGAGCACCCCTCGTGTCTACTGGGCAAGGAAACCTGGTAGCGGATAGCCAGGCCGGATACTCCCATGAGGGGAGATGGCCTGGATGGCTGGGGTCGAACTCGACCAGGTTCTCCAGCCACAGGAGCTTCGCCTACGGGGAAGCATCCATACCCTGTGCCGAGATACAGATGGCTACCGACCGGGTTAGGGTGACTGAGGGCAGGCGGGTGTGTTTAACCTGTAAGGGGGACGTTCCTTTGGGGAGATGGTGGTGGCTCAGGAAGCTGAGCTCGGACATGAGGGATCGATCCTCAGACTGGGAAAGACTGGACAATGATACCTACCGGACCATCACGGGGTCACCGGGAGGGATCACTGTATGTTGGGACAAATGGTGGGCCTATGACCAGGGGCTTTATTTATGTCTATGGGGGTCTGCCAAGGTGTGTCCGGTAGGGGCATCAATCACCTTCGTCAAGTGGTGGCAGAACCCCGGGAACGGGATAGATTGGGACCGCAGTGGGCAGGCATGTGTGGCCCCCAGGGCTGGGATGACAGTAAAAGCCACCGAATTGCTGGTTCAGGTGAAGAAGCCCCTACCCACAGCCCAACCGATCGACCCTCACAACTGTCCAACCACCACCAAAGGACCGGAGAATGGATTAGCACTTGTCCCAACCAAAAGGGTGCTGTACCAGGGAGTGCATTACGCTGTGGCCTCAGTAGTATTAAATTTGACTGAAGTGCGGTTACCTGCATGGTGCCCCCGCGAGACAGAATTATTATATCAGGCCCTGCTAAGAGACATGTTCCAGAAATTCCACAACCTGGATTTTGGGGACATAGACATAGAAGAGATGTACCGCGGGGGAGGGGATTTCAGTTTGGGGTCCGGTAGGCAAAGACGAGGGGTGGTTAACGATGGTTTTACAGCATTTAACACGGGGACGTCCATTATTAATAACATGGACAACGTAGAACTGGCCCTGCAGATCAATCAGTTGAAGGGCCAGTTACGAAAGGTTCTGGGGGAGGAAAATGCGGTGGTAGGATCGGGACTGCACGAAGAGGTGGCAATGACTCTACATCTAAAGGAAATCATCGCACAATTGGAGACACATGCAAAAACTATAAACGCTTTGATTAAAGAGGACCGGAATGCGTCCGATCAGGCTGCACAGAATGAGGTGTGTGGGCTGTATGGTGCGTGGTTGTTGGGGGAGGGGAGGAGCAACCTGGAAGACCTGAGGCAAGGTCGGGTCCCCTCCTGGATAAGCAACCAGCATCTAGCAGCGCTACACCCTTATAACAGCACTTTGAGTCTTGTCAGCTTCGTGTGGCCTCCGAGGCCTACCCGGTACCGGTGGATTGCGGAAAATCCAATCACACCATAATGGGAGTGGTCGTAAGAATCCCGGTGATGGGAACCTCGGTACGACCAGCTCCTCTGTACCGAGTGGAGAACGTGGGGGTTGTTCGTGAGGGGGTGCATATTCGCTATGGGAAGGTCCCGCCCTATGTCATAGTAAGGGAGCAAGCTGTGACAGGCATTGACCTTTTGGGTTGTCGGAGCCGGGGAGCACAGGTAATCCTGTGTCCCCAGCACATGGGCGCTGAGGCTAGGCCTCAGTGTGGGTTCAGGGCTGTTGGGGCACAGCCTGTAAACTGCACCATGGAGGCGATGGCGGCAGACCATGTCCCTCCACAGGTGGCGTATATAGGCAGTGGGACGTACTGTGTCACCACAAGTGCCCAGCGGTATCAGTACGGATCACAGCTGTGGTGCCCGATACCGCACAGCAGCTTCTGCTTTAAACCCAGGGCAGAAGTCCATGTGGCACAGCAGCGAATATTACCCATCCCGGAACCATCTTCGGTTCACCTCTCGGTACGAGAAAATGTAACTGACTTATTTAACTATGTTGCCCATTTTGGGTATGATATTCCCCCAGTGAATGAAAAATTAAAAGAGTTGCTGGTGAAGGTCGAGTTGTCGCACAAACACTTCTTCTCCCTGGAACAAAAGACTCTGGATATCGCCAGGGAGATCGAAGAGATCAAGTCTCCAAGTTGGTGGGACCTGGAATCCTGGATCATAGTTCCAGCATGGGTCCGCATCGTGTCCCATGTTCTGATCATCTGCCAGATGATAATTGTGGTGTATTTGCTATGCATTAATTGCAAATTTAAAAGGCGGAGGAGGAAGGCCAAATTACAACAGCTGGTAAATCGAGCCGCACGACGTCACCGGAACGACACCCCATCACTGTAAAATATCTGTACTCCTGCAGTAGTTTTGTACATATGTTGTAATCCCTGCATTTTCAGGGAATGGTCGTGAGGGTACTGTATGGTTTGTGGGATTGATGTAAAGTAAAAGGTGTATAGTGTAAGTTAATGTGCTTCGAGGGCCTAGTTTAGTGATTAAGGGGGCTTTCGGGGTACATAGTTTCACCATCTCACCAGGAGTGTTTACAGCTCTTGAGGCTGGAGGATTGCCCACTAACTTTGTCAATCGATACGGTCTGTGCAAGCCTGGACGTATCGTAGGGGCATGTAAGTTATTGGGGCAAATCCTCCAAAATTATGGAAGAACTTTTAAAAAGACAGATCTGCTGGCTGCAACGGAAAAACCCGCAATCCACAGAAAGACTCAGTTTCAAGTTTCAAACCGTCTGGTCCGTGGACTTGGACATCACACAACGGTGTGAACAAAGGCAGAGACGGAGATAACGAGATTTTCTTGGATACACAAAGGAAGGAACCAAGCCTCAGCAGACGATGGTAAACAGGCCAGGAACAAGCACAATCTCCATCATGGATGACCCATCCATCGAGACAATAGGAGCCCATCCAGGGGATGGGATAACGATCAGGCTGAGGGATCATGACATCAGCAAACCCCTTATCATCGGAAGCCTATTGTTCATGCCAGATCGAAACTGGGAAACATCAAAAGAAGCCCTTTTATCCAGAGGACCACCTGGGGGGTTCAAAGGAATCTCAGGTATAAAACAGGAGTCCAGCCAGAACTCCTCTCTCTGTGCTCTCTGCTCTTTTCGGCTCTTCCTGCTCTTCCTGCTCTACTGGACCGCTCGTGAGCCTGCATCGACTTAGCTGTGAGTATCCCGGTGATTTGGTGAAATTCCCGAAATAGGATAGGAGGTTGAGTAAATAAGGGGAAAGGGGAGTAAAATATTGTTAAAGTAAGCTTTACGACATGCCCGATAGTTTTCCTTCCATAGTCTTAGTTTAAAGCATAATTTTAACCACGTATTATGTAGTGTTGGTGAGATTCGATTTCTAATTGTTTAATAAAGCCTGTAAATTTAGACTTGCTTTGAGTCCATCTTGGTTTCTGTTTTCTCTCATCAGCACACTCTGGTCAATTCAACCTTTTATCATATCCCACCATAATTCCGAGGTATAGAACCTAGGGGAATCCCTTTTGTGGGAAACGAGAAAACCCCTACAATTCAAAATTTTGAATGTCACTAATTCCCAATGTTTTTCATCCACCTTGTCAGAAATCTGTTTCGAATGGTTGCTTTGTAATGCAGGAAAATTTAGCTTGTTTTATGTGGGGGTTGGGGGGGGGGGGGGGAATGGAGTTGGGGGAACTATTTTCTAATCTCTTACCTCAATGAAGATGCAATTTTTTTCCGTATTGTATCTCCAGCTTGACATTGAATAGTTGGTGGCCTTTGCTGGAGACTGAGCTCTACCGTGGCAGACTTATCAGCACTGAGCTCACGATCTCTGCCGGGGCCCAACGCAGGAGCTTTGATCACACCAACACGTGGGCTTCAAACGTCGGCTGCGGGAGCTTTGATCGCCCCAACATGGTTCGACTGCCCCGACCGCGGGAGAATAAAAGAGGGAAAAGATTGGACTTTATTGCCTTCCATCACAGTGAGAAACATAAGGAATCTGCTGTGGTGGATGTTTATGTTAACTGTTATGTAGTTATGTGTCTTGTTGCTTTTTTTTTGGTATGGCTGTATGGTAATTTGAATTTCACCGTACCTTAATTGGTACATGTGACAATAAACTGAGCTTGACCTTGAAACCTTGAAATGTTTAGAGTTTAGAGATACAGAGGTGAAACATTCAGCTCATCGAGTCTGTGCCTTTCATTGATTACCTGATCACACCAGTTCTATGTTATCCCACTTCCTCACCCACTCCCAATACACCAAGACACCTCCGTACAGAGGCCAATTTTACTTTGGAGTTATGTGAGTGACTACGTGAAGAAGGCCGTTAGCTCGCATGCGCGTCATTACGTTGACTCGCTCTGCGCAACGAGCCGATTGGCGGCAGCGTTGCTCTATCCAGCGGTAAGTTCAACCTGACGTTAAGTTTTACCTTATTTCCCCTTAAGTCCAGATGTGTTGTATCTGGACTTTCAGAAGGCTTTCGACAAGGTCCCACATACGAGATTAGCATTCAAACTTAAAGCACAAGGTATTGGGGGTTCAGTGTTGATGTGGATAGAGAACTGGCTGGCAGACAGGAAGCAAAGAGTAGGAGTAAACGGGTCATTTTCAGAATGGCAGGCAGTGACTAGAGGGGTCACTGTGCTGGGACCCCAGCTATTTACAATGTATATTAATGATCTGGATGAGGGAATTGAATGCAACATCTCCAAGTTTGCGGATGCCACAAAGCTGGCGGGCAGTGTTAGCTGTGAGGAGGATGCTAGGAGGCTGCAAGGTGACTGGATAGGTTGGGGGAGTGGGCAAATGCATGGCAGATGCAGTATAATGTGGATAAATGTGAAGTTGTCCACTTTGGCGGCAAAAACAGGGGGGTAGACTATTATCTGAACGGTGGTCGAATGGAAAGGGGCTAGATGCAACGAGACCTGGGTGTCATGGTACACCAGTCATTGAAAGTTGGCATGCAGGTGCAGCAGGCTGTGAAGAAAACGAATGGTATGTTGGCATTCATAGCAAAAGGATTTGAGTACAAGAGCAGGGATGTTCTACTGCAGTTGTACATGGTCTTGGTGAGGCCATACCTGGAGTATTGTGTACAGTTTTGGTCTCCTAATCTGAGGAAAGATATTCTTGCCATAGAGGGAGTACAGAGAAGGTTCACCAGACTGATTCCTGGGATGGCAGAACTTCCATATGAAGATAAACTGGATAGACTCGGCTTGTACTCGCTGGAATTTAGGAGATTGAGGGGGGATCTTATAGAGACTTACAAAATTCTTAAGGGGTTGGACAGGCTAGATGCAGGAAGATTGTTCCCGATGTTGGGGAACTCCAGAACAAGGGGTCACAGATTAAGGATAAGGGGGAAGTCTTTTAGGACCGAGATGAGAAGATCATTATCACACAGTGGTGAATCTGTGGAATTCTCTGCCACAGAAGGTAGTTGAGGCCAGTTCATTGGCTATATTTAAGAGAGAGTGAAATGTGGCCCTTGTGACTAAAGCGATCAGGGGGTATGGAGAGAAGGCAGGTACAGGATACTGATTTGCATGATCAGCCATGACCATAATGAATGGCGGTGCAGGCTCGAAGGGCGGAAGGGCCTACTCCTGCACCTATTTTCTATGATTCTATGATTCCAGGTTTTTGAGTTTTCTTTTTTGCAGGAATCTCTCTAAAGAGATATATCTGCTTGACGTAATTGGGGCAAAATCCGGATGGACCGCGGGGAATCCTGGTCTCGGCCATGGATGCCGGGATAGAGGGGCAACCGGCTACAGAGACCCTGGGAGTGCGGGTAGACGGCGGCCGTCGGATTTGCCACCAAAAAGTCACTGACAACACAGTCATTACAGAAAATTAACCACAAGCCAGTAAGGTCTGTGAAGTCAGGCCAGGAGAGTTTCACCCCCCCCTCCCCCACATACAGGGAAAGCTGTTCCTAGACCACTGTGGTTCCCCAGGTAGGGGGTAAACCAACAGTAGTCGGGCAGGCCTGTGGAAGTCAGGCCAGGGGGGACCCCTCCAACATGTAGTGGTCAGCTGCTTGCAGACCGCTGTGGGTCCCCAGAAAGGGGGTAAAAGCAAAGGTAAGACGGTCAGGCCTGTGGACTAGGGGAGTCAGGCCAGGAGGTTTACTGATGCAAAGGATCTCCTCCCACATGGGTAACGTCTTTAAATGTTCAGACCCACATGGAGCACCTGATGGAAAGGTGCTCCACAATGATACACTCCAAAGGAGGGAGTTATCAGCCCGGGTATTACGGAGAACCTGTAGGCAGCGGCACCAGCTTCAGGGCTGCACAATGTCTCCATCTCTGAGGAGGGGAGCATTCAGGGTCAGTTTCAGTCTTACCCAGAGCAAAAAACCTGATATAGGGCCGCTGGAGGGGCCATGTCAGCGCATCCTCCGGGGCCTGCGGCAGCACCTGTTTTCAGGGCTGCCTACGAATCTCCCTCTCTGTGGAGGGGAGTGCGAGTGGTCAGTATGTAACTGACTTCAAATTTAAAGTATGTCTGTGGAACATACTGGAGCACATGCATATCGCTTCAAGAGATACTCACAAATGCTACATGTGCTGGCAGTGAACAGTGCTATCAGGGTGACACTGTAGGGCATGAAATCCAGGAAATCAAACCAGCCGCCGATAATATTTCAGGTAAGACTTATCCCACAGGTAAGACCAGGATGAGGAAGCAAAAGCTGTCGGACTAATCAAGGTACCGACGACTAGCAAAGCTTCATCGGTAGGCGACGACACGATCGGGGGTAAGCGGCTCACTGAAGCCGGTGGCAGCTTGAAAGCTGGGCACGGAAATGTGGCCAGAGTTGTCTTACGAGGCAGGCTCAGTATGATGGGGTTTTCAGACCAAGGTCCAAGCCGGTCTCAGGGGAAATATGGAATCTACACACCCTACCAGTCCTACTCTCCAATCATGGAATGGAAAAATAACCCACATCCGCGGCCTTTGGGCTTACCATAAGACCACCGGTAGCCATGGAGGTAGGTGGGTCTGGTTCTTCCAAAACATGGGGTTGTGGACCATTTACATGTTGGTAATATTCATACTGGTGTTTTTTGTAAAGAGACAATGATAACATGAGATTCAGAACTGGGTTTTAAAAAACTAATGATAACATGTGACTACTTTATACTGCACAACATACCCAGGTTCTACGCAGGCTTGGAATTGAGGCCGGAGTTCTCTTTTGAGACAGGCCCAGTATTATGGGCAGGATTGCCTTTCAGGACAGGGTGAAAGATGGAGGATGTCACTTCATCCAGATTTAACTCGTATGTGCAGTATAGACTTTCAAAATGGGAAACTTCGTTACTGTTTAACTATTGATTCTATAGGAGCTATATGGCAAGCATCGGTCTCAAAGATGCATGTTATTCAGTTCCCATTCACAGGGATCACCAGAGATATTTGAAATTTATCTTGATGGGTCAATGATAACAGCTAAAGCGTTGCAAAATGGGCTAACTTCAGCTCCCAGGTTTATTTACCAAATTACTAAAAACCGGTGCTTGGGCTGCTCAGAGCTCTAGAACATTTGTTATCCCTATCTGGATGATGTTTTAAAATGTTGTATTTTACTAAACAATAACTGTTGCAGCCACAATTTTTTTTTTTTTTAGAAATGTGGGTCCTTTATCCATCCAGTTAAATTTAAGTTGATACCAATCAGAACTATTGACTGTTGGGATTTACATTTAACTATCAACTTAACAGGGACTCCACCCTGGGGTAAGAGATGGAATTAACAGAAGCCTGTAACAACCTCGTTGTTATTAAGCAGCCTTCTATTCATCAAGTGTAATTGGCAATATAGCAGCTGTGTTTCAGCGATGCAAATTGGGCCTTTGCATTATCAGAACTTACAACGTGCAAAGAATTAACCCCTCAAGTACCATATAGGTCATTGTTACTAGACCTATGTAATTACCAGCTGAAGCTACCAAAGTCACTCTGGTGGCAGTATTCAGCATTGTTTCAGTAATCTTGATCAGTAATCTTCAGTAATTACAAACTGATGCTAGTCCACAAGATGAGAAATTACAACTGCCATCTCCAGTTACGGAGGCGGATGCGGTTAGCATGTCACCAATTTTTTAGTTATTGGTATCAACTACCTATAAACACTTGGTGCATTCTATAGGTTAAAGGTTATTATGAGAATATGCATAATCTGCATGCTCAACTCCAAGTTGATACACTATGGTGGTGGCACATGTTAGTCACATGGGTGCAATAAAGTTAAAGTATCCTATGATATTAACCTAACCTCATTTGAGGCTATTGTATCATCAAATGAAATCAATGACAACGCAGAATGGATGTTGGATCACAATGTATTTAATGTCTTTATGGCTCGATGGAACACTGAATATCGATATGTTTACATCCAAGCCCATTTACCAGTTGCAAAATATGTGGCAATACATACTATTGCCGCACTGGGGAGGAATGTTCTTGCATGTCTTTCCTCCATAGTGCCACAGTCGGGTCTTGCAATAAATCCAGCAAGATACCGTTTCAGGCGTTTCAAACTGCCTGATTGGCATACGCAGCCATGGTTCCCGCTAAGTTGGGAATAATATAGAACCTAACATGGTTATTCAAAACATAAAACTTGCTGGTTCTGCCTGTGACACGGGGAACCAGCCTCTGCAAGAAAATCAATTCATTGACTTGCAGACTCTGAGTCAACTATGCTTGTGGCTCGGGTTGTCAGACCGATCACTGTAGTGCTCACTGCAGAGTGCAGGGGAAGCACCAGAAGGCAGTAGATTTCCACTTCAGCAAATGGGAGGCGTTTTTGTTTAAATACACATGTTCATTACTAGACAGCACAGATAACTGATGTCTTACAGTTCAATTTCAAATGGGTTTTTGACAATAATTAAGTTAAAGTGCCATCACTGTGCCAATGTGCTTACTAATCATATTTGCTGCAGCAGTGGGACCCACACTGTCGGGTCTCACGCTCTGATATCCAGAATAATAAGGATATCTTTAATACAAGTTCTCCAGGCCCGGTTACACGGAAGCATGGGACATTGACATTACTTCACCAGGGGGCTACAGCTACATCCTTATCTTTCGCCGGCACTCATAAGGTATTTATCCACATGGCACTGGACTCAGTGCAACAGGTCCAGTCACTACATAAATTGCGACTGGACAGGATAGTTACATCTGCTAATAACATAATATTTTATGTTATTAGCAGATGCATATTAGCAGAACTAACCAGGGGTGTTAGGTCTCAAATAGGTTAGGTTTCATGGCATACCCTATGGACCTTCGGTAATGTGTGGTCACACATTTACAACTATACGTCTAGGTCACCTGGAGCCTCAAGGGCTCCAAACTAACAATGTTTGTTAGTTACAAAAAACTTCATAAGAAGTATTAGTTCTACCATCTCAAGGTGGTAAAAATGGGTTTTTGGCTAATGCATGAGTTGATACAAATATTTACAACACTCCTCCATCAAGGCTGCTACTACATCAGCTCCAAGGGTTATGTACGTTCCACTGGACCACATCCTAGCAGCTGCAGGATGGTCAAACGAACATACTTTACCAACATTTTATATAACCCATTGCCTTACCGGGGGTATTTGCCAACTCCATTTTAGATTCTGTTTTATAGTTTCCCCCTGGATGAAAGGGGTCACTATTTTCTTTTGGTGATTAAAGCATCAGCATTTTAACAAACTAAGTCATGTCTGAATGCATTAATCTTTTTCACTCATCCATGGTCACTTCATGCAGTGTGTAACGCATGGATTCGTTTCTGGCATGAAATCACAGACCTTTGATCTTCACATAGTCACTTACGTGACTCCGAAGTAGAATAGTAAGATTAAACGAGAACTTACCAGTTTGAAGTTTGATCTTGATTTTGAGGAGTTAAGGGCCTGTCCCACCAGCATGCAACTCTATGCGATGAACGCGATCAAACCGGCAGCGGCGGCCGCGCGGAGGTCGGGTGATCCCCTGTACAGGGCCGTTCCCACCAGCATGCGCCTGCATGCAGCAAGCGCAACTAAACCGGCAGCGAGGGCCGCGCGGAGGTTGGGTGAGTGGCGCAACGTGGCGCAAAGCGAGGCGAACTTGAAGCAAGTCCAAGGTAACTTCGCCAGGACTTAGAGGGGCACACAGAGAGGGGCACCGAGACACACACACATACAGGGCCACGGAGCCACACACATAGAGGGTCACGGAGGCACTTACAAATAGGTTCACGGAGGCACGATGTCCGGGCGGTGTGTAAATGTCGAGGCGACTGCGAGCCGACAAGCCATTGTCGCGCGGGATTTTTGGACATAGTCGGTTTTTCGGTGCCCCACGCGGTGTCAGGACGAACTCGGGACGAACTCCGCACAATTCCGCGTGGCTCTGACGATCGAAGTGGGACCGGCCCCGCGACGCCGGACGGCTCAAGCGACCACGTTAGGTCGCGCTAATCGCATAGAGTTGCATGCTGGTGGGACAGGCCCTTTATGATGAGCGATTACGTGCTCACTGCTCCCAACCCTCATATTATTAAGGTTATCTGGTAGTTCTACTCTTCTCTAATCTTACTATGTTCAGTTCAACCATTATTATCTGTGATTTCAACCTGCTGCTTTGAAGATTGACACGTTTGCGAGCTAACGGCCTTCTTCACGTAATTGCTCATCGTAACTCCTCATAATATCAAGATCAAACTTCAAATTGGTAGGTTCTCATTTAATCTTACTATTAACCAACAAACCTGTAAGCCTTTGGGATGTGAGAGAAAACCGGAGCACCTGGAGGAAACTCACATGGTCACAGGGAGAACAGGCAAACTCCACACAGACACCACCCGAGGTCAGAATCGAACCTGGGTCTCTTGGCATTGTGAGGAACCAGCTCTACCAGCTGTGCCACTATGCTGCCCTGTTGAGAGAGGCTAAATGTAGGCAAATGGAATTAGATCAGGGAAACATTTTGGCATAGATGAGTTGGTCCAAAAAGCTTGTTTCTGTGCTGTATGACTGTGACTCTATAACCTTACAAGTTAGTAACTATCAGGCTTATAAGGGAAAAGAATACTGACCTCTAAAATATCTATACCGTGATTAACATGGAACATAGAACAGTATAGCACAGGAATCAGCCGTTCGGCCCACAGCATTTGTGCCAAACATGATGTCAAGTTGAACTGATCTTATCTGCATGTACATAATCCATATCCATCTACACCCTGCACTTCCATCCTCATCATCCTCTCCAAAGCCTCCACGTCTTTCTTGTAACAGGATGACTAGAATTGCGCACAATACTCCAAATGTGGCCTAACCAAAGTCCTATTGATCTGCATCATGTCTTCCTGACTCTGATAGTCAATGTCCATAACAATGAAGGCAAGCATATCATACACCTTCTTTATCACCCCTTCTACTTGTGCTGCCACTTTCAGTGAGTTATGAACTTGGACTCCAAGATCCCTCTGCACATCAATGCTGTTAAGGGTCTTGCCATTAACATTATACTCTGCCTTAAGTAAAGTAACCAAATAAACTAAATGTTACTATTTAGTTAAAGTTAGCAAAGTAATAAATAAGTAATACATAAGCAAACAAGGGAATTTGGGAATTCTTTGTATAGTGTTTGTATCGTGAAAATAGTGAAATCTATGAGTAACCTGGGAAAGTTATGGCATTAAGATTGATGATGCCATGAACTCTGCTTTATATGCAATTGGTTTAATTTAATATTCCATTATTGATTAAAGCAAATTGAGGTCCCTTCTTCAGACTGACGTAGAAAGACGGAAGAAATCTGAAAACAGAGGTGGGTCTGCACAAATCCTGGCAAATAATGTGGATAGACACAAAAAGCTGCAATAATTCAGCAGGACAGGCAGCATCTGGATTATTTCTCTCCAGAGATGCTGCCTGTCCCGCTGAGTTACTCCAGCTTTTTTGTGCTTATCTTTGGTTGAAACCAGCATCTGCAGTTCCTTCCTACACAAATAATATGTGGTTAGAGATGAGGTGGGTTTGGTTGGCAGATGGTGGAGTAAGTGACAAAGGCCAGGTGAAAAGATGACAAAAGGTGGCAAATTAGTAAAGAGGAGGATGAACAAAATGCAAAGCCAGAGAGGGGGATATGGGTGGAAGGGGACAGGAGGATGTGGAACGTGGGGGGATAAAAGGGAAATGTGGGATCCGGGAATGGGAGATGAACATATGGAGGAGGGGAAAGGAGCAGGGTGACTGGAGTGGAGGGAGACAATGGGAGGAATGTGTGTGCACCAAGAAGTGGGTGGAGTGAGGGGTGTGGGGGGGGGGGGGGGGGGCAGGGGGCAGGAGTAAGAGAGTGGGGTTTTCTCATTAATTTATTTATTATTTGCAGCAGATGTTAATTGAAGTCATTTCAATGCAGAAATTGCCTGAACAATGAGTGGGTTAAGGCTGAAAACATTTTACTCCAGCCAAGAACTAATTCATTAATTCCCTTTACCAAACTAGCTGGATATCCAAATTGGAGATATTAGTTATTTGTTATGAATTTCTGAAGGATATTTGGTTAATCTGTGCCAGAAATTATGATTAATGCACCTCCTCTAACCTCACCTAATGCATCTGTTGGTTCTGACGTGGGCACCTGTCCATTTTCCGGAGATGCTGCCTGGTCTGTTGAGTTGCTCCAGCATTTGTCTATCTTTAGAAATTATGACATTGGTGTAGATGTGTGTTGTGCGGCATAGGATTCTAATGAAAAAGACTTCTGTCGTGCTTGAGAACTCATATGACCTCCCCTTGAACTTTTCTTCAATTCTTTATATCAATGGAAGGGCCCACAGAAGCTCTGAAGCTGGAGAGCTGAAGCTGTACAGAATAACAAGTTAAAATCCTTTAAGTGCAAATCGTGAATCAGTCAAACGTGATTGGAAAACTTGAATTTTGCAGGTTTTTCCAGTTCACATCCATTAAAATAACCAGCAGCCAATATTGTAGCTCATCATTTTTTACTGTTTCTGCTGTAAAATTCACTGGATGGCTGTTTATAATTTGGATAGGTTTCTGCAAATGTCCTATTGCAGTTAACTAAATGATGGAAGGTAGTGATATGCCAGGAAACTGGCATGTAATGCGTACATAATACAGATCCCATGTCTGAACTGTGTCCTTTAACTCTACACAGATGGTTCAGGAATTTGAATGGTCTTTTGTTAAGTGTTCACACATGTGAAAGAAAAACAAAGGAAAATTCACAGCTGTCCAAATAAAAAAAAATTGCTTTTATTGATCAGCGTTCTCACGAAGCAGTATGTGTGATAAAATATTTAAACTTATATGAAGGATTCAACTTTGGCCGAAGGCTAACATGGTGCTGAATGTGTATTCGTGTATTATTCCATGGATTTCAGATACTTAGCCGCTGCAGTACTTTCCTTCATAACGTTGTTCATTTACGTAAAGATAATTATAGATTGTGTTTTTTTATGTAGAAAATGTTTTCTTGTATTATTTATTTCTTCTTGCATTGGACAACATTCAAGTGATGAAAGACTAATCACAAACAACCTCTTAATATTGTTACTTCAATTTCCATATGTACATTGAGGGCATTCAGCTTTAACCTGACACCACCTCTCTACAACTCTCCACTGCCTACAAATAGTTGTATTGATTGTATGGCATCCATTAAAGGCAGTGGAAAAGTGTCCTTTAGCTCCAATATTGAGAAGTATTTAAGATATAGATTGTCCAAGTGCTTGCCTTTGCAGGTCAATATTTATTGTCTATCCCAAATTAAGAAGGTTAAGAACTACTTTCTGAAACCACATTCTACTCAATCTAAAGCCAACTTTTTCCTCTTCTGACAAAGGATTCCAACCTGAAATGGTAACTTTGTTTCTTCCACGGATCTTGTCTCACCTTTCCACCCCTGCCTATCCTACCTTGAACTTTAGGACTGTATTCTCTGTTTACTCTATATTACTGCAAACTGTTTTATTACATGGGAAAGAATAAAAGTGCTATTGGAACAATACTAAGATATTATTTTTGTTTCTTTGTACAGTTTGATAACAATGTTAAGTTCTCAATACAACTCTCCCATTGAGATGTGATTTTAATTTTATTGTTAAAATCTCAAACTTCATTAAACCATAATTGTTATTATATTGAGTTTATTAGGCATGGCTCAAAATGAGATTAAATCACCAGATCACCACATAATCTGTACACTGGTTCATTCAGAATGTAATCTATGCTTCATTTATGAAAGTCAAGGAGTTCTGCAGATAAAATAAAATAATTAACCATAACTGAAAAGACAATGGTAAACGACTGGATCGGAAGGATGGACCCAACCCGAAATGTCACGTATTCATGTTCTCCAGGGATGCTGCTTGACCCATTTTTGTCTTTTTGGTAAACCAGCATCTGCAGCAAAGACACTCCTCTAGTTTCTTTGATCTACAGTTCCTTATTTCTATATTTCAGCAATTGTATTTGATTAATTGACTTTGAGCTACTGAAGGATTTCAAGGGCAAGTCACCAAGGATTTATTAGTTAAGGTGAGAATGTTGACCCAGAATTTCTTGACAGGAGCTCCCATCTCTGCTCAAGAGGGTCCTACCTTTGACCATTCATCAAGTGACTACTTGTTGAATGAAGAGAGAAGACCATGCAGATGCTGGAATATTAAGCAAAAATAACATTTGGATAGAGAAACTCAGACCAGGCAGCATGTGTGGAGTGAAATGGACCGTGAAAGGGCAGCACGGTGGCGCAGCAGTAGATTTGCTGCCTTACAGCCCCAGAGACCCGGGTTCGATACTGACTACGGGTGCTATCTGTTCTACCTGTGACCTGCGTTTGTTTATTCCTGGAGCTCTGATTTTCTCCCACACTCCAAAGGCATACAGGTTTGTAGGTTAATTGGCATGGTAAAATAGTTAATTGCCCCATGTGTGTATAGAATAGTGTTAGTGTGTGGGGATTGCTGGTTGGCGCGGACAAGTTGGGCCGAAAGGCCAGTTTCCAAGTTATATCTCTAAACTAGGCTAAACTGAAGATGACGTTTCAGGTTGAAATCTTTCTGTGGATGGAAGAAATATCGTCTGTCCATTTGCCACCACAGATGTCACCTGAAATCCTCCAATGGTTTGTAACTTGCCGAATAAATCTGGATCAAAGCTACTTGGTAGACATTTCAGGTGAAAATGACAACACATAGAAAGGCATTGGTGAGTCCTTCCTCTGAAAATATTTTGTCATCAGCTAAAGCACGAACCCAGATCAAATCAGCGGCCAAAAGCAGTCAGTTCAACCATTTGAACATCTCTGTACAAAAAATCTTTAAACCAATCACAGTACGAACAGCTCTCAAGTTACATTAAAATGGTGGAGTTTTTATGAGAACATTACAATGAAGAGAGTAGGTGAATATTGATTGCCTGGAAAAAGCGATTGGGAATTGATAATTAGAAATAAGGAAAAATTCAAAAGACCTTGAACATTTTAGACAATAGACAATAGGTGCAAGAGTAGGCCATTTGACCCCTCGAGCCAGCACCACCATACAATGTGATCATGGCTGATCATCCACAGTCAGTACCCCGATCCTACCTTCTCCGCATATCAGTTGACTCCACTATCTTTAAGAGCTTTATCTGGCTCTCTCTTGAAAGCATCCAGCATCCACCACCC
Organism: Raja brachyura; assembly: GCA_963514005.1. The sequence goes on from OY740790.1 coordinate 44,843,932, forward strand.
TCTGAGGCAGAGAATTCCACAGACTCACAACTATCTCTGTAAAACAGTTTTTCCTCATCTCCATTCTAAAAGGCTTACCCGTTAATCTTTAACTGTGGCCCATGGTTCTGGACTCCCCCCAACATCGGGACCATGTTTCCTGCCTCTAGCATGTCCAACCCTTAATAATCTTATATGTTTCAATAAGATCCCCTCTCATCCTAAATTCCTGAGTATACAAGCCAATCCGCTCCATTCTATCAACATATGACAGTCCCACCATCCCTGGAATTAACCTATGCTGTACTCCCTCAATAGCAAGAATGTCCTTCCTCAAATTGGGAGACCAAAATTGCACACAATACTCCAGGTGTGGTTTCACCATAGCCCTGTGCAACTGCATGAGGACCTCTTTGCTCCTATACTCAACTCCTGATGTTCTGAAGGCCAACATGCCATTTGCTTTCTTCACTGCCTGCTGTACCTGCATGCTTACTTTCATTGACTGATGAAAAAGGACCCCCCAGATCCCGTTGTACTTCCCCTTTTCCCAACTTGACTCCATTTAGATAATAATCTGCCTTCCTGTTTTTGCCACCAAAGTGTTTAACCTCACATTTATCCACATTAAACTGCATCTGCCATGCATCTGCCCACTCACCCAATCTGTCCAAGTCACCCTGCATCCTTATAGCATCCTCTTCACAGTTCACACTGCCACCCAGCTTTGTGTCATTCGCAAATTTGCTAATCCCTTCATCTAAATCATTAATGTATATTGGAAATAACTATGGTCCCAGCACCGAGCCTTGCAGTACCCCACTAGTCACTGCCTCCCATTCTGAAAGGGACCCGTTAATCCCTACTCTTTGTCTCCTGCCTGTCAACCAATTTTCTATCCATGTCAGCACCCTACCCCCAATACCATGTGCTCTAATTTTGCCCACTAATTTCCTATGTGGGACTTAATCAAATGCTTTCTGAAAGTCCACGTACACTGCATCTACTGGCTCTCCCTTGTCCATTTTCCTAGTTACATCCTCAAAAATTCCAGAAGATTAGGCAAGCATGATTTCCCTATTGTAAATCCATGCTGACTCGGACCGATCCTGCTACTGCTATCCAAATGTTCCACTATTTCATCTTTTATATTTGACTCCAGCATCTTCCCCACCACCGTTGTGAGGCTAATTCAATGTTTTCTCTCTCCTGCCTTTCTTCATAAGTGAGATAACATTAGCTACCCTTCAATCCACAGGAACTGATCCTGAATCTATAGAACATTGGAAAATGATCACCAATGCATTTACAATTTCTAGAGCCACTTCCTTAAGTACCCTGGGAAGCAGACCATCAGGCCCTGGGGATTTATCTGCCTTCTGTCCCATCAGCCTATCCGACGCCATTTCCTGTCTAATGTGATTTTCCTTCATTTCCTCCGTTACCCTAGATCCTCTGGCCACTAATGCATCAGGGAGATTGTTTGGGTCCCTCCTTGGTGAAAACAGATCCAAAGTACCTGTTCAAATCATCTGCCATTTCCTTGTTCCCCATAATCAATTCACCTTTTTCAGTCTTCAAGGGTCCAACTTTGGTCTTAACTATTTTTTTCCTCTTCACTTACCTAAAGAAGCTTTTACTGTCCTCTTTTATATTCTTGGCTAGCTTACCTTGTCAGTCACAGTCGCCCCTTACTCCCCTTGAAATCTTTCTTCCTCTTTGGAATGAATTGATCCTGCACCTTCTGTATTGCTCCCAGAAATACCTGCCATTGTCATCCCTGCAAGGGTACCTTTCCCGTCAACTTTGGCCAGCTCCTCCCTCATGGCCCCATAGTCCCCTTTGTTCAACTGTAATGCAGACACCTCTGATTTACCCTTCTCCCTATCAAAATGTAAACTAAAACTTATCATATTATGGTCACTATCTCCTAATGGCTCATATACTTCAAGTTCTCTTATCAAATCCGGTTCATTAAATCCAGAATTGCCTTCTGCCTGGTAGGCTCCAGTACAAGTTGCTCTAATAATCCATCATGGAGGCACTCCACAAACTCCCTTTCTTGGGTAGACAAAAGTACTGGAGAAACTCAGCGGGTGCGGCATCATTTATGGAGCGAAGGAAATAGACAACGTTTCGGGCCGAAACCCTTCTTCAGACTGAATCCCTTTCTTGGGGTCCAGTACCAACCTGATTTTCCCAGTCTACCTGCATGTTGAAATCTCCCATAACAACCGTAGCATTACCTTTACGACATGTAAATTTTAACTTTTGATTCAACTTGCACCCTATATCCAGGCAACTGTTTGGGGTCCTGTAGATAAGTCCCTTTATGCTCTTTTTACTCTTCTATCCATACTGACTCCACATCTCCTGTTTCAATGTCATCCCTTGCAAGGGACTGAATTTCATTCCTTATCAACAGAACTACCCCACCCCCTCTGCCCACCTGTCTGTCTTTTCGATAGGACGTATACCCTTGAATATTCAGTTCCCAGCCCTGCCCTCTTGCAGCCATGTCTCTGTAATTCCCTCAACATTATACTTGCCAATTTCTAACAGAGCCTCAAGCTCGTCCACTTTATTTCTTATACTTCGCGCATTCATATACAACATGTTGACTTTGGTATTCACCTCCCCTCTCACACTATTGGCCCTGACCTTACTCTCTTTTCACTTCTCGAACTTTTCTTCCAATTAATTCGGGAACCTTTTACTCCTGAACTCACTTCCCCTTTAACTCCATCTTTATACTTCCAATTTGTCGATCCCTCCCACCCACTATTTAGTTCAAACCCACACATGTAGCGCTAGCAGAACTGCCTGCCAGAATGTTGGTCCCCCTCCAGTTAAAGTGTAACCCGTCCCTTTTGTACGGGTCACCCCTACCCCAGAAGAGACTCCAGTGGTCTATAAAGCTAAATCCTAACTCCCTGCACCAGACTCTCCAGCCACACATTCAGATCCCCTGTCTCCCTATTCTCACTAGTGCAAGGTACTGGAAGCAATCTAGAGATAACCACCCTAAAGGTTCTGCTTTTCAGTCTTCTTCCTAACTCTCTAAACTCACGTTGCAGAGCCTCCTTCCTCTTCTTCCCGACGTCGTTTGTGCCCATGTGCACAACAACTGCCGGCTGTTCCCCTTCCCTCTCAAGGATGTTCTGAAGTCGGTTCATGATATCTTGAACCCTAGCAACAGACCATCCTCGAGTCTCGCCTGCCGCCATAGAATCTCCTGTCCGCACCTCGGACAATGGAGTCACCCACCACTATAGTTCTGCCCGACGTCGGTCTCGCCAGTTGAGTCTCAATGCTAGGATTGGAGCCACCGACCTGTCCTCCGTTCAGACTGGAAGCGTTGTCTGCCACGACAGCTCCCAAGGGTGTACCTGTTTTCATTTGGCACAGCCACTGGGGTCTCCTGCACTCCACGGTTAATCCCCTTTCTCACAGTCACCCACTTTCGCTCTTCCTGTATCCTGGGCGAGACAACCTCACTGTAGGTCCTGTCCAGGAAACTCTCGTTTTCCTGGATGATTCTGAGGTCATCAAGTTGCTTCTCCAGTGCCCCAACACAGTCCTTCAGGAGCTGAACCTGGACACACATACCACAGTTGTAGCACCAGAGGCACCATCAGTGCCCCTGACCTCCCACATCCTGCAAGCATCATACTGAATCATCATACCCATCATGTCTTCTTCCCATGTCCCAACCTCTCCAATTTTTGGAGTAGACTCCTTTTCTCAGCCTCCTCGCCAAAGACTTGAGCCAGAGACTCACACTTTTCTCACAAGGCACTTTCCGCATCAAGGCCGCTCCCCGACAGATTTTACACAATTGACAATAGGTGCAAGAGTAGGCCATTCGGCCCTTTGAGCCAGCACCGCATCTGTCTTCATGATATCTCTGTAATCTTTGAAAAATCAAGGGAGAGGACAGGAGGATATTAAAACAATTATTTTTGCAAAAAAAATAAAGTACTAGTTAAACAAATGGGACTAAAGGCTAATTACATGCTCAGACCTAACAGGCTGTTATAAAAAGTGGTGCAAAGCTAGTGATCTTTCAATATTTCCCATATTCTAGAAAGGCGTTTGAATGGAATTCTAATTTTCTTGATGCGGCCATTTGGAGGAATTCTGTAGATTTTGTGACAGTTCAGAAATGCTTAACACGAAAGACATCACACAGTGCAAGAATTTCACATTGTAAAATTGAGATCGTGAAATCAGTCCAAAAATAGTTTTGTAACATTTCCCGGTAAACTGACATTGAAACACTTCATAAAACGATTACTTTTGGATTAAAAGTTGGTTCTTTGATATAACAAAAAGATGCAGGAGTTATGAAATATTTGGAGAGGTGTACTGCCTCCATGTGACTTTCACAAGCCAACTGTTATATCGATTAGGTATTTATTTATAAACTCTTTGAAGATTGATCTGAATAGAAACAATTTCATAAACATAATCATCATTACAGAAAGTATAAGAGAATCAACTTTCGAAATATATTTTTGACATTTGACTCAGAGTAAGTACCATTTCAATTGGATTAAGTGGGCTATTTGTGATACTTACTCTTAATGACTTGATGATCAATATATCAGCAAAAGACGATGTATTGTGTAGGTCAGCATAGTAACATTTTTACTTATTTTACATTGATCAACTCTTTTGAAATGGCTTCATTATTCATTTTCATTCATTTCAAACCTATCAATGCAGTAATTTGTTGCATTTAAATAACTGGTATTCCTATGACAACGTGCCCTAATTTTCCATTGATTTCACTGCAGCAGTCTGCATCGGGTAAACGAGCACTAAACGGCTTGCAGAAAAACGGAGGATGTGATTACTTACCTTTGTGGACAATTCATAGTATGTACGAGTCATTAAATTAGGTGATTTAATTAGCAAAGGCTGCTTTGATTTACAAACTGGTTTCGAAAATAACACTCTATCGTGCTTTGCCCTTGTGTACACTGGCCAATATTTAGCGTAGATCAGGATTGAACCTGAGTCTTTAGGACTGTGAGGCAGTGGCTCTGCTAGTTATATTCAGTGCCATCCACAGTGACAATTATTCATTTATACTAGAACTAGTTAGAAACGATGAAAACATTTATTGCCCACTCAGTATAATGTGGAAACAAGGAACTACAGCTGCTAGTTTACAAAAAAGACACAAGATGCAAAAGTAGCTCAGCAATCCATGTCTCATCTCTGGAGATGTTTCGGTGATATTTCAGGTCATGACCCTTCTTCAGACTAATCATGGTGTGGAGGTGCGGGTGGGGGGGGGGAGGTGCAGTAAGCTGGAAGAAAAAAGAGGCAGGACAAAGCATAGCAAGTGATAAATTGATAAAGATGAATGGGGGTTTTGATAGGCCGATGGTTGGACAAAGCCCAGAGATGAAAAGACAGAGGTGTGAGATAAGGATTGAAGAGTTGCTAATTGGGAAGCTGGAGAAGGAATATAGGTGGAAAGGGGAAAATAAGTGGGGCACAGGGGAGAGCGGAGAAAAAGAAAGGGAGGGAAGAAGGAGGGGGAGGGTTTAAGAAGGAACTGCAGATGCTGGGAAATCGAAGGTAGACAAAAATGCTGCGGAAACTCAGCGGGTGCAGCAGCATCTATGGAGCGAAGGAAATAGGCAACATTTCGGGCCGAACCCTTATTCAGACTGATGTAGGGTGGGGAGGAGGGCGGGAAGAAGAAAGGAGAAAGGAAGATGCAGAGCCCTAGGGTGGAGGGAGAGCTGAGAAGGGGAGGAAACAGCAAGGGCTACCGGAAATTGGAGAAGTAAATGTTTATGGCTCTAGGGTGCAAACTGCCCAAGTGGAATATGAGGTGCTGCTCCTCCAATTTCTGATGGTGCTCACTCTGGCCATGGAGGAGGCCCAGGATAGAAAGGTCGGATGCAGAATGGGAGGGGGAGTTTAAGGGCGGAACCACCGGGAGATCAGGTTGGTTAATGCTGACCAGGCTGAGGTGTTCAGCGAAACGATCGCCAAGCCTACGCTTGGTCTCACCGATGTAGATCAGCTGACATCTAGAACAGCGGATGCAATAGATGAGGTTGGAGGAGGTGCAGGTGAACCTCTGTCGCACCTGGAACGACTGCTTGGTTCCTTGAATGGAGTCGAGGGGGGAGGTAAAGCGACAAGTGTAGCATCTCTTGCGGTTGCAAGGGAAAGTGCCCGGGGAGGGCGTGGTGTGGGAGGGAAGGGAAGAATTGACCAGGGACTACGGAGGGAGCAGTCTTTGCGGAAAGCAGATGGGGGGGGGGGGGGGGGGGAGATGGGAAGATGTGGTGAGTGGTGGGGTCATGTTGGAGGTGGCAAAAATGACAGAGGACTATTTGTTGTATATGACGGCTAGTGGGGTGAAAGGTGAGGACTAGGGGGACTCTGCCCTTGTTACGAGTGGGGGGGTGGGGAGAGAGAGCAGTATTACGGGGTATTGATGAGGCCCTGGTGAGAGCCTCATCTATAGTAGGGGAGGGGAACCTCCATTCCCTGAAGAATGAGGACATTTCTGATGCCCTGGTGTGGAACACCTCATCCTGGGAGCAGATGCGGCATAGACGGGGGAATTGGGAGTAGGGGATAGAGCCCTTACAGGAAGCAGGGTGGAAGAAGAGTGGTCTAGATAGCCATGGGAGTCAGTGGGTTTATAGTGGATGTCGGTCAGAAGTCTATCATCTGCGATGGAGATAGTGAGGTCAAGAAATGGTAAGGAAGTGTCGGAAATGGTCCAGGTGTATTTGAGCGCCGGATGGAAGCTAATGGTGAAGCGGATGAAGTCAGTCAGTTGTGTGTGGGTGCAGGAGGTGACGCCAAAGCAGTCGTCGATGTAACAGAGGTAGAGGTCGGGGATGGGGCCCTGGTATGCCTCGAACAAGGATTGTTCGACGTACCCTACAAAGAGGCAGGCGTAGCAGGGGCCCATGCACGTGCCCATAGCTACGCCTTGTATTTGGAGGAAATGGATGGAGTCAAACGAGAAGTTATTGAGGGTAAGACCATCTCTGCTAGGCGGAGGAGAGTATCAGTGGATGGGTATAGGTTGATTCTCCGGTCGAGGAAGAACCGGAGGGCTTTGAGACCATCCTGGTGGGGCATGAAGGTGTGGAGTGACTGGACGTCCATGATGAAGATGAGAGGATGGGGGCCTAGAGAATGGAATGCGCGGAGCCGACGGAGAGTGTCTGAGGTGTCTTGAACATAGGTAGGGAGGGATTTAACCAGGGGGGATAGGATGGAGTCAAGGTATGTGGAAATAAGTTCGGTAGGCCACGAACAGGCAGAGACAATGGGTCTACCAGGACAGTCAGGTTTGTGGATTTTGGGGAGAAGGTAAAATCGGGCCGTGTGGAGCTGGGGAACGATGAGGTTGGAGGCTTGGGGGGTGCATGAGTCGGAGTGGATGAAGTCAGTGATGGTGCTGGAAATAGTGGCCTGGTGCTCGTCTGTGGGGTCATGATCCAGGGGCAAGTAGGAGGAGGTGTCCGAGAGTTGGTGTGTGGCCTCAGCTTTGTAGAGATCGATGCGCCAGACTACCACGGCACCTCCCTTGGCGGCGGAGTTGATAACCCAGCCTGGGTTGTTGCGGAGTGAGTCAATGGCTGTACGTTCAGGGGGGGAGAGATTGGAGTGTGACAGGGGAGTAGGGAAGTTGAGGTGGTTGATGTCCTGCCAGCAGTTTTGAATAAAAAGGTCTAAAGCCAGAAGGTCATGAGGGAGGGTTCATGAGGAGGGGGTCCGTTGGAGACGGGGAAAGGGATCATCAATAGGGGGCAAGGACTCCTTCCCATGGAAAAACGCTGTGAGGTGGAGGCGATGGTAGAAAAGCTCCAAATCATGGTGGGCGCAGAACTCATTGAGGTGGGGGCAGAAGGGACAAAGGTAAGGCCTCTGCTGAGGAGGTCCAGGACAATGGGTCACAGCTTAAGGATAAGGGGGAAATCCTTTAGGACCGAGATGCGAAGGAATTTTTTCACACAGAGAGTGGTGGGTCTCTGGAGCTCTCTGCCACAGAGGGTAGTTGAGGCCAGTTAATTGGCTATATTTAAGAGGGAGTTAGATGTGGCCCTTGTGGCTAAGGGGATCAGAGGGTATGGAGAGAAGGCAGGTACGGGATACTGAGTTGGATGATCAGCCATGATCATATTGAATGGCAGTGCAGGCTCGAAGGGCCGAATGGCCTACTCCTGCACCTAATTTCTATGTTTCTATGTAACAGAGAGGGGGAGGTCAGGGGGGATTGTGAACACACAGCAGGGATGGGGGTTGGGGCCGGAGGAAGGCAGGTGAGTGGACTGAGGCCGAGGCGATGTCTGGTGGGGGGTGGTGAATGGTCAGGGAGGAGGGGGGCATGAAGACTGTAGTGTGGGTGGGGAAGAGCTGGGGTCACATGGTTTGAGGGGGATGGGTAAGACCCAGTGGAACAGCCACTGAGGTTACCAGGGTTAGGGAGACTAGCACTAGGACCCAGTGCAGTCAGATCCAGAGGAGTGGGAGTCTGCAATGTGGAAGCTTCAGGCCCGGTCCTGAGTCCAGGCTGCAGGTAAGGCGATGGCTGCAGGCTGCTGGAGGGCGATGGAGTAGCGAGGGTCAGTGGAATCGATGGTAGGAGCCTGTGTCGGCGGGCAATGCATGGGAGGTCTCGGTGGGCGGATGGTCGGTGGGGCGGCGCGATTCGGCCAGCCCGGTGAGGCGACGAGGTGAGTAGGACGTGGTGTGGTGACCATGTTCGGTGAGCCCCAGTCCGGCGGCAATGTTGGGTAGTTCCAGAGCGACGGCGATGTTCGAGGGGCCCGGTGCAGCTGCGATATTCGGCGGGCCCAGTGCAGCGGCAATGTTGGATGGGCCCAGTGCGGCGGCAATGTTGGATGGGCCCAGTAGGGTGATGAGGTTAGGCGGTTCCAGGGGGCGGCGAGGTCTGCGGTCACGTTATGGTGGCGATAGTCGGAGGAATCGGGGAGGGGGGGATATTCAGAGTTACCAGTGAGGCAGCGAGGCTGAGCGTCATTGGTAGGCAGGTGAAGGTCGGCGGCAGCATCGACATGGAGGTCAGCAAAGGCGGCGTCCTGGTGAGTGCTGGAGCTGCTCCTCATGTCCAACATGGCGTTGCGGGACTCGGGCAGGTGGCGCGGCCCATAGTTGGGGCCCGGAGCCTGCAGGCGGTCGAGTCGCAGAGTGTCGGTGGCAGGAGTGGCCTGGAGGCGGGCTAGTTTCAGGTCCTTGGTGGAGTTAAGGTGGGCCAGGAATTGTTGATTGAAGAGGTGGATCTTCCGGCGGATGAAGTAGAGTTGGGCTCCGTTGCAGGTCTGGGTGAGTGAGGCCCGAAGTTTCGGGAGAGTCAAAGCAAGGTCCTGCTGGTGCCAGCGCATCGCAGCCAGAGTAGATCTCAGTGCCCGGTGGGAGAATAGTTGTGTATGGCGGCAGATAGCCAGTCGCGATCGATAGTCCGGGTTGGGTCTGAACTGGGAGGTGGGGAATTGGAGCTGGAAGCCATGGGGTACGAGATGGTGTATTCAGACATGGCTGTGGTATTGGGTCTGGGTTAGGGTGTGGTCGTAGAGTTGGAGGGAAGGGGGAATCACAGAGGGGGAGCAGTTAGAGAGGAGGTTGTAAAACTGTCTTCGGAGGGAGGAGGAGAACTTCTTCAAAGTAGGCAAAGAGGGGGAAGGGGTTGGTTAGTTACCTACAATTGGAGAATTAAATGTTCATACCTTTGGGTTATAAGCTAACCGAGTGGAAAATGATGAGCTGTTCCTCCAATGTACATGTGGTCTCACTCTGGCAATGGGAAAAACTGGGATAGTTGAAACGTTGACTGGAAAATTGATCTATAACCAAGTTCTCAGAAACCTAATCATCTCATCTAAGGACAGTAGAGCAAAGAAAGATATGGATGATGATTAATAATTATGATAAATTATGATAAATATTATGAATAACATTTATCTATGAATAACAGTTCATATTTTTAATAAGGAAGACACAAACAATCTCCCAGAAGTACTGGAGGACAGAGGATCTAAGGGGGTCGAGGAACTGAAATAAATTTTCATTAGGCGAGAAATAGTATTGGGTAGGCTAATGGGACTGAAGGATGATAAATCCCCAGGGCCTGGTGGCCTGCATCCCAGGGTCCTCAGGGAGGTGGCTCTAGAAATAGTGGACGCATTCATGATCATTTTCCAATGTTCAATAGATTCAGGATCAGTTCCTGTGGATTGGAGGATAGCTAATGTTATCCCACTTTTCAAGAAAGGAGCAAGAGAGAAAATGGGGAATTACAGACCAGTTAGCCTGACATCGGTGGTGGGAAAGATGCTGGAGTCAATTATTAAAGAGGTAATAATGGGGAATTTGGATAGCAGCAAAAGGATTAGTCCAAGTCAGCATGGATTTATGAAAGGAAAATCATGCTTCACTAATCTTCTGGGATTTTTTGAGAATGTGACAAGTAAAATGGATGAAGGGGAGCCAGTAGATGTAGTGTATCTAGACTTTCAGAAAGCCTTTGATAAGGTCTCGCACGGGAGACTGGTGACTAAAATTAGAGCACATGGTATTGGGGTAGGGTATTGACGTGGATAGAAAATTGGTTGGCAGACAGGAAGCAAAGAGTAGGAGTGAACGGGTCCTTTTCAGAATGGCAGGCAGTGGCGAGTGGAATGTCTCAAGGCTCGGTGTTGGGGTCGCAACTGTTTACCATATATATTAATGATTTGGAAGAGGGAATTAGGAGCAACACTAGCAAATGGCGTGGGTGGCAGTGTGAACTGTGAAGAGGATGTTAGGAGGTTGCAGGGTGACCTGGACAGGTTGAGTGAGTGTGCAGATGCGTGGCAGATGCAGTATAATATAGATAAATGTGAGGTTATCCACTTTGGTGGCAAAAACAAGGGGGCAGATTATTATCTCAATGGGGTTAGGTTAGATAAGGGAGAGGTACAGCGAGACCTGGGTGTCCTTGTACACCGGTCACTGAAGGTTGGCGAGGAGGTACAGCAGGCAGTGAAGAAAGCTAATGGAATGTTTACCTTCATAACAAGAGGATTTCAGTATAGGTGTAGAGAGGTTCTTCTGCAGTTGTATAGGGCTCTGGTAAGACCACATCTGGAGTATTGCGTACAGCTTTGGTCTCCTAATTTGAGGAAGGACATCCTTGTGATTGAGGCAGTGCAGCGTGGGTTCACGAGATTGATCCCTGGGATGGTGGGACTGTCATATAAGGAAAGATTGAAAAGACTAGGCTTGTATTCACTGGAGTTTATAAGGATGAGGGGGAATCTTATAGAAACATATAGAAACATAGAAACATAGAAAATAGGTGTAGGAGTAGGTCATTTGGCCCTTTGAGCCTGCACTGCCATTCAATTTGATCACGGCTGATCATCCAACTCAGTATCCTGTACCTGCCTTCTCTCCATACCCCCTGATCCCTTTAGCCACAAGGTCCGCATCTAACTCCCTCTTAAATATAGCCAATGAACTGGCCTCAACTACCTTCTGTGGCAGAGAATTCCACAGATTCACCACTCCCTGTGTGAACAATGTTTTTCTCATCTCGGTCCTAAAAGACTTCCCCCTTATCCATAAACTGTGACCCCTTGTTCTGCACTTCCCCAACATCGGGAACAATCTTCCTGCATCTAGCCTGTCCGACCCCTTAAGAATTTTGTAAGTTTCTATAAGATCCCCCCTCAATCTTCTAAATTCTGGTGAGCACAAGCCGAGTCTATCCAGTCTTTCTTCATATGTAAGTCCTGCCACCCCAGGAATCAGTCTGGTGAACCTTCTCTGTACTCCCTCTATGGCAAGAATGTCTTTCCTCAGATTAGGAGACCAGAACTTTACGCAATACTCCAGGTGTGGCCTCACCAAGACCCTGTACAACTGCAGTAGACGTGTGCCAAAACATTCTCGGCACAGACCTGCGCCTCACCCGCAGCCATAATCGACCCTGGCTCTCCAGCGCCGTCCTGTCCCCACCAGAGTGCCCCCCCTTCCCCTCACGCCCAGGGGTGGCCAGAGACGTCGGGTGTCAGATGGGAGCTGTGCCCCCAGGCCCACAGCCAGCGCAGAGAAGCACCGCTAAACCCAGCTTAACTCTGCCAGTCCCGCCAGGTTAACCTACAGCCCAGCTTGCGGGATATATAGCCCAGTCAGTCCAGGCATGGCTGTAGGTTACCCCCGGCGAGACAGGCAGAGTTGAGCTGCATTCAGCATTAGATTGAGCCTCCGAAACCTCGCATGTGTGTGTGAGTGTGCGCATGCGCACACGGCCGCCAAGAAATTGTGTCCCCCCTGTCCCCCGGTCCCCTCCATATTTTGATAGCGATTTCCGTGCCTGGAGTCCAGAACCAGGGGCCACAGTCTTAGAATAAAGGGGAGGCCATTTAAGACTGAGGTGAGAAAAAACTTTTTCAACCAGAGAGTTGTGAATTTGTGGAATTCCCTGCCGCAGAGGCAGTGCAGGCCAAATCACTGGATGGATTTAAGAGAGAGTTAGATAGAGTTCTAGTTATTGATTGGAGACGATCAGCCATGATCACAATGAATGGCGGTGCTAGCTTGAAGGGCCGAATGGCCTGCTCCTGCACCTATTTTCTATGTTTCTATGTAATATTTTCATATCCAGAGGAAAGGCCTTGATTCGAACCATCAACCGACCAATTTCCAACACAGATGCTGCCTGCCTGGTTGAGTTCTTTCAGTAGTTTATTTTTTTTGCTCCAGATTCCAGCATCTGCCATCTTTTTTGTTTTCATATTGTGAAGTATTTTTATAGTCACTCGAGCTGCTGTACGTAGCCATGTCTGGAACATACAGCACACATGCCGATTGTATCCTTTATCAATCTACTGCACTTATTGACTTGAAGGAATTGCCAACTGTGTTAAATGTCACAATATCACCTCAGTGCTTGAGTTTTGTGTGAAAACAGCTGCAAATCCCAGTGCCCAGCAGCTGTGTGAATCTGTACATTTAGACGATTTTCAGCCATCTAATAGCCCAAACACTTTTAATTAACATATTTTCCAATGCTATTACCAGAACAACTACCCTCTGTTTGTGATAACCCTTTCCACAGAAAACTGAGCCCAAATATTGGTAACCCAAGAGGTTCAGTTACATAGTTATGATTTCCTATGTCAAGCATGAGGGATCGTAAAAACTTATAGCAAAGAGAAAGCTATTTGGCCCATAGATGCCTTACTTCAATTTTTAAATATATCCTTTCCAATATACTTTTTAAAGATGAAACTAAATTTACTCCCATCTCTCAGTTAGCACTTTGCCAGTCATCATTATACATTATGAAGTACAGGGAGACACAGTGGTGCAGTTGTAGTGTTGCTGTCTTACTGCGCCAGAGATCCGGGTTCGATCCTGACTATGGGCTTGACAGTACGGAGTTTGTACATGCTCCCGTGACCAGCGTGGGTTTTCTCTGGGATCTCCAGTTTCCTCCAACACTCCAAAGGCATAAAGGTTTGTAGGTTAATTGGCTTGGTAAATAATTGTAAATTATCCCTAGTGTGTGTAGGAGAGTGTAAGTGTGTGGGGATCACTGGTCGGCGCAGGCTTGGTGGGCCAAAGGGCCTGATTCCGCGCTGTATCTTTAAACTAAACTACTGAAAAATATTTCTCCACTAATCTCTCTGATTACTGACCTACCTTCCAATGGAAACTTTCCTTTTAGGTTATCTAGCCTTTACATCATTTTGAACTCTTCTATCAAATCTCCCTTAACCTCTTCTACTGCAAGGAGAACATTATCAGCTGCTACGTCTTTCCATGTTTTTGACCTTCCTCATTCTTGATATTCTCTCTGAGGCGTAGACATTATTCCTGAAGTGTGTTGCTCAGAAATGGAGATGATATGCCATCCAAGGCTAATGATTCATAAAACATCAGAATAATTTCTTAATTTCTTGGCCAATATTCCCATTTATCGAGCCATTAATTCCTTATTTGCTATTAACTTTACTAATATTTGCCAAATGAATGGATGTGTTTATGTGAGCCTCCGGTCCTCTATGTTATTGTTTTCCTTTAACAGTGCAACATTTATCTTAAGTTGGTTCTCTTTGATATCATTCCAAAACACATCAATTCACATTCTCTGCACTAAAACTGCATCTGTTAATATTTAATTTACTTCGTGTGTGCCTTTTCAGTCTTATCTTAGATTTGAATTGAGCAGATTTGTCAATTTCACAGCCAACCAATCCAAGGATTGATGCTTCTCTAAATTTTAGTTTAGTTTATAATTGTCACAGGTGCCTTGGTACAGTGAAAACCTTTTTGGTGTGTCGTATCCAATCAGTGATGACAGTGGTACATGATTACAATCAAGCCGTCCCCAGTGTATAGATAGTGGATAAAGGGAATAACATTTAGTGCAAGATAAAGTCCAGTATAGTCTAATGTAAAAGCTGCATGCCATAGTGATCAAACACTAGACAGCCTGTATCCCAATGCTTTCCCCTGCTAGAGGATCAAATACTCATAGTCATAGAGTCATAGATTAATACAGTGCGGAAACAGGCTCTTCGGCCCGACTCACCCACACCGGCCAACAATGTCCCAGCTACCCTAGACCCACTTGCCTGCGCTTGGTCCATAACCCTCCAAGTCTGCCCTATCCATGTACCTGTCCAACTTTTCTTAAACGATGGGATAGTCCCAGCCTCAACTACCTCCTCTGGCGGCTTGTTCCATACACCCACATACGAACACATCCTGAGCTCTCTTCAGAACACTTTTAAAAACATCCCACTTGGCCGATGTTCCTTTCACCTCAAATAACCTGCTCCAGTCAACTTGAGCGAGACCTTCTCTCATACCCTCAAAGTTGGCCTTACCCCAGTTGGGCATTTTAATATGTGAACCCTCTCCGTCCCGATCCATAACTATCTTAAACCTAATCAAACTGAGGTCACGTCCCAAAAGGCTCCTCCACACACACTTAATTGCCCTTCCCAATTTCCTAATACTAGATCCAGCATTGCCCTCTTATGTGTGGGGGCCTCCACATACTGGTTAAGATAACTCTCCTGAACACTTTTGAGGAATTGCACCCCATCTAAACCCTTCACACTATGATTTTCCCAGTCTATATTGGGAAAGTTGAGATCCCCTATTGCAACAACCTTATTTGACCTGCAGCTGTCTGCAATCTCCCGCCACATTTGCTCTTCTAATTCCCGTTGACTATTCGGGGGTCTGTAGTACACCCTCAACAAGGTGATCATCCCTTTCTTGTTCCTCAACTCCACCCATATAGCCTTACTAGATGAACCGTTCGTAATGTCATCTCTGAACACAGCCGTGACATCCTCCTTATCCAAAAATGCAACTCCCCCTCCTCTTTTTTCCTCACCCCTGTCTCTCCAGAAGCTCCTCTACCACGGAACATTGAGCTGCCAGTCCTGCCCCTCCCTTAACCAAGTCTTAGTCATGGCTACAATGTCCCAGTCACTCGTACCTATCCACACCCTAAGCTCATCTGCCTTCCCCATCAAGCCCCTTGCATTAAAATACATGCAGTTTAAACTAACCCTCCTTCCTTGCTCTCCTGATTTTTGCCTATCCTGTCCATTAATCTTTCCCACATCACCCATATCAACTCCTGTGCCTCTGTCCTGCACGAGATCCCACCCACCAATCTAGTTTAAACCCTCCCGTGTAGCATTAACAAACCTTCCCACTAGGATGTTGGGCCCCCTCCAGTTTAGGTGCAACCCACACCATCGATGAACTACAACAATTGTTCATCCCAGTATGGCAAAAGAATAAATTAGGGAAGGTAGTGCATCCGTGGATAACAAGGGGAATCAGGGATAGTATCAAAGCAAAAGATGAAGCGTACAAATTAGCCAGAGAAAGCAGCCTACCAGAGGACTGGGAGAAATTCAGAATCCAACAGAGGAGGACAAAGGGCTTAATTAGGAAAGGGAAAATGGAAGAAAACTGGCAGAGAACATAAAAACTGACTGCAAAAGTTTTTATCGATATGTGAAGAGAAAAAGATTAGTTAAAACAAATGTAGGTCCCTTGCAGTCAGAAACAGGTGAATTGATCATGGGGAACAAGGACATGGCAGACCAATTGAATAACTACTTTGGTTCTGTCTTCACTAAGGAAGACATAAATAATTTGCCGGAAACAGCAGGGGATCGCGGGTCAAATGAGATGGAGGAACTGAGTGAAATCCAGCTTAGCCGGAAAGTGGTGTTAGGTAAATTGAATGGATTAAAGGCCGATAAATCCCCAGGGCCACATAGGCGGCATACCAGGGTACTTAAGGAAGTAGCCCCAGAAATAGTTGATGCCTTAGTGATAATTTTTCTGGATGTTAGAAAAAGATGTTAACTACCGATGTTAGATTCTGGAGTAGTTCCTGAAGATTGGAGGGTAGCTAATGTAACCCCACTTTTTAAAAAGGGAGGGAGAGAGAAAACAAGGAATTACAGACCAGTTAGTCTAACATTGGTAGTGGGGAAACTGCTAGAGTCAGTTATTAAAGATGGGATAGCAGCGCATTTGGAAAGTGGTGAAATCATTGGACAAAGTCAGCATGGATTTACGAAAGGTAAATCATGTCTGACGAATCTTATTGAATTTTTTGAGGATGTAACTAGTAGAGTGGATAAGGGAGAAGCAGTGGATGTGTTATATCTGGACTTTCAGAAGGCTTTCGACAAGGTCCCACACAAGAGATTAGTATACAAACTTAAAGCACATGGTATTGCCGGTTCAGTACTGATGTGGATAGAGAACTGGCTGGCAGACAGGAAGCAAAGAGTAGGAGTGAACGGGTCCTTTTCAGGATGGCAGGCAGTGACTATTGGGTGCCGCAAGGCTCAGTGCTGGGACCCCAGCTATTTACAATATATATTAATGATTTGGACGAGGGAATTAAATGCAACATCTCGCAGTTTGCGGATGACATGAAGCTGGGGGGGCAGTGTGAGCTGTGAGGAGGATGCTAGGGGGCTGCAAGTTGACTTGGATAGGCTGGGTGAGTGGGCAAATGCATGGCAGATGCAGTTTAATGTGGATAAATGTGAGGCTATCCACTTTGGAGGCAAAAACAGGAAAGTAGACTATTATTTGAATGGTGACCGATTAGAAAAGGAGAGATACAACGAGACCTGGGTGTCATGGTACACCAGTCATTGAAAGTAGGCATGCAGGTGCAGCAGGCTGTGAAGAAAGCGAATGGTATGTTGGCATTCATAGCAAAAGGATTTGAGTACAAGAGCAGGGAGGTTCTACTGCAGTTGTACAGGGTCTTGGTGAGGCCACACCTGTAGTATTGCGTACAGTTCTGGTCTCCTAATCTGAGGAAATACATTCTTGCCATAGAGGGAGTACAGAGAAGGTTCACCAGACTGGTTCCTGGGATGGCAGGACTTCCATATGAAGAAAGACTGGATAGACTCGGCTTGTACTCGCTGGAATTTAGAAGATTGAGGGGGGATCTCATAGAGACTTACAAAATTCTTAAGGGGTTGGACAGGCTAGATGCAGGAAGATTCTTCCTAATGTTGGGGAAGTCTAGTACAAGAGATCATAGTTTAAGGATAAGGGGGAAGTTTTTTAGGACCGAGATGAGAAAGTCATTTTTCACACAGAGTGGTGAAACTGGAATTCTCTGCCACAGAAGGTAGTTGAGGCCAGTTCGTTGGCTATGTTTAAGAGGGAGCTAGATGTGGCCCTAGTGGCTAAAGGGATCAGGGGTATGGAGAGAAGGCAGGTACAGGATACTGAGTTGGATGATCAGCCGTGATCATATTGAATGGCGGTGCAGGCACGAAGGTCCGAATGGCCTACTCCTCTGCGCCTATTTTCTATGTTTTCTATGTTTCTATGTTCCCCTACCCCGGAGGATATCGGAATCCCTGCCCCATGCACTAACTCCTCAGCCATAAATTCATATCCTCTATCTTCCTATTCTTACCTTCACTAGCACGAGGTACTGGAAGCAATCCTGAGATCATTACCGTGCAGGTCCTGCTTTTCAGTCTTCTGCCCAATTCCATAAAGTCTTGTTGCAGACCTTCCTCTTCCAACCTATATCATTCGTGCCACCATGCACATCAATCTCCGGCTGCTCTTGAGGATGTCGTGCAGCTGCTCCGAGACGTGCTGGACCCTGGCAGCAGGGAGGCAACACAACATTCCGGAGTCTCGCCTGTTGCCGCAGAATCTCCTGTCCTCACCTCTGACGGTGGAGTCTCCCACCACTACGGCTCTGCCTGATGTCACTCTTTCCCGTTGAGCCTCATCAGGGTTGGAATCACAGCCCTGATGAATACTCTTGACTATTACTCTCCACCATCAAAGGTGCCTATTGCTCCATCCCTTGCCCTAAGTTATGGCTACCTACTATTAAGGTTGTTAATTTGTGAATGTTTTTTGATCATTATATTTTATCTGTGTGTATTGGATTTAAGTTCATATTATGCTGCTGCAAGTAAGAATTTCATTGTTCCACTGTCAGAACATAAGACAATTAAACACTCTTGACTCTCTTGACTCGTGTTTGATGTGGAGGCTCTAAACTGTGATCCATTATGCCGCCCAATCCAGTTCAACACATGTTTTTGTCTCCTCGTGAATATGTGTTTTGTGTTGCCCATGTAGCTCTGGCTCAGTGTAGCCCCACGAGTCAAAAGATGCTTGTTTCTAACTCCAGTCCTGTTGCTTGACCCTTTGATCTGGACTTTGCTCAGTGCGATACTCAGGGAGTAATGCAGTGGTTGGAATGCGGACTGCCAGGTATGGCATTAAACTAAGACTGTTCTCATCCTCCTGAATGGATGTTAAAGATTCCATGCCCCTATTTAGAGGAGAGTTTCCCTGACACCTTAGTCAACATTATGCTCACACCCATTGTCACTAAGATTATTCACCTTATTGCAATTTATTGAATTTGATTCTTATTGAATTTATTGAATTTTATTGACTTTCGATCAATCTCAGCACCTCACAGTTACTTCATTTATTGTGCAGTTTATTAGGATGCCCCTCAAGTCATAACAGATGCGACATAATGCAAGTGCTTTCTCTTTTTAACCCAGCCTGTAACTGGATCTGCATGACATTTCCATATTCTGTGTCAATTATTGGCAAGACGGCTATAGTTTGTGTGATTCTATTGTAGCTGCTAATTGCTCTTAGAAGGTCACTGCATGAGTCTGCTGACTATTACACAAGCTTTTCTTGGCAGACTGTGAGTTTTTTTTAATGAATTGGCAAGAACAGGGTGTACCCGGAGAAATATAATTTCTCCTTTTATTATGGTAATCATGACCGTGCTATTTCAAAACTGTTAACTGCTGATAGTATTAATGAGTAGTGTTGGTGCCACGTTAAATTACTTACTTTGTTTTTTTTGGATTAATCCTGTGACAATGAATGTGTGGTAAATCATTTAATCTTCTTGAAGGGAATCCTGACAAATGTATGCTGTGGTTAATTCCTCTGCACTCGGTTATTTTGTTTAAAAGACAATGTTATTTTTATGGAGCATGAACAAGGGTGGTAAAAAAATGTTCTTTCACTTGGAAAAAAAATATTATTAAATAATGAATAAATAAAATATTCAGTCTCATTGGCATTTTCAGGGATTGTACCCCAGTGTTTCATTATTCTATAACACTCCCCACGGTGCTGCAACTCACTGAGTGGATCCTGGCCTGGTTAAATTCCCAAAATGCATCCTTTTAAACTTGTCTGACTTAATTCCATCAGCCATTCCCTTGCTTATTTACTCAATCTTGTTCCTCTAAATCTTGTTTGAGCCGTTGAAACCTTCTACATCGTCCACTGTACCACCAAGTTTGATGTAATTTGCAAACTTACTCATCATGCCATTCATTTTCATGTTATTAATATCCATGGATTCAGCATTGATCATTATAGCGCACCATTGATTACAGGCCTGCAGTATGAAAAGCAACTCTCAATTACCACCCTATGCCAATTTTGTAAACAATTTGCTATCTTACCCTGGATCTAGGTATTCTGACATTCTGGGCCAGCTTACCATGTGGGACCCTATAAAAGGCCTTGCTAGAGTCATTGAGAACAAGCACAGAATCCCTGCCCTAATTAATCCTCTTTTGGTTTAGGGTTGGGTTTATTATTGTCACGTGTATCAAGGTACAGTGAAAAGCTGTTTTGCATGCTACCTAATCGGATACAATCAAGTCAAACTCAAGTACAATAGGTGGTGCAAAGATCAAGATACAGAGTGCAGAATTGTAGCACAACAGTTGCATGGACAGATACAATTGTCTGTAATGGGGTAGAGGTGAAATCAGAGAGTCCCACCTTTCTTATGGAAGGACTGTTCAGAAGCCTAGATGCCACAGATGCTAGACTTGTCACCTTCAATGGGCAAATATGGAAGTGAATTAAATCTCAATGCCATATTGAATATTGCCAATTTTGATATGCAATATGTTTAAATTGAAAAGTATTTAATATAAAGTTACGTCTGAAGAGGGGTTGTTAACAGAAAGTAAAATTAGGTTCGATATACATCAGCAACTCAAAATTATTTTCTAGTAGATTCTTCTGTTTATCCTTTTGTTTTTCACTATGGATGCATTATGTTTGGCACAGCTGAAGAGTGAATTTAAAAAGCTATCTCGAGAATAATATATAAGTCTAATCTGTCATGAGTAACCGAGGCATAGTTACTTTATAAATAAAGCTTTGTTTGATTGTTCATTGAGGCAGCAGGCAAATAAACTCAGATGTGTGTCAGGGCCTTGAGCTAGTTGCGAAGGGATGTGGAACGTAGTTTGATACCTCTGTAAATCAGATGGTGGAGACTTGGACATTATCACGGGAAGAATTGAAACCGATCTCTCAGTGGTGCAATGTATAACTACTTCACCTGTTAAAATAATGTCACACTCACTTTTTTAAAAATCTCTTTACCTCAGAGAATCAATCATTGGATTTGGGAAAAAGGGGCATCTGCCTTTCATGAGCTACAAAAAGATATTCAAATTTTCAAATTGCCATATCTCCATGATTTCACTGAAATCTCTTCTATAGGGAAGTGTCAAAAATAACTAATTAGATTTTCTCCCTTTAAATTGATTAATCGGGACAATTCATTGGAGGGTGGTCTACTGTGATTTCTATGCTTTATACGTTTCAGAAGTTCACATCTGAACAAATTTACGTGAGGCCAGGATTCTCCTTTATCCTGAAGATAGTCACAAAATATTGGGCTAACACAGCGGGTCCGGAAGCCACTCTAGAGAAAAGGAATGTGACGTTTCAGGTCGAGACCCTTTATCCTGTTAGGCCCCCAACATTACTGACAGTGAACAACGGCTTCCTGAAAAGCCTACTTATCATCCCTGCTGTCTCCACTCTGTAGATCCCTTGCCAATGTTTGCACTATATTTCTTTGTAGTAACAGAATGACTTTTATCTGGTGTCTATGTATGAGTGAGTAAATGCAAATGTGAATGCTGCCAATGCAGCCATGTTGCTTGCTGCTCTGCAGAGTTATGAAATGATTCGGCATCACGTACAACACAAGTTTATTGAATTATTAAAAACAAGGAACTGCAGATGCTTGTTTGCACAAAGGGACAAAAAGTGCTGGAGCAACTCAGTGGGTCAGGCAGCATCTCAAAAGCTGCAGCATTCCAGCACTTTGTGCCCTTTGTTGAATTTTTGCAACTCAGCTTTTGGACCTGAAAAGATAATGTCTATATTTATACAATTTTAAGCAGTTGATATGCTCCACAATTTCCAAGTCTCTATTAGCTTATAACATAAGTGCGTTGATTTTATATTTCGAGATTGCCTTGTTAACCTATTTAAACATTATATTTAATATTTAAAGATTAATCCTGCTTTCATAATGACATTTTTAACTGGTCAACTTAACTGTACCAGTCAAATGTAAATATATTGCTGGTTCGTTGGATCTGTAGTTAAGATACATACGCAAGGATTATACTTGCACAAAATAACATTGTTCACATATTGGAAACACAGCTTTGTGAAATGCTGGAATTCTTAAGAGTTTTTGTTTGGAGTAAAAACATATACTTTTAAATAGTTGCATTTTGATTTTGGGAACAAGATAAAATAATTCCTGATCAGCTCAATATTTGTTCTATTGCATTCCTTTTCTGCAGATCAACACTCAAAACAATGACATGTTTGAACAACACTGAAAGCTTTGAATCATACCCTGTATCACAAAATGCCTTTGTTCCACTGAAAATGAAATATATTATATACCGTTTTTATGCACTTGTGATCTTCAGCCCACTTTGCTTGTGTCAGGGATATTCTTTTTTTCTTTTTTTTTCTTACAAAGTACATAAGATGTAATTAATGCTAAACCATAATTTTGGCAAGATCACTGTGCCCTGTAAAGCCTTGTCATTCAGTGGAAACATTTTCTTTTTCTGCACACAGCCTTGTGTAAGTGCACAATAATTACAGAGCTTTTTATCTGGAATTATCCTCAATGAGGGGCAATTTAACTGCAGCACAAAGTAAACAGAGTGCTGTTCGAGTGGTAGCTTTATGTCTTATCTTCCAGCTCTCCCAATGCCCCTTAACCCACCCAATCCTTTTGTTCCACTTCCAATGCATTAAAGCTCTATTTCTCCAGCTGACATCTCAAGCAGTTTGCAGAATGGGGAAACAACTTTATTGCCGTAGTTTGTTTTGATAACTGAATTGCTGACCGTTTGCTGGAATGCTGGTCCATGTAAAAGCTCACAAATTAGGATTATGGCAATTATCACAAATGTAATATTAATAACAAAATTAGCCTTCTGGATCAAAGAGTAAGAAGAAACCATAAATCATTCCTTTGACAATGTGACTTTTGCTTTGATTTTGGAAGAAAAACAAAGCAAGTTTGAGTTTGTTTGCATTTACATGGTGCAATTTCTGTTCTCAGGGCATTATGAACATCTTTATAGCCATTGGTTCTTGTGGCTTGAGTGAGCAGTTTGCCAGCCAAGAGCAACATTGTGTGAACATTCCCAGGATGAAAGGTGGTGATTACTTCAGTTCCTTTATAAGTTTGTTTTCACTAGCAGAGAAGGTGGGGAATTGATGGGTAGAACAAATGGAATATTTCTGTAGGGCGAGACCAAAAGAACAAACTTAATAGTGTGTAGCATTTGGGATCAGGTTATGTTTCTAAGTCTGTATAATGCGTTGTTACTTATTGTTATGTGTTACTGCAATCTGCTGTTGTTTTACCCACTATTGCAGCAGAAAAGGATAGCACGTGCTGGCTTAGGATTTAGACTTTAGATTTTAGAGACACAGCATGGAAATAGGCCCTTCGGCCAACTGGATCCGTGCTGATAATGATCACCCCCATACACCCCCATGCACTATCTTATACAATAGGGACAATTTACAATTTTTACCAAACCCAATTAACCTATAAACCCGTGTGTCTTTAGAATGTGGGGGGAAACCGGAGCACCGGTGGAAGACCCACGCAATCACAGGGAGAAGATACAAACTCCATACAGACAGCACCCATAGACAGGATGAAACCCAGTCTCTGGTGCTGTAAGGCAGCAGCTCCACCGCTGCACCACCGTGCTGTCCATTGCTTCCCCTGAGTGTCGAACAAACATTCCAACTGTTCAATCACCAAACCTTAAAGTGCAAGTTGCCTGCTGCAATGAATTCTGACCATAGGTTGCAGTAATAATCAGCATGTTTATAACATGGTAAAATTACCCAATCTGGAAATTGTGTTTACAACAGGGAAAGAGCATCAAAGCATCATTTGATGGGGGTGCATATTGAGACTTGAAGGGTCAAGGCACTGAGAGGATAGACTGTGTAGGGAGGAACTGCAGATGCTGTTTTACACCAAAGATATAAACAAAATGCTGGAGTAACTCAGCGGGTCAAACAGCATCTCTGGCGAAAAGGAATAGGTGACATTTCAGGTTGAGATCACTTTTTCAGACTGAGACTGAAGTCTCAGGAGTCTCTCTGAGAGACCTAGATTGAAGAAGGGTCTGGACCTGAAACATCACTTATTCTTTTTCTCCAGAGATGCCGGGGAGGATAGACTGTTGTGGGGAGACTAGGGAATGTGTCTGTCTGCTAGGCAGAGATCAGTATTGGTATTGCACAGCTTTATTATAGTTAAGTGTACTGAGATGCTGTGAAAAACGTTGTTTTGCGTGCTGTCCAGGCCAACCATTCCATACATGGGCACAACAAGTATTACAAAACAAGAATGAAAACAGAGTGTAGAAGATGGTGTTACAGCTACAGAGAAAGTGCAGATAAAAAAGTGCAAGGTGTAACAAGGTAGATTAGGAGATCAGGAATACATCATTATCCTATGGGAGATCTGCTCAAGTTTCTAGTAACAGTGGGGATAAGATTATGTTTTAATCTGTTGATACATACTACCAAGCTTTTGTACCTTCTGTGTGACGGGAGAGGGGAGAAGAGAGAATGACTTGAGTGTGAGTGGTCCTTGATTATGTTGGCTGCTTTCCTGAGGCAGCTTGAAATAGATGGGTAGGAGTCTGGTTTGTGTGATATCCTGGGCTATGCTCACAACTCTGCAATTTCTTGTGGTTTTAGGCAGTGCAGTTCCTGTACCAAGCTACGATGCATCACAATAGGGTGTTTTTGATGGTACAGAGGTTTGGGGAGATTGAATCAGCGATGAGGTTTTCGGCATGTACATACATCAAAGGTTTTGCGTATTTGAGCAGGAAAGTAGACCTGAAGCCAAGACCAGATTAGCCATAGATGGGAGAAATGAAGTCAGGGGCTCATTCAGGATTGCTTCCAGTACAGGAGAGTCAAATAACTTACTATACCATTGAGCAAATTCTCTGGAACGGTGAGTTATTTATTTGTAAATCACTGATGCTGGTGAGGCCATCCATCTCACATTGTAAACAAATTTGACCTTAAGGACCAATATGATTCCAAGCTGAAGGTTGTTTGAGTAGTTACAATTACATTTTAAGAAATTTCACATTTCCTGATGCAATCGTCACTGGCTGAACAAGTGATAGAGTGCCGATTTAATTCCCTGCACTCTATCCATGAGAAGTTAAATTGCTGCAGTACAATCATTAAGCGACCACAAAATAAAGCCAAAGTGACAATGCTCTATTGGTAATGGATGAATGCTCTTGCAATTCTTCATAAATTGAAACACCGGGTTACATTTTTTTTTGTTTGCTTTCATATGAAAGCTTTGCCATCTACAATTCACTGATTTTGATTCCACTGCTTCCTTGTGTATTTGACAAATAATCGCCTAAATATGTTCCAATATATATGATGCAGTCTCTCTTCTATACACAGAGAACGTAAGAAATAAAAGCAGCGATAGGAGCCTGCTCTGCCATTCAGTAGGTCATGGCTAATCAAAGCTTGGGTTCAGGATTACTTCCCTGCCTAATACCAAAACCTTTAACTCCTCAAATGCCAAAAAACCTTACCTCTAATTCAATCCCCAAAAATGTCTGATGAGGAGAATTCAAAAGGTTTAGATAAAAGAAGGACACATCCTTGTGAAATAAAGGAATTATTCTTATTCTATGGCTAACCTCTTACTCTGAAAATAAGATCTTTAGTTCTAGTTTCACCCATGTTTGTGCCATTATAGGTCTATGATTATAAAATTGAGTAAGCCAATAACTTGATGCTGATGATGGGTGTGTGGCTAGGTGGGTGGGGATGGACAGGATCTTGGACTTGAAGCTCAGCTCAAGACAAATTAGATATATAACAACTGGGGAAAACAGTGGTTGAACAAGTTTCTTATAGACCTGGGCAGTTTTTTCTCTTTTCAGTCAAACAGTTGGAGGAAGGAGATGTACAAGATTTAATTGTAGAAACAAGGAACTGAAGATGCTGGTTTACAAAGCGCTGGAGTAACTCAGTAGGTCAGACGTATCTCTGAAAAAACATGGGTAGGTGATGTTTCGGGTCCTCACTCTTCTTCAGGCGTTTTTGGGTCAAGATTCTTCTTCAGACTGAAGAAGAGTCCTGAAGCAAAATATTACCTATTCAAGTTCTCAAGCAATGCTGCCTGACCTGCTGAGTTACTCCAGCACCTTGTAGCAAGATTTAACTGTATTATTCTGCTTGGTTTGAACATGCATGGATGCACTTATAGACTGGCCACCACCTGCGTGGAGCTGAGGGACAGGGCTGCTTCCATTCCAATGTGGCTTTAAGTTTACTTCTATTAAAGGCCAGAGTGAGTCCACTGTAAATTGGAGGAGCAGCACCTCATATTTCGCTTGGGTAGTTTACACCCCAGCGGTATGAACATTGACTTCTCCAATTTCAGGTAGTCCTTGCTTTATCCCTCCTTCCCCTCCCCTTCCCAGCTCTCCCACAGCCTACTGTTTCCGCCTCTTCCTTTCTTCTTTTCGCCCCACCCACCCCTACATCAGTCTGAAGAAGGGTCTCAACCCGAAATGTCACCTATTCCTTCGCTCCATTGATGCTGCCTCACCCGCCGAGTTTCTCCAGCATTTTTGTCTACCTTCTATTAAAAGCTAGCTCTGTTTTTGGCTACTGGTTTTGGGATTAATATTTTTAAATCTTAAAGTTGAAAACAAATGTAAAATCCCATATACTCATTATTTCAGCAAATACAGGACATCAGTCTTTAACCTGTTCAGTGCTACCCACGAGTATACTTGGCCAATAGTTTAAAAAAAAACTTGGCAGTGAACAGGCTAAATGTTCACTCAGCCCTGCAGCCAGATAGCAGCAAAACATCCAAATATCTACCATAGGATGAAAGAAATTGCAGGGGAGAGTGAAATCACTTCCAAATTTACTGAAATGGACATAGAAGTCCTCATCAGATGAGGAGCTTGCTTCCACGCTGTATCTCTAAACTAAACTTTAAAATTAAAAAAATATTTTCCCACCTTATTTTTACACATTCCAGTTTGTTCAAAGACCCTCTCCCCCTCTCCCCCTCTCCCCCTCTCCCCCTCTCCCCCTCTCCCCCTCTCCCCCTCACTCACCATTGCCCTGCAATGTGCATTAGCCAAGTTTCATTCAGATTGTTGTTATATTTTACAAGTTAGTGGTGGAATATAATGTTGGGGATGGGGCGCAACGGGTCCGCGCTTGGTCTAGTATGTTACTTAAATTCTCATCTTGTTTAGTTGTTTGTTTGTTTGTATGCGTGTTCCCGAAACTACGCAAAAACGGATTGATGTTATATTTTACAAGTTATTAACATTTTTAGCTTTACAAAATCCAATTGTGCAGTGGCAGTTAGAGCTATGACATCCCAATGGGATCTCATTTACATAACCTGCACGTGAACAGTCTTCCAGCCCACAATTACATCACAATGGGCTCAGCAGCTTCCACCTCAAGGGGGATAGGGAAAGAGTGAGAATTAAAAAAAAAAATCAGTTTAAATCAGATTCTTGGGGAGAGGATTATTTTACAAAAGAAAATCGAGGTTTTCATCGTAGGGGTGTGGGAAGTAGGGGGGAGGTGAGTGCCGACGCTGCCCACCCCCCTTGCCCCCCATATGGTGGTTTACATTATGGTGGGGGGGGGGGAATAAGGGAGAGGTTTTATTTACAAAAAAAATTCCAGAACTTTCCATGTGGGGGTGTGGGATGGGCGGGGAAGTGAGTGCCAATGCCCCCCCCCCCCTCCATGTGGGGAGATGGAGTGGCTCTGTGGAGTGCTGACTGAGGGTAGGGGAAAAGAGATGGAGGGAGAGGTGAGGGAGGGAGTGGGGAAGGGGAGGATTTGAAAAGTTATTTAAACATTGTGTTCAGTGGGGGAGTGAGATAGGGGAGTGGTGAGGAGTTTGGAAGCATTACTGTAGATGCTTTTGCATGCAACCAATAACATAGTTACCTCAGTACCATTAACCCCGCCTAGTTAACATCAATCATAACGCCTTCCCCTTCCTGGATACGGTTCACTAGAAGAATGTAGCCAGTATTTGAGGATGTATGTAATACCTTGTGCTATCATTAAAATGTGTTGAACACTTTTAGAGTTTGTAAATTGCTTATTTACATGGTGTCAGAGCTGGAAGATACTTGCGCCTACCTGTCTATCGGGTTTTATTTCTTTTATTTGATTTGTGCCTTTTGTGCTTTATCTCTCTGACCATGGCATCCTCGTGCAGAAAGCCCGCGCAGCTTGTCTTTGATGCTGATATTTCTGAGCGCTGGGCTACGTTTGAAATTGATTTCACCCACTTTGTCAACGTCGCTCACCGCAATGATCCTGACTCCCTCAAAGCCTCCCTCCTACTCAACCTTGTCGGACCTGATGCCATGAAGAGAGCCAGAACTTTCGTCTATGCTCCAGCGGTCCTGGACGACAACAACGTGGTGGTTACCCCTGCAGAATCTGCCAGTGACCCTGCTTGCCTGCTACGTAAGTTCAGGGAGATTTGTGACCTGCCCTCGAACCGCATTCTAGAGAGGGCACGGTTCTTTACAAGGAGACAGCTGCCGGAGGAACCTGTTGAATGTTTTATTGCCGATTTGCGTTATCTCGCCCAGCGGTGCTGTTTCGGTGACATGACAGACCAGCTCACTAGAGACATTTTAGTAACTGGCATGCGTGACCAGAAGCTGCGATGTGAGCTTCTTAGGGATCCGGATCTAACGTTAGAAAAAGCCATGCATGCCTGCAGATTGTCTGAGGTCGTTGTATTGCCAGATGATCACCGGGACTTGGGAGATAAGTCTGTTCACCAGGCTGGATTTAGTAGAGCCCTGCCTCAGAGGGGAAACAATGCTACTCTGCACGCCTATGGTGGAGAAATTCTCAGGCCTGTGGGGAGGGCCACTTTAACTTGCAGGCTACAGAAGGCCACGAGAAACTTGATTTTTTATGTTTTGAACTCTGACTGTGTTACCCTGCTGGGAAACCGTGCGTGCCAAGATCTTGGCCTGGTGTCCTTCGACCACACAGTCCACAAAGTGCAACTGTCATTTAACCCGATTGCAGAATACCAGGACCTGTTCAACGATGACCTGGGAAAGTTACCACTGACATACCATATTTCCATTGACCCAAATGTACAACCCGTGGTCCGCGCACCGCACAGGGTGTCCCACGCCATGAAAGACAGGGTCGAGGCGATGCTTAACAACATGGTCGACAAGGGGGTGCTAGAAGCGGTCAGCCATGGGTCTCCACCATGGTTGCCACGATAAAGAAAGACAAGAATGAAATACGTGTGTGTATCAACCCCAAGGACTTAAACCTTGCCATCAGGCGACCACACTACCCCATGCGGTCTGTTGAGGACGTGGCGGCTCAGGTCGGGCAAGCCACCGTCTTTTCGGTCCTAGACGCTAAGAACTCGTTCTGGCAGATCCCGTTGGACAAAGCATCTTCCGACCTGACAACCTTCGCCACACCATTCGGCAGATTCAAATTCCTGCGAATGCCATTCGGCATCAATTCCGCTAGTGAGGTGTTCCAGCGAACGATGGAGCAGATATTCTTGGGCCTGCCATGTGCCATCATCGTGGATGACATCTTAGTCTATGGGAAGGACATTGCCGAACATGACCAGAACCTCCGCCGCGTCCTGGATCGGGCGCGAAAGGCCAACCTGAAGCTGAACCCAAAGAAGTGCCGGTTTCGTGTCTCAGAAGTCACGTATGTTGGACACATTTTCACCTCTAACGGACTAAAACCCGACCCTTTGAAGGCAGCGGCCATCTCTGAGATGGCAGCCCCCACCGACGTGCCAGGTCTACAACGTTTCTTGGGCATGGTGAACTACCTTGGGAAGTTTGTACCAAATCTCAGTGAGCTGAGTGCTCCCCTGCGGCAGCTGACAAAAAAGGATATCGCCTGGGTCTGGCTCCCACAGCACCAGCAGGCGTTTGACTGTCTCAAGTCGAAACTGATTAACACTCCGACGTTGCGATTTTTTGATGCGAGTCGCCCCATCACCGTCACATGTGACGCTTCTAAGTTCGGCCTGGGCGCGGCATGCCTCCAATCTGTCGATGGATCGTTACATCCTGTCTCCTATGCCTCCCGCACCATGACGGACACCGAGCAGCGGTACGCTCAGATCGAGAAGGAGCTGCTTGCGGTGGTGTTTGCCTGCTCCAAGTTCAGAGACTTCCTGTTTGGCAGCAGATTTACAGTCGAAACCGACCGCCAGCCACTGGTGACAATCCTGAACAAGCCGATTCATGCTGCCCCTGCCAGGCTGCAGCGTATGATGCTGCAGCTCCAGCGCTTTGATTTCGACATCGTCTACAAGAAAGGCACCGAGATGCACATCGCGGACACGTTATCGCGCGCCCCGCGGGCCTCCTGTGCTCGCCACCCCTACGAAACAGCGGACTTGCTCGTACTGGGCGTCAATTTTATTCCCACCAAGCAGCTGCAGCTTTTGGCCGAGCACACCGCTGCCGATCCAGTTTTGCAACGGCTTGCGTCTGTGATTAAATCAGGGTGGCCAACAAAGCGCTCCGCTGCACCGCCTGAAACACAGCCCTTCTTCCTGGTCCGTGACGAACTGGTGCTCCAGAATGGCGTTATCGTTAAGGGACATAAAGTGGTGGTCCCGTCCTCCCTGTTCGATTCTTACTACTGCGCAGCCCACAGCGGACACCCCGGGGTCGATGCAACACTCGCCCACGCTCAGTGCCAATTCTACTGGCCTGGAATGGCCAAATATATTCGAGACCGTGTTTCTGCCTGCTCCACGTGCAACAGTCTTGCTCCACATCAGCAGCGACAGCCCCTGCTGCAACAGCCCGCTCCTGCCTTGGCCTGGTCCTCGCTGGCTGCCGACATCTTCGAGTGGCGTGGTAACCACTACCTTGTCCTGGTCGACTCGTACTCAAACTGGTTCGAGGTGGATTTGCTGACATCCCTCACGTCGGAGATGGTGATCCGGAAGCTGCGGAAACACTTCTCCACGTTTGGGTCCCCTGTCAGGCTGCAGACTGACAATAGCAGGCAGTTTACCAGCCGTGAGTTCAAAAGTTTTGCTGACAAATGGAATTTTGTGCATTTCACCAGCAGCCCGGAGTACCCACAGAGCAACGGCCTTGCTGAACGGGCCGTCCGCAGCGCCAAGCTTCTGATGGAACAAGCGAGACTGTCTAACTCTGATTTGTATTTGGATCTCCTGAACCTCAGGAATGTTTCCAGAGATCCGGCCATGGGGTCCCCTGCTCAGCGTCTGATGTCCAGAACAACCAGATCTACCATCCCGATTGCCCAGCGCCAGCTGAAACCTCGGGTGCTGGAGCCTGCCTCTGTGCAGAGGCGCATTCAAGAGAAACATGACAGCCAGCGGCGTTCCCACGATCGGTCGTGCAGACCACTCGATCCTCTGTTGCCTGGACAGGTTGTTCGATTGCAAACCGCCAGTGGTCACTCCCGTCTGGCTACTGTGGTTGGGGTGGCCGACTCACCTCGTTCGTATCTGGTCGACTATGAGGGAACCATCTACCGTAGAAGCCGACAACACCTGCTTGCGGTTAATGAGCCGAAGCCGCAGGCCCCGGGCCCCTATGCCCCGCCGCTCTCATACCAGCAGCCGGCTCCTGTCCCAGCCAGCGTTCCCTGCATGCCTCGGTCCCCATATCGAGCGCCCGGTTCCCCTCTGCGCGGGTCACGTGTTGGCGGTCGCGGTTCTCCCTCTCCTGTTCCTCCAACCCCACCGCCCTTCCCTGGTTCCCCTGCTGTCTCGGGTCCCCCTGTTTTTTCTGCTCCTCCGGGGGAAGGGGGAGGCATCCGTACGCGCTCGGGCCGGATCAGCAAGCCACCTGTTCGTTATGGCGATTCTGTTTAATTCTGTTTAATTCTGTTGTAGTGACAACGGTCTGTTTCTTTTAAATTTTCTAAGGGGAAGGATGTAGATGGTTTTGCATGCAACCAATAACATAGTTACCTCAGTACCATTAACCCCGCCTAGTTAACATCAATCATAACGCCTTCCCCTTCCTGGATACGGTTCACTAGAAGAATGTAGCCAGTATTTGAGGATGTATGTAATACCTTGTGCTATCATTAAAATGTGTTGAACACTTTTAGAGTTTGTAAATTGCTTATTTACAATTACGATATGTGTATATGAGGGGGTTAGGGTGGGGAGAGGGTTATGCAGGGAGGGAATGAGTGACTGAGGGTATGGGAAATGAGGGGGAGGTGAGGGAGGAAGTGGAGGAGGGGAGGAGGAAAGGGGAGAGAAGAGGGAGGGTGAAGAGGAGGGGGAGGGAATGTTGTGGATGAGGGGAAGCAAGCCACGCCTGCACAGTTTGGGGCTATGGGTGAGTGGTGGAATATTGTGTTGGGGGAACACGTTATGTTGGGGGAATAGGTGAGTGGTGGTAACAGGTTTGTTGGGGGAATGGGTGAGTGGTGGAATATTGCATTAGGGGAAAGGGGCCCAATGGGTCCCACTTGGTCTAGTTTATTACTAAAACTCTCATCTTGTTTGTTTGGATGTCTGTGTGTGTGTGAGTGAGTGAGTGAGATCCTGAAATTACGCCAAAACGGCACATATAACCATATAACATATAACCATATAACAATTACAGCACAGAAACAGGCCTTCTCGGCCCTTCCAGTCCGTGCCGACCATTTATTTTCCCTTAGTCCCACCTACCTGCACTCAGACCATACCCCTCCATTCCCTTTCCGTCCATGTACCTATCCACTTTATTTTAAATGTTAAAATCGATCCTGCCTCCACCACTTCTGCAGGAAGATCATTCCACACAGCCACCACTCTCTGAGTAAAGAAGTTCCCCCTCATGTTACCCCTAAACTTCTGTCCCTTAATTATCATGTCATGCCCTCTCATTTGAATCTTTCCTACCCTCAATGGGAAGAGCTTATCCACGTCAACTCTGTCCATCCCTTTCATCATTTTAAAGACCTCAATCAAGTCCCCCCTTGACCTTCTGTGCTCCAAAGAATAAAGACCTAACTTGTTCAACCTTTCTCTGTAACTTAGTTGCTGGAACCCAGGCAACATTCTAGTAAATCTCCTCTGTACTCTCTCTATTTTGTTGACATCCTTCCTATAATTAGGCAACCAAAATTGTACACCATACTCCAGAATGAGTCTTACCAATGCCTTGTACAATTTTAACATTACTTCCCTACTCCTATATTCAATGCTCTGATTTATAAAGGCCAGCACACCAAAAGCTTTCTTTTCCACTCTATCTACATGTGATTCCACCTTCAGGGAACTATGCACAGTTATTCCTAGATCCCTCTGTTCCACAGCATTCCTCAATTCCCTACCATTTACCATGTACGTCCTATTTTGATTTGTCCTGCCAAGATGTAGCACCTCACACTTATCAGCATTAAACTCCATGTGCCATCTTTCAGTCCACTCTTCCAAATGGCACAAATCTCTCTGTAGATCTGAAAATCTACTTCATTATCCACAGCGCCCCCTATCTTAGGATCATCTGCATACTTACTTATCCAATTTTCCACCCCATCATCTAGATCATTTATGTACATGACAAACAACAGTGGACCCAACACAGATCCCTGATGCACCCCACTCATCACCAGCTTCCAACCTGACAAACAACCATCCACCATTACTCTCTGTCATCTCCCATTCAGCCACTGTTGAATCCATCTTGCTACTCTGCCATTAACACCCAACGATTGAACCTTCTTAACCAACCTTCCATGGGGAACCTTGTCAAAGGCCTTACTGAAATCCATATAGACAACATCCACTGCTTTACCCTCATCAATTTCCCATGGTAACCACTTCAAAAAATTCAAGAAGGTTTGTCAAACATGACCTTCCAGGCACAAATCCATGTTGACTGTTCTTGATCAGACCCTGTTTATCCAGATGCTTATATATATTATCTCTAAGTATCCTTTTCATTAATTTGCCCACCACTGACGTCAAACTAACAGGTCTATAATTGCTAGGTTTATTCTTTGAACCCTTTTTAAACAATGGCTTTTAAACATGATAGTGCTACAATTTTTTGCACCACCTTACTCACATTTCTCCTCTGGTGTGTTTTCAACAGATTTTGCTTAGATTGATGTTATATTTTACAAGTTATCACATATTTACAAAGCCCAAATTTGAGAAAAGAATCTTCACTGTGCTTACAGCTATGATGTCACAATGGGATTGTAGCATTGCTCGCTATCCCAGTATACCGAGTTCTGCTAGCCACCAAGTGCAATTACATTTTTTTAAGTCACAGTGCACTGAGTTCTGCTAGCTAGCAAGTGTAATTGTTTTTTTTTTTAAGTCGCAGTGTACTGATTTCTGCTGGCTAGCAAGTGCAATAACATTTTTTTAAAGTTTAAAATGAGAGAGGGTGAATAAGGCAAAATGAGCTGCAGTTGGGGGTTATGGGTGAGTGGTGCAATATTGCATTGGGGGAACAGGTTGTGTTGGGGAAACGGGTGAGTGGTGGAATATTGCGTTGGGGAACGGGTTACATTCAGAGACCAGTCTCCAGGGGGCGCCATGGATGAGTGGTTGAATATTGCGTTGGGGGACCAGGTCTCCCAAGTGACAGGGACCTAAAGGGTCCCATTTGGTGTAAAACTCTCATCTTGTTTGTGATTCTGTGTGCGTGCATGATTCTGGAACTACATCAAAACAGTACACGATAGTGCTACAATTTTTGGACCACCTTACTTGTCTGGTGGTGTGTTTTGTTTGTTTGGATGTCTGAATGTGCGAATAGGGAGATCCTAAAATTACATCAACATGGTACATGATAGCCCTATAATTCTTGCACTATATTATTCACAATTATCCTGTGGTATGTTTTGTTCAGATTGATATATTTTACAAGTTATCACATTTTTAAGTTTATAAAATCCTATTTTGAGAACGTTTTTTCCAATCTCCACTGGCAGTCACCAGCTACGATGTTACAATGGGATTGTAGCCCTGCTTGCGACAATGTTGCTATCCAAGTACACTGAATCCTGCTGGCTGTAGCAAGTGTAATTGCATTTATTTTTAAGTTACAGTATACTGAGTTCTGCAACCTAGCAAGTGCAATTGTATTTTTTTTTAAAGTTTACAATGAGGGAGGGTGAATACGGGGAAATGAGCCAGCCTGCACAGTTGGGTCCAATGGCTTAGTGGTGGAATATTGCGTTGGGGGACTGGGTTGCACTAGGGGAATGGGTGAGTGGTGGAATATTGCGTTGGGGAATGGGTTGCATTGGGGGACCAGGATTCCTGTGGTGTCTATCGGTGAGTGGTCGAATATTGTGTTGGGGAATGGGTTGCGTTGGGGGACCAGGCCTCCCGTGTAACAGGGACCCAACGGGTCTCACTTGGTCTAGTATATTACTAAAACTCGCATCTTGTTTGAATGTCTGCATGTCTGTGAGTAAGATCCTGAATTTATGCAAAAACGATACATGATAGCGCTAACATTTTTGCACCATCTTGCTCACAATTGTCTTGTGGTGTGTTTTCAACAAGTTTCGTTCATATTGATGTTATTATTTTACATCAAAATTTTTAGCTTTACAAAATCTCACTTTGAGAAAGATTTCTTCCAATCTGAACTGGCAGTTATCAGCTATGATGTTGCAATGGCCAGCTAAAATGTTGCTATCCCTGGACACTCTGCTTGACAGCAATTTTCCTTCAGGGGAAGAATCTGCCAACCTAACCCAGCACATATGTGATTTCAAGGCCACAGCAAAGTTTAATGGCCTTGTAGCTACAATGTTGCTATTCCAGGACACTGAGTCCTTGTCAGTAAATGTCCTTCAGGGAAGAATCTGCCAGCCTAACCCAGCACATATGTGATTGCAAAGCCACAGCAAAGTTTAATGACTTTGTCAGTGGCACCTACATCACATTAAATAATTACAAAATGGTAGTGCAATTGCATTTTTTAAAAGTTTAAAATGAGGGAGGGTGAAAAAATGAGCTGACCTGCTCAGTTGGGGGCTGTGGGTGAGTTGTGGAATATTGCGTTGGGGGAATGGGTTGTGTTGGAGGAACGGGCGAGTGGTGAAATCCTACGTTGGGGAACAGGTTGCTTAGGGGGACCAGGCCTCCCATGGGGGCTATGAGTGAGTGGTCGAATATTGCATTAAAAATTAGCTGACCTGCACAGTTGGGGGGTATGGCTGAGTGGTGAAATATTGCATTGGAGGGAACAGGTTGCTTTGGGGGAATGGGGGAGTGGTGGAATCTTATGTTGGGGAACGGGTTGCATTGGGGGACCAGGCCTCCCGTGGGGGCTATGGGTGAGTGGTCGAATATTGCGTTGAGAGAATGCTTGTGTATATATAGCAAGGTTTTTTTCAGATTGATGCTATATTTTACAAGGTATTGACATTTAAATCTTAAATTAACTTAAAACAGCGCCCCCACTTGCTGGACGGGCCTGCACAGTTGTGGGAGGCCCTTCAGCCACGTCACATTTTAAAATGGCGTAGGTGACATGGCAGTGATGCAAAATGACACTGTCTCCCCACATATGCACAATGGAAGGCTTGCCGGACCCACCGCGATTTTGGGATTGCCATTTTGACTTGTGTCACAACAGGGATCTCTGGTGTCACAACGGGAACAGGTGAGTGGTGGAATATTGCGTTGGGGACCCAATGGGTCTGCACTTGGTTTTGTCCTTAAAATGCAAATAGATACTGTTAAGAAGTAGCCTTATACAACTAAGGATAAAAAGGAAGATAGATAACAAGGTCTGCCAGGATTGATTTATCATTGTTGCATTCAATGAGGTAGGAAGTGCATGCAGGTTGATTTGTTCATTATTGGTACCCTTAATGCTTTTGGAGGGTAAGGCTATAGAATAGTAAGATTAAACGAGAACTTACCAGTTTGAAGTTTGATTTTTATTTTATGAGGAGTTACGGTCAGCGTTTACGTGAAGAAGCCCCGCCAGGCACGTCAATCTTCAAAGCAGCAGCGTGAAATCACAGTAACTACAGTCGAAGTGATATAGTAAGACTCAGAAGACTAGAACTACCAGATGATCTTTGCGATCATGAGAAGCCGGGAGCGGACGGCACGTAATCGCTCTCCGTAACTCCTCATAAAATAAAGATCAAACTTCAAACTGGTAAGTTCTCGTTTAATCTTACTATTTTACTTCGGTCACGTGAGTGATTCTGTGAAGATTTCAAAGCTCCGTGATTTCATGCCGTAGGTTCAGTTCCATACGACACACTGCTTCAGTTGACACAGGATAAACAAATAATGTATTGAACATTACTTAATTTATACAATTAACATTTTTAATAATAAAAGAAAAGTAATAACCCCTCTCTCCCAGGGGGAAATTACAAATGAAAACTCAAACAGAACCCAAAACAGCATGCCCAAATCCTTCCATTGCGAGGACAGACTTATCATAGAATCTTGAAAAAGCTCCTTCACTAGACCAACCTGCGGCCCTGAGGATTTGGTCTAAAGCAATGTCCTGTGCCTTCACTGCGGATGTTGACACCGCCCTGGTGGAGTGAGATTTAAACACATCAGTGTCTACTCCAGCATAATCCAAAAGCTGTTTCAGCCACCTAGAAATAGTTTGTACTGACAACCTTTTAGGAGGTTTTTTGTGGCTAATGAGCATCGCTGTTTCAGAACCTCTGAGACTCTTGGTTACCTCAATAAATTGACTCGGGTGCATAACTACACATAACCTTAGGTCAATGGGGTATGCTTTAAAGCTTATTTTGGTTCCTGCCATCCCTGGCCTGCTTTGTTTGATTAAATCATATACATAAAACGTAATATTATCTACAGAAGCATGCATGCTATTCCAGTCGTAGCTTTTGCAATGTCTGGACCTGTTGCGCTGACACTGGCGCCATGAGCATGACCACTTTGAGCATTAACTTCTGGGAAGACAGAGATGTAATTGGAGCCCATTGCCGAAGCAGTGTGTGAACTATGCTCACATCCCAGATTTCCGTATATCTAGGCCTGGGAGGGTTTTTGTTAAAAATACCTCTCATGAATTGGGACACTAATGGATGAGATCCAATTGAATGTTGTCCCGACCCTTGCCCTAAATAGGAGGACAAAGCACTCCGAGCACTATTAATGGCACTATAGCTCAATTGCTCATCAAAATGCAATGTAGCAAGGAACTCCAATACATCTGGTATGCCTGCAGTATGATAAGATATATCTGACTGTAAACAAAACATCTCCCATTTCTTAATATGAGATACATATTGCTTTTTAGTACTATCTCTCCAGTCCGCAGTAATCATATCCACGGTCCTACTCGATAGTCTGAGCCCCTGGAACGGTTTGGTCAGAATCTGCAAATCAACAGATTAATACAGTCATGTAAAGGGTGACTCTCTCCTGTCACAGGGTGAACCAACAAGTTTCTGCATTTGGGGATAGTCATAAATGGCTGTGTCATCAGTCTCAGGACCAATGGGAACCGTGGCTGTGTGGGCCAGTCAGGAACTACCAAAACTCCTGAAGCGGAGACCTGCTCTAATTTGGTGAGACATTGACTGATGAGGCAGAATGGGGGAAAAGTGTAAAAGAATGTTCGTCCCAATGTAGCGAGAATGCATCCACCGCTATTGCCCCTGGATCTGGTTCCCATGAGGCGTATTTAGGTAACTGGTGATTTAGCCTGGATGCAAACAGATATATGCCTGGCAATCCTTACCGGCTGACAATCATTTTGAAAACATTTGGATTCAGCATCCATTCTGTGTTGTTATTAAATTTGCGTGATCTTGTGTCTGCCACCACATTATCTATACCTGGTAGGTAGATAGCTGAGACCCAGATATTTCTCGTAAGGCACCAGTTCCAAATGAGGTTAGCCAGATCATCACATGATACTGACCTAATTCCTCCAATGTCATTGATATATGCAACTGCTGTGATATTGCCAATCTGGAGCTGAACATGTAAACCATTCATTGTTGAACAATATGCTTTTATGCCATAGAATGCACCCAGCAATGCTAAGTAGTTTATCCCATGCCTCTGCAGGATTAATGCCTCTTGCACACTCCATCTGCCGCCATAGCTCGGCTCGGTATCAGTGGCTCCCCATCCCGAAGCACTCACATCAGTTTGTAAAATAACTGAGGGTTGTTGAGTCGGAATGTCTTTAGTACTTCGTGAGACATTAATTATCCACCATTGCAACTCGGCGATAGCTTTGACTGGCAACTGCATTGGTCTATGGAAATGACCGGCATGTTCTTTCAGTGCTTGTTCTTTAGCTGGCTACTTGCCAGATGGAGGGTTGTTGTTCTTCCACTAGATTGCTACAGACCTCCATAATTTCCACAGTTTTGGCCGTAGGCTAAGTCACTGACATATTAGTTGGATCAATGACGAACCCCAAAAGTCAATCATTCTAGATGGTTCTAATTTGGATTCAGTTGGATGGATGAGGAAACCTAACCTCTCAAACAGGTGTTTGGTCACTGAAACCGATTCCTCAGCTGCCTCCTGAGTGTTGCCTATAATCGGAACATCATCCAGGTATGCCATCACAATGTGACTCTGGGCACAGAGTAGCCCTAATATTGGTTACAACAACTTTGTAAATAACCTAGGGGCTGAGGTAACCCATTGGGCAAAGCTTTAACTTGCCACAGCTGTCCCATCCAACTAAATTTCAAGTATCCACGGTACTGGTGATGAATTGATACTGAATAATATGCATCTTTCAGATCTATGGTTGCCATATAACAACCTTTTGATACTAGTTGCTTAGCAGTACTGAAAGTTTCCATTTTTAAATGTTTATACTGGACATAAGAGTTTAGTCGGGTTAGGTCCAGAATGATTCGACACTCACCATCCTTCTTCTGCCTGGGGAATATATTGGACACAAATTTTTGAGGCTGATATACCGTCCTTTCAATTACCCCTTTTTGGAATAAAACCCCAATTTCATCATTCACCTGTAGAGTTTCTGGTCTTGAAAAAACCAATACACGACTAGGTGTATTTTGTGTGGGTGGATGTATTTCTGACATAAACTCGATTCGAGACCCCCGGATACTGTCTAGTATGAATAGATCTGATGTTATGCAGCACCATTCATCATAGAATAATTACAACCTACCCCTGACCGGTGGCTGCTCCCCAGAGGATATATCCTGGACTGAATCAACTACTCATACCTCCATGGTTGCTCTTGGATTCCTCAGTCTCCTGGCCATGTTGGGGAGTGGTGCATGCCAGTGGCGCATAGCTGGAAACCCCCGGCTCAGTCCTTGACCTGCTCCAGCGTCTGTAGCTCACCTGAAGGGGTGGCATCCTGCCCCCGGAGTAAGTTTTGATGAGGCCGATGGTTTTCACCTCCTCATCCAGTTCTTTTACTTACTTAGCCAGATCTTCCCCAAATAGCAAGTTGGTTGTCTGGACATTAGAAGATCTGCATAATGCCACAAAGCGTGGATTGAGGGTTGGTTTAAAGGGTATCTTCCGGATGCAATTAAGTTCGAAATGAGCATTGCACAGCAGGGCTAGCATGTGTACGTGACAGCGGTGCCCCTTGGGCCTTTAACTCAAACGCCGTTATTCCTGCACCCACTAATTTGAGGACTTTCTGAAATCTCAGCTCCTGCCGCCTCATGGATGAGCTCATTTGCCCCCAGATGGCCGAGTTCATGGTGGGCACCTTGAACGACGCACAGTTAACAGGTGTTTGATAACGTAAAGAAGTCTCCTCCATTATGGAGTCCTGGAGCTGGTGAGAGGCCATATAATTAATATTGCTGGCCAGATTTTCATCCATGGCTTCAGCAGTTCCCGCCGGTATAGCAAAATTGTTGGCCACATCTTGCACACATGGAGCATAGTTCATGTGCTTTGGTGCATGCTCATCTGCAGTGACACCAACTTCAGGGTCAGATTCATACTGCCCTGGCTCTTCCGAGTCATGCTCAAGGGAGGTATCACACAGCCCTTGAAAAGGCGCTGCTGTTGTGGGTTCCCATTCATATTCATAGGCATATTGTTGGTACTGCTCCTCGCCATACGGACCTCTTCTTGAGGTTGCTCCAGAGAGCTGTTGGGGAACCCTGGGGGTATGCAACCCCAACTGGAACACCTCATAATTGAGCATTTGTTCTATGAGGTGTTCCATTTTGTCAAGACGTCCCCAAACCTTTTTATTTGAAGGAGGGAGTCTTCCTGGCCTGACTCATCCGAGTCGATACGCCTGGCCATTTTTCTCTTGGCTTTCCTCCCGACAGGAGTGGCCACAGCGCTCTGAAGCACCGGAGTTGCTGCTATTTGCTGAACTGCCAGTGGCTCTGTAGTCGGCGTCTTTGGAGCCGGCGTTTCTGAAGCCGGTGTTTCTGCAGCCGACCTACGCTCGTTAACCGCGGTCCCGCGGGTAAGTTTCATACGTTTAACGGCAGCAGCCTTTTTAGTTACTATTTCCATTTTTAGGTTGCTCCTGCTGGCTACTGTAACCAGCCTTACGGAAGCCAAGTAAACCGTAGAAAGTATTAAAAATCACTTACCTGCTGGTTTATAACTTACCGCTGGTGGAGCTGCGCTCTCCAGCCCGTCGGTATGCCATGCGTCTGACGTAATGACGCGCATGCGCCTGGCGGGGCTTCTTCGCGGAATCACTCACGTGACTCCGAAGTAAAATCACATTTCCCAAAAGGTGGAGGACAGGGAGTTTTAGAAAAGGTTTTTTTATGAAAGACATAGACAGTCAGAACCTATATCCCAGGGGGGAAATGTAAAATACTGGAGGGCATAGGTTTAAGGTGAGAAGGGCATAGTTTAAAAAAGATGTACCATGCAAGGTTTTTACACAGTGGAAAGTGGGTGCCCAGATTGCACTGCCAGGAATGGTGGTAGAGATAGATACAATCGTGGTGTTTAAGAGGCTTTAGGGGGTCATTTGGATATGCAAGGAAAGGAGGGAAATGACTTGTGTACAGGCAATTGGGAACAATTTATCTTGCCATCATGTTCGGCACAGACATTGTTCTATGTCAACATTCCATGTTCTATGTTCTATGTTCTAACACCCACAAGACACCCAGGCATATTG
The DNA here is from genome assembly GCA_963514005.1 of Raja brachyura. The sequence goes on from OY740790.1 coordinate 44,886,003, forward strand.
TTAAAAATATTAACTATAACAATTTCTGGAGAAACCATAAACGACCTTCCTAAATGATTTTTAGTTGGAGTTTGTGCAGCGAAGTCTCATTGAAGTAGAAAAGGGAAGAATTCAGAGAAATATCCATCAGATTATTGATCTATTATGGTCACTTGCTCTCTTGCTTTGTCCTGGAGATGACAATGTGTGGTAGTAAGGAAACCATGAAGCCAACATCTTTTGGATGTTGATTTGGAAGAGGAGACGCCCATACCTGCCAGGGAAAATATAGTCAGAATATTCTTCTGAACAACATCCTTTTTCTAACTACATTACCACAGCTCCCTAATATTTTTGTGTGAAAATAGTTGTCTTTTGTTCTCGCGAGTCATTGTGATTCTGAACCAAACCAGGAAAACTAATGAACTCAATGAGAAGTGGAGCCAAGTCAAACAGCAACATCTGTTTAATTATTGTTCTAGAGGATTTGTCCTGTATAAGTAAATCACTGGGTGCCAAGAAGTGCTTTTCCAAGTCTTATTTTAGTGCTTCCAAATGTAACCCGGGAGCCAATGTTGTTAGTGATTGTTATCATAGTCCAAGAGTCTTTTGGGGATTTAGTCTAATGCCAATCATAGAAACATAGAAAATAGGTGCAGGAGGAGGCCATTCGGCCCTTTGAGCCAGCACCACCATTCATTGTGATCATGACTGATCGTCCCCAATCAATTACCCATGCCTGCCTTCTCCCCATATCCCTTGACTCCACTAGCCCCTAGAGCTCTATCTAACTCTCTTTTAAATCCATCCAGCGATTTGGGCTCCACTGCCCTCTGTGGCAGGGAATTCCATAAATTCACAATTCTCTGGGTGAAAAAGTTTTTTCTGACCTCAGTCTTAAATGACCCCTTTATACTAAGACTGTGCCCCCTGGTTCTGGACTCGCCCAACATTGGGATCATTTTTCCTGCATCTAGCATGTCCAGTCCTTTTATAATGTTATATGTTTCTATAAGATTCCCCCTCATCCTTCTGAACTCCAGTGAATACAAGCCCAGTCTTTTCAATCTTTCGTCATATGACAGTCCCTCCATCCCAGGGATCAATCTCGTGAACCCACGCTGCACTGCCTCAATCACTGTACATAATACTCCAGATGTGGTCTCACCAGAGCCATATACAACTGCAAAAGAACCTCTTTACTCCTGGTAAGGACTAGCTGCTCTTATAGTCCAATGCCAGGATTTTAAAGAGTCTGCCAAAACCTTAGAGCTATGGTCTGCCAGTCTCTATGGATGGGTGATGCAAACTACTATAAGGTTGTCACCACTCCATTAATGTATATATTGGGAACATTTGACTGAGATGGTTGCAATTGTGACAGGAGTATTTCCATTGTGAGTCTGTCACCCACTACATATCCTTGGAAGGGCCCTAGTACCTCTAACTAGGTACAATAGTAGTGGAACTACCTTTTCAAAGCATGGGATTGTAGTTTGAATGTGTTGTCTTCACTACCAGGGGGAGTTATTTTCCGATCCTTTGATCCCAATTCCCAATTCTCTGATTCTCTCATTTACTGTGAATTCCCTAGTTATCAATTTGCATCCGCATCATTTACAACCCCGGGTGAAAATTGCTTGGTTTATGAGTGGAAATGACTGAGTGATGCAGGAACATGGGCAGTTTTTTCCTCAAAACCATCGTTACCTTCCTTTTCATGATTCTCTGATCAATTTTTTAATTATGTCCATGCAATTTATATCAATTATATCGTTATATAACGATATATAATGCTGCACGCTGCAGCACTCATGAGTAAGGCAAGACAGGGCCTTTACCACCTCAGGCAATTGAGGAAATTCAGAATGTCTCCGAGGATCCTCCAGTGCTTCTACTCTGCGGCTGTGGAAAGCATCTTGTCCGGAAACATTACAATCTGGTTTGGGAATTGCTCTGCCCAGGACAAGAAGGCTCTGCAGAGAGTAGTGCGTTCGGCCGAACGCACTATGGGAACTTCTCTCGCCCCTCTGCAGGAACTATACATCAGGAGGTGCAACTCCAGAGCCAATAAGATAATGGGAGACCCCTTCCAGCCCTGCAACGGACTGTTCCAGCTCTTACGGTCAGGCAAACGCCTCCGTTGCCATGCTGTGAGAACGGAGAGGATGAGACGGAGTTTCTTCCCAGAGGCCATTCGGACTATAAACTCCTATCTCACCAGGGACTAACTCTACTAACTTACTGTACCATAATACTGCCCACAATATTTAATATGAAAAAGAACATGTGATTCTGTTTGTAGTTTGTTGGTTGTTTGTTTGTTTGTTTTTTGCACAAAATCCGCAGGCACTGCCACTTTTCATTTCACTGCACATCCCGTATGTGTATGTGACGAATAAACTTGACTTGACTTGATTTGATATAGATTTGGTATGGAACGGTACTTTATTGTCACATGTACCGAGGTACAGTGAAATCCATTTTTGTATACAGTTCAGTATAAGTATCACTATACATAAGCACTTAGATACATAGTAGATAAGCATTTCAGGTACAGTACAAGTGTATAGCAGTGGTGCACTGAGACAGTATACAGAGTCGCTAGTTTGGTGCCATTTTATTGATTTTTTTATTTTATTGATATGGTGTATCTTTTGAGAACTTTGTTGCATCTGTTTTTATGGTAGCAAGTTGAGTTGGGAGTGTCAATGTTTGGGGAAAACGAGGTGGATTGGATGTGTCAGTGGCGAAGAGCAGAGAAAGTGAGGAAGGGCCAGTAGACAACTAATAATCTGGCTGAGTTTTATTCAGTAATCTTTCCATGTTGATGGCAAAACAGAAATATCTCCAGAGCAACACCTTTGTTTGCTATTTTCCACCCTATTACTGTTAGCATTTTTTACAGATCCTGATATGTTGAATGATGCTTTCATCATCCATGTTAAAACACTGTCTGAAGAAGGGTGTCGACCCTAAATGTCACCTATTCCCTCTCTCTAGAGATGTTGTCTGTCCCGCTGAGGGTCTTCACCCGAAACGTCACCCATTTTGTTTCCAGAGATGCTATCTGTCCTGCTGAGTTACTCCAGCTTTTTGTTTCTATCTAATGTTTGAAGGAGATCTACAGTGCAAGTTGTTTACACAGAGGCTGGTGGATGCCTGGATTCTGATATCTGAAGATATCAGAAATATCTCCAGAGCAACACCTTTGCTTGCTATTACTGCAGTTTAGCCACTTGATGTGATCTGATATTTTCCAGTATCATCTGCCCTCTAGAACAAGCATAAAAGGTCCTGCAGATTTATTACCAGAAATGTTTAAATTGGGGGGTGAGGGTGGAGGAGTATAGACCCAGGTGTCCTGGCCGATATTAATCATTTGAACAAAATGCTTTTTTGAAAAAAGCTACTTTATTGGGTAATCTGACAGATCACTGTGAAAGTTGACTGTCATGAAATCCTGCATTTAAAAACTATTTGTGCAGGAAGGAACTGCAGATGCTGGTTTACACCAAGAATAGACATAGCTGGAGTAACTCAGCAGCATCTCTGGAGGGAAGGAATGTGTGACATTTTGTGGTAAAGAGTCAGGGGAGAGGGAAACTAGAGATATGGAAGTGAAAGGTGTGAAAAAGACAAATCAAAGCAGACGTTGATCAAGGAAATGTAAAATGGTTCATTGTTAAAAACTATTTCACTGGTTGTATTCTGGATGTACCGAGGTTACAAAATGCAAATACAAATTAAATACTTTCTTCCTATGTTCCTAATCTTAATAATTCGAATCAAGGCAGCATTTCTATCATTGAAAGAGCATCTTATTCTACATCATTCACGCATGCACATGTGAACAACACATATTCATGTGCAAGCACAGATATATAAACGGACTAGGTAACGTTTCGGATGGAGACCTTTCTTCAGACTGAAGAAGGGTCTTGACCCGAAACGTCACCTATTCCTTTTCTCCCACAATACTGTATGACCCATTGAGTTACTCCAGCTCTTTGTGTCTATCATTGGGTTAAACCAGCATCTGCAGTTCCATCCTACACAGATATATAAATGCACATTTGCTAGATGCCAGGCATGTGCCGTGAATAATTACTCAGGGTAGGCACTCAGTCGGATTAAAATAAAAAACCGCGGGAGCACACAGGGAAAAGTTGAATCAGTTGTCATCTTATTGAATGACAACACTTGTTCAAGGGACCAATTGGGGGGACAGTTCCTTTCACAGTGTATGGGGAGTCTGTGCCAGGGGTAAAATTTCGGAGAGAGCAGGACTGTTGAGAATGAGGTAGTAAGGGATAATGCCAGTAACTCACTCACTTACCACTGCTGCGGCACTCCAGGCGTGGAGCCACCACATTGTAGCCGGGGATAGAAGCAGCTCGGGTAGCTGCGACCGGTCACCGGGACCCGACAGTCAAACTGTCCGCCACTTCAGTGCCTTCTGCTGGCCCGCTCACCTCTGGCAGTGCTCTCCGTCTGAACAACTCTCACCTGCCGCTCGCTCATGTCAGCGGCTTCCTGCAAATCCTTAAATTCCCACAGCCGAATAACCTCAATTGCGCTGTCGGAATTTAAGGATTTGCAAGACATGAGTGAGGCCAGCGAGCGGCAGGAGAGAGGTTTTGCACGCCTCTGTGCAAGGAGCGTCGCAAGTGGCATGCTCCCGACCCCTCCTTCACAACATTCGTGCCCTCCCCGCAACTTTACCCCGGGCCAGACTCCCCAAATGCTATGAAAGGAGCTCTCCCCCCACCCTCACACCCCGGGAAGTACGGTATTTAAAAACATAAACACAAAATGTACTTTCCACATTATCGGTACACGAGCTCCATTCTTCTCTCCCTGTTTCCTAAGATACACTTAAAATATTGCCAATCCATAGTTGAAAACCCCGCCAAGAAACTAGCACTGCGCAAGCACAGTAGGTTGCATAGGCAGAATTTCAGCTGCCTTCAGCCCCGCTTGAAATTGACGCTTGAAGCAGCGCTGACGGCACGTGGGCTGCACAGACCTTCAAGGGTTACAAGCGCTGCGGATGAAAGGCACGGAGAATTATGCCTACCTAAGAGATCGATCTCTTAGATAGGCATAATTCTCCCATGCCTTTATTATTTATATTTAGTAATGACTATGTTATCATTTTAGTTTAGGCAGTGCCTACCTTGCCTACCCTGACGGCACGTGCCTGCTAGACGCTAAGATTTCATTTTATACCATGTTACTTTCCTGGTTGCTCATTAGAGGTTTGCCAGGTCTTTAAAATATATTTCTCAAATGTACATGTGAAGGATTAAAACAATGCTGGCAAACACTTCATGTTGAAGGAAATTAGCTGCCAGCTCCATGTATAAACCGGTTGAGGTCAGTGAAGTAATGACTGTGTCATTGTACAATCTCTTACGAAGAAGAGGCACATTCATGGTGGAAAATATATCTTAAATTTATAAAATAGTATTAGATGATGGAAGAGTACAATGTTTTAAATTAAGCTTTAATTCATTGTCAGAAAACGTTGATGGCACGGTTGCCTGGAAACTAATTGAATTTCTAAGTGAATGTAGAAAAAAACAATTGTAATGTGTACTTCAGGTCTTTACCCGTTGATAACATTCTTGTCTTTGAACAAAAGAACTGTGCTTGGTTGCACAATGATCTTCCCTGTACTAGATTCTTTACTAGAGTACATCCTTGAAATGAAGGTCGATCAATCCACTACTACCACTAAGCCTATTGAATTATGTAGGGCAGCACAGTGGCACAGTTGGTAGAGCTGCTGACTCATAGTGCCAGAGACCTAGGTTCGATCCTGATCTAGGGTGATGCTGTGTGGAGTTTGCATGTTCTACCTGTGACCTTGTGGGCTTCCTCTGGGTGCTATGGAATCTTTCCCACATCGCTAAGATGTGCTGGTTTGTAAGTCAATTGGCCTTTGTAAATTTCCCCTCTTCTATAGGAAGTGGATGCAAAACTTGGATAACAAGGAACTAGTGTGAAAGGGTGATCCATGATCGGAATGGAGTTGCCAGGCTTGTATCAATCAATATACATCGGCCCCAGGTTTGCAGGGAAATGCAATACAGCTACAATAAAGATTTTTGCATTAATGCCAAAAAGTGGTAGTCGTAAAGTTTCTGTGAGAAGTTCGTGGTCAAAGTGTGATAGGGAATCATGACAGAAGCCTCCTCGTGGTGATCCCTGGAAGCGACGACACAATGCACTCTGTGACGCGTCGGGCGACAATTCTGTCAACACATTGGACGACGACAGAAACTAACAGCATGCTACATCGCCTGAAACACGAGCAAACGATTGTGTGATACAGAATTCATTGTTAGGGTGGAACTTGTGGAGATTCTCCGCCTCTTGTGCAGAGAATCCATACAGAAAGATCTTACACCAGGTTGTGTTCAATTCACTAGAGGGGAAGCATTGAGAAAATATGAGGTAGGAATTAGTTAAGTTAGATGTTTTGGATGGGTTTTAAGTGGGGTTTTTTCAGTTTATGTTTAAAAAAAATTAGAATTGTTTTTGAATAACTAAAAGATTCAGTAGCAGTTTGTTCTGGGAACATCATATGGTAAAGCCTCGGCAACAATTACTTTCCGTTATCTTCTATGTGAGCAGGTTTATACTGCCAACCAATTTTCAGGACATCCATAAGTTTGTGTTATAAATGGAAACCATTAATACTTTGCACAGAGAGATTCAATATAATGACGATACGAGATGAGTGTCAATATCAAGTTCAAGTGAGATTATTGTCATGTGTCCCTGATAGGACAATGAAATTCTTGCTTTGCTTCAGCACGACAGAACATAGTTGGCATTTACTACAAAACAGATCAGTGTGTCCACATACCATTATATAAATATATACCCACATGAATTAATAAACTGATAAAGTGCAAATAACAGATAATGGGTTATTAATGTTCAGAGTTTTGTCCGAGCCAGGTTTAATAGCCTGATGGCTGTGGGGAAGTAGCTATTCCTGAACCTGGTCGCTGCAGTCTTCAGCCTCCTGTACCTTCTACCTGAAGGTATTAGGGAGATGGTGTGGCCAGGATGGTGTGGGTCTTTGATGATACTGCCAGCCTTTTTGAGGCAGTGACTGCGGTAAATCCCCCTCGAAGGAAGGAAGGTCAGAGCCGATGATGGACTGGGCAGTGCTTACTACTATATGTAGTCTTTTCCTCTCCAGGGTGCTCAAGTTGCCGAACCAAGCCATGATGCAACCGGTCAGCAAGATCTCTACTGTGCACCTGTAGAAGTTAGACAGAGTCCTCCTTGACAAACCGACTCTCCGTAATCTTCTCAGGCAGTAGAGGCGCTGATGAGCTTTCTTGATAATTGCATCGGTGTTCTCGGACCAGGAAAGATCTTCAGAGATGTGCACAGCCAGGAATTTGAAGCTCTTGACCCTTTCAACCATCGACCCGTTGATATAAGCGGGACTGTGGGTCCCCATCCTACTCCTTCCAAAGTCCACAATCAGTTCCTTGGTTTTGCTGGTGTTGAGGGCCAGGTTATTGTGCTGGCACCATATGGACAGTTGCTCAATCTCTCTTCTGTACTCCGACTCATCCCCATCAGTGATACGGCCCACAACAGTGGTGTCATCAGCAAACTTGATGATAGAGTTCGCACTGTGACTGGCTACGCAGTCATGAGTATAGAGAGAGTACAGCAGGGGGCTGAGCACGCAGCCTTAAAGTGCTCCCATGCTGATTGTTATCGAGTCTGACACATTTCCACCAATACGAACAGACTCTGGTCTGTGAATGAGGAAGTCGAGGATCCAATTGCAGAGGGATGCGCAGAGACCCAGTTCTGCGAAGTTTGGTAACCAGCTTGGAGGGGATGATAGTATTAAATTAAATGCCGAGCTGTAATCAATGAATAACAGCCTGACATATGAGTTTTTGTTGTCCCAAGTGGTCCAGAGCGGAGTGGAGAGCCAGCGAGATCTCATCCACCGTTGATCTGTTTTGGCAGTAAGCGAACTGCAGTGGGTCCAAGGTTTTGTCGAGGTAGGAGTTGATTTGCGCCATGATCAACCTCTCAAAGCACGTCATCACCATAGGCGTTAGTGCCACAGGTCGATAGTCATTGAGGCACGCACGTCACCTTGCTCTTCTTGGGCACTGGTATAATTGATGCCCTTTTGAAGCAGGTGGGAACCTCCTCAAATATGCAGGACTGTATTTGAATCAGGACAGCAGAAAGAAACCCATGCTCCATAAATAGTGTAATAGACGGGTCACAATTCACAATTTTAAGATAGAGTGATTGAATCCTTTCTACCCTTCTTTGAGGTTGCTGTTGTGCTTGTGGCAATTGGCAGATTGCCATCAAGGTCACTCCAGTGAAGGTTGATGGTGCAGGACTGCTTCAGCGTGGTATTTGAGAGTTTTGTCCAGATTTTTGTTTTATATCCTATTTGATTGGAATTTGACATTTTATTTCTAGGCTCTTGAGAAGGAAGTATGACTACGAGCAAAGGATAATGCCGAATATGGTCTTTGCAATCATCTCAAGACAACATTTTTTTTTAATTGATGGTGCAAAGCTTTCCCATGTTTGAAAATGGCATCTGAAATGGTGCATGTACACTTCTGCTGGCAGGTGTTGGCAATGCCATCCCAGTGCATAATTTGTACAAGAGTATGTACACGTTTTAATGTAACTATTCTGGGCATAACCCCGGTAAACCTATCCCCCAAATATCCCCCCCCCTCCCCCCGGCCCCCACCCACTCCTCCCCAGTCACCACTTCACACCTACTCACAGCCTGATTGCAGTCTGCAAAGACTGGACCCTTCCCCACCCACGCATCCCCAATCACCATTTCACACTTACTTACAGCCTGACCAGTCTGCAAAGACTGGGCCCTCGTCCACTACCCACCCCCTCCTTGCTGCCCAACATAAGTCTGGCAACTTCTCCATCACTAACAATAGAAATTGAGGAGATGGAGAAGCTATTCAGGAGACAGAAAAGCCAGAAATCTTAAGGACAGGACAATGTTTCCCACTCTACCCTCAAGCTCTGTGCCAAACAACTGGCACCAGGCTACACAGACATTTTCAATCAGTCCCTGCAAACCTGCACTGTCCCTGCCTGCTTCAAAGTCTCCACTATTGTTCCTGTACCCAGAAAGCCAAATAATACGGGCCTTAATGGCTTAGGCCTGTCGCACTGACCTCTGTAATCATGAAGACCCTTGAAAGACTTGTGCTGGCCCAGCTGAAAATTATCACAAACCTGCAGTTTACCCCTGCAGTTTGCATACCAGGCCAATAGATCAGTGGATGACACAGTCACCCCAGGCCACACTTCATCCTCCAGTAGCTAGACCGCCAGGGTGCCTATGTAAGGAATTTGTTTGTGGATTTTAGCTCTGCATTCAACACCATTGTGCCAGAGCTACTAAACTCCAAACTCTCCCAGTTGACTGTGCCTGAACCCCTCTGTGAGCAGATCACCAACTTCCTGACAGACAGGAAGGAGCATGTGAGGCTGGGAAAGGACATCTCAGACCCGCAAACCCTCAGCATGGGAGCACCGCAACGCTGCGTGCTCTCCCCTCTCATTTACTCTCTACGCTAGCGACTGCACCTCCACAGAATCCTCTGTCAAGCTTCTCATGTTTGTGGATGACACAACTCTAATTGGACTGATCCAGGATGGGAGGAATCTGCCTACATACAGGAAGTGACACAGCTGGCATCCTGGTGCCATCGCACCAACCTAGAGCTCAATGCTCTTAAGGCAGTGGAATTGATTGTAGACTTCAGCTTGGCCAATCAGGTACAGAAGCTCTTAACCTCTTGATTCCTGACTCCCAGCCATGGGGCCTGCACTCAGGAGAGAAACAGAAAAGGTAAGTTCATAGCATTCACCGGGGGGGGGGGGGGGGGGAGTACCTAACACTCCCCATCGACGAACTGTACAATGCAAGGGCCAGGAAGAGAGTGGGTAAGATCATCTCTCACCCCTCTCACCCTGGCCACAGACTCTTTGAAGCACTTCCCTCTGGAAGGCGACTCAGGATTGTCAAAGCCTCCACAGCCAGGCATAAAAGCATCTTTTTTCTGCGAGCTGTGCCGCTCCTCAACAACCAAAAGCCTGTAGCCTTCGTTTGCTCTGGTATTTTATTTTATTCTTCACGTGTTTAAATTATAATGTTTTATTTTTAATTGTATATCATGTTGTTATCCTTGCAAGCAAAGCACCAAGGCAAATTCCTTGTATGTATACATACTTGGCTAATAAAATTTATTCTATTCAATTAAATTCAATTATTGCTCAACCCTAAAGCAGAAGATAGTGATGAGCTATCTTAATGAATTACTGCATATGTTCCTTGTATTCCCCTGGTGCAGTTGGGTAGGGAATTCCAGGATTCTGAGCCAGCAAAGATGAAAGATTTCCAAGTGTGCAACGTGGAGGGAAACCTGCAAGTGGAGGTGCTCCATGTGACTGCTTATCCTTGACCTCTTACACCAAGGAACACAGGCTTGGGAAATGCTGTCAGAGTAGTCTGTACAATAAACTGTAATGCATTTTGTAGATATTACGTATTGCATCCATGGTAGAGGAGGGAATAATTAATGAAGGTATTTAATGGGGTGCTATCCAAGTGGGATGCTTTGTGTTGGATGGTGCATACCTTCTGGATTGTTAGTGCTGCTCATGCTTGGAAATGGAGAATATTCCATCGTGCTCTTGACTTAAGACTTGTAGAAGGTGAAAAGACCTTGGAGTGCCAAAGGGTGTCTCATAGATGCTGGTCCCATGCAGAGTGGGCGGTGGATCAAGTGGGTAACTATGCATTGCTAATTTGAAGCCAATGCTCTTCTCTTCAATCTCGACTATTTGGCCCCTGTTCCATCATAAAGTACAAAAGCCAAGTGTCACTTTAAACTCATGAAGCAATCTCATTAACACTGCCTCTCAGGATCATTAACAACAGACATATTAGTTGCTGGAAACATTATTATGGCTCCTGGAGTAATTAAAAGTACTCCTGTAAGCTTTCCCTTATTTCCTTGAGATTTCTATGGCTTACACAGAGTGGGCTAGATGATGCTGAGTTAATTTTTCTTGATTACAAGCCTACAAGAGGCTTGTAATTCCTTGTACGTGTATTTCCACACATGGTACGTGTACGTGTATTTCCACACATGGGTAAACTGAAAAGCCCTGCACACACAGCTAGGCATGATGGGGGAGAACGAACAAACAGCGGAGCCCAGGATAAACTCCTGGAGAGGTGGAGCACGAAGCGAAATAAGAAGGGAGGGGATGTCACCAGGAAGCTGTATCTTCCAGGGATCTTTGGGGAATATTTTATTCTGCATCGTCAGGAAGGAATAATCAATTTGAACACTGAAGAGGTTGTGGCAGAAATCAGCCAATGGCTGAAACCACAAACGCAATCTCAACACAGGGTAAGGGTGGCAGTGTTAATGACTGGCTATTGGCATTAATACAATTGGCTTCTTCTGACAATTGGCATTCTGTGCAGTTCTGCATTCCTTTGCTATGTTAGAGAAGTGATTTACAATAAGAAAGACAAGTTTATCATTCAGTGACCACATGTCTGCATGGATTGTATGTTTCCATATGCTGTAATGTGGAGTGCCTTGTACATTTTTCATATATAAGTAAGGGACTATTTTCTCATTGTCCTCCAGTGTGGATAAACAATGCATCATGTTAATGAATACCTGTTCTTCAAAAATCCATTCGATCCAACATGGCAAGCCCATTTCTTGCCATAGGGACAAATATTTTAAAAAGCTCCTCCAGAACACTAATGCACATGTACAGAATGTCTACAATGATGTTACATTAGAGATCATGTCATCAGCATCTTCAGGCAATATTTTGTCCATCTGGACTAATTTTGTCCGTCTGGACTAATTTGAGGTATCGAGGAATATTCAATTGAGGGACAGTATATTACATTATGAAGGAACACACTGTCTCAATATCTCCAGGTAAGAAGTTGAGAGCGACACATTAAGCTTGGTCCTCACTTGAGGACTTCATACAGCATAGAAACAAGGCCCTTTGACACAACTTCCATGCCTATCAAGATGCCCCATCTAATCTAGTTCCATTTGCTTGCATTTGACACATTACCCTCAAATCCTTTCTTATCCATGTACCTGTCCAAATGTCTTTTAAATGTTGTTGTTATATCTGATTCAGCCATCCTCTCTGGCAGCTGATTCCATATACACTCTGCCTTGCATGTGAAAAAGTTGCTTCTTAAGTTCCTTCAAAAGGTAATCTTTCCCCTCTCACCTTCAACAGATACCCTCTAGTTCTTCTGGTTTTCCCCTACCTTGGAAAAAGACTACGCATTCACCCCATCTATTCTCCTCATGGCATCTCTATGACATCACCCGTCAGCTATTTATGGTCCAAGCAATAAAGTCCCAGCATGTCCAACCTCTCCCTATAGCTCGGGCCCTCGAGTTCTGACGACATCCTCGTAAATCGTCTTTGTACCTTTTCCAGATCAATTGCAACTTTCCTATAGCAGGGTGACCAAAACAACACAATACTCCTGGTCCGGCTTCACCAATGTCTTGTGCAACTATATACTCAATTCCTTGACTAATCAAGGCCAATGTAGCAAATCTTCTTCACCATCATATACACATGTATTGCCACTTTCAGGGAATTACACTACGTACTCTATCAGTACTCTATCAGTACAGCGCGCTCTTTTCAGGTGGCACGACTGACGTTGCAGCGGCCTCTGCAGTCCGTCTGTCTCCGGTGCAGGGAAGAGATTTAAAAGTTTCCCCCACACCCCCCCGCCCCCCACACATACACAGTTAAAAACAATTTTAAAAAATACTAAAAACTATACACTCAACGGGACAGAAAATAAAAACCAAAATGTATAAAAATAACCTTTAATAAAATCTGACAATATGCACATTAACCACATGTGATTTATTTTTTATTACAAATGTCAAATTGTGGAGTACAACGGCAAATAAATAAACTATGGGTCTTTGTCCCAAACATTATGGAGGACACTGTAAATTAAACTCTGTTAGCCAATCCTCAGCCCACTTGCCCAGATAATCAGCATTCTGTTGTAGTTCTTGACAACTATCTTAACTTTCTACCGTACCACCTAATTTAGTGTCACCTGCAAACTTACTAATCATGCCTTGCACATTTTCCTTCAAATAATTGATTTAGATGACAAAGGGCAATGAGCCCAGCACTGATTCTTGAGACCTCCAGAGAGCAAAACAATCAGCCATCACCCTGTAGAAGAGAGAAATCTACAAATTCTCCAAAACAATGATATGGACGTAGTTGAAATCTCGGTTACATTATTACAATATTATTGGAAGAGATAAAACCCTGTCCAACGGTTTGAGTTCATTCCAAGAGCTCTCCCGAGTTTAAAAAAAATCAAACTCGCGGTAAGCACGGAGAATGAACGCAGCGGGTACGTTGGAGCTCGGGGACGTCTCTTAGCTGCTCGTAATGCTAACGACAGGTACTCAGGAAGACTCTCTAATGGCAGGTAAGCACGAGAAGACCCCAAGTACCGACAAGTGGCCATTACCGTAACTCTCAGAGTTCCAACCAGGGCAAACTCGGGAGAGCTCTTGGAATTAACTCGTACCGTGGGACACGGCTATTACTGAGGAACAGGATTAATTTGCATTTGGAAAGGCGAGTACTGATTAGGATAATCATCGTGGTTTTTTGCATGGGAAATCATGTCTCATGAATTTGTTATTTAAATCTTTTTATTTGAATTTCACAGCAATTTGCATACATACAATGATAACAAACAGTGATAATCAGGACATAATTGTGCAACAGTATCTAAGCGACCCTCAAAGCCCTTACCCTTACCCCCCCTCAATCCACCCAAAATAGGTCGGGGACAAACAACACTTACATACGTACACATCCACACAAATACGATAAGATAAACAAAACAAAATGTACAAAACAAAAAAATAAAAAAAGGTGTGGGGGGTGGGGGGGCGGGGGGTTGAGGGGAGAGCAGCTGCAATAAGACAGAGCAGTGATAGAAGGCACTCAGTCCTCTTCCGAGTCTGGAAACAAGTTGAGAGAGTTAACAAGTTCCAGGAAAGGGTTCCATGTATCTAGGAATGTCTTGGTTGAGCCTTGGAGAGAAAACCTAAGTTTTTTAAGCTTTAAATTGTAGAGCACTTCCTTGATCCAGCGGGCGTGTGTCGGGGGACAGGTAAGCCTCCAGTTAAGCAAGATCAGTCTCCGGGCTAACAAGGTTGTAAAAGCCAGGACCCCCTTCAACGCAACAGAGAGGTTGGTGTTGTGAGGAGTACCAAAAATAGCTGACAGTGGGTTTGGAGGAATAGTCTGGCCATAGGCTCTGCTAATCACGTCGAAAGCACTCCACCAAAAGGCTGCCAGCTTAGGGCAAGACCAAAACATATGGCTATGGTTGGCAGGGGATTGATTACATCTGTTGCCGGTGTCCTTAACAGCTGGGTGTATTCTAGATAATCTTACATTTGTGTAGTCGACTTTGTGAAGGACTTTGCATTGGATTAGGCCATGACGGGCACATATGGAGGAAGAATGGATCAAATCCACGGCAGAGATGCGCCGGATGAGAAGAACTCATCTCCCCCATCCCATCCTCACTACTTTCTACAGGGGCACCATAGAGAGTATTCTGACCAGCTGTATCTCTGTCTGGTTTGGGGACTGTAGAGCCTCCGACTGGAAGTCTGTGCAGAGAGTGGTGAGGACAGCGGAGAAAATCATCGGGACCTCTCTCCCCTCAATCGGGGATATTGCGACCAAACGCTGTGTGTCTAAGGCCAGCAGTATTATAAAAGACCCCACACATCTCCATCACGGACTGTTCACTCTGCTGCCCTCGGGAAAAAGATACTGCAGCATAAGGAGCAGAACATCAAGGTTCTGCAACAGCTTCTTCCCACGAGCCATCAGACTCCTGAGTGCCATGTAATGGGCTGCCACTATTGTCTATTTATCCTTTTCACCCATGCCTATCCTTCGGTTAATTTATTGTGTTGCACAGGGAGCCAAATGCAACGTAATTTCGTTTGGAACTGCATGTATCAATGTATTTCTAAATGACAATAAAGTTTGTTTGACGTTGACGTTTGACATTTGACGTTTGACGAGAGTCCCATTGCCAGTCTGTTAGTTTCATATTCAGCTCGCCCTCCCATGCAGCTTTCAATGAGGTATGAGGATTCAATATTACTGACCCTAACAAGTTATACAAAAAAGAGATGCATTTCTTCCGGTTGGGATCTAGAGCTAGGATGGAATCGGTCAGGGTTTCAGGGGGGCGATTTGGGAAGTGAGGGAATGTCTTCTTCACAAAATCCCTAATCTGGAAAAAACGGAAAAGGTGGGAGTTTGGGAGGCTGTAGTTGGACGAAAGCTCCGCAAAGGACGAAAAAATGCCATCCTTGTATAGGTTTTTGATACTACTGATACCATTGCTATGCCAGGTTTTGAATGCGGAGTCTGTACTTGAGGGTTTAAAGATGTGATTTTTAAGCAGTGGGGTGAGATGGAAGGGCTTTGTAAACCGAAGTTTTTCCTGAGTTGACTCCATATCTTGAGCGAGAGGGAAGCAATTCGGCCTGCACCCACAGATGTTTAGAAATGGGGAGTTTGGAGCATCGAACAGACCGCGGGAGACGTGAACTCGCCTTTCCCATGTGTACCCAGGTCGGTAGGTGGTCGCAATCATCATTCAACCAATACAGGATTTTTTGCAAGTTAGCTGCCCAATAGTATCGCCGGAAGTCAGGAAGAGCCAAACCGCCGTCACTCTTAGGAGACAGTAGTATCGTCTTTCGAATTCTAGCCGGTTTGCTACCCCATAAAGATTTAGATATTCTCCTTTCTAATTTATCAAAAAAAGATTTAGTGATAAGTATAGGGATGTGCTGGAAAAGATACAGGAATTTGGGTAGGACGACCATCTTGACCAGATTTATCTGGCGAGGGATAATGGTAAAACTGACCAGCGGTCAAAGTCTCTTTCAGCTTTCTCAACCAGAGGCAGGAAGTTTGTGCGGAACATATCAGATATAGGTGTTGTGATAAAAACATGTCTCATGTCTCATGAATTTGTTAGCGTTTTTTGAAGAGGTGGCCAAGTTGATTGACGAGGGCAGGGCAGTAGACATTGTCGATATAGACATTAGCAAAGCATTTGACAAGATCCCATCTAGTCTGATCTAGAAGGTTAGAACACATGATATGCAGAGTGGGTTAGCAAATTGGATACACATTGGTTTGCTGGTAAGAGGCAGAGGGTAGCATGCAACAAAACCTTTTCATTGTTCCTCGGTATACATGACAATAAACCAAACTGAACTGAACTGAAACATACCACAACTTCATCTGATTTTTGCTTCAGATAAAAATATATATTCTAAATAATTGGTTAAATTGTAATCTTACTTTATCTTCCAGAATATTTCATGATATAAAATATATGTGATAAACATAGTACTTGTGAATTGTGGAGATTTTGATATAATCAGTGTGGTTTTCTGATATATTTTTAATGAATGGTTTGAAAGAGTCATACTGTTGTACAACATAGCAGCAGACCCTTTGGTTTATTGCAACACTGCCAGCTATTGCACCAATCTAGACTAATCTCATATATCTGTGTTAATTCCATTTCCCACTATACCTTGCTTATGTATCTACTTTTTAAGATGCGTCTTCAATGTTCTTGCGTCCCAGTCTCCACCAACTCCTCTGGCAGCTCATTCCAGATACGAATTATTTTTTGTGTAAAGAATTTACCTCTTAGATCTCTTTTAAATCTGCTCCCTTTCACAAATATATGCACTCTAATTTTTGACACTCCAACCATGGGAACCAGACATTGGCTATCTGCCCAAAGGGCAGTTTTTGGAGATTTGGCATGTTGTCAAATACTCTATTGAACTTCTAATGTTATATGGTAGAGAACATACCCACTGGGTGTGTCACAGCCTGTTTCAATAACTCGAATACCCAAGAACTAAAGGATGTAGAAAGTGAGGTGAACATTACCAGGTCCATCATGACATGCTGAACATCCGAAGCCTTCTAAGGAAGTAGAGGCATCGAGGAAGTAGAGTATGTTGTCCTTTTATTATTTTGTTTGGATAAAATAGCTCAAACTTGGTTTTGAGCTTTAGGAGGTAGTCTGAAGAAGGGTTTCGACCCAAAACGTTGCCTAATTCCTTCGCTCCATAGATGCTGCCTCACCCGTTGAGTTTCTCCAGCATTTTTGGTTACCTTCAATTTTCCAGCATCTGCAGTTCCTTATTAAACATTTTGAGCTTTAGGAGTTTAATATAAGATCCATACAACTGCTGGTAACCTCACCACCAAGAACAGAAATGTGGACTCTATACAGCAATTATACAAATCAAGATAATCCTATCTGCAGCTAATTTATTATTTTTATTTTGAAGTGCAGTATCTGATGCTTAAATGTGCAGTTTTGATTTTTGTCAAGCAAGACTGAAGAAACACACATTTCCGCAAGAAACTGCAGAGAACTGTGGATGAAGACCATCATACAAACTAGCCTCCCGCCCATTGACTCCATTTACACCTCATGCTGCCTCAGATGGGTTGCACCCTGGCCACTCCCTATTCTCGCCTCGCAAGAGATACGGAAGTGTGAAAACGCACACCTCCAGATTCAGGGACAGTTTCTTCCCAGCTGTTATCAGGCAACTGAACCATCCTACCAGCAACTAGAGAGCAGTCCTGAACTGCTAGCTACCTCATTGGAGGCCCTTTGAACTATCTTCGATCGGACTTGACTGGACTTCATCTTGCAACAAAAGTTATTCAAATGATTCCCTTTATCAAGTAACTGTACACTGTGGATAGCTCAAATGTAATCATGTATTGCCTTTCCACTGACTGGTTACCACACAACAAAAGCTTTTAATTGTACCTCAGTACAAATGACAATAAATGAACTCAAACTAACCTTAAATTCAAACATGAGCTATCACATTGAGTGAGACTTGATTTTGATGTGATGAGAATGTGGTGAGAACAACTCTGACTGGAGTGTTACATTTAAATAAGAATTGTAAAATAAGAAAAGAGTGGGATGAACATGCACAGGTTGGACACCGGAGAAAAAGGCACGTGTCAAGGCATGACTTATACTTATTCAATGTAACAACCATTAAACATGCACATTTATTTTCTTGTTGCTGCAGATAATCTTGGTACACAATAATTCACAATTGATGAAATTATGTAGCTGAGATCAGAATCCAAACTTCATTTCTGTGGATTGCAGCAAAAATGATAATGAACATTCATGAATTATGACTTCAAATGGAGGTGTTGACAGGATAGATTTTCAATTTGCCATTTGCACTATGCCATTTATTTGTATAAACAATGTTAGAAATTAACTACTGGTACATTTCTGAAGGAGGGGCTGATCTATGGCACCAGACGGAGCAAGAAGAATTTGCGGCAATCCCTCTTGGACTGTGAAGTAATTCTAGTCCTGTTACATGAACCCATCCTCCCCCTGGATCCTCCCGGTCTAAATCATGATGCTACCTTTATAAACAACAAAAACTATTTCACGAAATGGAGCCACATCTGCTATAAATAGAGGACACTGGATGACTGTTGGCAAGTTGTACAACAGTAAATCAGTCATCAATGGGTTCAGATTCCATCATAATCTTGTGTAGTATGTGCGCGTCACATGAACCCTCATTGGATTACCTTCTGTAATCCATTGACAGCAAGCCTGGAAATGTTCTTATATGGAGAGATTATGAATTTTGAATCTAAGGATGGTTTATACACTTAGATGGTAAGGAGAAAGCTGGTTCACGTGTTATGACAATCTACAGGTAAAATCCATATTTCTGAGTTATTTTGACCAAAGCATTATTGAAACCTAATATCAAGTTTCAATTTATCTCCTGGAAAGTTAATTTTCCCGTATATCACCACTTTAATCAACTATTCATTTAGTTTGATGCCACGTTGAATTTTTACATTTTAGAATTCTGAAAATCAATTGTATTTTTCATATTAGGACTATTCAATCTATCCTAAGAACAAATGACCTAAAAATGACCTTAATTTGTAAGGCCTGTATAAAAAGCAATGCTGCTGTAAATCAGATAACCAACATTAGCTTACATTAGCATCGCTGTTGCCCAATGCTTGTTATGGAAAGTGAGAAATGTTCAATTTTGCTAAATGGCAGAAAAGTGCAAACTTTGTCGATGTTGGAGAAATTAACTGGAAGAAATTAACCAACACGAAAGGTATTTCAAAGGTGAAATTCTTGAATTGCCTAGTAATGGAAAGGAAGATCAAAACAAAAGGCCGGCATAGTTGCACAGTGGTAGAGTTGCTGCCTTACAGAGCATTCAGCTTTGAAGACCCGGGCTCGATCCCAACTATGGATGTTGCTGCACGGAGTTTGAATGTTCTCCCCATGACCTGTGTGGGTTTCCCCCAAGATCTTCAGTTTCCTCCCACACTCAAAAGATGTGATTTTTAGGTTAATTGGCTTGGCATAAATGTAAATTGTTCCTAGTGTGTATAGGATAGTGTTAACGTGCGGGGATTGCTGGTTGTTGCGGACTCGGTAGGACGCAGGGCCTGTTTCCGCAATGTATCTCTAAGCTAAACTAAAACTAAAAGCACCGTGGGAAAGGTTGTGTTGAAATACTGTGCTGGATAGACAAGTCAGTCATGGAAGATAAAATAATAGTTTATTGATCAAAAAACAACTGATTTGCACCATGAAAGGTAAAAGTTATTGCAATAGAAGATTGCACATGGTGGAAAAGGTGTTTTGGTGAGAAGATCTAGTAGTGTTTTAACTGTAGGTATCCTCCAGTTTGAATCTTGAAATTATTTATCTTCATTATTAATGGCGCACTTCTTCATTGGAGGGCAAGAGGGCATCTGTCAATATGCTCACTTGCTCTGTGTGGGTCTCAAGTTGCTGACTAGGATATTATGCTGCCTATTTGCCTGAAAAATTACAAAGGGCAACTCTTCTGTAAGGATCTCCAGTCTACTTTCAAATTATTGCTGAACTGGTTGAATTATTGTCTTCCCACGCTGTGTATGAGAACCACAATTGTAATCACCATGGTTACACTAATGAAGCCAAACCGCAAAATTGACTTGGGGCTTCCCTTGACTACACAGTTAAGGGGCAAAGTGATTGCCTCACAAATGGCATAGTTTATGTTGAATTCAAAAATCAGTCTTACTTTGCACAAATGGTGAATTATCAGCAGCTGTTTAATGCGTTTTAAGCATCAGATTTTAATAGACTTTTTAAGTACATTGCTTCGCACTCACCTGAAGAAAGCTCCAAGGCCAAAATTACATCAATAGATTAGAAGAGAAACATGTGATTTTTTTTAAAGACGCCGTGCCAGAAAAATGAACAGAAGCCTTCACGGTTATGATTTTTCCCATGCATTGACAGTAAACACTCTTTAAGGCATGTACTTGTAGAACATCATCTGACCTTCCTTGGCTGGAGGCCACGATAATCTTTCCAAACTAATACATCTAAACAGACATCCATTGTATAAAGTAGTGTGATTTGTTGGTGCAATTGATTTGATTATTTTCATGCCCAAACATCACCCTGACTTTAATATGGAATATTTACAACTGC
This sequence comes from Raja brachyura, assembly GCA_963514005.1. The sequence goes on from OY740790.1 coordinate 44,906,731, forward strand.
ACTTACAGTATATGTTGGCTTTGTTCCATCAAACTAAACTTGCATCTCTTTTCCAATTATGAAGCCACTAGTTGGACAGACTCCCTTATACATTCAAAACCCAAGCAGCATTTACCAGGGTTAGGAAAGCTGCAAATATGTACTTTATTAGATTACAAAGTATGCCTGTACAATTCTCCTATAGGCTTGCTGATTTAATTTGTAACATAACAAGAGAACAGTTTTAAGGGGCTGTCCAACTGCAGCGACCTGATTCGCGAGTTCAGAAGAGTGTCTTCGACCTTCAAGCTCGAGGGCACTTTCCTGGAAATCCTCGAGCCGGATCGACGTCAGCGTTGAAACCGCGAGCTGGATCGACCGACTGCACACAAACACATCGCAAAGGCGGGGGCCAGGGAAAGCGGGGGAGCGCTGTCTGAAATTCACACCCGCGATGAAGAGGGATGTAAAAGATGGCAGTAAGTTCTTTAGAGAGCGCTGAGGGAGCGGGGGTGGGGGTGGGGGGGGGGAGAGAGAAGGGGAGAGAAGGGGCAAGAAGGGGGGGAGAAGGGGGGGGAGAAGGAGTGGAGACACTTTGAAAAAGTCAGACAACGTTTAATAAAGTTTAGCGGGCATTTAACTTACCGGTCGGTTTTCCTTGGTCCTGTAAACTACAATGTGCCAATTAAAATGACCGGTCAGCGAAGGAGATTGCCTACAGCTGCCCTCAACTGCCTGTAACTACATAGTGACCCCACTCCACTGCACTACGAGTTAAAAAGAACATGCTGAAAATGCTGAAAATGTTCTGAGGTCACAAGTATGCGGGAACTTCCCTCGAGCATGAAGAAGAGTTCCAGTGACCTCATAGTACCTCGTAGGACCATGTGCCGATCATGCTGCGAGTTTGAGTTGAGGGCAAATTCTTTTAAACTTGCAGATTAGGTTGCCACAGTGGAACAGTCCCTTTAGACAAAGAATACAAAGGTAATCCAGCCTTGTGCAATAGCCAGGACTGGGCTTTGCTATGAGGTTAATTCACTCTTAACTTATGGAAGGACTCTTCAGAAGCCTGATAACTGAGGGGAAGAAGCTGTTCCTGAGTCTGGTGGTGCGCACTTTCAAGCTTCCGTAACTTCTGCCGGATGGGATCAAGGAGAAGAAGGAATGACCATGGTTCGACAAGTCTGTGGACATGCTGGCTGCTTTTCTGAGGCAGCATGAAGTGTAGATGGAGTCAAAGGTGGGAAGTTTGGTGTGTGTGGCGGACGCGGCTACATCTACAACGCTCTGCACTTCTTGCAGTCTTGTGCAGAGCTGTTCCCCAACCAAGCTGTGGTGCAACCTGACTATGCTATCAACGGTGCATCTGGAAAATGTTGTAAACATCATTGTAGACATTGTAGATGTTGTAAACATTAAATTTCCTCAGTCTCCTAAGGAGGTAGAGGTATTAGTGTGCCTTCTTATGCCCTGTCCCACTTAAGAAACATGAACGGAAACCTCTGGAGACCGTGTGCCCCACCCAAGGTTTCCGTGAGGTTCCCAGAGGTTCTGGTCACTTGCCTGGAAAACCTCGACCAAAGCATGAGCTGCATCTACTGACCAAAGATCCTACTGCCGACCACACACACACACACGCACGCACGCACGCACGCACGCACGCACGCACGCACGCACACACACACACACACACACACACACACACACACACACACGGTGGGGGCCAGCAGCAGCGGAGGAGCGCTTTCTGTATGTTGAAGAGGAAAGTAAATAGCTGCCACAGAGCACGGTAAGTCCTTTAGAGAGCGTGGGAGGGAGGGAGAGAAGGGGGGAGAGAAGGAGTGGAGACAGTTTTAAGAAGTTTAATAAAGTTAGTGGGCATTTTAACTTCCGGCGGATCTTCTAGGTCCTGAACACCATTGGCTTCGACAAAACGGCAACCTATTTTTAGTCGAGGCTGTTTAAAAAAAAAATGATCGTAGGAACATAGAATAAGCTGCGACTACGCGGAAACCACTTTCTACCAATAGGGAGAGTGACCGGAACCTCCGGGAACCTCACGTAAACCTTGGGTGGGGCACACAGTCTGCAGAGGTTTCCGTTCAGGTTTCCTAAGAGGGACAGGGGCAAAATGCTAAGGGACTTACCGTGCTCTGTGGCAGCCGTTTACTTTCCTCTTCAACGTGCAGAAAGCGCTCCTCCGCTGCCCCTGGTCCCCACCTTCGCGATGTGTTTGTGTGTGTGTGCGATCGGCAGTAGGATCTTTAGTCAGTAGATGCAGCTCACGCTTTGGTCGAGGCTTTCCAGACAAGTGACCAGAACCTCTGGTGACTCATGGAGAGTGACCGGAACCTCCGGGAACCTCTGGGAACCACACGAAAACCTTAGGTGGGGCACACGGTCCCCAGAGGTTTCCATTCAGGTTTCCTAAGTGGGACAGAGGCATACGAAAAACTTTGCGCCCCACCCAAGGTTTGCGCCCCACCCAAAGATGGTAAGAACTTTTTTTCACCCAGTTTTATTCCACCAGTGAGGTCTTACCGTCCACTACCTGCAACCTCCGGCAACCACTTTCAACTAGCATCGCAACTGGCTTTGACTAAAAAATTACCGATTTTTAAAACGGCAACCTATTTTTAGTCGCGGCCGGTTTTGAATTTTTTGAAATAATCGCCGGAACATAGAAGAAGTGGAAACCACTTTCAACCATTAGGGAGACTGACAAAAACCTCCGGGAATCTCTGGGAACCGCACGGAAACTTTGGGTGTGGCGCAAAGTCTCCAGAGGTTTCCGTTCAGATTTCCTAAGTGGGACAGGGGCATTAGCTGTCACAACAATGTGGTTGTCCATGACAGATCATTGGTAATATTAATGCCAAGGAACTTGAAACTCTCAGCCATTTCTACTTTGGCATGTTGATTGAGGAATGTATTCCACTGTGCTTGCAGAAGTCGCTAGCTAGCTCCTTCGTCTTGCTGACATTGAGGGAAAGGTTGTCCTAACCATGTTACTAAAATCTCTATCTCCTTCCTGTATGTCTCATCATTGTTTAAGATCTGGCCCACCTTAGTGGTGTCATCTGCAACTTGTAGATGGAGTGAGAGTCAAATTTGGCTACAAGTCATGAGTGTATAGGGTGCATAATAGGAGAACAAAAATGTATTCTTGCAGAGCACTGGTGTTGAGAATTATTGTGGAGGAGTTCTCATATATTCTCTTTGGATCAAATCTAATGACCTTATGAGGATCCCAGACAGATTTGAAGCTTCTCAAGAGTCTGAAGACGAGTTCCAACCCGAAACGTCGCATATTACTTTTCTCCAGAGATGCTGCCTGACCCGCAGAGTTACTCGAGAATTTTGTGTCTATCTACGACTTAAAGTACAACATTGCATGTCAACTAGAAAAGCTGAATTGAGATTTTCATATGGTGGTGCTTTTTTGGTGCTTTTTTGGTTTTCTGTGTGTTTAGCAACAGTCACAGTATTATAAACATCTATTGTTGGCAATATATGCCGTCAGATTTTAGTGTAATCACTTTGACTTTAAGAACCTTAACTAAGTTCTGACAACATTTACTCCCTCGTTGCAATGCTTCAATCTCCCCTTACCATTAGACGTATAATAGTTATTTCAATTCTCTTTTATAAATATTGTTTTTAAGCAATTAGTCATGATGAAACCAATGTCCGATATATGTTCTGCTACAATAATTAATTACTTCTTAGGGCCTGAGAGTTTGAGAAAGTTCTAGTTTCTAAATTTCCAATCCTTTCCACAAGATGTTTAAATTTCAAGCTTGATATGACTTCTTCACCACTTCATGATTTATAAGACTAAGATATTTATCGGCGCCCCACATAAGTGTACTGACCATTCACTGTTGGTCTTTGACAGTTATTTTGGTTATAGGTCCATGGATCAGTTGTGTTTGATGCCCAAGACTGCAAAACAGATTGAGCTATTAAGACCTAACTGGGTGAAGGATTCACTTTTGTTCAACTGTGTTACTCTATGTGCTCCCAGCATGTTCTAAACAACTGGTGGAATGACTTCTACTCCAGACTCCAGGAAGTATGGTTTTACTTCAGAGTCACGTGAGTGATTCCGTGAAGAAGGCCTGCCAGGCCGCATGTGCACCATTACGTCAGCCGCATTGGCGCAAGCACCAATCTGGCAGGACAGAGCTCCTGCCAGTGGTAAGTTAAATTTAAAAGGTAAGTTTGTTTTTTTACTTACCGGGGTTTTTAAGCAGGAGCCTCTTTTTACAGAGGTTCTTCCTGACAGTTTCGCAGCCCGACAAGTTCCCGTTTATGATCTGTGGGGAAATTCGAGTCCGATCGCAAATGCGGATAAACCGACAGAATTGATTGGGTTGCGAGATAAGGAGCCGCTAACAGTGCGGTTAGCAGCTCCCCAGCCTGCTGGGATGCCGTAAAAACAGCAAAACATTTAAGCAAAGTCGCTGACAGGGGGGGTCAGCGGCTCCGCAGCCTGCGGGGATGCCGTGGGAATGGCAAGAAATTCAGAGTCGCTGCCTGTGGGATGCCGTTGGAACGGCAAAGAAGCAACGCTGGAGCCACTGACAGTGGGGTCAGTGGCTCACAGACGTTGGTCCCCACTCAAGAAATTACTGGAACTCATTCAGCCCTATTTGGACTCAGGTGAGTCGGGCTATAAAGGGTTTCTCCTTATAATAAAAAGTATGTATTTTATAGTGTTTTTTCTTTAAGTAAAAGCTAAAGGCAAAGTAAAAAGTTATTGTTATATGTTCTGACAATGTTATAATTGTTTAAGCACAGGTTGCTATGATTTATTTTTGCCCTTCACAGGTAAAGCTGTACACTAAATGTTGATTTAGTGAGCTTACACAGCAATAGCGCGGGCCTATGGGACAGGCCGTGCCAGCAGCGCCTGACAGGGCTGCTTCATATATGAAAGTGCCGGCCTACGAGAGAGCCGTGCCAGCAGCACCTGATACAGGGCTGTTTCATTTGTGACATTACCGGCCTATGGGAGAGCTGTGCCAGCAGCGCCTGACAGGACTGCTTCATGTGTGAAGTGCTGGCCGATGGGAGAGCCGTGCCATGTCAAAAAGCACTGGCCTTTATGAAAGGCGGCGCCAGCAACTCCTGGGACAGGATTGCTCAAATTCACACATATCTGCTCGCCCACGGAGTCGGGAGATGATTCTCCACGGGGGGCTAGAGAGCAAGGCCCACGGAGTTGGGGGATGAATTCCTCACTGGGGCTGAATAGTGCGTTGAAATGACTATCCTAAGTACAGCAACTGTTGTATACAGTGCTGCAAAGGTCTCCCTCTTGGAGGCAGAGACCAAGTTGGGTCAGTATCCTGCTGACACTGAGTCTCAGGGTATGGCCATGGGGCATACCCAAAGGGATGAAGGGCACGTGTCAAAGATACCTTCCCTGACAATAAAGTTGCCATCCCAGTAAAATATTCTATTGGGTTAAGGCCAATGGGTATGTATCAGTATTTGTATCCTACGGCCTGCGGCAGTGCCTGTTAGAGTTGCCTATGAATCACCTTCTCTGAAGAGCAAAAGGTCAAGATGACACCGGGCTCTAAAGATGTCAATAGAACAGACTCAAGCACATATGTGCCGGCATTGAACAATGCCAACAGGGGGATGTGAGAGCCAGCCGCTGAATCGGTTATTCAGGTAGGTCTATTCTACAGGGGAAGAAGCCTGGCCGACGAATTAATTTGGCCAACAACAGGCAAAAGTCATCGTTCAGAACGCACCCCAGGCGCTCATTGACAGTAGCGGTTCACTGGAGCTGGGGGCAGCATGATAGCTCGGAAATTCCATGCACCTTTCAATCATGCTCAACTAAATGGGTCTAGCACTTCCAAAATTTGGGTAGTGCACCGTTCACAAGTTGTAATATTTACATTTGTTTGTACAACACACAAAGGGTAAAAATATTTGGTTGAGGCACAGCCGGAGCATTCCAAGTAAGTTTGGATTATGGCCAGGGTTTTGAAATTGAGCAGAAGTTCTCATGCAAACCACCCATTCAATAAGGCAAGATTAGCATGTTAATTATGAAGAATGGAGAGTATCGGGCATATGAACTTTCCGAATGTAAAAACTTATTCCTGATTACAACAGATTCATAAGGTAAGAGATACATGTTATACAAATCCCATTACAAAGGTTATCAAAGACAATATAACTGTACTATAACAGTAAAGCTTTGCTGTATGGGATAAACTGTTTGTTGGTCATTGGGATTTACCTTTAATTATTATTAGCCTTGTCTCCGCCTTGTGGCAAGAGATTGGGGTTATAGCAATCTGTTACAAAACTGAGTTATTTTCATTAAGAGTAATTGGTAATATAGCAGCTGTGTTGCAGCTGAGCAAATCAAGGAACTGATATTGTGTGAGCAGCAATTAGATCGTTGCTAACAACCTTGTGCTATTGTCAGCTGAGGCTACTTCAGCCACAATGATGAAGTAACAGTATTCAGCATTGCTGAACACGACAATAACTCATTGAACTTGAACTTCGCTACAGTAGTGTGTCAGTTGAATTCAGTTATTATGAACTGATGCTTAGAACTCTAAGATGAGAAGTTCCAAATACCATCACCTACTCAAAGGTAGTGGAGATTGCATGAGTTACCAATTCTTCAGTTGTTAGTATCAACTAAATATATATACTAAATGCACCCATGAGTAAGGGGTTTTGAGTGAATATACATATTCTACATGCTCAAATTCAAGTTGCTACTCTACGATGGTGACATATGTCAGTCACATGATAATCAAGGGAAAAATATCCTGTAATTAATCTCCTTGCCACTGGTGTATCATCCTGTTCAGATTGATGATAACACAGAATAAGTGTTGGATCTTGAAGTATGATGAAAGCATGGTTCAATACTTAATTGAATATTCATAATGTTAATGTATGTTTTTCATTAATTGCAAAAAATATGTGGCACAACAGTGCGGAGAAATACTTTCTAGCTTCAATAAGAGAAATGGTCTTTATGTCTTCCCCATTTTTTGCCTCATTAGCCAGGTCTTAAAACAGTCTGCAAGGCCTCGCTTGGGATTCATACTGTCGGACTGGCCAAGCGTCCATGTTGCCTGCTTCATCAGGCATTATGGCACAACGGTATACGGTTAAGCCAGAAAACAAGAACTTGCTGTTCAAACTGTGGTTCAGGAGACCGGCTTTTGCACAGTAAAACAATTATTGACCTACACATTTTGAATGGATTGACTTTTTCCTCAGGTTGTCACATCAAGCCATGAAGGTGCTCACTGCAGTGTGCAGGGATAGCACCCAAAAAAGCAGTACATTCCTATTGAGGGGATCAGAAGTGGTTTGTTAAATGTTAATGTTACATTTAATATGGTACAGATTACTGACATTTCCAGCTCATTTTAATGGTATTGACATAATTCAATTATAGAGACACTACAGCTGCAACATATGGGAACTACGCTCTCGGGTCCAACCCAGATATCGAGTTGTTAAAAGATCTTGACACAAGTTCTCCCACTGCAAGATTATGCAGTTGGTTATTGAAAATGTGTGAACATTACTTCACCAAGGGGTTCCAGCTACATTCTTAGTTGTGACACTTATATCAGCACAACGACGGCAAACATTGCAAACGTTGTGGCTAGATAGGATGGAATTGGCTGCAGGTGCCATTACAATTACATTCTGGTCTACACAACCAGAGTAGACTAGGGGTAGCATGATTGAAGATCATTTGAACACCCCACGGTCTCACTTCTACCTTATCTAGGCCACCAGAATCCTAAGAGGTATGGAATCAGCATTGTTTATTAGTTAACAAACAACTACACAAAGAAAGGTCGGTTCAGACTTTTTCATGGTGCCTGCAGCAGGTTCTGGGTTATACAGATATTAACACTGATGATTGTATATCTTATTCCACCAGGTCAGTATCAACGTCAGCATATAATTTGGACAGTGTGTTTACATCTCATTCCACTAGGGCAGCAGCTACGTCGGCGGCCAAGGCGAGGTACGTGCCCTTCGACCATATTTTCGCGGCCGCTGGATGGGCAAATGTGCTGATGTTTCAGAATTTTTATCATCGGCCGATTATCAATCCAGGACTGTTTGCCTCTGCCATTTTAAGTACCATTTTAAGTACCATTTTAAGTACCATTTTAAATGCCATTTTAAGTACCAAAATTTAAGGGTTACTGTCGTTTGTTTACATTGTTAAATAAACCCTATTTCTACATTGAATGCAATGTTACTACTAATGCATTTATTTCTCTTTCGAGTTAATCAATGCAGTGGGATGCCGAGATTTGTAATCTGTTGCATGAATTCACAAAGCTTTCAACTCTTCACGGATTCACTCACGTGACACTGAAGTAAAATAGTAAGATTAAACGAGAACTTACCAGTTTGAAGTTTGATCTTGATTTGATGAGGAGTTACGTTGGTGATTACGTGCCACCCACGCCCAACCCTCTCCCATAAAAGGATCATATGGTAGTTCTCGAGTCACTGATCTTATTATGTACTTCGGTGTTGTTTATTTGTGATTTCATACCGCTGCTTTGAAGTTTGGTGCGCATGCGGCCTGGCGGGCCTTCTTCACGTAGTCACCAGTGTAACTCCTCATAAAATCAAGACCAAACTTCAAACTCATAAGTCCTCATTTAATTTTACTAGTTTTTCTCAGAAGCTGCTCTAGCGGTGGAGCTGGGTGAGGTGAGGCTTTCAATGTAACATGGGAAAACAGTCTAGTTCAGACTTCTGATGCACAGGAAAGCACGTCAGGCATTTCTGTGGATGAAGAAATAGAGCTATTAAATGGCTCATGCGGGGAATGCCACCTGGTGCTAATGCCAGCTCTCACGTGTGCTTCACACTATGTGGTATGTTCATTGGTGTGGTCCAATTTTGCAGAGCTGGCACCAATGCAGCATTCCACAAGGACTTATATCATCCACTGGCTCCTATGTGCAATTGCATTGCACACACTGTGGCATTTTTCCAAATGACCAGTCACTGTGATTAGCTCTGAAAATATCCGTAACCTATTTGCAGATTAAATGGGATCCATTTCACCAACTGGAGCAGTGATAAAACTAGTGGTGAGGAACCCAACGTCTCGCTGAGAAAGTTAGCTGACAGGAAAGGCCCCTGAGATGTGAACCTAATCGCCGCTTTGATGTTCGGACAATGTGTTGTCAGATATTTCACTTATCCAAAAGAAGTCAGTTAGAGTAGGCCGCATTTTGTGCAAATCTAAAGAGCATTAATCAAGTCCATACTGAAGACGGTGGACTCTGCTGAAGTTTGTAGTTTACTACTCTCATTAATCAGTTTTCACAGGACAAGTGCACTTCAAGTTAAACCAAGATGTAATTATTATCCTGTCAGAAATCACGGGGCTTTGGTGATTAATGGCGCTGGAACTGCTTTTGTGAGAAGCCCGCACAAGAAGTGAGGCTCATCATGAATCCGGTGATGGGGCGATGGAAAGAAAAACATTCTAAATGGAGGGATAGATGAAAGGAAATGAACGTGTGGGTGGTTTCAAGAAAAATAGCCTGCTCAACAAACCACATTGCGACTGTTCGGCAACATCCACTCTTCAGCTAATAAATGTGACAAATGTTGGAACAGCAGCAGAATTTGGTTGCTCGTCATTATTTTCCATAAGTTTTCTCATTATTTATTGTTCTCAATATAATTTTCCACCAACCCCTCCAAAAGATTATAACCCAAGGTCAAAGGGATGCTGCCAACTGCAAGCAGAGTAAGTGCTATCCAAGCCCTCCTCTGTGCACAACCAGCAGAAATTACTCATGCAATTGAAACATGTCTTAGTTCTCAGGAAGGTTTGTGCAGAAGCCAGCCCTTGGATGTAATTACACTGGAATGAATGCTAATAACCTGGTCAGGATCATTCCTCCTCAATCCCAGCATGAGTTGCATTTGCAGATAGCTGACATTGCCTGAGGGCAGAGTTGCCAATGTTGATGTATTCATTCAGCAGAAAATCTGCCTTAGCAGCGCTGCGCCTGCGCAGCAGCATACTGCGCATGCGCAGCACGAGTTTCTTGGCAGGATTTTCAAATATGGATTGCCATTATTTTAATAGTATCTCAGGAAACAAAGAGTGAAGAATGGACTACTGTACCAATAACGTGGTAAGTGCATTTCTTGGTGCTTAATTTTTATTAATGCTGCATTTCCCGGGGTAGGGGGAGAGCTTCGTTCACAATGTTTGGGGAGTCTGGCATTGTGAAGGAGGGGATTGGGGTCAGTAACCCACTTGCCATGCTCCGGTCTGAGTGCAGGTAGATGGGACTAGGTGAGAGTAAGTGTTCGGCACGGACTAAAAGGGCCGAGATGGCCTGTTTCCGTGCTGTAATTGCGATATGGTTTTATTGTGGCCGGGGAGTGAATTAGCTTGGGTGGCTGCCGCAGCACTTCGGGTACAGACAGCAGAACTGGCCACCACTTCCGAGGAAGGCAGCTCGGGTGACTGACTTTGAGCAGCCGCCGAGGGCCGACAGCCACTTCAGCCCCTTCTGCTGGTCCCCACTCACCTCTGGCAGTGCTTTCCATCTGAACATCTTTCGCCGGCGGGCTTCCCGCAAATCTTTAAATTCCGACAGCTCGCTCATTGGACTAGTTGAGGTTACTTGGCTGTGGGAATTTAAGGATTTGCGGGACGCAGTTGACATGAGCGAAACTGGCGAGCGGCAGGTGAGAGATGTTCAGACGAAGAGCACCTCCAGAGGTGAGCGGGCTGGCAGAAGGCGCTGAAGTGGCGGCCAGTTCTGCTGCCGGGTTCCGGCGGCCGCTCGCACCTGAGCTGCTTCTATCCCAGAAGTGGCGGCCAGTTCTGCTGTCTGTGCCCGGAGTGCTGCGGCAGCGGTGAGTGAGTTACTGATATGATCTCTGACCCCCTCCTTCTCAAAACTCCAGCCCTCAATGCCACTCCTGCCCACTCCTGAATGCAATTAAATTTCGTTCAGACCGAAAGGAACTCTCCCTCCAAATAGACCCTTGAATTAGTATTGTCATTCAACGTCCCGGTGTGCTCCCATTTTTCCCGCCATCTCCCCACCTGCCTTTATCCTCTGTCCCCCACCCATTCAATAATTTAAAAATGAAGGAGATTGAGAAGCCTTGTTAAAATTGAATTGTTACTTATTTTTTATTTTTTACGAAGAGAACAATCTGCGCATGCGCGGTTTAAGATTTTTTTTAAAGCCGGCTGACTGCCTACCCTGAGTAATTACTCACGGCACATGCCTGCATTACATAATCTGGTTGTTTGCTGTCACCCACCCTTATGCTCCCACTAGTATTAGTTTGTGATGTCCTTTCTCTAGATTGGCAAACTATTTTTTCGTAACCCGGTTAGGCACGTTTATATCCCAGTCTGCACTCTTTGCTGACTCCAGTATTTTGCTGTTCTGAGTTGCCTTAAGGGCCTGTCCCACCAGCATGCAACTCCATGCGATGAGCGCGACCTAACGTGGTCGCTTGAGCCATCCGGTGTCGCGGGGCCAGTCCCACTTCGATCGCCGGAGCCGTGCGGAATTGTGCGGAGTTCGTCCCAACATCGCGCGGGGCTCCGAAAAACTGACCGTGTTCAATAATTCCGCGCGGCAACGGCTTGTTGGCTCGCTGTTGCCTTGATGTATTACACACCGCCTCGACGTCGTGCCTCCGTGAACCTATCTGTAGATGCCTCCATGACCCTCTCTGTGTGTGGCTCCGTGGCCCTCTCTGTGTGTGCCTCTGTGCCCCTCTGTGTGTGTCCCTCTCTGTCCTGGTGAACTTACCTTTAAGACTTTGCTCCAAGTTCGCCTCACTCTGCGCCGCATTGCGCCACTCACCCGACCTCCGCGCGGCCCCTGCTGCCGGTTTGGTTGCGCTTGTCGCATGCTTGAACACGTGGCTGGTGAACTGCCAACCATTGTCGGTTCTCAGGCTGACGGAAGCGCCAAAGGTGGAGAAGTGTCTTTTCAGCTTCTGGATGACCATCTCAGATGTGAGGGAGGTCAGTTGGTCTAGTTCAAACCAATTAGAAAAGGAGTCGACTAGACTGAGGTAGTGCTTTCCACACCATTCAAGAATGTCCGCCGCCAGCGACGTCCAGGGCAGAGCTGGTGGAGGTTGTTGCAGAAGGGGCTGCCGCTGCTAATGACGCACAAGGCTGTTGCAAGCGGGGCAGGAGGCTAAGTGGTCCTGGATGTAGCTGGCCATTCCCGGCCAGTAGAACAGACTACGGGCGCGTGCCAGTGTGGCATCGGCTCCTGGGTGACCGCTGTGTGCCTCTTTGAAGTATACGTCGCGTAGCAAGGATATCACTACCTTGTGACCCTTGACGACAACCCCATCCTGAACAACCAGTTCATATCGAACCAGGAAGAAAGGCTGCACCTCTGTGGGCATGTTGGATTGTCTGTCTGGCCAGCCTGTTTTGATGATGGAGGATAGGATTAGAAGTGTATCGTCAGTGGCGGTGTGCGCGGCCAAGGTGCGCAGTTGCTTGCTGGAGACAAAATCGACACCGAGGACCATGAAATTTTCCTGTTCATAGGGATTGTTCGCAAGATGCCCGAGGTGCACGGGAGAGAGTGTCAGCGACGTGCATGTCCTTACCCTTAGTGTAGGTAATAGAGAAATCGTACCGCTGCAGCTGCATCATCATACGCTGCAAACGAGCTGGCGCGGCGTGGATGGCTTTGTTCAGGATTGTCACCAGTGGTTGGTGGTCCATCTCAACTGTGAAGGTTTTGCCAAAGATGAAATTGTGGAATTTGGAGCAAGCAAAGACGACAGCCAACAATTCCTTTTCGATTTGCGCGTAGTGCTTCTCTGTGTCGGTCATGGTGCGAGAGGCATACGAAACAGGTAGTAGGGTGCCCTTAGCAGATGGTTGCAAGCAGGCTGTGCCGAGCCCGAATTTCGAAGCATCGCAGGTGATCATTACCGGACGTTTCAGGTTAAAAAATATCAGGGTCAGTGCACTGGTCAGTTTTCAGTGTTCAGTTCTTTCGAGTTGATGCCCAAGCGGATTTCATTTTTTCCCTTCTTGACTGTGGCAATCATGGTTGAGACCCAGTCGGTGGAGTCGTGACTGCTTCAATTATGCCTGTGGCGGCCATGTCCTTCAGTGCAGAGTGAACCCTGTCAGTCACTTCGGGTTCGATAATAATCTTGTAAGTCACGGGCAACTTGCCCAGGTTATTGTCGAAAAGATCAGGGAATTCACTCAACGGGTACAGGGAAATTTACAGCTTGTGGACCGTTTTGTCAAAGGAGATCAGCCCCAGTTCCTGACAGGCCCAGTTGCCAAGCAGAGTAACTGAATTAAAGTTCAAGACATAGAAGGTCAAATTCCTCGTGGTTTTTTTCAGCACACATTTCAAGTTGGTTTTGCCCAGAGGCACCATCATGATAAAAGGAAGTTAATCCTGGCTAAACTGGAGCAGCTAGGACTTCAAAATGGGGTAACGTTTCAGGGTTGCTGGGAGATTTGGTCAATTTGGAGTTGCTCTCTGCAGAGCTGGGACAAGCTGTGAAGAGGTGCCAGAGTGTCTGGAGCTTGGATACAATGAATGGGAATATCAGCAAACCCTATCAATCAGGTACAAAATGCATAGAATGGATTGGATGGCTGCAAACACCTTGTAAATAATTGTAAATAATGTTGCAGAGTTTGACTTTGCCGAGTGTTGACTGGATGAGGTGTTGACCCTTGCCTGGGTTTTCTGTAAATTAAGATAAATGTTTCTAAGTTGGCTTCCTCTCAAAGTCTGTTTTGAATACAATGTATTGAGCTGTTGTATCATTGAGTTAGGGGAATGCCTGTTATGTATGGGGTTAATTGATATCTGTAATTGGGTAATTAAGAGACCACCCCCGTGTGGTTCGGCCCCTTGAGGTCCCGGGACATATAAAAGTCCGCTACCATGAGGTTCAGCTTCAATCTTCTGGGAGTGCGCTTTGGACTGCGTGAACTTCTGTAGTGTCTGTGTCTGATAGAGGCCGAGAGACTTGAACAGGCAGACACGAGGATTGAACCTGCAGTGGGATAGGTACAGTTGATCTGTAACACGCTTTTGGTAAAATAAAGATTTGTTGTTTCAAGTGCTTGGTTCAGTTTTTTAATTGAAACTAGACTGGGGGGGAAGCTTAGAAATGAACAATTTACAATGGCATCAGAGGTTGTTGCCAATGAAAAAAATTAAAAACTACACGTTGGTTTTCAGACAATGTGATCAAAATAAAATCTGTTCAATTTTGAAAACATTAAGCCCTCTTTTTAACGGGACCATAATGGGGGCAATGGTGACTGTTATTGCCCATTGTCCACTCTAACTGAGTAAGGCATTATAGGAAGCAGAAACAAGAAACTGCAGATGCTGGTTAATACTCAAAAATTACATAAAGGGCTGGTATAACTCTAGTCCATAAGCATCTCTGGACTACATGGATAGGTGATGTTTCGGGTCGGGACTTTTCTTCAGACTGGTGGCCTGGAACTGGGCCTGGAATCCATGTGAGCTGAGGCGAGGATTGGTAGAGTCCCTGGTCGTGGCCTGCAGATGGCTGGAGTGCAGGTAAAAAGTTGGCAGTGGCTGCAGTGACGGCAGGCATGGCGTGAAAGCCGTGAGGAAGCTGTGCGGGCTGTGGTGGCGGCAGTAGGTCTGGTCTGGAAACAGCTGGGAATGGCAGTGCAGGCCGGTATCTGTAGCCTGGCCTGGAAGAGGCCGGGAGTGTTGTTGGCAGCCCGGCCAGGTGGTGAAGGTTGGTATGTGTGCCCGCTGTAACCAAAATCCATTATAAAGAGGTTCGTAAAAATTAGTGTATACCATATTGAAATATGTTCATTTGGTTTCTGTTTCTTCCATTTGTTAAAAGGGAACATGGCTGTGGTGAAGAGGCAGCTGCAATCTAAAATACACGTATTTCATCCAATAAAAAAAGTAGAGAGTTATTGATTTAACCTGACACCGTGCTAAAATCTGAGTAGATTAGATAGATGTGTGAAGATAAATGAAGTAAATATAT
Source organism: Raja brachyura (assembly GCA_963514005.1). The sequence continues at coordinate 44,921,791 of OY740790.1, forward strand.
CTGGGATCAATGGATTAGGACTGATGATAATAATCAACATGGACTGGTTTTGCCAGACTGCCTGACCCCATGTTTTAACATCAATGTAATTCCATGTTAAGCACTGGTTATGCAACAAAGCTGGAATGTTTAAGCTTGTAATCAGTATCTGGTCTGGAAAGTTGCCAGTGTTATTGTTGGTAATGTTATGGATCCACCGACTGAACAGCCTACCCATTGCAACTGCAGGATGCTTTCAGGCCGAGAATGAGACGCCTCAAAATGGAATTAAAGTTATGCAGTGGAACTTATGCAATGACAGTGCTGGTGACAAGTACCAACATTCTGGCCATCTGATACCTAGCCAATGCTGGTCTATATTCACTGAGCATCCAGGTTACCATGGCCTGACACAAAATGAAAGAATTAAATGCCTTTCTAGTTCTAAAATCATAGGCTCTGATCATTTGACCGTGCACATTTTATGGATAAAATGGGCTTAATTTGATTGATGTGTACTGAAACAGTACAACCATACAAACTGACTTGAGTGGACACATATCCAAAGAGATGCCTCTGTAATGCAAGGAACGCTGGTAATATTTGATCACAAGATGCAATCTGATCTTAGCACAATAATTCAATATATATTAGTATAAGTTTATGTCAGGAAGGGAACATTACAAATCAAACTACATTTTCTTACCTAACCAAGGTTTAAGATTACGGTGTAACGGTGTTACGGTGTGAGTAAATGCACTGCTCTTGTGTGAGAAGCAGATTGATTGAATGCAGTAGTGGTTCCCACCCTGGGATGTGTGGATTTCTTGAGTCAGCTGTAGCGTTTATAAAGGGCTCTATGAGGTTTTAATAATATTTAGAGTTTAGGAGTAAATTCACAATAAAAAGTAAAAAAGCCTGATTCTTCCTGAATTCCTGGAATGTCTGCCCCAAATTAGACAAGTGGGAGTTAGTGTGTATCAGCAAATTCAAGAGAGTTTTGCCTGTTATCAAATCAAGGAAATGTTTATTGAATATTGCTATGTAAATAATGCAATGCTGATTTTAAATTGTTTTAAGGATGTAATATTTCTTAACAGGGTACATGAAATGGCAAATCACTCCACTGCCATTACAACCAACAGTTAAATATTCTTGAATGCATGAATGACTAAATATATCCAATTTACATGCATATTATAAGTAATTCAGCTCAGCCAACACAATCAAACATACCATTTTATAGAAAATGGATAAGAAAGTAGTATGAATCCAGAATTAATTTCAGGATAAATAAAAAAATAAATCCTAAATTAGAAAGCAACGATGTGAAGAATGTCCCAAATTCCTTTGCTCTCAATATAAGTTCATAAGTTCTGGGAGCAGAATTAGGCCAATTGGCCCATCAAGTCTACTCTGCCATTCAATCATGGCAGCTCTATCTTTTCCTCTCAATCCCATTCTCCTGCCTTCACCCCATAACCCCTGATGCCCGTACTAATCACGAACCTGTGAATCTCCGCCTTAAAAATATCCGTTGACTTGGCCTCCACAACCGTCTGTGGCGATAAATTCCACAGATTCACCATCCTCTGGCTAAATATATGAGTTTACTTATTCTTTGAGCATAAGATAAGAGCTCACAAGTTTATTTAAAGCAAGTTGTCCAGACAGTCACTTCGTTTAGAGTTGTGGATCAGAAAGCGTGAGAGATGAACACATTTCTCTGTCCTGCTTTATTCATGTGAGAATGGGATTTCAGAAAGTATCTTTTAATATGGGCATCCCAAACATCCCCAAAGACGGAAATAGAATGAATTAGTAAGTAGCTCTATCAGTTGTCAGCACCATTAACATGATTTTGATGAAAGGTCATCAACCTGAAACATTACTCCATTTCTTTCTTCACAGCTGCAGCCTGATCTGCTAAATATTTGCAGCATTTTCTGTTTTTATTTAAAACATAAAGCATTTGCACTTAATTGTTAACTTTTCTCTCTACTTGTGTATCATGAAACATTTGTTATTAATGTTCTGTTTTATTTAATAATTTGCTCACCAGTTCAAAGTGACAGCTAGCTTGGCCCAGCTTGCTGGATAATCTTGAGAGAATTTTACCTCAGAATAATATTTCGACATAAATAATTCAACTCAGTCAAAACAAGCAGTACAAGCACAGTTTGCTGGAGAAAGGGAGAAAAAAATAATTTGGCTCATGTGTTATGACTTATTTTCAGGGTAAATAAAAGATGAACCCACAGATTAGCAGCCAAAGAATGTTAGAATTGTCAGAATTTGACAAAATTCTTAGGAGTCTCATATTTGGTGCTTTAAATTATCTAGAATTTACAGTTTGATGAACTGCAGTTATTTTCGGCAACATATTCATGTATTTCAGTATTTCAATATTTTCACCGCGGGACGTGAATTATTTGGCGTGGTTATATTTTTAATCATTTGGCAATCATTTAATGTTTTTTTATTTTTAAATAATAATAATTTTGACATTTATGTTATCTGCCTCTGATCTGCCAGTGATCCACAGTCCATTAGAGGCTCCAATCCGTGATAAGGAGGTGGATGGCTGCTAAAGTTGGCGCAGCCAGAGGATGAATGTGGGAGGATGTCTGTGAAGTATGGCTTGTATCAAGTGCAGACCAGACAAATCACTCCAAAAGTTCCAGGTTGGGGAAGGAGATAGGTTGAGATGTTTGTCCTTACTGATCCATGTATTTCTGATTGAGTTGACGTAGTTGTCTCAAAGAAAAACGGAATTTCGAATTAAAGAGGCAAAATCTGCTCACCTTACTGATAACTATATTTTGTGGGGATATGTCAGAACTACCCAGTATATCTGCAGTCCAAATATCTGAGGGGTCCCCACTCAGAGCCAATACAGAGGTAAACTTGGCAAGGACACAGTATTTCTTCCAGCACCCACTGGAAGAAATACTTCTTGCAATCTTTTTTTTTTAACATAAATTATCCTTGACCCTATCCCACGGTATATTATCTGGAATCGCCTTTGACCAACAGCAAGTTCAAAAAGCCAAATGCGAACTGAGAGTGAACAGCGCCTCAGGAGCAGACGATATTCCTGCTGACTCTAAAATGTGGGGGAGAGGATATTCAACCAGGAATTCACAACCTAATCTCCTCTGCAAGGGAAAAGAAGGTCCTGTAAAGATACCTTAGAGACACCATAATCCTGATCATTCTCCACAAAGGACACAAATCCAATTGCATATTGAGAGAAAGGATTCCCTGCTATCAGCTGGGGGCAAAGTCATCAACAGACGGCCTAGCAACCATCTTGTCCCATTAATCAAAGAGCTGTTACCTGAACCACACTGATTCTGACCATTTAGAAGTGCAGGAACACAATATACCAGATCAACAACTTATGTTTCTGCTGCATCTTCAATTCCCTCAATCCATTTTAATGGTGCAGTGTCAAAACATTTGGGTTACTGAAGGAAGAATTGAAGGTGTGTTTTGAAGTAGGTTGGAGGGGTTGAAATCCAGACAAAGGATTTTTAGAGCTGGGTAACCATCAGTAGTAATGCAGTTAAATATGCACAGTGGCACAGCTGGTACAGCTGCTTCACTGCACCAGAGCCTCTGGTTTGATCCCCAACTCGGGTGCTCTCAGTGTGGAGTTTGCATGTTCTCCATGTGATTGCATGGATTTCCTCCGAGTACTCTGATCTCCTCCCAAAGATGTATGGGTTTGTAAGATAATTGACCTCTGTAAAATTGCCCCAAGTGTGTAGGAAATGAATGTGTAAATAGGATAACATAGAAATTGTGTGAATGGGTGTTCAATGGTCGGTGTGGACTCGATGGACCAAAGGGCTGTTCCCATGCTGTATCTCCAAACTAAACTAAACAATGAAAAGGGGGAAAGGATAAGAGGAGTGTAGTAAGCAAAGTGACATACAGTGGGATAGAATTACATGCATGGGGCCAAGGCTTTTGAGGGAATTTATTGCAAGGGTGAGAATTAAAAAATGAAGACATTGATTATCCCAGACCAGGTGTAGGTCAGGAAACATAGAAACATAAAAACATAGAAACATAGAAAATAGCTGCAGGAGGCCATTCGGCCCTTTGAGCAGGCACTGCCATTCATTGTGATCATGGCTAATCATCCCCAATCAAAAACCCGTGCCTGCCTTCTCCGCATATCCCTCGATCCCACTAGCCCCTAGAGCTCTATCTAACTCTCTCTTGCATCCATCCAGTGATTTGGCCTCCACTGCCCTCTGTGGCAGGGAATTTTGATTCTTAATGGGTTGACAGTGGATGTGCAATGGAAGGTATTTAAAGACTGCATGGATGAAGTACAAAAATTGTTCATACCAGTTTGGCAAAAGAATAAATCGGGGAAGGTGGTGCATCCATGGATAACAAGGGAAATCAGGGATAGTATAAAAACAAAAGATGAGGCATACAAATTTGCCAGAAAAAGCAGCCTACCGGAGGACTGGGAGAAATTCAGAATCCAGCAGAGGAGGACAAAGGGCTTAATTAGGAAAGGGAAAATAGATTATGAAAGGAAACTGGCAGGGAACATAAAAACTGACTGCAAAAGTTTTTATAGATATGTGAAGAGAAAGAGACTAGTTAAAACAAATGTTGGTCCCTTGCAGTCAGAAACAGGTGAATTGATCATGGGGAACAAGGACATGGCAGACCAATTGAATAACTACTTTGGTTCTGTCTTCACTAAGGAAGACATAAATAATCTGCCGGAAATAGCAGTGGAACGGGGGTCAAATAAGATGGAGGAACTGAGTGAAATCCAGGTTAGCCGGGAGGTTAATTTTTCAAAATTCCTTAGATTCTGGAGTAGTTCCTGAGGATTGGAGGGTAGCTAATGTAACCCCACTTTTTAAAAAAGGAGGGAGAGAGAAAGCAGGGAATTACAGACATCTAACATCGGTAGTGGGGAAACTGCTAGAGTCAGTTATTAAAGATGGGATAGCAGCGCATTTGGAAAGTGGTGAAATCATTGGACAAAGTCAGCATGGATTTACGAAAGGTAAATCATGTCTGACAAATCTGATAGAATTTTTTGAGGATGTAACTAGTAGAGTGGATAAGGGAGAACCAGTGGATGTGTTATATCTAGACTTTCAGAAGGCTTTCGGCAAGGTCCCGCATAAGAGATTAGCATACAAACTTAAAGCACATGGTATTGGGCGTTCAGTATTGATGTGAATAGAGAACTGGCTAGCAGACAGGAGGCAAAGGGTAGGAGTAAACGGGTCCTTTTCAGAATGGCAGGCAGTGACTAGTGGGGTGCAGTAAGGCTCAGTGCTGGGACCCCAGCTATTTACAATATATATTAATGATTTGGACGAGGGAATTCAATGCAACATCTCCAAATTTGCAGATGACACCAAGCTGGGGGGTATAGTTAGGTGTGAGGAGGATGCTTGGAGGCTGCAGGGTGATTTGGATAGGCTGAGTGAATGGGCAGATGCATGGCAGATGCAGTATAATGTGGATAAATGTGAGGTTATCCACTTTGGTGGCAAAAACATGAGGGTAGACTATTATCTGAATGGTGGCAGATTAGGAAAAGGGGAGATGCAACGACACCTGGGTGTCATGGTACACCAGTCATTGAAAGTAGGCATGCAGGTGCAGCAGGCAGTGAAGAAAGCAAATGGTATGTTAGCATTCATAGCAAAAGGATTTGAGTATAGGAACAGGGAGGTTCTACTGCAGTTGTACAGGGTTTTGGTGAGGCCACACCTGGAGTATTGCGTACAGTTTTGGTCTCTAAATCTGAGGAAAGACATCCTTGCCATAGAGGGGGTACAGAGAAGATTCACCAGACTGATTCCTGGGATGTCAGGACTTTCATATGAGGAAAGATTGGATAGGCTCGGCTTGTACTCGCTGGAATTTAGAAGATTGAGGGGGGATCTTATAGAAACTTACAAAATTCTTAAGGGGTTGGACAAGCTAGATGCTGGAAGATTGTTCCCGATGTTGGGGGAGTCCAGAACAAGGGGTCACAGTCTAAGGATAAGGGGGAATTCCTTTAGGACCGAGATGAGGAAAACATTCTTTACACAGAGAGTGGTGATTCTCTGGAATTCTCTGCCACAGAAGGTAGTTGAGGCCAGTTCATTGGCTATATTTAAGAGGGCGTTAGATGTGGCAGTTGTGGCTAAAGGGATCAGGGTGTATTTAGAGAAGGCAGGTACGGGATACTGAGTTGGATGATCAGCCATGATCACATTGAATGGCGGTGCAGGCTCGAAGGGCCGAAAGGCCTACTCCTGCACCTATTTTTCTATGTTCTATGTTTCTATGAATTCCACAAATTCACAACTGCCTGGGTGAAAACGTTTTTTCTCACCTCAGTCTTAAATGGTCTCCCCTGTATTCTAACACTGTGGCCCCAGGTTCTGAATTTGCCCAACATTGGGAACATTTTTTCTGCATCTAGCTTGTCCAGTCCTTTTATAATTTTATATGTTTCTATAGATTCCCCCTCATCCTTCTAAACTCCAGTGAATACAAGCCTAGTCCTTTCAATCTTTCCTCATAAGACAGTCCCGCCACCCCAGGGATCAATCTCGTGAACCTATACTGCACTGCCTCAATCACAAGGATGTCCTTCCTCAAATTAGGAGACCAAAACTGTACACAATACTCCAAATGTGGTCTTACCAGAGCCCTGTTCAACTGCAGAAGAACCTCTTTACTCCTATACTGAAATCCTCTTGTTATGAAGGCAAACATTTCATTTGCTTTCTTCACTGCCTGCTGTACCTGCACACCATCCTTCAGTGACTGGTGTACCAGGACACCCAGGTCTTGTTGCACCTCCCCCTTACCTAACCTAACCCCATTGAGATAATAATCTGCCCACTTGTTTTTGCCACCAAAGTGGATAACCTCACATTTACCTATATTATATTGCATCTGACACGATCTGACCACTCGCTCAACCTGTCCAGGTCACCCTGCAACCTCTTAACATCCTCTTCACAGTTCACACGGCCACCCAGCTTTGTGTCATCCGCAAACTTGCAAGTGTTGCTCCTAATTCTCTCTTCCAAATCATTAATATATATGGTAAAGAGTTGCGGCCCCAACACCGAGCCTTGCGGCACACCACTCGCCACTGCCTGCGATTCTGAAAAGGATCCGTTCACTCCTACTCTTTGCGTCCTGTCTGTCAACCAATTTTCTATCCACGTCAACACCCTATCCCCAATACCATGTGCTCTAATTTTAGTCACCAGTCTCCTGTGCGGGATCTTATTGCCCGTTTTAGCTGTATATTTGCCCGTTTTGTTTCCTTCTCCTATGAAGGCTTTCTGAAAGGGTTTCTGAAAGTCTGAAGGCTTTATGAAGACTTTCTGAAAGTCAAGATACATTACATCCACTGGCTCCCCTTCATCCATTTTACTTGTCACATCCTCAAAAAATTCCAGAAGATTAGTCAAGCATGATTTTCCTAGCATTCGCTATCCTCCAATCCACAGGAACTGAAGTTTGGAAAATCTATTGAACATTGGAAAATGATCACCAATGCTTCCACTATTTCTAGAGCCACCTTCCTGAGGACCCTGGGGTGCAGACCATCAGGCCCAGGGGATTTATCATCCTTCAGTCCCATTAGCCTACCCAATACTATTTCTCGCCTAATGAACATTTCTTTCAGTTCCTCTACACCCTTAGATCCTCTGCCCTCCAGTACTTCTGGGAGATTGTTTGTGCCTTCCTTAGTGAAGACAGATCCGAAGTACCTATTCAACTCTTCTGCCATTTCCTTGTTCCCCATAATAATTTCATCCGTGTTGCCTTCAAGGGACTCACATTTGACTGCTATTCCTTTTCTCTTAACATATCTAAAGATGTTTTTACTGTCCTTCATTATATTCCTGGCCAGCTTCCCCTGATACTTCATCTTTTCAGCTCGTATTAAGTTTCCCAATCCTCTGGCTCCCGGCTACTCTTTGCTGTTTTATACATCTTTTCTTTTAGTTTTATTCTATCCCTAACTTCTTTTGTCAACCACAGTTTCCTCCTACTCCCCTTAGAATCTTTATTCCTTTTTGGAATGAAATGATCCTGCGTCTTCCAGATTATGCCCAGAAATTCATGCCATTGCTGTTCCACTGTCATTCCTGCTAGGATCCCTTTCCAGTCTACCTTGGCCAGCTCATCCCTCATGCCTTCATAGTCCCCTTTGTTCAATTGAAGGGGACTATTGTTCAACACATAAGGTGATAAATAATTTGGATTTAGTACAATATGAGTTATAGACAATTAGCAGCAGTACAATTGACCCCCGTTGACTTCAGGCAACCTTTGACTCATGACTTTGGGTGGCAGGGTGGCGTAGCGGTAGAGTTGCTGCCTTACAGCACCAGGGACCCGGGTTCAATCCTGACTAAGGGTGCTGTCTGTACGAAGCTTGTATGTTATTCCTGTGACCTGCAAGGGTTTTCTCTGGAATATCTGGTTTTCTCCCACACTCCAAAGACATACAGGTTAATTGGCTTGGTAAAATTGTAAATTGTCTCTAAAATTGTAAATTGTGTGTAGGATAGTGTTAATGTACGGGGATCGCTGGTTGGTGTGGACTCGGTGGGTCAAAGTGCCTGTTTCCATGCAGAATCTCTAAACTAAATTAAACTCCTCAAAATTGAGAAGGAGCTTTGGGAATGGTAATCTTGCCCATCCTGTGGGTACACACGAAGCCCCGTGGAAATGGCAGAAAGATTACACCACTTCACAAGCCACCCCACCTCTTGTGGAAGAGCCCACATTGGCCTCACCAACCACATCAGGATCAAGAAAACTGTTTGGAAGTTGATTCTGAGAGAGTCAAAAAACTAATATGAATTAGAACAGGGAAAAGGCGGCAGATTTGACCTGGATTCACCCCAATGGTCTGTAAACATGGAACTCTCAAAAATGAACAGTGTTGTGAGGAGGGCCCAGTGGGCAGCACAGTGGTGCAATGGCAGAGGTGCTGCCTTACAGCAGAGACCTGGGTTCGATCTTGATCAAGGGTGCTGTCTGTACAGAGTTTGTACGTTCTCCCAAGGTTTTCCCTGGGTGCTCTTGTTTCCTCTCACACTCCAAAGGTGTACAGATTTGTAGTTAATTTGGCTTTGGTAAAAATTGTAAATTGTCCCTGGTGTGTAGGAAAGTGCTAGTGTACAGTGATTGCTGTTCGGAGCGGACATGGTGGACCGATGGTCCTGTTTCTGTGCTGTATCTCTAAAACTAAAATACTAGAGCAGGGCCAGGATTTCGGTTAAATAACTATTGGTTAAATAATTGCCAGTGAGTCATTTGATCTTCATTAATAAGAATAGTTTTAGGCATATGTGCATTATTTACGCATTCCATTCCCCAGGCCCCCATCCTCTCATCTTCACCATGGACGTCCAGTCACTATACACCTACATGCCCCACCAGGATGGTCTCAAAGCCCTCCGGTATTTCCTCGACCAGAGGAGCAACCCATACCCTTCCACTGACACCCTCCTCCGCCTAGCAGAGTTGGTCCTTACCCTCAATAACTTCTCTTTTGACTCCTCCCATTTCCTCCAAACACAAGGCGTAGCTATGGGCACACGCATGGGCCCTAGCTACGCCTGCCTCTTTGTCGGGCACGTCGAACAATCTTTGTTCTCGGCGTACCAGGGCCCCACCCCCGACCATTACCTCCATTACATTGACGACTGCTTTGGTGTCACCTCCTGCACCCACGCACAACTGACTGACTTCATCCATTTCACCACCAACTTCTATCCGGCACTCAAATACACTTGGACCATTTCCGACATTTCCCTACCATTCCTTGACCTCACCATCTCTATTGCAGGTGATACACTCCTGACTGACATCCACTACAAACCAACTGACTCCCACAGCTACCTGGACTACTCTTCCTCCCACCCTGCTTCCTGTAAGGACTCTATCCCTTATTCCCAATTCCTCCGTCTACGCCGCATCTGCTCCCAGGATGAGGTGTTCCACACCAGGTCATCACAAATGTCCTCGTTCTTCAGAGAACGGGGTGTCCCCTCCCCCACTATAGATGAGGCTCGCACCAGAGTCTCCTCCATACCCCGCAACACTGCCCACTCTCCCCATTCCCCCACTCACAACAAGGGCCGAGTCCCCCTGGTCCTCACCTTTCACCCCACCAGCCAGTGCATACAACAGATAGCCCTCCGCCAGTTTCGCCACCTCCAGCGTGACCCCTCCACTCGACACATTTTCCCATCTCCCCCCCGTCTGCCTTCCGCAAAGACCGCTCCTTCCACAACTCCCTTGTCAATTCTTCCCTTCCCTCCCGCTCCCCCCCTTCCCCGGGCACTTTCCCTTGCAACCGCAAGAGATGCTACACTTGTCCCTTCGCCTCCCCCATCCACTCCTATCAGGGACCCAAGCAGTCATTCCAAGTCCGACAGAGGTTCACCTGCACCTCCTCCAACCTCATCTACTGCATCCGTTGCTCCAGATGCCAGCTGATCTACATCGGTGAGACCAAGCGGAGGCTGGGCGATCGTTTCGCCGAACACCTCCGCTCGGTCCGCAATAACCAACCCGACCTCCCGGTGGCTCAGCACTTCAACTCCCCCTCCCATTCCGTATCCGACCTCTCGGTCCTGGGCCTCCTCTACGGCCAGAGTGAGCAACACCGCAAGTTGGAGGAACAGCACCTCATATTCCGCTTGGAGAGTCTGCATCCTCTGGGCTTAAACATTGAATTTTCTCAATTCTGTTAACCCAGACTGCCTCCTCCCCCTCCCCACCTCTCCCTCAGCCCCCGGGCCCTGACATTCCTTCTCCATCTCCCCCCCCCCCCCCACCCAAGTCGCACTAGCTTCTCATTTTCACACTACAAATAGCTTACAATGGCCTGTTTCCTTTATCATCAATACTTTTTTGCATATCTTTCATTCATTGTTCTTTATCTCTCCACATCACTGTCTATATCTCTCGTTTCCCTGATCCCTGACCAGTCTGAAGAAGGGTCTCGACCCGAAACGTCGCCTATCTCCTTCGCTCCTTAGATGGTGCTGCACCCGCTGAGTTTCTCCAGCTTTTTGTGTAACCCTGTGCATTATTCAACTTGTTCAAGTTATTAAAATGTCTGAAGAAGGGTTTCGGCCCAAAACGTTGCCTATTTCCTTCGCTCCATAGATGCTGCTGCACCCGCTGAGTTTCTCCAGCATTTGTGTGTACCTTCAATTTTCCAGCATCTGCAGTTCCTTCTTAAACAAGTTATTAAAATGAATAATTTCAGTGAACCACACATATTTATTGGTCTCACAATTCAATAACAATAAAAACAAAGTAAAAATAACATGAAGTGAGTATATTAGCATCAGGAGTGTGTGTAACTTAAATTTATTATTGGTATAGTCATATAACTAGCATTGCCAAAGTAACATATTTGTGTTAATGTAACCCAGTTGGCCTTTGTCATACTGCCTCACCATATGAGGTATTATTGCCTCGAAAAAAATAAACAAGAACAAGGAAAATGTCAGCATTTTACTGGAATAATCCATAATTGCATCATGTGTTTAGGAATATTTTTTCAAAAAAGGGGTGCTGAGGAGGATAAAAACAAATAGAATGTCTTCAGGTTAGCAAGAATAAAAGTTAACAAATGAAGAATGGAGGTGAATCTTTGACCAAAACTTTGTTCTAAATGCCTGACTTTAACATCTTACTACATTTACAGTTCCAACCCAAAGACCAAGTTTTTGCTATTCACCATAGAGTAACTTAGATGTGTATGTTTTCCTGGAAATTCATCCCATTGATAATGCAGGATGTTTTGTAAAGTTCCATCAGCATTGAAATTTGCCTCCAAATTTAAATCTATTAAATTTCAGATGCTGAAAACGATGCACAAATGCGTTTAATGATGCGTTTGATGCTGCTGACAGACTACATTTCTGGACAATGTCATGTCCCTTGAGCTAGAAAAGATGTGCTCAGGTGGTGCATATGGAATGTACATGGTGTTCTTCAGTTGAGGGATAGATATAATCAAATAGTCTAATATCTTATTTACAACATGTATAGTTGCTCCCTTTGGTGGGTAAAATTCTGAGAAAATCTTCAGTGTATACTCGGAAGATGGTTTAGATTTAAGCTTCCATTTGTAAGGACATTTTGCAACCTTGCGTGGATTCTAGCAATACCAAGCAGCGATGCCTACTGCAGTTGGTGCACCCACTCCCTCCTTTCTTTTCCAGCTCTCTCCCCCCCCCCTCCCCGACTCCAATCAGTCTGAAGAAAGGTCCCGATCTCAAAGGTCATCTGTACATTTCTTCCATCAAAATTGCCTGACCCACTGATTTCTTCCAGTACTTTGTTTTTTGCTCATGAGTTTTACAACTATGAAACTAGACTATGCTGTAATACTGGCATTTAACTTCTGTAACTAAAAAGTGGAATTTGTCAATCTTGCAAAAAATATGGCACACATTCAAACCTCAACGAATCACCATTGGATTGGATTAAGGGGTGAGAGTTAGGAAATGGAAACAATTTGGATGTTTGGGGTGGTGGTGGGGGGGGGGGGGCAAATAGAAGTAAATACAAGAAAGACTAATTGATCATAAGTAAAATCAATCAATTTTAAATCAAATAATTTGGTCTGCTTATTAATAATATTACAGAAATGTAATTATTACCTCATTTTATTGTCATAAGTATATTAAATAAAAACCCTGATGTACCAGGAAGCCAGTGTATGTCATGAACCTGATATTCAGAAATGTTTGTATTTAACATTGCAAGGCAGATTAATGCAACACATTGCCTTAAGTAATTCTTCTGTTCAGATTCTTGAATTTGGGACAATATTATTCTCTTCACCATAGAGATGGCCTTGTTTCTTATTCCAACATGTATTTGTACTCGTTGAAAGAACTCGTTAAGATCCCTGGACAAATTACATAAACAAAGTATTTGTAATTAAAGCCTAGAAGTAAAATATTTTGGAACTGTATTTTGGTGAAAAAAATGGAGCCAATTGGCACATTCTGAAGAAGCTGTTCTGATATATCTCTGGGCACCTCATTAACATGAAATTGTTTCGAGACCTTTGGTTGAATTTAAAGAGACAGGATTATGTTCAGTGACTTGTCTGTAAAACTTACGAAAGAAGTGCAAGAAAATAGTAAGATTAAACGAGAAATTACTAGTTCGAAGTTTGATCCTTATTTTATGAGGAGTTACGTTGAGGGATTACGTGAAGAAGCCCCGCCAGGCGCATGCGCACCATACTTCAAAGCAGTGGCGTGAAAACACAGAAACATATATAGCCAAAGTAACATAGTAAGGCTTTAAGAAGACTAGAACTACCAGATGATCTCTTGGATTATGAGGGTGGGAGCGGAGGGCACGTAATCCCTCAACGTAACTCCTCATAAAATAAGGATCAAACTTCGAACTGGTAAATTCACGTTTAATCTTATTATTTTACTTCGTGAGTGACTACGTGAAGATTTCAAAGCTCTGTGTTTACATGCCGTAGATGCACTCCATATGACAATCTGCTTCGGTTGACACAGTAGTAAATAAATAATATATTGAACATTGCTTCAAATTATTCAATAACTGTTTTTAATAACAATAATAACAAAAATCAGTAATAACCCCTCTATCCCAGGAGGAAATTACAAACAATGATATAAACAAAGCAAATGAATTAAATGGAACCCAAAACAGCAAGCCCAAACCGTGGCACTGTCTGTACAGGTTTATCATAAAACTGTGAGAAAGTTGATTCTCTAGACCATCCTGCGGCCGCGAGGATTTGGTCTAGCGGCACGTCCTGAGTCTTCGCCACGGATGTGGAAGCCGCCCTGGTGGAGTGAGATTTAAACACATGAGTGTTGACTCCAGCACAATTGAGAACCTGTTTCAACCATTTAGAAATAGTTTGTACTGACACTCTTTTATATGGCTTTTTGTGACTAATGAGCAGTCCTGTCTCAGAACCCCGGAGACTCCTTGTTAACTCAAGATATTGCCTTAAGTGTTTAACTACACATAACATTTGGTCAACAGGATATGCTTTAAACGTCACCTTGGGTCCTGCCATTCCTGGCCTGCTTTGTTTGATTAAATCATAGACATAAAATGTAATGTCATCTACAGACAAATGCATACAATCTATTTGTAACAATTGTAATGTTTGTACACGTTGTGCTGAAACCAGCACCATTAGCATAACCACTTTCAGAGTTAATCTCTGCATAGACAACGACGTAATTGTAGCCCATTGCTGAAGCAGTGTGAGAACTATACTGATATCCCAGATTTCTATATATCTAGGTTTAGGAGGGTTTTTGTTAAAAATTCCTCTCATAAATCGGGATACTAACGGATGAGCCCAGATAGGCTGTTGTCCTGAGGACTGTCCTAAATAGGAGGACAAAGCACTCCAAACACTGTTAATCGCACTATAACTCAAGTGCTCATCAAAATGCAATTTAGCAAGGAACTCCAACACATCACTTATGCTTGCAGTATCATAAGATATATTTGATTGTACACAGAACATCTCCCATTTCTTTATATGAACCACATATTTTTTTTAGTACTATTCCGCCAGGCTGCAGTGATAACCACCATGATCCTGTTCGACAATCCAAGGCCTTGGAATGGTCTGTTCAGAACCTGCAGACCAACAAATTGATATGGTCATGTAATGGGTGACTTTCTCCTGTGACCGGATGCACCAACAAATTACTGCAGCTGGGAACCATCATGAATGGCTGAGCCATCATTCTGAGTACCAATGGGAACCATGGTTGTGTTGGCCAATCTGGGACCACCAAAATGCCTGCGGCGGAGTCACGCTCTATTTTGGTTAGACATTTTGTAATCAGACAAAATGGAGGGAAAGCATAAAAGAATGAGTGCCCCCAATGTAACGAAAATGCATCCACAGCTACTGCTCCTGGATCTGGCTCCCATGAAACATATTTAGACAACTGGTGATTCAGTCTGGATGCAAACAGATCAATATCTGGCAACCCAAATCGAGTGACAATTGTTTGAAAAACTTTAGAATTCAACATCCATTCTATATTGTCATTAAATTTTTATGACCTTTGGTCTGCCACCACATTGTCTACCCCTGGCAGATAGATGGCCAAAACCCAAATGTTTATTGAAATACACCAATGCCATATGAGATTAGCCATGCTATCACATGAAACTGATCTTGCTCCTCCCATATGATCAATATACGCCACTGCCATGGTGTTATCAATCTGGAGTTGAACGTGTAAATTATTCATTGTGGAGCAATATGCCTTTAACCCATAAAATGCCTCCAATAATTCCAAATAATTTATCCCTTGTGTGTGTAGAATCAAACCTTCTTGTTCATTCCATCTACCTCCACAGCTGGACTCAATGTCCGTAGCCCCCCATCCGAGAGCACTCACATCAGTCTGTAAAATCATTGAAGGTTCCTGCACCAAAATGTTATTGGTAGCTTGACTGACATTAACAATCCACCACTGCAATTCTGCTAGAGCTGTGGTTGGTAACTGTATAACCCGATCAAAATGGCCTGCATGCTCTTTTAGTGCTTGGTCTCTTGCTCTTTGCAAATGTTGATAATGCAAAGGACCAAACTGTACTGCAGGGAAAGCTGCTACCAATTTCCCAATGACCTTGGTGACTTCTCGGATGGAGGGATAAAGTTTTCGTGTGAGACAAGTACAGACCTCAGCAATATCCACAACCTTGGCTGCTGGTAATGTTACTGTCATATCAACTGAATCAATAAGAAATCCCAAATACTGAATATATTGGGTTGGCTGTAATATAGACTTAGTTGGATGGACCAAAAATCCTAATGATTCAAACACATTTTAGGTTACTGCAACCAACTTCTCAGCTGACTCTTTAGTGTTGCTGATAAATAAGACATCATCTAAATAAGCTATGACAATGTGATTATGGGCCCTCAATAGCCCCATCACAGGTTTTAAAAATTTTGTAAATAGCCTAGGTGCTGAACTTAATCCATTAGACAATGCTTTGTAGTGCTACAGCTGTCCCATCCAATTAAACTTCAAGTACCTGCAATAATGAGCATGAATTGGCACTGAATAATACGCATCTTGCATATCAATAGTTGCCATATAACAACCTTGTGAGACCAGCTGTTTTGCAGTAACGAAGGTGTCCATTTTAAAATGTCTATAGAGAACTGAAGAATTTAAGTGAGTGAGGTCCAGAATTACTCTACAACCCCCATCTTTCTTAGGTCTGGGGAATATATTAGACACAAATTGTTGAGAATGAGTAATGGCTTGCTGAATCACTCCTTTTTTACACAAATTCTTAATCTCTTTGTTAACCTGTTCAGTCTCTGGATTAGAAAACGTCAACATTTTATTTGGCTTGTGCTGCTGAGGTGGATCTATCCCTGAGATAAACTCAATAGTAGAACCTGACACAGTATTTAGTATAAACATATCAGATGTATTACAACACCATTCATTGTAAAACAATTGTAATCTATCTCCAATAGGAGGTTGTGCATCAGAACCTTTAACAAAAGTTCCCTGTACCTCTGCAGTTGGCCTGTAAGCCTGCTGTCTGCTCATATTGGGGTTGAAGCCGCTTTGTCTTGGTGGGTAACCTTGTTGCCCCACTGGCCTCCCCCTGCTCGGTCCAGCACCTGGATCCGATCTTCGGTACACAAACCCAGGTTTGCGAATAGGTGGCCGTGATGTGTTAGGCTTCATCAAACCAATTGTTTTTGCCTAATCATTAATATCACGTATTTGTTTGACAAGGTCTGTTCCAAACAGGAACTCAGGCATTTGAATATTTGTCGCCTTACACAATGCAGCACATTTTTGATTAAGAGTTGGCCTGATGGCAATTTTTCTAATACAATTTACTTCAAAAAATGCTTGCATAACAGAGCCAACATATCTTTTTGTGTCTGATTTATCATGGTCCCTTTGACCATGGTGCCAAATGCAGTAATTGCTGCAGCCACCAGTTGGAGGACGTGTTGATGTCGAACCTCCTGTCCTCTCATAGAAGGACTCATGGGTGCCCAAATAGCTGGGTTCACTGTAGGCACTTTCAATGATGCACAATTGACAGGTGTTTTGTACTTGTTGGGAGTCTCTTGCATTATAGCTTGCTGGAGCTGGTGAGACACTAAATAACTAACGTTGTTGGCAAGGTTCTCATCCATTGCCTCCACAGTCCCCTCCGGAATAGCAAAACTCATTGCAATATCTGGGACACCCGGAGCGTGGCTCTTGTGCTCTGGTGTTTGCACATAAGCAGGGACACCAGACATGGGGTCAGCTGCATCCTGCCCCGCTTCTTCCAAGTCATATATTAGGGAGGCATCCTCCAGTCCTAAACAAGGCACTGGAAGGAAATCCCCTTGCTGATAGTCCACATATTCCTCTTGATATGGGCCTTGTTGAACAGCTGCCTGGGGAATCACTGGGTCCTTAGACCCTTGTTTTATCAGCGTTTGGAGCATCTTCTCCATATTCTACATCCTCCCCCACATTCTTTTATTATCTGGAGGGGAGTCACATTCTTCTTCAGACTCGTCTGACAACATGGGTCTAATAGATTTTCCTTTTGCCTTTCTATGGCTGTCGGTGGCCTCAGCCTCCTGAGTAACTGGAACTGGTGTGGAAAGTTCACTTTCTAATGAAACTGCTGTCGGTAAAACGGTACCCGGTATTGGAACCGACGTTGCCGTGCTAATCTCCCGACCCGATCGATTTAGTGAATCCGTGGACCCACGCTTAGAGCGAACTCTCCTACCTGACCGCTCCATACCACCAACTCCTGCTCTCCCTCCTGACAGACAGAATAAAAATAATCCAAAGGAGTCTGTGGGTAATTTCTGGAAGCATTCTAACTAATTCCTCTCCAAATCTGAGAGATTGTGGTTAACCATGACCATTATCTAGGAAACTTCAACTAATCATTAATGCATTTCGTTGTCTCTGTACTGTACACTGACAATGACAATTAAAATTGAATCTGAATCTGAATCTGAATCATTACTCCACCTGGCCACTCACTTCTTAAAAGATTCCAGTATACATGTAACTATTAATGGCAGCTACAGCACATTAACAGTGTAACAAAACATTTATTACTGTACCTTTGTTCTCTCATAACTACCTATCCATGCCGTCAGAACAAAGTCAATTAAATCTATCCTTTACGTTAAAAGACACAAAGTGCTGGAGTAACTCAATGGGTCCGGCAGCATCTCTGGAGAACATGGATACAGTAAGTGACGCTTCTGGTAGGGACCTAACTTGAGTCTGAAGAAGGGTCCTGACCCAAAATGTCAGTCTAGTGAAGTGTCCCAACTTGAAGTGTTAGATATCCATGTTCTCCAGAGTTGCTGTCCGATCCAATGGTTCCTCCGGTACTCTGTGTCTTTTTTTGCAAACCAGTGCCTGCAATTCCTTGTTTCTACTCTCTATCTTTTAAGTTATTGTTCAGAGCACAATTACATTTCACTGTCCACTGCACAGATATCGGATTGATTTTGTAACTCCCCCTCTCCCGACACTGACCTCTCTGTCCTGGGCCTCCTTCATTGTCCGAGTGAGGCCCAATGCAAATTGAAGGAACAGCACCTCATATTTTGCTTGGGCAGCTTACACCCCAACCGTATGAACATTGACTTCTCTAATTTCAAGTAGCCCTTGCTTTCCCTCTCTCTCCATCCCCTTCCCAGTTCTCTGACCAGTGGTATTGTCTCCGACTTAATTTTATCTCTGTTTGCTTTGTTGTTACCTTCTCCCAACTAACAATGATCTATTCTGCATTTTCCTTAATCTCCATTCCCTTTGTCAAATGTTCACATCTTACACTTCTTTATCTATACACTTCCTTATCTATGTACTGCCCACTTCCCCATCACCCATTCCTTCTCTCCAGAGATGCTGCCTGTCCTGCTGAATTACTCCAGCATTTTGTGTCTATCTTTGATTTAAACCAACACCTGCAATTCCTTCCTCTACATATACCTACATATACATATACAAACAATGATGTTGCAAATGTAGTTTAGAGCTTATTTAGGGAGGAAGCTGCTCCTGAACACGACATCACATTGTTATGGAGCAGTCCTATTCCAGGGAAAATAGCACTTTCTTATGTCATTTTGCAAATATAAATAGAGTCCTGGTGCCCTGACTTTATAACCACTCCGTACAATGCTTTTGTTATGACTGTGAACTTGTAACGGAAATTAATGCAAACCAACAGTGGGTCAGAAGGAAATTATCAACAGCCAAAAACCCCGAATATTTGGCTTCTTCTTCAAACATAGGAAATACTCCGGATGAATATGTTTAGGAAGTAGAGTGCACAACGACACATATTGAATTAAATTATTGTCAATCATTGTTTAAGATAAATCTGAAAAGATGTAGTTTATGAATGCTCTAGTTGGTGCTGCCTTGGCATCTTATGATATATCTTACAAGATTGAAATATTTTAGCTGATTTCTATGATTAGCCTGATTTTTATGATTAAACTATGAAGTAGCCTGATTTTTATGACATTTTTAAGTGGAATATTTCAGGTTGCTATTTAACCAGGAGGTTTATATGATATTTCAAACCTCAGACCCAAGTTTAAGATATATTGATGATGCCCTGGAATTAAATTAAAGCCCATTAAAATCGAGGCATGAAATAATTTCCTGGAATACGATAATCTCATTTGTTTTACTATATTAAATATCTGGATAAATTCCAATTGCAAAATTGATCGGTCCGAAGCTTCAATGAGTGAATCCAAAGGATCGAAAGAATGTGCATATTGTGCATGAGATCAATAATTCATTATTTAAATCAATCACTGATATCTATGTCTTCAAGCATAAATAATTGTATTAAAACAGAACATAATTCTGTGTGATTTATAAAAATATGTAGGTTCTCTGATATGAAGTGTGCTTTCATAACAGGGATCACTGTGCACATCTGTGCTCCCAATGTGGTCTATATTTTTTACTTCACTGCCTGGAAAGTAGGCGTGGTCCAGCAGGGAAGGTCACAAGACCCTTATAAAGCCTGCCTGAGTTTCATTCTAGTGAAATGAGTAATGGAAATCCAATGGTTCCCAAAGGTAAATGTACAATTTTGTTAATTTAGAATGTCTGCACCTTGCAGAGCACATTGACAATGAATTGATCATAATCCTGCTTGTGGTGGCCACCAAATCACTCAGATTAATGACTTCTGCCACCTGGAGGACAACAGAATAATCTGCGAGGTTCCCACTCATCTGCCTCCATCACCAGCAGGCATGCACAATTATAAACTGGAGAAGGCTATTCAGCCCTTTGAACCCATTCAGCTATTCAATATTATCAGGGCTAATCTTTTATCTTTGTGTTAACATCCTGTAATGACCCTTATGCCCACTGAATCCCTAACACCCAGAAATCAAAATCGCTCCCGAATACACTCACGGACTCTCTCCACACACTCAGTGAAACGATCTCAAAGTTATCAAGCTAAATGGAATATTTTTTTCAATTCTAAGTTGAGGAAGTTCCTCCAAGCTTTTCCCCGCTTCACACAATACTTCCCCAGCTACGCTTTCATACTGGTCCATGACTAAAGTTCGCTAGATTCTTATTCTGGACCATCCCCTATAAAGCTCTCAACAATTATCTTGCACAACCTGGAATTGGTTGTCCACTAAACATTTCACATCCCCTGACTTAGACAGGTGCATAGATAGGAAAGGTTTAGAGGGCTATGGGCCAAACACCAACAGGTGGGACTAGTGTGGATGAGGATTTATTAGTCGGCCTGGGCAAGTTATGCTGTAGGGCCTCTTTCCACGCTCTATGACTCTGTGACTCTTTAACATTCTTCCTACAATGGGGCTAGCAGATCTTCTACAATGAAATGTATCGCAAACCTAAAGCTTCCACCCGGATCAAACGGGATTTATACCCAAACGACAATCATTTAATAACTTGAGAAGGCTTTTCAATATAATGTACTCTTACAAAGAGGACATTGAAAATGTTTCAGTCGTTGCGTTGGATGCGGAGAAGGCACTTGATCAGGTAGAATGGCAGTATTTATATAAGGTACTCCAAAAATTTAATACGTGAGAGAATTTTATTAGATGGGTTAAATTACTTTATGATAAATCTACGGTAAGAATATTAACTAATAATATGTTATCTCCAAAATTTTATTTATCAAGGGGCAATAGACTGGGATGTGCCTTATCACCATCGCTATTTGCCCTTATGACAGAACCGCTGGCTGAAAGGATTATAAATCATCCAAATATTCACGGATATAATACTAAGGACTCAAAGAATAAAATTTAATTAGATGCTGACGATATTCTTTTATATATTACTAATACACAAACGAGTATCCCCACCTTATTAAGACTAATCAAAGAATTTGGTTATTTTTCAGGATATAGAATAAATTGGAATAAAAGCAAAATTATGTCTTTGAAACCACAGGATGCGAGACACTTATTAAAGTTTCCTTTCAAAATTGCAACAGAAAAATTCAAGTATTTGGGTATTCAAATTACGAGAAGACACAAATCATTATTTAGTGCCAATTTTATGCCACTATTAAATAAGCTGAATGTTATGATTACATTTTGGAAAAAGCTACCGCTCTCATTGATAGGTAGAATTAATGCTATAAAAATTGCTTTCTTACCACAATTAATATATTTGTTTCAAGCGATCCCAATATATATTCCAAAATTTTTTTTCAAAAAACTAGATTCTAATATCACTAATTTTTATGGGATTATAGAGCACACAGAATTCAATGAAAGCATCTGTGTAAACCTAAAGAAGTTGGGGGTTTATCATTACCTAACTTTACGTATTACTACTGGGCAGTGCATATAGAGAACATAATGTACTGGTTGGATAACTACACTCACGAGTCGGAGTGGATAAGAATGGAGAGAGAGGAGTGTTTCCCGCATGATATAGGAACGATCTTGTTCTCACCAATAATATTGAATAATATAATATATAAGAAGAACCCAGTTATTCACAATACAATAAGAATTTGGAAACAAATAAAATTATCCTTGAAATTAAATAATCTATCATTATTAACCCCAATATTGAATAATCCTGCATTCAAACCATCTCTTATCGACAAAACATATACACATTGGGATAGACTGGGAATTAGGAAAGTAGGAGATATGTATGAATTGGGTAAATTGTTATCATTTCAACAATTAAAATCAAAATGTAAACTGAATGATAATCAATATTTTAAATATATACAGATATGGGAATTTATGAAGAAATATATAAATAGATTTCAAACTATATTTTTAGACCCTTTAGAAGAAGCAATGAATATTAAGCCAGATTCACAAAAAATAATATCATATTTTTATAATAGTATATTAAATAGAGAATTACCCTCAACAGAGGCACTAAGAGAAGATTGGGAACATGAACTAATGATAAAGATTCCGAACAATAGATGGGAAAAGTATCTGATGAACACACATAATTGTTCCATTAATCTAATTCAATTTAAATTATTACATAGACTATATTATTCAAAAACGAGGTTGAATAGATTCTACTCAAATGTTTCTCCTAGATGCGATAAATGTTTGTTTCAAAATACCAATATAATACATTCATTTTTAGGATGTATAAAGTTGAATAAATTTGGAGCGATATATTTGATATATTTACAAAGCTCTTCAAGTCAAGAATAGAACCAAATACGGAATGGATTATATTTGGAATAATAGTAGAAGATATCAAGTAAAACAAAGACCAAAAAGTATTCTTTAATTATGGATTAATAATTGGAAAGAAATTGATACTTAAATTTTGGAAAAATACAGCTATACCAACCACTAAAACGTGGATTAGTAATATGACGGACATAGCTCACCTTGAAGAAATGAGACTCCGCCTAATAGATAAATATGACCAATTCTTAAGGAGTTTGTCCCCTTTCATCGACTTTTTGGAATCATGTGATGCAGCAGTACCGTAACGATTACTGATTTCAAGTCAGGTCATGGGTAGAATTACATCTCCGAACAAAGATTTGAAGATTTTCTTCTTTAAGGGTCTTTTTCTCCTATTTCTACTTTCTACTTTTTCTTTTCTAATATACACACTTCATGTTTTTCTATTTTCTACTATCTATTTTTCCTCTTTTTCTTCTCTCTATTTCTTGTCTTTTTTTAATTTCCTTTTCAAAAACATAAAACTAGAGGTTGTACATAGAATGTATTACGTTATGACATAGTTGGCACCTAAAATTAGGTGCCACTGTATTGTTTTGTACTGTATTAACTTCTAATAAAATACAAACCAAAAAAAAACAACCTGAAGCTTCCATGAGGCTCACAACTTTTGAAAAGTGTTGTGTTCCAGATAGACACAAAAAGCTGGTGTAACTCAATGGGACAGGCAGCATATCTGGAGAGAAGGAATGGGTAATGTTTTGGGTCGAGACCCCTCTGAAGAGTTACGAGCCTCATGGAAACTTTAGGTTTACGATTTTGATTTCTGAAGAAGGGTCGCGACCCAAAACGTCACCCATTCCTTCTCTCCAGAGATGCTGCCTGCCCCGCTGAGATACTCTAGCTTTTTGTGCCCATCTTCAGTTTAAGGCAGCATCTCCAGTTCCTTCCTACACATGTTCAATATTGATACCTTTCCAAACTCGCAGATGGTTTATTTTATCCAATGTGAGAGTAAGAAACAAAGCAATGTTCCCTAGAGGGTCTAATCAGTCAAAGAGCCTCACATTGTCGAATTGTTTGAGTTGCCATCTTTGTGAGTTTTGGATTTAATTGCGATTCAAACGCTATTTCTAAATGGATATGTTGCCAGTTGCCTCGATTATCCTCCTTATTCTCACACAGGAGATAGTAATTCCCTGGGGAATAGGAGGACGCTGCATAGTGCATGTGCTTCCCGCTGCAGTCAAATGGCCAGGCAAGGCTCAAATGTGAGCAGTTTGCAATGGAGGCCTGAATTATCCCAGCGGGAAAAAAAGTAATTTAAGTCTGTGACAAATATGCCAGGCGTATGGTTACAATCAAAATAAGTATTCAGCAGTGATCCACTGAAGGGTAATGTCACCACAACCGGGACTCCACCCTGTGGGTATGCAGGGATAATTTTATGTTAAGGTAGCTTTAAAAAGCATTTGAGGGATTTATAACAAGCAGTAGTCTCTACCCTAAATGTGTCATATGAATCAGATTAGAAATGAGTCATGTAATACAGAGAGAGATATCTGCTACATGACAAACACCTTGTGTCTTATTTACAGAAAGTTATTGTAGAATTATAAAACATTTTAGATGAAAGAAACTCCTGAAGTGAATGTTGCAGGATAGATTAAATAAAATACTGAAAACAATATTTGCTGAAGATATTATACATCCATCTTCTGTTAGTCAGTTGCACAAACAACAACATATTGGAGTATCCATGGACATGGTTAATTTGCTCTTCCAGAACAACCTAATAAGTGTCTGCACAAGTGATTATCAGCAAACATCAAATATCCAGCATTAGAACTGTGTGACAAGGAATAAGGATAGATGTGTAGGAAGGAACTGTTTACACTGAAAAATGACATGAAATACTGGCATAACTCAGAAAGACTGGCAGCATCTCTGGATAGAAGGAATGAATGACGATTCAGGTCGAGACCCTTCTTCAGAGTAAGGATAGATAACATGGTTTCTGATTGACAGCATTTGATCAACAGGAATTTTTATTGGCTCCTTGATTTTTTTTCTGCAAACAGTAATAATTTTAGGGTAGAGTCGTGCGTCCAGGTTTACAGAGTGAATACTGTTTGATTTTTAGCAAGTAAATGCATTAGATCAACATCTAGTTCACTCTCTGGATGATTCAGGGTTAGAGATGGAAAGGTTGCTAACTCGGGTAGTCACATTCCTGATGCTTTGATTGCATGCCATTAACTGGATACCGTATTCTTCCTCATGGAATCAACACTTATCCCATATAGGTAGCGCTATCGACTATATGATGGAATTCCATAAGGCCATTATTGTTCTGTTCAAAAATCGTCTTTATGCCTTCCTTGATTCTTGTGCTAAGAATCTAGTCTGTGTCCCTCTGATCATCATTTTCCCTCCAGTGGAACCAAGAAGTAAATAGAAAACTGAATAAATTCATTGATGTGAGCAGATTCGCCTGGAGAAAACCCCTAAAAGCTCTGGGAAGCACTAACGCTTCCTCTATGAGGGTGGATCTCTGAAAACATTTCTTAATATTTTTCGGGAAAGAGATGTGTGTTTATAAATGCCCCAAGTAGTGGTTCTCCATAAGTGTTATACTCCACGAAAAGATGACTGGGAAGATGTAATGTTGTACAGTTATAAAGCAATGAACTCAGTAAGAAATGCATGTTATATTTTATATTTCTAACTGACCAAAGATTTATAGTGAGATTAAATATGAAAGCTGATGTCTGGAACTGAACTGGACATGCTACCATTGTTAAATAAGTAAGTAAGTAAGTAAGTAAGTAAGTAGGTTTATTGGCCAAGTATTCACATACAATGAATATGCCTTGGTGCTCCACCCACAAGTATCAACATGACATACAGTGACAGTTACGAATGACTCAGAAAACATTAAACATTAATAATAATAAAAAATTAATGATAAAACGCCATTGATCAAGCATGTGAACCAACAAAAAAAACAGATCAAAGGGAGGCTACCGATTTTTGGCTGTTGAGTAGAGCAACTACGCGTGGATAAAAACTGTTTTATGTCTGGCTGTGGCAGCTTTGACAATCCGGAGTCGCCTTCCAGAGGGAAGTGATTCAACGAGTTTGTGGCCAGGGTCAGAGATGATCTTGCCCGCTCCCTTCCTGGACCTTGCAGTGTACAGTTCATCAATGGAGGGAAGATTGTAGCCAATAACCTTTTCTGCTGATTGGACGATTTGCTGCAGCATCCAGGTGTTGTGCTTGGTGGCTGAGCCAAACCAGACCAGGATGGAGAAGTTGAGAACAGATTCTATGATGGCCATGTAGAATTGGACCTTCATTGCCTGTGGCAGATTGTGCTTCCTCAGCTGCTGTAGGTAAGTACATCCTATGTTGTGCCTTTTTGACTGTGGAGTCCATTGTAGCCCCCCACTTAAGGTCCTTGGAGATGATGGTTCCCAGGAACTTAAAATACTCCACAGATGTGACTGTGGTGTTGTTGATGGTGAGTGGGGTGAGAGGAGGGGGAGCTCTCCTAAAGTCTACCATCAATTCCACTGTCTTAAGAGCATTGAGTTCTAGGTTGTTGTGACGGCACCAGGATGGCAGCTGTGACACTTCCTGTCTGTAGGCAGATTCCAATCAGGGTTGTGTCATCTGCAAATTTGAGAAGCTTGACAGAGGTGTCTGTGTGGGTGCAGTCGTTGGTTTAGAGAGAGTAGAGGAGAGGAGAGAGTACGCAGCCTTGCGGTGCTCCTATGCTGAGCGTTTGCGGGTCCAAGATGTGCTTTCCCAGCCTCACATGCTGCTTCCTGTCTGTCAGGAAGCTGGTGATCCACCGACAGAAGGGTTCAGGCACAGTCAACTCGGAGAGTTTGGAGTGTAGTAGCACTGGCACAATGGTGTTGAATGCAGAGCTAAAATCAACAAACAGGATCCTCGCATAGATCCCCTGGTGGTCTAGGTGGTGTAGGATGAAGTGCAGGCCCAGGTTGACTACATTATCCACAGATCTATTGGCCCGATATGCAAACTGCAGAGGGTCCAGCAGGGAATTTGTGATATTTTTCAGCTGAGCCAGCACAAGCCTTTCGAGTGACTTCATGACAACAGAGGTCAGTGCGACAGGCCTGCAGTCATTAGTCAAGACAAGTAATCCTTTCCTTTTTGGGTACAGGGACAATAGTGGAGAGTTTAAAGACGGCAGGGACGGTACATGTTTGCAGGGACTGGTTAAAAATGTCTGTATAGACCGGTGCCAGCTGTTTGGCACAGTGCTTAAGAGTAGAGGGGGAAACATTGTCAGGTCCTGGAGATTTCCACCTTTTTTGTCCTCTGAAAAGCCTCTTCACCTCCTCTATTTTTATTGTTGATATTGGATAAGTGATGCTGTGTAGCACAGAGGGTGTGGGTTATTGGGTGTAAAGTGGTGATTGGAGGGGTGTGGGTGTAGAAGGGTCCAGTCTATGCAGACTGAGGTCAGGCTGTGAGTGGGTGTGAAGTTTTGGCTGGTGTTGGAAATGGTCCAGTCTTTTCATACTGGAGTCTTGCCTTAAGTAGGTGTAAAGTGGTGAATGGGAAGGAGAGGGTGCAGGGTCCATTCTTTGTAGACTGGGGTCTGGCTGTGTTGGTTGGGGAGGGGGGGAGTGGGTACCAGGTTTACGTTTCTGATTTTCAAACCTGTAGTAAAACTCATTCTGGTTATCCATTATTATGCATTTACTGCAAAAGGCACAGTGTCCTATATTTGCAGGCTGGGATATGCTGCAATGATGTAGCTTTTACATTAACTCTGATATGTTTCTGAATGATAAAAGCAAGACGTTGAATAATAACACCTTTCTATTATTGGGACATGTACATTAAAGATGAGGTTGAAAGTAATTTTTTTGCACAATCCAGAGATTTTTATGCACAATCCAGAGATGCAACGATAAAAATGAAGAGAGCGAGTAATTTCAGACATAATTGAAAAAGGTGAGCATATTTGTGTATTATTATTTTCTAACTATGTTTGAGGAAAATTGAACAAAGGGTTGACAGAACAGTGGGAGGCAGCAGATAACTAAATCATCTCATTCACTTGTAAAACCTTGACCCCAAAACCTTTAGGAATGAAATAGTTTTTTTTATCCTTCATCGAAAGCAATATGATTGAATATAATGTTTTAAGTGGGCAGTCAAATGGTCCCATTGTCATGCAGTAGTATATGGCTAATATTAATGCCTGTCATATAATGTTGAAGACTTCCATTTCATGTCTTTGGCATTGAAAACCACCCTTGTGAGATGAAATCCAGAATAATGCTTTTAACATGGAAGCATGATGTCATTCCCTGAGTGCTTGCAAATCAAATTATCCATTAGGCAAAGTCGCCAGGAGACGCAAATACAGCCAGGGAATATCAATCAATCAACTGAAATCTATTAGCCATTAATGGACTTCCTTAATGCATTTTGTTTCTAATTATTTCTGTTTTCATTTATTAAGGTTTACCTGGCATTTTTGTGTGGTAATATTTTCTTAATCAAGCATTAAAATCATATCAGCTTTCTCCACAAAAGCCCACCATTTCCATGAAGCAGCACTCTCTCCAGTAACAACAATCTGAAGAACAGTGTAATCTCATTGCCTTTTGAACATAATTGAAATATAATTTGAATATTTTCGCAGCTTCAATTGTTGCTTTTCTTAAAAAACTGGTTAAAAAGCACCATGTTTAAATGTTTTTCTCTCGTGATAGTTTCTGTTGAGTACTTGAGTAGTAACTGCTGCAGAATACACTGGGCGTATTGGCTGGGGAAAGGGATTGATCTTGCTGTTTGAAAGAGATGAATTACAGCATCCTTTCAACTACTGCAGCCATCCAAGCAACAAATATCCAGCCATATTCAATTATCTTTTGCACTGTCTTTCTCTTATTAGTATGTTATTCCCTAATGTGTGGTTTAGATTGCAAAGGAAATAATCATACCTATAGATGCCAGCTGCAATTCCATAGCACATAACTTTCCACTGAGTAGGAGGAGACTGTGGGTTCAAGAGTCATTTCAGAAACTTTAGCACAAAATCTAGATTGACTCTTGGAGGAGAAATTAAACTGAAGCCTTCGCGGATTGATATCAAACACTCCATCAAAACACAAAGAGCAGAAGAAGCTCAGTGGTTAGGCAACATCTGTGGAGAAAATGAACAGACAATGTTTCAGGTGAATAGATTCAAGAAGGTCCTGACCTGAATTGCCATCTGTCCATTCCCTCCACCGATGCTACCTGTCGCTCTGAGTTCCTCCAGATCTTTATATTTTCCTCACGATTCCAGCATCTGCACCTTGTGTCATCAAATACTCCATGGTGCTCTTCTAAGAAAATAAATAGAGCTTAACCTGGTATCCTGAGCAATATTTATTCCTTGATCAAAGGTCTTTATCACAATTCTGTTGGCAAGACAAATTGGTTGCTGTATTTTCTACATTATATTGTTTCAAATAGTAACTTTGATTCTGAGGTCCTTCATTGGATGCATGTGTTTGCAAGCAACCCGAGATCTATGGAAAATACTAACCTAAATTCTTGCTGAGAATCCTGAATTCCTGTACTTGTATTTGGCCCAACTTACTCTGGGCTGGGCTTTTTTTTCTAATATTTCATTTGGGTTCAATAAAAGAAATGCCATTTGCAAAGTTTCTTTCACATGGTATTCTGGGTGCCTACGCATTTTACACATTATTAAGTATATCAGCTTGGATGAAATGTATGTGGATGTAACATTGTCTTGGAATCCTCTTATTATATGTTTTAAGTGAAGTGACATGAATAGAGCACTCAAACTTTTTCATATTAAATAAGCAAGGAAAAGTTGATAAAAGTGAACCATTTGTGAATAATGAAATTTTGGCCTGCTTTCCTTCATTACCTTGTAACATTATGATATAAATACTAATAGAAATAAACTTGTTTCATCTGGGGCCTTGTACTTGTCATGAACCACAACATTGAACATTTTGCTGTTACCTCTCCTTTGCATGCAATGAAGAAAATTTGCCTTGTAAAGTTTAATGGTACTTCTTGTTTGCATGCTTGATAAAAAAAATATATAGATCCTCCCCATGTTCTGGACACCCAACCTTTGCATGCTGCTCAGAGCAACCTCTGCCACGTGGAAACTTAGTTTGGGGCCATAACTGAATGATTGAGTTGAACACTTCAGTTTAAATTGCATGTTGTCCGTGATTGCCCTTGTGCTTTACTTCAAATATATTGCCAGGTGCCACATTTCTGACTTGCAAACTGTTAGGGTTATGAAGAATTTCCAAGAACGGAACCCTGTACTAATCTGGAGAAAGACCTGGATTAGGATTTTGGTTGCTTCTTCAGTCCCACTATGAAATTGACAACCAAAATGTAAAGGTAATGTATGGGAAGGTATAAGGAAGGTATCAATGTTAAGGGAATGTATAACAGTTAATGCAAGACCCTTAGCATCACTGATGTGCAGAGGGATCTTGGAGTGCTAGTTCAGAGCTCACTAAAGGTGGCAGCACATAGATAGGGTGGTAAAGAAGGATTATGTTATGTTTGCCTTGATTGCTAGGGGCATTGAGTATAAGCATTAGGCAATCATGAAGCAATTGGGTTAGCCACATTTGGAGTTTTGCATGCAGTTGTGGTCAGGTCTGGGGGAATTCCCCCCGCCACAGGTACCATGTAATGCCATTTTACCTGCTCCATGGTCGGATAGTCGGTGACTAAACCGTCTCCCCCACCTGGTTTGCCAGGTGAGGAGGGGGCTATGGACCCCCAGCAGGACCAAAACCAAGACCTGTCAAAGGGCGGATGAGCTTCTAGCGAGCCATCGGCTATCCACACTTCAGTAGAAGTTGCAATCACTGTCGTACATGGCATTGTAAGGAATGATGATAAAGCACAAACACCAAAATCCTATACTTCTAGCGGCAGAAGTCCGCAGGAACTGGAGGACAGAGATGTGTGGTGCGTCCGTCACCGTTCCCGTTGGAAACCAGCACCACTGCGTCGCTAATGTTTTCAACGATGTTGAATGAATGAATGAATCTGGTTGTCTCAGAAATTATATAGAGACTTTGGAGATGCGAGGGGGACAGTTTAATGGAGATGTGCAGGGCAAGATTTTACACAGAGAGTGGTGGGGGCCTGGAACACACTGCCAGGGATGGTACTGGAGGCAGATAGGACAGTGGTAGATAGAGGTAGATAGGCACATGGAAGTGCAGGGAACAGATGGAAATGGAGCATGTACAGACAGATGAGATCAGTTTAACTTGCCATCATCTTCGGCACAAATCCGTGTTGGCTGAAGGGCTAGTTCCTGTGCTGTACTCTTCTATGTTCTATGATTCAAATTAATCAAACTGGTACCTCTTGATGTATTCAAGAGAGAGTTCTTGGGGCTAATGGAATCAAATGATATCAGAAAGCAGGAACAGGGTATTAATTTTGGATGATCAGCCATGATCATATTGAATGGCGATGCTGGCTCGAAGAGCCAAATGGCCTACTCCTGCACCTATTCTCTATGTTTCTATGGGGATCTTTTTCACAATCACCAGTCTCCCTGAACGTACCACAGAGGATCTGTCTTACTGGCCCAAGTGTTCAGGAGTTCAGCACATGGCCAGAGTGTTGGTAGTCATTCCAACAACACAGTGGAAAAGTCTTTCACCTGGACATCTGCATGCATTCATATTTTTCCAGGAAAATGCTCTTATTTTAAAGATTACATAAGATTCTATACATTTATGCTATTAAATTATCCTTCTCCTCAAAGTACCATTTTGAAGAAAATTATATTTGAAGAAAAATAGGCCATAAAACAGGCAACAGTCTCTAGTTAAAACTTTAAAGAAAGGGTTAAATATGTCTTTGTTATGACTTGGTGGAGTATGTCTATCAGAAGTGCAGACCAAACATTTTGACTTTCCAAAGGAAGAAGCAATGATAGCTACAGTGTTACAAATTAAAAAAAATGTATTGATATTTTGCCCTAAGTATTTGATAGCTTCAGCTTCTACCATTGCATTAGTGTAATCTGTATTCAAGTACTTAAACGTTATTTTTCTCAGTACTACAGTATGTTCACAGTGATGCAATAATATACCATAATTGTTTTGCCCATGGGTTTTCGTCAAGTAATTCTAGAGTAGGGAGTTATGAAAGGCTTCATCTCTTTCTTAATCAATTAGGAACGTGGTTTTCGAGTTAAATGAATATGTGCCCTTGATCATCTGTCTGACAATGTAACTGATACTCCAATTGCAGTAAGAATAATTCTGTGTTCTTAATTGCTCTGTTATTTGATAAGTCAGCAGTTCAAGCAAACTACAATTTATATTTCATGCCAACGTCATTGCAAGGCTTAACATCCATTCATTTCAGTGGAATGTTTGAATAGGTTCACAGTCGAGAAATTGCTTTAGGCACTGTGGAAGCAGAGAAACGACAGATGATTATGTTAGCATGCAACATTCTAATAAGCTAAGTAAGAACACCACTATTCCAGTTATTGAAACATTTGCAACCAATTACTATTGATGGGCAAAGCTGATACAGCATGTTTTTCAAGATAACAGTAAACTGTTTATACCCGCAATATTAAAATTGATTTTAAAATGTCATCTCGAAAGACATCCCAAACCAATTCACAGCCAATGAAAGGCTTTTGAAACGTGGCCATTGTTGTAAAGTGGAAAACAAGGCAAGGATTTGCTAGATGCAATGAAACAAATCTCCAGAAAATCCCTTTAACTGTTATTTAAGAACATGAGATGAAACTATCCTGGTCTTAAAAATTACACCACTCTACCTTTTACAGCCACTTGAGAAGAATGGCTGGTACTCAGTAACCTCTCTTCTGAAATACACTATTTCTGGCAGTGCAGTCCCTGATGGTCTCGGTACTGTAGTATTAGCATAAACCTGGTGCTCAACGTTCTGGCCTGAGGCTTGAAGCTGCATATTTCTCATTTGGGCAAGAGTGCTGTAATTGTCTGACTACAGTGTACAATCAGACTTGGATCACATACACATGAGGTCACAGGAGTCTGCTTGGGCCTACGTGATCACGGTTGCCAAGCACTTTAACTCTCCTCTTCCCATTCCCATGCTGATCCTTCTGTCATGGGCCTCCTGCATTGTCAGAGTGAGGCTAAATGCAAATTGGAAAAACAGTTCCTCTTATTTTGTTTGGGCAGCTGACAACTCAACGATATCAATGTTGATTTATTTAATTTCAAGTAAACCTTGCATCCCCTCTCTCTCCATCTCACCCCCACCCTAGCCGTTGTACTAGTCTCACTGTCATCCTAGTGAATTCCATTGACTGTATCCGACCAGACTGATTCCTGGGATGTCAGGACTTTCATATGAGGAAAGATTGGATAGACTCGGCTTGTACTCGCTGGAATTTAGAAGATTGAGGGGGGATCTTATAGAAACTTACAAAATTCTTAAGGGGTTGGACAAGCTAGATGCTGGAAGATTGTTCCCGATGTTGGGGGAGTCCAGAACAAGGGGTCACAGTCTAAGGATAAGGGGGAATTCCTTTAGGACCGAGATGAGGAAAACATTCTTTACACAGAGAGTGGTGAGTCTCTGGAATTCTCTGCCACAGAAGGTAGTTGAGGCCAGTTCATTGGCTATATTTAAGAGGGCGTTAGATGAGGCACTTGTGGGTAAAGGGATCAGGGGGTATGGAGAGAAGGCAGGTTTGGGATACTGAGTTGGATGATCAGTCATGATCACATTGAATGGTGGTGCAGGCTCGAAGGGCCGAATGGCCTACTCCTGCACCTATTTTTCTATGTATAATCAATGAACTATGTGTGGACGTGGTGCCGATGGACGAGAGGCCGAAGCAAAGAAGCCGAAGCCAGAGAACCGAATGGAAAACGAGGCCAAAACTCCAATAAACCGAAAGAGTCCGAAGACGAAAGGCCTACTAACTGAAAAGCTGCGTCGCCTAAAAGAAAACTTACCGAATGGCCGCTCTGTCGAAAAGCCACCTACCCGCAAGGCTGCGTCGCCTACAAGCCAAAGGACCGACTGCCACTCAACAGAAAAGTCCAATAATGGACATGACGTTGCCGGGGGGCAGTGATTGGTCCAGACCCCCACGTTAATCACATCACTGTGAAGGCATGAATATTGTCCCAAACCTCCGCTCCACCCGACCCACAGCTGGCAGAGGGTGGCCTTGGGAGAGTGGGGGCTGTGCACCTTCGGCCGCTTTCAACTTGATGCTTGGGTTCAGATTGCCCAGTCACCTATGGCTTGTGTGGGAAAATGAACCCCACGCTCCCGTCTCCCCTTCTCTCTCTCTCCCCCTCTCTCTCCCCCTCTCTCTCTCCCTTCTCTCTCTCCCTTCTCTCTCTCCCTTCTCTCTCCTCCTCTCTCTCCCCTCTTTTTTCTCCTCCTCTCTCTCCCCTCTTCTCTCGCTCCTCCTTTCTCTCCACTCTTCTCTCTCTCGTCCTCTCTCTTCCCCTCCTGCCCCACTCTCTTTCCCCTCTCTCTCTCTCTCCCCTTCTCTCTCCCCCTTCTCTCCCCCCCCTCCCTTCTCTCTCCCTTCTCTCTCTCCCTTCTCTCTCCTCCTCTCTCTCCCCTCTTTTCTCTCCTCCTCTCTCTCCCCTCCTCTCTCTCCACTCTTCTCTCTCCTCCTCTCTCTTCCCCTCCTCCCCCCCGCTCTCTCCCTTCTCTCTCCTTCCCTTCTCTCTCTCCTCCGTCTCCACCCACGAGAGTGTCCCACAGTCACTGACTGTGATGCACCACCATCGGACCCCAACCCCCACACCAGGGTGATACCCCCCCCTCTCTCCCTTCTCCCTCCCCTTAGCTCCCCCATCTCCTCTGTCTCCACCCATTCTTCAGAGTGCGTCTGAAAGGTCTCGACCTGAAACACCACCCATTCCATCTCTCCAGAGATGCTGCCTGTTTTGTGCATGGGAATCACCCTGGTTCCTGCCCCCCGGCAACGTCATGTCCGCTGCCTTTCGGGTAGGTGGCTTTTCGACAGAGCGGCCATTCGGTAAGTTTGCTTTTAGGTGACGCAGCTTTTCGGTTCATTGGCTTTTAGACGTCCCGCTCTTTCGGTTAGTTTGCATTTAGGCGTCCCATCCTTTCGGTTAGTAGGCGTTTCGTCTTCGGACTTTTTCGGTTTATTGGCGTTTCAGCCTCGTTTCCATTCAGATCTTTGGCTTCGACCTCTTTGCTTCGGCTTCTTGTCTGTCGCGCCACGTCTGGGTACCTCATAAACACCTAACCCACAGCCAACACTGGACTGTTTCCTTGATCATCATTGCTTTTTACATATATTTCATTCATTTGTTCTATATCTCTGTATATCACCATTTATATATCTAATTTCCCTTTCCCCTGACTCTCAGTCTGAAGAAGCGTCTCGACCCGAAACGTCACCTAATTGTTTTCGACAGAGATTTTATCTGACCCGCTGAGTTTTTTGTGTCTATCTTCAGATCAACCTTCAACCTGCATTGCTGGCCAGATTTTACGACAACACTGCACAGTTTATTTTTGGTATTCATTAATATTTTACAGCAAACGTCTGTGTGTACCATTGTAAATGCCTGTGTGTGCCGCTTAAATATAACCCATGAGTTTACAAAAACACTAAGTTATAATCACTGCATCTTGGGACCAGAACACATGACAGCCACCCAGTCAGATGCCACCATGAATGTATCAGTTGAATACATCTATTTAATTCCATAATTTCTGTGAAAGTTTGAAGTGAGTTTTATAATGAAAAGAAGATGAAAAATGTAATTTTTTTTTTGAGAAGTTAAAATTGAGACTGCGGTAAGGCTTAGGAGTACAGAAGGAGGTAATAGTTGAAAAGATGACAATTGCTCAAAGAAAAATAGTATTTAAGCTGTAGAGTCTGTTCCTAGAAAAATTAGACTTTGCTCCCAAAACTCTACCCTCAAGTTACCCTACTCATCTCCCTTCCTTCATGCACTCCACCTACCCGTAAGTCCCTCATTTCCTTATTATTTCCCCTTCCCCCTGCCCCTTTCCATCTACAGTTTATCACTCCCTCTGATTTTGAATTTCACCCCTCACACCCTTTTGTCTCCTTTGACACTTATTCCACCCATCTGCCAATCCAATGCCCCTCACCTGTACACCTGCCAATCACTCGCTGGGCTTTGTCCTGACCCTCCCCTTTTCCACATTTCTCCCTGCCATTAAAATAATTCTTGTAATGGGTCCCTGAAACATTGCTTTTCCATTGCCTTCACGGATGCTGCCTGACGTCCCTCCAGCACTGTGTTTTGCAGGAGACTTTGAAACATGTCTATTTCAGCTAGAAAAAGAGAAATGTGTAAGCATAATGCCTGCTTGAGAATTCAGAAATAACTAACGCTGCCACCTTAAAATTCATGTCCTCATGTTGTCCCACTTTTATATTTCCTATTCTTTTTATCCCCATGTCTTTCCTTCCTCTGTCCCTCATCCCCTTTCTCCATCCGTTTCTGTCTTTCTTTCCCTGTTACACTCTCCTCTCTCTCTCTTTCCTTAAAATGCTCCAAAATATCAATCTTGGAACAACCTTTTATTTATTCATCGTGAACTCCCTGAGCTCAGAGTCAATTTTTAGTTTATGGCACTCTTGTGAGGTGGATTTATTACTTTCATGATAAGAATTGAAAAAGGCAAACTTTAGTTCTCTGGGTAAAAGAGAATTTCCTTAAATTGCTCCAAAATATCAATCTTGGAACAACCTTTTATTTATTCATGGTGAACTCCCTGAGCTCAGAGTCAATTTTTAGTTTATTGCACTCCTGTGAGGTGGATATACCACTTTAATGATAATAATTGAATAAACAAACTTTAGTTCTCTGGGTAATATATGTAAAACACCCAGTAGTAAAAGTAAATATAATTTACTCTTTCTCTTTTTACACCCATGGTTAAATAGAACCAGGGGAAAAAATGTTGATGGTGAAGAAAGGATCGGCTGCCTGGTATTGTCTGTTTCTTTTCTCTAGTACTTACATATGATTGTGCCTAATGTCTAGTAAGATTGTTATTGAACTGTATGCAAAAGGAATGTCACTATACCTAGGTACATGTGACAATAAAGTACCATTGAATCATTGTGATGTCCTCTTCCCACACAATTCCAGTAAATGTTATTCTTGCATTAGCTCTTCCAGGCTGTACACTATTTTTGTACCTCCACAGTAGTAAACTTGAAGTTACGACACACAATGTGTTTGCTGATTCATCCTTTATTTTATTTTGATTTGTTTTAACCTATCTATGCTTTTCCTGCTTCAGAAATGCATGCTCTTACTATTGTACCTTTATCAGGTGCTGGTTTTGTGGAGTAGTACGAGAGTGTTGTAAAGAGAAACCACGTCACTAAGTGATTGGGGCAATGCTACATCCCGACATCAAGGCCAAAACAGTACAGTCATGGTTTGTACTCTTTTCTCCTCAGAATTAAAAGACTGACATCTTAATTCAGTTTTTAGTTTAGTTTAGTCTCGAGATACAGCACGGAAACAAGCCCTTTGGCCCACCGAGTCCACACCGACCCGCGATCTCCGCACATAACACTATCCTACACACACTCAGGACAATGTACACATACACCAAGCCTATTAACCTGCAAACCTGTACGTCTTTGGAGTATTGGAGGAAACCGAAGATCTCGGAGAAAACCCACACGTTCAAAGGAAGAACATACTAACTCCATAGAGACAGCACCCATAGTCGGGATCGAACCCGCGTCTCCGGCACTGCAAGCACGGTAAGGCAGCAACTGTACTGATGCGCCACCATGGCACCCATTAAAAGAGTAAATTTTGATATGTCCCGATTCATTGAAACAGCGAGCCAAAGTACATTGTATTCAATGGTTAAAAGGTATTGGTATGTTGTTTGTCTCACAACAGCAAAAAAAAAAGCCCTTTGTGACAAGGTACCAGAGACTTGACAACTGCTATTAAAATTACCAATGATATATTAGCTTATGATTTTGATGCCAATTGATCTGATGACAAGACTAACATCAGTTGTGAAGCAAGTCCTCAGGTTTATTAGACTGAAACATTTACAAACAATGTCAGACTCTACAGCAGCTGGAGGCTTGACAGCACAGAACCAGATTGACCGAATCATTCAACAAAGAATGGGATCGGATCATGTTGTGACAAATTGCTAACTTCAGATGATTTCTCACAATGCACTTGAAATTACCTTTCATGGTTTATCACCCGATGCCAGCAATTCTGTCACAGCCTACATTCCAACACGAAAGCAAAAGGAAAACTAGTGGATCTTCTAACCAATGGCAACCTCAGGTACATAGTTCAACATTTTCTAATTAAAACCAGCATTGAATAAGGTGGTATTTACAAGGTGATTTGGATCATAAAATGTAACGGCTGCTTTGCTTGTATCCAAGTCTTAATGCAAACTAGTAACAATTTTCCAAGGAAAAGAGATAAAATAATAATTGGATAATTTAAAATATTTATTAGAGAAAAAGCTTATTCAGCATTTTCGTACTTAACGTTCCTAATAACAGTAGTTTTTTTAAACTCTCCCAAAATGGTTACAACTAAGTGATTGAATGTGGAAGTATCTGTACACTTGATAGGACACAAACACACATATTTTATGCCTTAATTTCACAAAAGATAAAATGCAGATTCTGATGAGAAAGATTTAACAAATTTGATAATCTTGCAGAAATAACTTGATAGCTATTTGGAAGCTAATGGATTGATCAGCTCCTGCATTGATCTTGATTGCCTGTGTTCTATGTTCCACTGGGTGAAATAGCCTGGGCTTCATCAAAGCAAGTACATTAGTGTGTGCCTTGAGATGCAAAGGATCGTTCCCTGTTGCCATTGTCAAGCTGTGGCCCTAGAACAGAACCGATGTGAAAGCTGAAGCAGTAGTTTAGTTTAGCTTAGTTTGGAGATGCAGCACGGAAACAGGCCCTTCAGCCCACTGAGTCCACGCTGACCTGAGGTCCTGCACACTAACACTATCCTACACATAATAGAGGAAATTGACAATTTTACCAAACCAATTAGCCTACAAATGTGTATGCCTTTGGAGTGTGGGAGGAAACTAGAGGTCCCGGAGAAAACCCATGCAGGTCATGAGGAGAACATATAAACTCCGCACAGACAGCACCCATGGTCAGGATTGAACCTGGGTATTTGACGCTGTAAGGCAGCAACTCTATCGCTGCACCACCGTACCACTCACTAGCATTGGAGGAGAGCAGCTAGGGCTGGACCATATATACTCTGTTTGGTCAATGATGATCAAAATGTACCTCATTGCGATCCATTTATATTGATAGCTGTACAAGAAATATTAGTATTCAAATATGGACACAACTTCTTAAGCTTTCTGGTCCAGCAAATTCCAGACTTTCACCACCTAAGGTGTAAAAATATATTATCTGACTTACCCCATAGTCAATAAGACTAAAATTATTAGAGAATTGGACTGGCTAGATGCAAGAAAAATGTTCCTTATGTTGGGGAGTCCAGAACCAGGGGTCACAGTTTAAGAATAAGGGGTCGGCCATTTTGGACTTTGATGAGGACAAACTTCTTCACCCAGAGAGTTGTGAATCTGTGGAATTCTCTGCCACAGAAGCCAGTGGAGGCCAATTCACTGGATGTTTTCAAGAGAGAGTTAGATTTAGCTCTTAGCGCTAACAGAATCAAGGGATATGGGGAGTAAGCAGGAACAGGGTACTGATTTTGGATGATCAGCCAGGATCATATTGAATGGTGGTGCTGGCTCGAAGGGCCGAATGACCTGCTATTATATCTCAATAAACAATAATCAAATATCTCAATAAACAATGAAGATTGCCTTTTTTGTTTATGATATTATCAAAATTTTTAATTATATTTATATTAAACTACTTTGGTGTCCTTATAGTTTTAAATCCATATAGTATTTTGTATCCAA
The DNA here is from genome assembly GCA_963514005.1 of Raja brachyura. The sequence continues at coordinate 44,961,569 of OY740790.1, forward strand.
TGTAAATCTTCATGCTCCTGTAAATCAGTCACTGATTTTTGATCATCTGTAATTTCTCCTGAAGCTTTAGAAGCACAATGCTGAGCAAAGCTATTTCCTTATAGAAAGGTCAAGTCCTTTCTATAAAATGGTATGATTCTAATTTAAATTGGATGGAACAGTTAGTGAAATGTTTAGTGTATTCAGGAATTCAATGAAACAGTTTTCATTGCATCAGGCAGCAAATGCACCAAAGGTCAATTTCTTCCAGAGGAAAGGATTCTAGCCTCGACTTGTCTAGCCTCGACTTGGCATCAATTCATAATCTGGTTTGCTGGTTCTCTCTCACCTACTTAGTTTAGGTTATTCCAAACATGTGTTTTAATCATATAAACTGTCATTTCATCCCTAAGTCTACATAGTTTTATAGTGAAAACTCACTCTTTAAACCCACCTTGACAAAGAAGCAGCATTAGATTGGGAATTAGTAGCTTGCTTGCGCACTCTTTCTAAATGGTAAGCACGAGTCGCCATGTGAAGAGACCAAAACAACGTTACAGTCCATTTTAGACCAAATTAGGATATTGCACAGGGCAAAATAAATGTCGAAATCTGCTAAATATTGAACAGTTTTCTGATTGTAACATTCCTAGTTTACAGATTTTTTTAAAGATCATCATTTGGATAAGTGACTGAAGAGCTACTATTTTTTGAAGAACATCATAACAAAACCTGGTTAGCATTAGTTCATTTCCAAGAAAGCTGACTCTGTGAAACAGAGACTGGAATCCTTTACTTTCAGCAGAATCTACTGTCTGCAGCTTCTACCATAACTTGAGTTGACAGTTTGTTCTTCTTTACATCACGATTGAAATGAGAATCTAAAATGTTGCTCCAACTGAAGCTTTATTAAAATTTTACATTCCCTGCAGTATCAACAGTTCTAAAGCATATTTCACACGAGGGAACAAAGAATGGTTTGATAATAGCACCACAGACATGTTCTGTTGTAAAGCTTTCAAGCAATTCAGGGACACTCAGCATATTTTAAGGCTAAGCTGTCTTAATTCCATTAACCTGAAAAAGATAAATATACTCCATAACAATTATCTTAATGGTCTGTGAAGGAAAATATTATTAGTAAAAAGATATATTTGACCTCTGGTCTATGTTCAGGTTATGTCAAAGGTCTTTCAAAGAAACAAGCTTTCTCAATGCAATAACAGATGTAATGGTTCAAAGTTGCATTTTTATTTTGAATAAAGAAAGAGAAAGCTTTGCAGAGACCTGCAGTTGATACTGAATGACATGTTTGAGTTGACATTTTAAATGTGGCATTCCTTTCCCTGGGCACAATGCCAGTGGTTATCAACGTTTTCATTATGACAAATATTGTCTTAATCTTTTGGCTCTGGTTATTGTCACTTGGCAAAAGGCATGTTGCTTCATATCAGCATGTAATGACTTTAATGTAAATTCTTTCTGAAAAAATTGATTAATAATCTGTGAGTCTTGGGTTCCAGTTATTCCCACCAAAGATTTTAAAACTTGTCAGTGTAAGCTGCTCCTTTCCCATGTTTTGCCCGTTCTAATGTATCAGGTGGAGAGTGTGGGGCTACAGTATTTCAGGCGAAGGCCAATGCTCATGTGATTTTAGAGCTGTTATGTTCACAAGGCTTGTCCAGAATTTAACTGACATCAAGTTCTTTTCACCATGACTCCTGTCTTGGATAACTTCCCATTCTCTCCATTTTTCAGATCCCCACTATTTAGAATTTGCAGCAATATGATTTAACTCAGAGGAGTTGCAGTTCTTCTCCGCTTTTTAACATATCTATCAGGTCCACAATTTCCCCAGAACGTTCCTTTTGGTCTGGTTTTCTCCTTGGTGGCCAAGCCTTGGCATGCATCAGCTCAGCCGCTGAGTGGATGATCCATCTTAGCTTCTTGGATTCTCTCATTACAATAGCCAGTCTCCAGCCTATCTGTAGAAACAAAACAACTGCAGATGCTGATTTATTCCAAAGATGGACACAATTGCTGGAGTACCTCCAAGGGTCAGGCACCATCTCCAGAAAAAAGGATGGGTGACGTTTCGGGTCAGGACCCTTCTTCAGACATCTTCCTGCAGTCACAGGGAGAGCGTACAAACTCTGTACAGACTGCACCTGTAATCATGATCAAACCTGTGTCTCTGGCGCTGTAAGGCATCAACTCTACTGCTGCGCCACTGTGCCACCCAACATTTAATTTGGATAAATGTAAGATGAATGCATTTTGAGAGATGTTAATGAGGCTGGGACCCACGTAATGAATGATGGAGGGGCAAGGGCACAAGGAAAAGAGGGATTTTGGTGCACATGTCCAAGGATCCCTGAAGGTGGCAGCATAGGTAGATAGAGTGGTTAAGAAGGCATTACATGTTTCTGATTTAGCAAGGCCAGAGGGCATAATATCAGGGAGATTACGGTATAACTTTACACAATATTAGTTAGACCACAGCAACAGACTGTGTGTATTTTTGGTCACAACACTGTTGGAAGGATATGATTGGAGAGGGTGCAGAATAAATTCACCTGGGTATTGCTGTGGATGAAACAATACTGTTTTGAAAAGAGACAAATTGACTGGATTCCTTTTCATTGCAAAATAGGAGGCTGTGGGGAAACTGATAAAGGTGCATCAAAATATGAGTGCCATGAATAGGATAGATAATTGGGAGCTATTCCCATAGCAGGGTTGACAAAAAGTAGAATGCATGGGTTTAAGGTAAGAAGTTTAGAAGGGATCTGAAGAAGAACATTTTCATCCAGAGGATGGTTGGAATTTGGAATGGTATGGTCTTCCAACAGCAGATAGTGGAAGTGGATATTCTCATGTTTAAGAGATATCTGAGCAAGCATTTGATTGCCAAGGCATTGAAGGCTATGGGGTGAGTACATATAAATCATTTTTGACTGCAAACTTTACAGATACAATACAGAAACAGACCCTTCGGCCCACCGAGTCCATGCTGACCAGCAATCACCCTATACACTAGCACTACCCTAGGGAAAATGTACAATTTTACCAAAGACTATTAACTGACAAACTGTATATCTTTGGAGGGTGAGAGGAAACCCATGTTATCACAGGGAGAATGTATAAACTCCATACAGATAGCACCTGTAGTCAAGATCGAACACGGGTCTCTGGCGCTGTAAGGCAGCAACTCTACCACTGTGCTGCCCCTTTAAAGAAAGAAAGATATGGGATTAGTGGGTAGAGATGGGTACTCATTGGTAGGCAAATATATGGTGGTCTGAATAGCCTATTGGTTGCATGACTCTATGACTAAAAGTAATCCCAGGTTACTATATGCTAGAGCCAACATATTGTGCTCTGGCTTTGAAGAGCATTTCACAAAGGAATTAATTTTGGAGGAAGTGGCAACTATATAGTCTGTTTTGTGTTATGAATCTGAGAAGAAGTTCTAGATGATATTCCGCAGCCTTGAAATGCAATTGCCATATGAAGTACAAAACTAGGGCGGGAGGGGGAAGCATAATCACTACTTGGCTGCTTCAATCTAAGAGAAGATGATGTTACATCATTTAAAGGGATTGTGAATATTTGAACTACCCTAGAGAGCGGTGATTGCTCATTCATTGAATGTATTCACGACATCAATCAGTAGATATGTGGCTAGTCATGGGATTAAGGGACATGGAGATAGGAGAATAAAGTTCCATTGATTTTTATAATAGTGCAGGCTCATTGTGCCTTAAGGCTCCCCCTGTTCTTACTTCCTAATACTGATCTTTCAATAATTAATCAACAAAAGCCTGAGAGGTGAAGTAATATCATTTTCTTTTAGAGTATGAGATATTATGATATTTTCCATTTTCCCAGTCATATTTTAGGAGTCAAAACTTTGTAAAGGATTGCTCAGTGGGAAGAGAACTATAAAAATCTGTAGCAGAAATATTCTTCAAGACATCACCATAAAGATTCTAATAAAGACAGACATTGCCAAGCAACTGGTAATTCTGGATGATGAGGAGTACCACAACACATAATTTGACATGCTGCAGTGCCTGGTATTTTGAAATCTTATATTATTTGTCATCATAAGAAAAGTCATCATACAGATTTTAAAAATTTGGAGGAGATCCATTAGAAATATTAACCCTTTAAACCCTGAGCTGGTTTATTTCCTGATACATTTTACATACTGTATTTAAAAGCTGAGGAAGGGGGCTAATTGGACTTAATAAAATCAGACTATGTTAAACTTTGATGTTAACACTGATATATTTGTGTAAAGCTGGAGAAACGTAAGACCCCAGGGGAAAGGGGAATAGGAAGAGCAGTGCAGTGCGTATTGACTTGACAGCTTAAGTGATCCAACCATGCTTTGCAGCAATCTATTTTATCCTGAACACTAGATATATTCACACTTAACACTCATATTCGATAACATTATAAGAACAAATAGACCAAAGCTTAGACATGTTATTGGCACACTGATTTAAATCTATTGTGTCTTTAGTTGAAATCTGTTTTATTTTGTGTAACTGTTAAATAAATTGGTCCTGCATTTAATCTTGAAAACACTTAGGGATGCAATCAGATGTTAGCCACATTTGGTACATCAAGAGATGGTCAATCTCCAGTCAAGTCTCCCACATTAAAAAACGGCAAATTTGGCCAAGAAAGTTTGGAATGAAACTTTGGCAAGGAATCTCTATGGAGGGAGCAGTCCAAGCATAAGGAAGTAGCTGAGGTTCTTCCCACTCGGTCACATACATGAGCGGTGACAACCTAGGAAAAGCCAAGGTAGGATGTGGTGTCTCTACAGATTCGGTGGGAGCTGCCTCCTGTTCAACGGTCCCTGATTCACCCAGCATGGCCAGCAGGCTTTAGAGATATCTCCACCAATGGACGTTAATCAGCAGCTCAATCCTGGAATACCACACCATGATAGTTGTAGTACCCTCCATTAATTTTATAAGGAAAATCTGAAGTCACTTTTGAAAATGCACAGGCAGTTTTCCAGTGTTAACATAGGCCCATTATAAATTGCAAGAAATGTTGCTGTGGTAGGCACGGTGGAGCAGCAGTAGAGTTGCTGTCTTACAGCGCCAGAGACCCGGGTTCGATCTTGACTGTGGGTACTGTCCGTGGGGAGTTTGTATATTTCCCCCAGTGACCGCATGGGTTTTCCACGGGTCTGGTTTCTTCCCACATCTACAAAGACGTACAGGTTTGTAGGTTAATTGGCTTTGGTTAAGATTGTAAATTTTCTCTAGTGCGTAGGACGGTGCCTGTTAATGGGAATTGCTGGGCGGCACGGACTCGGTGGGCCGAAGAGCCTGTTTCCACACTGTATCTCTAAAGTTTTAACTAAATTCAAAGCAATTGTGTTTCTAGTACTACTGACACTGTTTTACATAGCTTGGAGCTCCAACTTATATCAGAATTGATTGATCAGAATTGGGTGTTGCACAAATAATAGCCTGACGCCTGTAAGTCTACGCCTGACATTGGGAAACCAAGAGGTGAACTATTGAGAATATTACATAGATGTATCTGCTCCATTTTTGCATCTAGCCCAATTTCGCTCTGAAATAACATCAGACGTGATATATCCCAAGTAAAGCTGAATTGGACCATAAAGCACCGAAACAACAAGCACGTATGGGATTTAATTTCTCAGTTTCACTCCCTGATACAGACCGAGCACATTGTATTCAGAATGCTGACAGCGTAAAAACACAGATGGTTGTTGTATGTGGGTACTGGTGTCCAGACTGTTTACCACCAGCTAGCTTTCTGTTTTGTTAAATCTCCTCTCAATTCTTGTTCTAAAAGAAAAAGAACAGAGTACAACCATTTTTTTTTTTCCCTTTCAGGCCAGTCAAAAGTGCTAGTGTTTTCAGTGGTTTTAGGTTGAATTTTCTGAACAATTTGTTTTTGAATTCCGGAATGATTTTCTTGCATAAAGTCAACCATGACGTTTGGATCCAGGAAACGTACTCAAACAATTAGCTTGTGAAAATAATTCAAAAGCAGTTTAATTTTGAATACTTGTTTTATGTTACTCAATTAGAACTTGCTCTGCCTCCACTGAGTGTTTATTTTTTTAAAAGAGACCAACCTCACATCCATCTACTGAAAGGATGAGTTCTACTGCTGTACAGAACTTTCCAATTCTTGTTGATTCAGTCTCAGGTCTTTTGAGAAGCAATATGTATTGCAACAGTTATAAAGTGGGGAAACCCACCCATTAAATTTGATCGAGTAGATCATAAAGAAATGGATCACTGACTGGGGATAATGAAATAAAATGGTTTTCCACCTTTCATATTTTTTCAATGAGAATAAACAAATTCTGCCTGAAACTCAGTCAATTTAAATTTTAGCCTGAATTTATTATTCTCCATCCAGGCAGGGATGTAAACAATCGGGGAGTACTGGATGAGTGAAAAATAAGGCAAGCATTGTGGAAATATTCAGAGAATTATTGAAAATAAGAGTGAAAAAGGAAACTAAAAAGGTTAAAATCAGTAAGAAAAAATATTTTTAATGTTTAATTTTAAAATATAGGTATCATTAACAAGGTCAACAGTTATTATTTGCCTCTAACTGCTCTTGAGAAGCCAGTAATTATCTGTCTTCTGGTGAAGCTGGACAGAGAGTTCCAGGATGCATGATGATGATAGACACGAAGTGCTGGAGTAACTCAGCAGGACAGGCAGCATCTCTGGAGAGAAGGAATGGATGACGTTTCTGGTCGAGACCTTTCTTGAGCAGTCTGAAGAAGGGTTTTGACCAGAAATGTCACCCATTCCTTCTCTCAAGAGATGCTGCCTGTTCCGCTGAGTTACTCCAGCTTTTTGTGCCTATCTTCGGTTTAGAGCAGCACCTGCAGTTTCTCTTACACATTTCTTATGCATGATGAAGTTAATGGACAACTTACCCTGATAATGGAAATTGGTAACAAAGATGTGGAAATTCAGATTTGCAGCTGTCCTGAGGCATTGAATGCACAAAGTTTGATAAAAAGTTATATTACCAATAACAAACCATTAGGTCATTTCAAGGATTGAGAGTGTTTAATTGCCATATGCACTGGGACCAGAACAATTAAATTATTACTTGCTGCAGCTTTACAGGGACATTAAATGCAACAACACTAAATAGACAACAAATTATCACTTATACCAGACAAACCATAATAGGATAAACCAAAGTGTACAGTGCAACCTCAGTACAAAACCCACAGTAAATCAGTGCTGAGTTAAGGTCGTGGTTAGGGTTATGCAGGCTGGTTCAAGAACCTGATGGTTACTGGTAAGAAGCTGTTATTGAACTTGGTATTTCTCAGGCTCCTGTACCTTCATTCCGTTGGTAACAGCAAGATGAGAGCATGGCTGCGGTGGTATGGGTCTTTGATGACACACTGTAAGCTGCCTTCTTCAGGAAGCACTTCCTGTAGATCCGTTTTATGGTGGGGTGGGGGTCAATTCCCATGATGAACCGAGCAATGTCCACCATTTTCTGCAGCCTCCTTTATTCTTTTTAAAATTTTTATTTTTTAATATTTGTATTTAATAGAGGTAAATACATCAGTGTACATCACATATATACATATTGTTACAATCATTGTACCCCATAAAGTAGGTGAAAAGAGTTGTGAAAGTGAAAAAGCGTGCCAAAAGGGGAAAAAAAAGAACCCTTGGTCAAAGAATTAGAGAAAGGGGATTAAGAGACACTAGAAACGACAAAGAAAAAGAGAGAGAGAGAAAAAGAGAGAGGAAAAAAAAGCCAGTTACTATATTATATATATCATGCAAAAGGAATCTACCAACTCGATAGTTTTTCATCCCCCCCTACCAAAACCCGAGGTATTCTTGCACCCTATCTTTGTAGTAATTCTATGAATGCAGACCATGTCTGATAAAAATGATCTGATTTTCCTGCCAGGCGGAGTCTCATATCTTCCAGATGTAGTGTTTCAAACATAGTTGAAATCCCCATATTTAATGTTGGTATAGGGGCATTTTTCCAGAATGTTAAGATTTGCTTTTTTCCTATTATTAAGCCGTAATCAAATAGATTATTTTGATACACGTTTAATTCTGAACTACCTTCTGTCATTCCAAAAATAATCCATTCTGGCTTTGGTGTCATTTTTATTTTAAACAATTTTGTGAAAATTTCAAAGATTTCAATCCAAAACCTTTGATTTTTTGTACAAAAGATGAATGAGTGCGCTATAGTATCTTCTTGAAACTGGCATTTATCACAAATTGGTGAGATGTTGGGGAAGAATTTATTTAATTTAATTTTTGAGTAGTATAATCAGTGTAAAATTTTAAATTGTATTAAAGTGTGTCTTATGTTTATTGAGCATTTATGCACATTTAATAAGTACTCTTTCCACCTATCATTGGAAATTGTTATGCTTAATTCCTTTTCCCACTCACCTCTGATACCTTCTGTTGTTGGTATTACTGCATATATACTACATATATATGAAATTAAATTTGCTGATTCCGCCTTTGTATTCATTGCTTCATCTAGTAAGTCTGATGCATTTTGTAAAATTCTTGTGCATATTTTTTCAGATAATCACATATTTGGAAATATTTAAAATACTGATTGTTACCCAGATTGTATTTTAGTTGTAATCATTTAAATGATAGTAGTTTTCCCGTTTCATACAAATCTCCCAAAGTTTTAATTCCTGCTCTTTCCCATTGTATAAATGCTTTATCTATAATTGAGGGCTTAAACAGAGGGTTTTTAGCAATAGGAGATGGGAGAGATAAGTTTCTTAATTTTAAGTTGTATTTTATTTGTTTCCAAATTCTGATTGTACTATGTATAATTGGGTTTTTGTTATAGTTTGTATTAGTCACCGTCATTGGTGAGAGAAGGATTGCACCAATATTAAAAGTGGAGTAATCCTCTTTCTCCATAACGATCCACTCCGGTTGTTGAGGAGAGTTATCCAACAATTGAATAATATTTCTAATATTTACCAACCCATAATAATACATGAAATTAGGGAGTACTAATCCCCCCTACTACTTTGGGTTTATTCAGGTGTCGTCTTTGTATTCTATGGGACTTATAATCCCAAATAAAATTTGTAATAACTAAGTCCAATTTTATTTTAAAAATTTTGGGTAAGTATAGTGGGATTAATTGGAACAGGTATAGAATTTGTGGTAAAAAAAATCATTTTAATGGCATTTATTCGACCTATTAAGGACATCGGAAGCGGTTTACAGAATTTAATTAAGTTATGTAGTTTCTTAAGTACAGGGTAATAGTTTGCATTAAGCATGTCTTGATATCTTCTAGTGATTTCAATACCCAGGTATTTAAATTTCCCCCCAGCTATTTTAAAAGGAAATTGTACAAGATGTGTAGAATCTTTCGGTTTTATTGACATGATTTCACTTTTATTCCAGTTTATTCTATAACCTGAATATGAACCAAAGTCCCCGATTAAATTTAGAATATTGGGTATAGTGATATGAGGCTTTGTGATGTACAAAAGTACATCATCAGCTTATAATGATATTTTATTGTTTGAATATTTTGTATTATATCCGTGGATATTCGGATGAGTTCTAATTCTTTCCGCCAGTGGTTCAAATATGAGGGCAAATAACAATGGAGATAATGAATTACCCCTTGACAGTTGAAATTTCATGGATAAGATATTATAGTTAATATTCTGGCCGTTGACTTATATATTAATTTAATCCATTGATTGAAGTTCTCTCCCAGTAGAAATTTTTGCAATACGTTAACCAATATTTTTTGATCTGTGTTTAACAACGCGATAGCTCTGTAAGATCCAGGTTCTTCCTCATCTTTGTCTTTCTTAAGTATTAATGTAATCATAGATTCTGCTAGTGTATCAGGTAATATTTGTTCTCCAAAAGCATATGTACACATTTTCTGTAGACGTGGAATAAATATATCGTAAAAACTTTTATAGACTTCATTACTGAATCCATTGGGACCTGGTGTTTTTCCATTTTTTAATGAGATGATTGTTTCTTCTATTTCCTTATTTGAGATTTGTGCTCCCAATTCCTCTTGTTCCTGCAATTCTAATTTGGAAAGATTGCAATTTTCCAGAAACTCAGTAACTTTGTTGGTGTCCGTTGTCGTTTTGGATGTATACAAATTCTCATAAAATTGCACAAATCTTTTATTAATTTTGTTCGGTAATGTTAGTACGTCTCCTGTATCTGATTTAATCTTTGAAATCCTATGTTCCTTTAACTCATTTTTTTAACTGGCGTGCGAGAAGTTTATGGGGCTTATCCCCAATTCAAACTGTTCCTGTCTTGTGATTGGGAATAATCTTATAACTTTCTCTGATAGTAATTTATTTAATTTAAATTTTAGTATTAATATTTTATTATGTTTATCCATGGATGGGTCTTCAGCATTATCTATATCCAATTGTCTAATTTGTTCCTCTACCTGCCATTGTTCATTCTTATTTTTTTTATTCTGAAAGGCTTGGTATGAGATTATAACACCTCTAATAAAAGCTTTGAAAGATTCCCATAATAATGTAGGTGATGTGTCTGGTGTGTCATTTATTTCTAAAAAAAGATCCATTTGCTCTCTTAGATATATACTCCCATGCAGGTCTCCCATTTGGGGGTTGTATCTCCAAAACGATGTAATCTTAGATATTCCTTCTATTTAAAAAAAAAACAGGGGGGAATGATCTGAGATTGTATTTGTATGGTATTTTGGATTCAGAGTTTACAGAATCAATTTTGTGTCTACCAGGAAATAATCTATACGTGAATAAGGCTTATGTACCAGTGAATAGAACGAATATTCCTTGCCGGTCGGATTTGCAATCCTCCAAACATCTGTTATATTTGTATTTTTTACATATGTGTTTAAAAGTTCACTTGTTTTAGATTTCGTATTACCTCGCTGCTTTTGACTGGATTTATCTAAGTAAGGGTCTAAAACACAGTTAAAGTCTCCACCAATTATAACATTCTGGTAATTATTTTCTGCGATAATATTCAGAATTTTATTTTTTAAATGCATATTATCAAAGTTAGGAGCATATATATTTACCAATGTAATTGGGATGGCATGGATCTCACCAGTAACTATCAAATATCTCCCATTCTTATCTGTTAAGGTATTTTTCTGTTTAAATGGTATACCTTTGCGAATAATAATAGACGTGCCGCTGGATTTTGACGTGTATGACGAATGAAAAGTTTGGCCTATCCAGTTCGCCCTTAATCTAGCTTGATCTTGAAATTTAAAATGCGACTCTTGGAGAACGTCTCCAAGATGCTGAAATTTAAAATGCGTCTCTTGTGTTGCATTTTGGCTAGGTTTGGTACCTGTGTATCTTGCAGTGCATCTGTACCTCAGGTTTGTAAGTAATGGGGGAACTTTCAACCTACCAAGTTCAATTTGTTGATTCCTTTTGTGATTCTCCTTGAATAAAAAACACACACATGTGATTAATTGTGATAATTTTTTAAAAATGATAGAAGTGAAAATACAGTGACCGAGCTTGTCGGCACTGTAATAAGTGGCCCACCTGTTGGTAGGAGAAAACATTATATCGACTTCCGTTGTCGATGTTAACAAACAAATAGCTCCGCTCCCTCAATTAGTCATAACATATCCATACTAGAGTGGTGCCGGTTCAAAATCAACTGTATAGTACCCAATTGCAGTATATATATCCGTTTCATATGTATTCCCAGATATATTTAACTGTTTTATCTACAAAGAATTAAGCATCAGTTTTTACCTCGATAATAATCAGCTATTGGTTGAAGGGGTTAACTAGGGCAGGCTTCTGGTTCTGAGCCAGTAGCCCGTCTTTCCCCCTCACACCCCGGTTATAAATCTGCTTAAAACTTATTAAGATATTAAGTTATACATGTTATTTTGTAAATCAACTCCTTACTACCAATCTGGTTAATCTTCATTACAATTTCTATGGTAGTATTCTATGTTTTAAGTGTTAAAGGTGTTAATTCTATAACATTAGGTTATTCATTTAAATTCTTAAACCACGATAATTGCTCTGTTCACATTCTGTTGTAAAGCTCTGCATTCAGTGTTTATCTTTTTCCGCTTCACTTGGAACTCGGTATGTCCTTGAATTAGCAGTCGAGTCAAAACACAAGGAGAGTTCCATCTTCTGGTAAACACATTTCATGGTGAGATAATAAAGAGAAAGAATATCCATACAGTTCAGCTTTTCAAGTTACTCATTCTTTTCCACGATGGCTAAGGCATATTTATATGCACTCTCCGGATTTGTGACCGATTTTTGCGCATTTTCAAAATTGCCCGCGTTCGTATTTACCATAAGCTATTCCATCATATCTCTCATCATTTTTTCCATCTGCTTTCCATCCGCCTTTTCATCTTTCAGTTCTCTTACCGACTGCTTTAAGTCCTTTAAGTCCTCCATTTCTTTCTCCTTATCTGCCTTAGCTCTTGTAGACATTTCGGAAGGCAATTTTCCTTCAAGAGCCACTTCAAAAGTCGATTCTTCAGGCTCTTCAGGCTCCTTTCTCTCTGCTCCAGTAAAGTTTTGAGATGTTTCTCTGAGGACTCTGAGCAGAAACCAGATTTTGCATTTAAAGGGTTAAATCCATCGTTTAATCCACAGTGCTTACTGATGACATCATCAGCGCGACATCCAGAGTCTCTGGTAAAGTTTTTTCATTGGTCCCGATCTGTAGACCCAGTTTTAATGCGCAAAATCGCTAATTTTTGGGAGCGGAGCTATGTGTGGCGACTGTTACAAAAACATGGCGCCACCGGATGATTGTTTATTATTTATTCTTTATTCTTGGGCGTTTAAATTTCCGATCGAGGTTATTGCACAAATTATTTTATTGCTCTGCCAAGAGATTTAATTTCATCTTTTAATGAAACAATGCTGTGTTCTGCTGTAGAAAACAAGAATTGCAGATACTTGGAGGGAATGTGGGATGAGGAGGAGAGAAGGGACTTGCAACTATTTCTCCCCACCTGCTCCTTCCACACTACTTTCTCGGGCTCCACAATTTCCAACTTTTCCGCCCTTTTGTCTCGCACCTAATTTTAATCTCTGACCTTTGTTCCAACCATTTGCCTATCAACCCCCCTTGCTTGTGTCCAGCTATTGCCTGCCACCTGCCAAGCACTGTACTGCCTCTCCTCTCTTTCAGCTTTCTTCCCCCCACCCCACTACAATCAGTGTGAACATAGAAACATAGAAATTAGGTGCAGGAGTAGGCCATTCGGCCCTTCGAGCCTGCACCGCCATTCAATATGATCATGGCTGATCATCCAACTCAGTATCCCGTACCTGCCTTCTCTCCATACCCTCTGATCCCGTTAGCCACAAGGGCCACATCTAACTCCCTCTTAAATAGAGCCAATGAACTGGCCTCAACTACCCTCTGTGGCAGAGAGTTCCAGAGACCCACCACTCTCTGTGTGAAAAAATTCCTTCTCATCTCGGTCCAAAAGGATTTCCCCCTTATCCTTGAGCTGTGACCCCTTGTCCTGGACCTCCCCAACATCGGGAACAATCTTCCTGCATCTAGCCTGTCCAACCCCTTAAGAATTTTGTAAGTTTCTATAAGATCCCCTCTCAATCTCCTAAATTCTAGAGAGTATAAACCGAGTCTATGCAGTCTTTGTTCATAAGACAGTCCTGACATCCCAGGAATCAGTCTGGTGAACGTTCTCTGCACTCCCTCTATGGCAATAATGTCCTTCGTCAGATTTGGAGACCAGAACTGTACGCAATACTCCAGGTGTGGCCTCACCAAGACCCTATACAACTGAAGTAGAACCTCCCTGCTCCTATACTCAAATCCTTTTGCTATGAAAGCTAACATACCATTGGCTTTCTTCACTGCCTGCTGTACCTGCATGCCTACTTTCAATGACTGGTGTACCATGACACCCAGGTCGCGCTGCATCCCCCCTTTTCCTAATCGGCCTCCATTTAGATAATAGTCTCTTTTCCTATTTTTGCCACCAAAGTGGATAACCTCACATTTATCCACATTATACTGCATCTGCCAAACATTTGCCCACTCACCCAGCCTATCCAAGTCACCTTGCAGTCTCCTAGCATCCTCCTCACAGCTAACACTGCCCCCCCCAGCTTAGTGTCATCCGCAAACTTGGAGATATTGCCTTCAATTCCCTCATCCAGATCATTTATGTATATTGTAAATAGCTGGGGTCCCAGCACTGAGCCTTGCGGTACCCCACTTGTCACTGCCTGCCATTGTGAAAACGACCCATTTACTCCTACTCTTTGCTTCCTGTTTGCCAGCCAGTTCTCTATCCACATCAATACTGAACCCCCAATGCCATATGCTTTAAGTTTATATACTAATCTCTTATGTGGGACCTTGTCGAAAGCCTTCTGGAAGTCCAGATACACCACATCCACTGGTTCTCCCCCATCCACGCTACTAGTTACATCCTCGAAAAATTCCACAAGATTCGTCAGACATGATTTACCTTTCGTAAATCCCTGCTGACTTTGTCCAATGATTTCACCACTTTCCAAATGTGCTGCTATCCCATCTTTAATAACTGACTCTAGCAGTTTCCCCACTACCGATGTTAGACTAACTGGTCTGTAATTCCCCGTTTTCTCTCTCTCCCCCTTCTTAAAAAGAGGGGTTACGTTTGCTACCCGCCAATCCTCAGGAACTACTCCAGAATCTAAAGAGTTTTGAAAGATTATCACTAATGCATCCACTATTTCCGGAGCTACTTCCTTAAGTACTCTGGGATGCAGCCTATCTGGCCCTGGGGATTTAGCGGCCTTTAATCCATTCAATTTACCCAACACCACTTCCCGACTAACCTGGATTTCACTCAAGTACTCCTTTGACCCGCGGTCCCCTGCTATTTCCGGCAGATTATTTATGTCTTCCTTAGTGAAGACGGAACCAAAGTAGTTATTCAATTGGTCCACCATATCCTTGCTCCCCATGATCAACTCACCTGTTTCTGACTGCAAGGGACCTACATTTGTTTTAACTAATCTCTTTCTCTTCACATATCTATAAAAACTTTTGCAGTCAGTTTTTATGTTCCCTGCCAGTTTTCTTTCATAATCTATTTTTGCTTTCCTAATCAAGCCCTTTGTCCTTATCTGCTGGTCTCTGAATTTCTCTCAGTCCTCTGGTATGCTGCTTTTTCTGGCTACTTTGTATGCATCATCCTTTGCTTTGATACTATCCCTGATTTCCCTTGTTATCCACGGATGCACTACCTTCCCTGATCTATTCTTATGCCAAATTGGGATGAACAATTTTTGTAGTTCATCCATGCAGTCTTTAAATGTCTTCCATTGCGTATCCACCGTCAACCCTTTTAGAATTGATTACCAGTCAATCTTGGCCAATTCACGTCTCATACCCTCAAAGTTACCTTTCCTTAAGTTCAGAACCCTTGTTTCTGAATTAACAATGTCCCTCTCCATCCTAATGAAGAACTCGACCATATTATGGTCACTCTTGCCCAAGGGGGCACGCACAATAAGACTGCTAACTAATCCTTCCTCATTACTCAATACCCAGTCTAAAATAGCCTGCTCTGTCGTTGGTTCCTCTACATGTTGATTTAGATAACTATCCCGCATACTTTTCAAAAAATCCTCTTCCTCAGTGCCCCTGCCAATTTGATTCACAAGAAGAAGGGTCCAGACCCGAAACATTGCCTATCCTTGTTCTCCAGAGACGCTGCCTGATCAGTTGAGTTAGTCCAGAACTGTGGTCCATTTATGTGTTCTGCTAATGCCCATTTTATGAACATTTGTGAAATAGGCAAAGCTACTTTAAAATCAGCATTATGGTTGTTTTCCCATGTATTGAAAGAAGCGTCATGGTGGCGCAGCAGTAGAGTTGCTGCCTTATAGTGCCAGAGACCCGTGTTCGATCCTGACTACGGGTGCTTGTCTGAATGAAGTTTGTACCTTCTCCCCGTGATCTGCGTGGGTTTTCTCCAAGACCTTCAGTTTCCTCCCACACGCCAAAGACGTACAGATTTGTAGGTTAATTGGCTTGGTATACAAATGTAAATTGTTCCTAGTGTGCATAGGATAGTGTTAATGTACGGGGATTGCTGGGCGGTGTGGACTCAGTGGGCTGAAGGACCTGTATCTCTGTATCTCTAAACTAAACTGTAAAGGGCTGCTGTTGCTCCAGTGTTGCACCAGGCATGATCACCAAGAAGGGCCTCTATGGCAGCTACAGAATAGGTGCATTAGAAGCTTCCACGAAGATGATAGAAAAGTCAAGGGAGAGGGAACATGGTGACCTCCTATGTGCTTTGCCATCCTCCAACCCACAGAGAGGTGTGAGTTAATCTTCGGGCCAGTGATCACAGAATGAAGCTCAGATGCAATTTATATAAAAGTCTGCAATCAGTGATGAAATAACCAATGATGAAGTTTCCATTATCCTGAGTACTAAAGACTAGGGCTGGTAATCGCTGCGTGCAACACTGTGTGCTACATTAGTGTCATAGTGCAGTCCTTTTAATGGAAGTTTATTGCTAATTCCAGTGCAATGTGCTCTGAGACTTCATGGGTGTTCAGTAAATGTCACAGGTTGCTCCCAAAACCATCCTTTTTTTGCCGGCAATGGAGGAAAAGAGGGATGAGCGACATGTGACGTCAGTATACTGGGAAAAAGGTCAGCCACCTAAAATACCCGGCCAATTCGCCGATGGGCCTGATTTCATGTGGAGATTATGGCTTGCACAATAAAATGCACCCTAGCGGATCCAATTTCAAGGCATTTGTGTTTACGTTCTGCAAGATTAAATAAGCACTGGGCAGGTTCATAGCCAAATTACTGAAGAAACTTCAGAGGTTCGAGTTCTAAAATCTTGCATATTTGGATTAATTTTCTTGCCTTTTCCTTCTGAAATATGGTACTTGAAGCAAGAGCGATCAGTCATGTGTGTATGACGCACTGCTTCAATAACATAGATAAATGGTAGTTAGTGAACCTCCTCTAGCCCGAACAATGTTACTATTGAAAATACTGTTAGGTAATGCATTATCTGATAAGTTTAGGAATATTTTACCATCTACCTTTCTGTAACTAAAATTATTACATTTCTTTACACCATAAAGTTCCATTCGATCCAGCTGAATGTTCTCCAGGGATTCTACCTGATCCACTGAGTTACTCCAGCACTATATATTTTTTTGTAAAATAGCATCTGCAGTGCCTTGTATCCAGTTGGAACCCTGAGACAATTAAAGTTTCATTTCTTTTTAATGAAATTGTAAGACACACATCAATTTGTACCCCTAACTTTAAGACATTTCTGGTGAATCCTTCTTTCAATTCCCTTACTTTGGAAAATACTTTTAAAAACTCGTTGCAAAAGGACTTGAAAATTGCCAGAAACTTGTTGCTATTAATTTGCCTGGAATATAATTGGTTATTCTCAAATATAAGAGGAAATGTAATTACGTAAAGTGGCAGCAAATTAAACTTGCATGCATAGACTGCTTTTATTATGTAAGTATATAATCATGTACAAAGTACACATAATATCTACTTTTTTTCTTGGCAGTCCCTCAGGACTGAGAACGAATTACTTCTACACTCCTTTTATGAGCTCCGAGATGATTAAAGAGACTGAATTGGAAACCACAGACTCTTCCACAGAGAGGGCAGGCGGGGCTGACAAGATGGGTGGTTGGGTAGTTTGTGAGATTTTGGTAACCTTGTTTTTGGAGTGTTGATCAAGCAGTTTCCCATTAGTTCCAAAATTAGCTCCTATCCTGTGGGGAGTCTGCTGGAGCCAAGGTATTGTTTCGTGACAATAGGAATCGAGAGAAGTGCTGGGGCATTGACAGTTTTGGTTGACACCAATTTTCACTCAGATTGGTCCTGTCAGAGATCTGTTGGTTAGCACCATGGCACATTGTGCAGCAGGTGTAAGAAGGGGGCAAACTAGGCAGTCAAATCTGAGTAGTGTGATCCACTGATGGGATCAGAAGCTTTGTGAGATTGAAAAGGCTATGTATAGTGGCTGGGTCTGTAAAGTGGTCAGGTCGGCTCCCTGCATCTTTTTGGCTTTGGCGATTAAAAATCATGATTCACAATATATTTGCACCATATTATATTCTTCTGTGCCCAATATACATCCAATGAGGATACATATGTTTGCTATGTGTTACATATGCACATTTTTCCCCTTTGATTAAGGATAAAATCTTTATGTATGTAAATTAAATCTGAAGGTATGTGATTCCAAAAATAAAGTAATTGTAGATCATTATTGCTATCATAACTAAGGAAATAGTATTGGCCAAGAAGCAAGGAAAATGGATGTCTTATTATGAGATTAATTAAATTCCAAATCTTATATGCAGGTACATAAATTCTCACTGTAACTTTTTTATCCAGAGGGATTCTTTCTTATTGAAGAGCACTAAGCGGTTTTGCTCTCTGAGGAAGTCAGCAGTACAGCTGCTTAGCTGTTCTACGCACACCTAGTTATTGTAAATATATATTATTAACTCCAGCAAAGTATTCTTTTTGTAGTGGCAACTAACAAATGCAAATATAGCTCTCAGATGGCATGTACATCTGGTCCAGTGAAATCTTACATGTACATGAGTATATAGTAGCAAATACACTTTACATTTTTGTGGTCAGACACCTGTTACTGGCATTTTGTTTAAAAGTCTCCAGCAGAGTACATGGCAAGGAATAGTGAATCAAACTACCTATCGTATATTACAGTTGTAAATGTCTCTTAAGCTTCATTACATCAATCTTCGCCTTAAATCTTAACTGACTCATTCTAGATGAATACTCTGAACCAATACCAACCAGAAAAATATATTTTTGGTGGTCTTTTCTCATTGCCAGGATGACTGAGAAAGATAAACTGGAGTTGTCTGATCTCGTGCCTGACATTGGAACTCTGAATAATAGACCATATCTTCGGAATATGACCAGGAAAATGGAAGAAAATGGAACGAAACATGTGGCAGGAGAAATATCCACAAAAATGGAACAGACCCAGAAGAATGGGAATTCAAAATAAATTACTCTGAGGAATGAGATTGGAATGTGCTGGTTTGAGTGATGATTTTTCCACTGCTGCTTAAAATACACCCAAATAGATTATCATATTAGAGGCTCCAAATTTCTCTTCCACTTTGCCAGCAGATGAGTCCACTGAGATGAAGAACCGCTGATAAATCAATATTTCTGTCAGCTCAAAGACTTGCCAAAGCACAGACATCATGAGGCCTTCAGCCAGGGAAGAAAACTGAGATCATTTCCTAAGCACAGCAGAAATAATAGGCCAATGTCTGGAGAATGTAACTGTTTTTGATTGGTGCAGGTTGTAGCTCCAATTATTGTTTTACCCACAAAGATATCCCTGCATCAGATATTGATGTGACAACTTACATTTGATTTGTTTTAATAAGCAACAGGAATTTCAGCCTGTTCCTTGGTAACATTAAAAGAGATCTGATGGGCCGCTGGGAGATATATAAACCTTATGCAGTGTGCATTGCTTCTCTATTGAAATAGAACTTGCATGATCACTTTTGAGACAGATCTCAGATCACTTGCCAAAGATTTGAAAGCATTGTTGGTCTCAAACAAAGGTTCTGCTTAATTTAATGTGCCAAAGCACTCCGAGAGTTCATGCAGAAATATTTGTAAGGTTGACAATTGAAGATGGATAATAGAACATCATATTCATTTGCTTTTGGCATTCATGCAAAATGGACAGAGTGGTCAACATTTTCTCTCATTGCCTGGCGTTGACTTCAAGGGAGTGTAGACTTCTCAAAACACTTATTTTTTTAGCCATTGTCATGAGAAAGAGTTCATCCTATTTACTTGTATCATCATCAGTTTCAAACTCTTCACATCCATTTTGGCCTAGCATAAACACCATTTTTGGCTAAACGTTACTACTAATCTCCTCCCCAGTATTAAATGCACTTGGACTATCTCTGCCCTTTTTTAATCTCTCTATCTTTATCACAGGGGCAGACTATCCACTGATATCTATTACACCTTACTATAGACTCCCAAGCTATCTTGACATCACCTCCTCCCACCCGGCCTCTGGCAAGGACGCCATCCCTTGTTCTCCATCTCCGCCGCATCAGCACTGAAGATAAGGCTTTCACTCGAGGATATCTGAGATGTCCTTTCTTCAGTAAACTTGGTTTCTCCCCTGAGGTTATAAATGGAACCTCTACTCGTGTCTCCTGTTTCTCACAATTTCCCCTCCCCATAGATGGAACAAGGATAGAGTTTCGCTAATCCCCGCCTTTCATCTCACAAGCCTCCACGTGCAACACATCATTCTCCGACATTTTCGCCAACTTCAACCCACCACCAGTCACATCTTCCTGTCCCAATCACTTTCTGCTTTCCCTAGGGACCACTCTCTCTACAACTCCTTGGTTCACTGATACATTCCCACTGAACCCACCACCTCCTTGCACCTCCTGCAACCATAAGAAATGTAACATCTATCCTTCTTCCATCCAGTGATGCCAACAATCCTCCCAAGTGAAACACAGGCTTTCATATGCACATCTACCAATCTCTTTTACTGCATTCTATGCTTCCAATGTGGCCTCCTCACATCGGCAAGACCAAGCGTAGACCAGGCAACAGTTTCATCAAACATTTCACTCTTTCTGCCGAGGCCTGGTTGTTAACCACAGTAACTCCCCTTCCCATTCCCATACCGACCTTTCTGTCCTTGGCCTCCTCCGTTGCCAGAAGCCACATTCAAACTGGTAGAACACCATTTATATTCTACTTGGGTAGCTTTCAATCCAATGGTATGAACATTGAATTCTCCTACTTCAAACAATAACCCCTGCCCACCTTACTCTTTCTGCCCATCCACCCCCACTGACATCGTCCACATATTTCTCCCACCATTACTGTCATCTGTTGCTTCCCCCTCCTCCCTGAGCGATTCTCCAACCCCTCCCATCTCACAGTCCCCCATTTCTCCTTTTAGCGAGTGCAGTAGACCATGATGGAAGTATTTTCTCATTATCATACACCCTCTTGGGAGCTGTCGGGTCAGACTTCGTTTCCAGTCCAAGCGGCGGACAGGTCTGCGACTTGAATCCTAGCGTTGAGACTCAACCAGCGAGACCAATGTCAGGCAGAACCAAAGTGGTTGGTGACTCTATTGCCCGAGGTGCGGCCAGGGGATTCAGTGGTGACAGGCAAGACTCAAGGAAGGTGTGTTGTCTCCCTGGTGCCAGGGTCCAAGATGTCTCAGACCGATTTAAGAATATCCTCGAGAGGGAAGGTGAACAGCCGGAAGAAGTTGTGCAATGTAGGCATGAATCAAAGTCGAAGTCAAAAGAGTTTATTGTCATGTGTCCCTGACAGGACAATTAAATTATTTCTTTGCTTAGCACAACAGAACATAGTAGGCATTGACTACAAAACAGCTCAGTGTGTCCATATACCATTATATACGTAAATACACACATGAATTAATAAATTGATAAAGTGCAAATAACAGATAAAGGGGTATAGGGCAGGTAATGACTTGGGTAAAGCGCCTGTCCCACTATGGCGACCTTATTTGTGAGTTTAGGAGAGTTTGCGCTCGCCACAAGCTCGCAGCATGGTCGACACATGGCCATAGGTAGTCACTGGTAAGTCTCCTTCATGGTCGAGAGGAATTCCCGCATAGTGGTTACTACCTGCGGCCTCAGTTTGGTTGAGGAAAATTTTTCAACAAGCTGAAAGATTTTCTGTGAGTGAAAATTGGTCGGCATGGAGAAAATCGATACTTTTGAATTCGTAGTGCAGTAGTAGTGGGGTCGCCATGTCGTTGCAGGTAGTCCAGGTCGCCGTAGGTAATCTCCTTTGCTGACCGGGCATTTTAATTGGCCTGCTTATAATTTACCTGCCAACCAACATTTTCAAAAAATATCTGGCCATTATTGGATTACTGTTTCTCAGACTTTGCTCTTCACAAGTGGCCCGCATTTTTCACTGCATTGTAAAGGCATTCAAAAAATTATGTTTGTTGGGTCTTCCTTTGGAACTTGCACCCTGGGTTTTCTGAGATGCACAGGCCTGGAATGGGTCTGGGCAGGCACATCAATGGAAATAAAAACTATACACATACTACAACAGATAGGCAATGCATTCCTTCCATTTATCAGAAGGAACACAAAAAAAGGTGAATGCAAATCAATTCATTAAATGCCTCATTGGACTGAAAATATGCCCAACCGTCTTCTGTAGTGAGGGCCAACTGCAGGAATCAATGATTAAACTACTGTATAAAAATAAAATAACAGTTGGAAATTGGTGGTGCATCTGTGGAAATCATTACCACAGAAGGCTGAGGGGGCCAAAGTCATTGGGTATGTTTCAAATGGAGATTGAAGGGTTTGTGATTAATAAGAAGGTAGGAGAATGGGGTTGAGACGGTTGAGAGAGAAAAATGTATCGGCAATGATCGAATGGTGGAGCCGACTTGATGGGCGTAATGGCCTAATTCTGCTCCTATGTCTTATGATCTTATGTTAGGATCTTATGTGTCCTTCTCTCTCCATCCCCTCGCCCATTCCCAGTTCTTTCACCAGTCTTATTCTCTCTGACTAGATTCTATCTCTGTTCCGCCCACTCCCCTGACATCAGTCTGAGGAAGGGTCTCGACCTGAAACAACACCATTCCTTCTCTCCAGAGATGCTGCCTGTCCCACTGTGTTACTCCAGCATTTTGTGTGTATCTTATGATCTTATGAAGTAAAACAAAGTTGCACAATATTTGCATTCAAACTTTTCAAATTACTCATGGTCTAATGCACTTAGCAAAAATAATTAAGCAAAAATAATTAAATTGCTGGAATTACTTTGTGCGTTAAGCTATCGATCGGAATTATGTTAAATTACGCATGCAAGGTAGATATTTTGGAATATTAATTCACCTTCCACCATTAGGTATGGTGTTAGGTACTGTATTTTTACTTTTTGGGTGTACATTACATTAAGACCATGAGTAATTTGAAATGGTAAAGCATTTAACCAGAATGGAAATCTATCTTCAGCAATAAACTGACATAATTCCTCCCATCAATATATAATTACTTTGTATTCAAATTTTATCAAGGATTATCAGAGAATCAAGGGATATGTAAAAAAAACAGGAATGGGGTACTGATTTTGGATCATCAGCCATGATCATATTGAATGGCGGTGCTGGCACGAAGGGCCGAATGGCCTACTCCTGCACCTATTTTTCTATGTTTCTATGATGCCTAGTGCCCTAGCATTCTAAATTGCAATGATAATCTCAATCATTTAACAGAACATAAAACAGTGCAACATAGGAACAGGTTCTTTGATCTAAAATATTTACACCAACCAAGAAGCAAATTCAAACCAATCCCATGTCCCTCATGTCTAAATCTCCCATTCTCTGCCTGTTTGTGCCCCTGTCTAAATGCTTCTTAATGTTGCTGTCACATCACCTTCTATCACCTCCCTGGGGAGCATGTTCCAGGCATCTACCATTCTCTGAGTAAAATATCTTGCCCTATAAATATTCTTTAAACTTTCTCCCTTCTCAGCTTAAATCTCTAGTTTTCTAGTATTTTACCATTTCCACCCTGTGAAAACCACCCTGACTTTCCATCCCATTAATGTGCCTCAAAATTTTATATACTTCACCTAGGTCATCCTTTGACCTCCGATGCTCAAGAGAAAATACTCCAAGCCTGTCCAGCCTCTTGTCCCTGCACTGATCCCTGGAACACCACTGGTCACTTATGTTTGTGCTTTGGAAATAATCTTGTCTAAAGGGTCTCTAGAAATCCAGTTGTTACTAAGTCCAGAGTTTTCATTGCCTACTCAAATATCATTTCGTCTATATACTGTATGAATGGTGGTAAAGGGAAAACAGGGAATAAGATACCAGTGACTTGACATTTGACATAGGAAGATGTGAGAATTCATTATTATGTAGGTGGTAACAGGCCACTTGAAAATTTAAAATACAATTGGACAGAGTCAACCCTGATTCATTTATAAAACGAAAGTCATGTTTGACAAACATATTTGAATTTTTATGGCTAAACCAGCTGATGAAATACTTGGACCTTCAGAAGGCCTTGAATAAGATGTCACACCATAGATTTTTAAACAAAATGTAATCACCGATTCCAATCGTAGTATTGTTGCAGGGAATGCATCCTGAGTGCCAAATGGGGTAGCACTCAGATGATCGAAGTTGGATGATAAGGTGAATTTCTTCAAGCTTATATTAGGGTTTGTTGAAGCAGTGTGAAAAGGAAAAGTCATAGGGTACGTTGGAATATTCCAGATGCGGTTTAACCAACATTTTGTACGACTGTAACATGATGTCCTAACTCTTGTTCTGAATGCCAAGGCCAACAAAGCCAAAGTGTGGCAAATGTATTTTTCACCACCTTGTCCACCTGTATCACCATTTCCAGGTCACTATGCCGAGGTCTCTCTATTCTACAACTCCCCAGGTCCTGCCATTTATAGTGGAATAAGAAATTGGGATTCTGTTCATTCTTCTTCTTTTCGTGTCCATCTTGTTACAAATGTTGATCTCGCTGTCATCATCCATCCTGAAAAGGACGCAGGTTTCCGGCGACAATCAGTGGAGCCATCACTTGTTGCAATAGATGTTGGTGATAGCAGAATTAGCTCAGGATACTTCCAGTTTCCAGCCCCACGACATGGACGCTTCTGCTATCGGGCCATTGTGTTCATTGAAAACAGCCTGATATATTGTTCTATGAGTGTCTGCCTCCACACAATTGCATCTTCCCTTCCTTTACCTGCTCCTCCATTTCCCAATACACAAAACAATGGCCAGGGCTGAACCTGCCCCATTTCCAGGTTATGGAGATGACATCAGGCAACTCTCAATTTGGAGATCCATTATAGAATGCACCACAAGATGTCTGCAGAGAAATCTAGACAGTGAAAATATTGCCTTTGCAATATTTCTCAGAGCCTGTCGAGTTAGGTTACATGCGAATGTGCGATTATTCTTTCCCAGCATAGGCTTTGGAGAAGTGCTGTCTGCTTGGATGAAAGCTCTACTTCCCAAATATCCAGACTTTGATCTGGTGAAGGCAGTTCAAATGTTATGTGCACTGCAGTCTGTTCCATGATGAAAGAAAAATGGCTTGTTCACCACAAGTCAACAATTACCCATCAAGATTTATTCATAGACCAGGATAAACATACAGGAAGTGTCCCCCTTTCTAGTTCCAGACTTTCTCAGGATCCTTGTGTGGTTTCTTCAAGTTAGTGTGAGTCAGTGCAGGGATGTAACGCTGAGCCTTTTAAGGCACTGGTCAAATCACACTTAGAGTATTGTGAGCACATTTGGGCCCCATATCTGAGGAGATATGTGCTGGCATTGGAGTGGATCCAGAGGAGGTTTACGAGAAACATCCCCGGGACGATTGGGTTAATGTATGATAAGCATTTGCTGGCTCCGTGTGTGGACGGGATGTCGAAAGATGAGAAGCCGAAGCAAAGAAGTGGAAGCCAAGATACCGAACGGAAACAACGCCGAAAAGCCCAAATAACCAAATGGACAAGATGCCAAAAAGCAAAGTAACCGAACAGACACAACGCCTAAAAGCCAAATCACCGAAAGGGCACTACACCGAAAAGCCAAATAATTGAACGGACACGACACCGAAAAGCAAAATAACCGAACGGACACGACACCTAAAAGCCAAATAATTGAACGGACACGATGCCTAAAAGCCGAATAACCGAAAGGGCACAACACTGAAAGGATACGAACCCGAATGGACTCCACGCCAAAAGGACAATACGCAGAACGGACATGAAGTCGAAAAGCCTCCAAACTGACATGACGTCTCCGTCATCCTAGGGGATGAGTACATGTTGGTTCTGGGGGAGAGCCTGGCGACCGGGGAGATGCCTCTCTCGTGGCGTAGGACAGTTGTTGTCTTGCTGCCTAAGAAGGGCGAACTCCGTTTGTTGAAGAACTGGCGTCCAGTCTCTCTCCTATGCACAGAATATAAAATTTTTGCACGGGCAATGGCTAATCGCCTGGGCTCCGTGCTGCATCAATTGATTCATCCTGACCAATCTTATACAGTCCCTGGCCGGTCCATCCAGGATAACATCCACCTGGTTAGGGACCTGATTCATTTAGCCCAGGGTACTGGTGAGTCAGCTGCTTTTCTGTCTCTTGATCAGGAGAAGGCTTTTGATAGGGTAGAGCATGAATACCTATTTGGGACGTTGCAAGCGTTTGGGTTTGGACCGCTTTTTGTGGCCCAGGTCCGGCTTTTGTACGCTGCTGCGGAGTGCCTTGTGAAGGTTAATGGCGCGTTGTTGTCTCCTTTTCATTTTGGGAGGGGGGTCCGCCAGGGGTGCCCTATGTCGGGCCAGTTGTACTCGGTCTGTGTGGAGCCGTTCCTGTGTCTTCTTCGGAGGAGGTTGACAGGCCTGGCCCTACCTGGCCCGCGGGTTGAGGTGGTTCTATCGGCGTATGCCAATGACGTACTTCTTATGTTCACTGATCCTGGTGACCTGCGGAGGATGCGTGACTGCCAGGAGATTTTCTCGGCTGTTTCTTCTGCTAGGATTAACTGGAGTAAGTGCTCTGGACTTTTAGTGGGTCAGTGGCAGGTAGACTCGCTGCCGGAGGAGATGGCATTGTATGCGTGGAGCACCACGCACCTCCTCTATCTGGGGGTGTACCTGAGTTCCACTGAGGATGCTTGGCCGGCAAACTGGCAGGAGTTGGAGACGAAAGTGGTTGCCCGGCTGGGGCGCTGGTCAGGCCTGCTTGGAGCTCTTTCCTTTCGGGGGAGGGTGCTGGTTATAAACCAGCTGGTGGCCTCCATGTTATGGTACCGGCTGGCTACTCTTGTCCCACCCTCTATATTTGTAACTGTTATACAGAAGAAGCTGGTAGATTTCTTTTGGGGAAATAGGAAGCCACTGGGTTTCCGTGGCGGTCCTGAGTCTCCCGTTAGAGGAGGGCGGCCAGTCCTTGGTATGCGTGCGTACCCAGGTGGCGGCTCTCCGACTCAGGACTCTGCAGAGATACATGTATGTAGAGAACCCTCCCAGATGGCACGCTCTGGCCACGTATTTTTTCCGTCAGGGTCGTTGCCTAAGGGGGGTCTCGTGGCTCCCGTTGGCGGGCATCGGTCGACCCGCTCTAAGGGGCTTGCCTGTCTTCGACAGGGATGTGCTAAGAGTGAGGAATTTGGCTGTTTTCAGCCAGAGTCTTGCTCCACGAGGAGAGGGGGATGTTGTGGCAGCGGATGTGGCTGGTCCTCATCCTGTCATGGTGGGTGTCGAGGAGAGGCGCGAACCTAGAGTGGTTCAGATAGAGCTTACCCCCGCTCCGTCAGATCTGCTCATCGGGCCTAGGCTCCGGGATATTTCTCGGCCTCCGGCTCCACATAATCTGAGCTGCCTTTCTGAGATGACCAGCATACCATTTCATGAGGTGAAGAGACGCGCACTGTATAGGATGCTCCTGCACATTCTGAACCTCCGTGCCTTCGTCTCCCGTCCCGACTCACCATGGCGGACGGTGTTACCATCCGAAGGCAGGGGGGGTCTCCAGTGGGGGTCCTTCTATAAGTGAGTCGTACCCCTTTATATTGGGGACCTGGGGTGGAGAGTGTTGCATGGAGCGGTGGTTTGTAATAAACTTTTGAGGCGGTTCACGGGCTCGTCAGCCGCATGTATTTTCTGCGGAGAGGAGGAGACCGTCTTCCATGTGTATATGGAGTGTGTGAGGTTACTGCCCCTGTACCAATATCTGAAGTGGTTGTTCCTCAAATTTTGGCTGCATTTTAGCCCCACAATCCTGCTGTTAGGACACAAGGCAGGGAGTGGGGAGAGCCGAGTTTGGGGGGGGGGGACTTACCTGTCGGTTTGCTCCTCGGCCTGGCTAAGGTGGCCATTCGTGGGTCCAGGCAGCGGGCGGTCGACGGTCAGGCTAGAGTCGGCTGCCTGCCCCTCTTTCGGGCCTACGTTTGTGCACGTGTGTCCCTGGAGAGGGAACATGCGGTGTCCACGGGGACTCTGGAGGCCTTCTGTCAACGCTGGTCACCGCGTGGGGATGAGACTATTATAAACAATGAATGTACTGTTGTACTACAATGATTTGTTTGTTATAGTGTGATTTTGATTATGTTTTGATGTGTTGTATAATATGATTGTGTTGAATAAAGTTGTTGAAAAGAAAAAAAAAAAGAGGGAGAGAGAGAGAGAGCTAGGGAGGGCGAGAGAGAGAGTGAGAGAGAGAGGGGAGGGAGAGAGAGAGGGGTGAGAGAGGGGAGAGAGAGAGAGAAAGAGTGAGAAAGAATGAGAGAGAGATAGAGAGATTCCAGCCTCTTAACCCCAAGCACCATGGTAGATCAACAGTTACAAAAATAATCCGCTCTATGATCTTTGGCAGTGACTCCAAGCTGCTGCGATCCAATCACACAGGGTTTTATTTTATATTCAGGAAAGTCCAAAAGCGACAAAGGAAAATTATAAATCCCCATAACCCTCCCGGCCAGTGATGGGGATTGATGTGATGGACGTGGGGGTCTGGACCAATCACTGACGAGGTCTCGGACAAATCCCATCCCGGAGACGTCATGTCCGTTTGGCTGCTTTTCAACATTATGTCCATTCTGCGTATTGTCCTTTCGACGTGGAGTCCGTTTGGGTTCATATCCTTTAGGTGTCGTGTCCGTTCGGTTATTTGGTTTTTCAGCGTTGTGTCGGTTCGGTTATTTGGCTTTTTGACGTCGTGCCCTTTTGGTTATTTGGGTTTTAGGCATTGTGCTTATTCGGCTATTAACTTTTTGCCATCATGTCCATTCGGTTATTCAGCTTTTCGACATTGTTTCTGTTCGGTATTTTAGCTTCCACTTCTTCGCTTTGGCTTCTCATTCCGTCGACGTCCGTCCGGGTACCTGCTGGCTCTGGGCCTATACTCGCTGGAGGATAAAAGGATGAGCGGGCACCTCATTGAAACTTACCGAATAGTGAAAGGCTTCGAGCGGATATGGAGAGGATATTTTCACTAGTGGGAGAGCCTAGGACCAGAAAGCACAGCCTCAGAATAAAAGGACGTAGCTTTAGAAAGGTGATAAGGAAAGATTTCTTTAGTTGGAGGGTGGTGAATCTGTAGAATTCATTGCAACAGATGGCTGTGGAGGCCAAGTCATTGGGTACTCTTAAAGCAGTGATCGATAGGTTCTTGATTAGTAAAGGGGCCAGACGTTATGGGGAGAAGCAGGAGAATGAGGTTGAAAGGGAAAAATAGATCAGCCATGATTGAATGGTGCAGTAGATTGCTTGCATTTGGCGCGACCAACCGTAAGCGGAGTTCACGCTAAGTACGTGCTAAGTTCCCGCGTGACGTCATTTATGTCATGCTTACCAATCAGCTGGGCAGGAGGCAGGCCAACTGAATTTGGGCGTCGCATGGCGTCGGGCGGTGACATCATCACGCAACGCCACGCGGGGCAGTGACATCATCAAGCAACGCCATGCGCTAGTAGTACGGCGTCAAGACGCTGCGTATGCCGTCAAGACACTGCGTATGACCGCAATGCGCCTGCGTGCCGACAGGCCGTTGCCGTGCAAAGATTTCGGGCACTGCAAGAATTTCGGAGCCCCGCGCGATGTCTGGACCAGCCCCGCACAACTCTGCGCTTCTAAGTGGGACCGGCCCCGTGTGGCCATACGGTGCCCATACGCCTCAAGCGACCACGACGCCGCGTAATTTGCGAGCCAAGGTCGCGTAAGTGAGACAGGCCCTTTATGAACTCATGAGTGGAGTTAATATCTCTGTTTGATTGCAAATTCTACAAACAAGGAAAGTCTGTGCAATATGTCACACAATGCTTCATTTCAAGGTAGGAGATGAATCCCCTTTTCCTAGGGAGAGAGTCTAGGTGACCTCCTCAAGTGACTGGTTTGCTGAAAATTGCAAGAAATTGCTGGCATGCTCTCTACTTGCCTACAATAGCAGAGGGATGAGAAATTTATGCTTAACATCATCTTCGCTGCCAGTGGTTGTGTAGCCCTGGCTCGGAGCTGCAGCCACTGTTGTGATTGCCATATGTGATATATTTTCATCAGCAGTAATTTGGTGAAGCAAACTCTCCTCAAGATCCTTGTTGCAAAGCCCAAGAGAAAGGAGAAAAATTGCTCTGTAATGATCCTTGGTCGGTAGCTTCCTCTGCTAAGGATCCTTATCTGTGGCTTCATTTAACCTTTCCCAACAGGCATGCCTATTCAATGGACTCTTTCCTCACCCTCTCT
This sequence comes from Raja brachyura, assembly GCA_963514005.1. Next base: position 44,991,940 of record OY740790.1, read on the forward strand.
ACAATACCATGGACGGAGATGAATCGATGCCAATGCAAAAAGTTGGTTAAATCTTCGAAGTCAGGAAACAGCCAAACCTCAAGCACAACAGAGCTCCCCTGCAAATGCTGAGCAAAAAGCCATAGTTGCTGGAAATTCTGAAGAAATCCAAGTGATTTGCAGCATTGACTCTGTAACTGCTTGGTCAGGTATTATTTCTGTTTTGCATTTGATCATTTAAATTTCAATGTCAGAGACTAGGGGGCATACCTTTAAGATGAGAGGAGCAAAGCGTAAAGAACAAGTGGGGAGTGGGTTTTGTACACAAAGAGTGGTGGTGGGTGCCTGGAACATGCTGTCAAGTGTGGTGGTGGATGCAGATACAGTAGTGGCGCTTAAGAAACTTTTAGATAGATACATGGAAATGCTAGAAATGAAGGGGTTTGAAATGAGATTAGTTTATCTCAGCATTATTTTCAGCACAGGAATTGTGGACCGAGAGGTCTGTTTCTGTGCTGTACTTTTTTATGTCCTTTCTATGTCATGCTGATATATTCTAAGGATCACCAGTGTTTTGGTTCATTAGACTTTTTTTTCTATTAAAACAGAGACATTTATATTTTTTAAACAGCCGTTGGCACTGGAGTAGTACTCAACCAACTGCATCGTGCTACGGTTCAGCTGGTAACACAGAGAAGTGTTGGCTGACTGTAATGCATAAGGACTGACTTACACACCTGAACATTGTTACAATGAAGTGAGGAACCAAGTTCTGGCAATTCAGATTCCCTGCTCAGTTGCTGGTCTCAGAACCGCATACAGTGGTGGAGCACAAACCAAATGAGACAAGTAGTCAGATGTACTTTGCATCTGTCCCACCCAACCTTATAATAATAATAATAATACATTTTATTTATGGGTGCCTTTCAGGACACTCAAGGACATCTTACAGATTAAAACAAGCAAATTACAAACATATAAACAAAATGAAACAAAAAGAAAGTAGTAGGGACAGCAACAATACACAATTCAAAGAGTGAGATTTGGGTTATTTATGCAAGATTTGGGTTATTTATTTTGTAATCTTGATGTTTTTAATTAATTTCTAGCACTTCATTTAACTTGAAATTTTTTCAAATATTTATTCAATAACATTTTAAAATTATTTAAATCCAGTTGAACAAATTATAAATGTACCCAATCATCAAAAACATTTAAGTTTAGTTAATAGGCATTAGATCACACAAAACTGTCAAAAGGCCATCTAGGGGGCACAGTGGCGCAGCTGGTAGAGCCACTACCTCACAGTGCCAGAGAAATAGGTTCAATCCTGACCTTGGGTGCTGTCTGTGTGGAGTTTGAACATTCTCCTTGCATATTTGCATGGATTTGCTAAAGGTGCTCCGATTTCCCCTCACATCCCAAAGACATGTAGTTTGTATGTTAACAGGTTTCTGCAAATTGCTCCTGGTGTGTAGAAAGTGGATGTGAAGGGGAGGATAACATAGAACTAGTGTGAACAGGTGATCTAATGTCGGCATGGGCCGAAGGGCATGTTTCCATGCTGTACCTTTCGATCAATCGATCAATGTAAGATTCCGCAACAGACTCTGCTGACTGAGGACTCATGGGTGCTTGTTGACTGTTCCACTCTGCAAAACAGCCACAGCAGCTGGGCCTCAATGCTTTGGGCATCCTAAGGCCCATGGAGCTGCAAGAGCAGGTGCAGCCTCAGGTATAGCTCAGTCCATGAACAGAGTCAATTTGATGAGCAGAATATAATCCAGCCCATTTCAATCATCAGAGATAGTTTACAAAATCTAATTGCCGCAGTTGCTGAATATCCAAAAAAATAAAGTAAAAGAAAGATGGAAATATTCAACAATGCAGAAGATATCAATTCAGTTTGGTGACCTTTCATCTGCTCATAAAGGATTTCCCCCAAAGCAGTAACGTTTGCTCTTTTCAAATAGGTTTTGCATGTGATTATGCAGATAGCCAGGATTCACATTTCGAATATTTAAGAACCATTTCACATTCTAAATGTAAAAAATGTTGCAAACCTGTGGTTTTATAAGATTGCGGTATAAAGCCCCTGTCCCACTTTCACAACCTAATTGGCGACCTCTGCCGAGTTTGCCCTTGACTCATACTCGCAGCATGGTCGCCATGAGGTCGTAGGAGGTCTTCTTCACTCTTCCTCATGCTCATGAGTGGTCTCCATGTACTTGTGGCCTCAAATAGGTCGTGGCGTTTTTTCCTGCCTAATAAAAATTGTCCACGAGTAAAAAAAAGGTCGGCATGGAAAACATTTATACTTTTTACTCATAGGTAGATCGTAGGTAGGTAGTAGTAGGTCATGATAGTAGTCGTAGGTAGTCGTAGATAGTCATAGGTAGTCGTAGGTCGGTAATTGGCCCGAGAAAAAAAATGCAAACATGACATTTTATCATGTGATCATTTCCACTCGTAGCTAGTCATAGTTGGTCTTGGGTGTGGAAGACTGAGGTCGAGGGGGGTCGTAGGAGGTCGTAGACATAGTCATAGGAGGTCGTAGACATAGTCGTAGGAAGTCATAGACATAGTCGTATGAGGTCGTCGGAGGTCTTTTACTTTGGTGAGTCAACACGACCTTGACATTTTTTTCAACTCGTCTAGGGTCTTCTAAACTCATGAATCAGGTCATCCAAGTGGGACAGGCCCTTAACTCTCCTGTGCAGTACTAGCTAAACATGTCATTATGTACCGAATAATTATTCAAAGCACCACTATTTTGTTCGGTATCTTGCCTGGCTAGGGACTTCCGGTGGTGCCATGCTGTAGTGAGAGGCGCTGCAATTAGCTCTGCTCCCGAAGAATGCTTCAATGTGCTAAAAATACGAGTTGGAATATGGGGGAGTTCTAAAAATAACTACCAGAGCTGTTATTTTAATTGTATAAAAGGAGTTATCAGAAATCCTGCTGATAACGGGGTTTTTTGATACTTTTAACTGCACAAGAAGAATTCCAACAGACCTGTTACAGGATCTCAAGTAAAACAATGAACTATAGAGCTGGATAAAACCCTGCAAACAGCAGCAGAACGTTCTGAAGAAGAATCTGAGGCTCAAAGAATACCTACTGTAATGGCTTCAAAGGAAAAACAGTTGGAGCAACTGAAGCAGTCTGTAAGAAACTCATTAATGAGTGACTTTGCTAAAATGATACAAGACGGGAATTCTGCACTGGAGAAAAATCTGTCTAAAAAAATTAAATGTGGTAATGAGGAAGTCATTGAGGAAATAGCTACTCTAAGGAAACGTATTGAAGAAATTGAGGATGACTTAAATATAGAAATCAAACGGGTTGAAAAAGATTGCAACGAGTACTTTGATTCTGTTCTCAAGACTACTAAACTATTCTCCACAGCTATGGAAGATATGGAAACTGCAATGAATAATATGTCTGAAGAGATGAAAAAACTGAGGAAGGAGCAAGATTGTGTCTTGGGGCAACTGGATTTGGAAGCACAATCAAGAAGGCAGAATTTAAGAATAGTTGGAGTGAGAGAGGGAAGGGAAGCTGGAATGAACCCTCGGGAGTTCGCTGCCAACTTACTTAAACAAGTATTTGAACTGTCTGACAATCCAAAAATAGATGTGGCTCATTGGTTTCGAAGAGTTCAAACAAGGCCAGGAGCCCCTCCAAGACGGATCAGAGTGAAATTTCATGACATTTCTAAATATGGAATTAAGTTGATGTTTGTATAATGTTTACACTATTGTAAATTGATTACTTCTACTAAAAGAAATTAAACTGAAATTTCATGACATTTCTGATCTGGAAGATATTATGAAACAAATTCCTTACGGAAAGAATCTGACTTTTGAAGAGGACAATCTGAGATTCTTCAAAGATTATCCAGCAGAAATAGCTAAAAAACAGGACATGTTCACAAAGACAAGACAGATTCTGAAAGGAATCGAAAACGGAAGATATGGCATAATGTACCCTGCAAAAATGAGGATCACCTATAACAATGTGGAACGTGCCTTCATTGATCCAGAAGAGGCATTCAAATACGCACAAGAAATTTCAGAGGAACAACTACAGGTCTGTTTGGAGTCTGTAGACTGGGCAATGTTCAAGGACTCGGCAATGGACTTGAACAAATATGCCACAGTCGTTACAGACTTCATTAAGAAATGTGTGGAGGACTGCATCCCTATAAAAACCTTCCGAGTGCTTCCCAATCAGAAACCTTGGATCAACTGTGAGATCCGCACTCTTCTGAAGACCAGACACTGGGCATTCATGCCTGATGATACAGTGTTCTATAAGAAGTCCAGATACGACCTTGGTAAGGCTATCAAAAAGGCGAAAAGGGACTTCTGCTCCAAGCTGGAGGATGAGACAGGTGCTTGACAGCTGTAGCAGGGCCTGAATGCAATCACCTCCTACAAGGCGAAATCAGGAGGCAGCTCGAATGTTGGCGAAACATCACTCCCTGATGAGCTCAATGCGTTTTACACACATTTTGATAGGGAGAACACCAATGTGTCTTCCCAAGCCCCCATTCGCTGTGATGGTATTTCAGTCTCAGTCACAGAGGCCGATGTCAGGAAATCCTTCAGAGGGGTGAACCCTTGAAATGCGCCTGGACCTGATGGCATACCTGGTCGTGTTCTAAAAACCTATGCGGACCAACTGGCTGGAGATTTTACGGACATTTTCAACCTTTCACTTCTGAGGTCTGAGGTTCCCACCTGCTTCAAAAGGGCATCAATAATACCGGTGCCCAAGAAGAGCAAGGTGACGTGCCTCAATGACTATCGACCTGTGGCACTAACGCCTGTGGTGATGAATTTCTTCGAGAGGTTGATCATGGCGCAAATCAACTCCTACCTCGACAAAAACCTGGACCCACTGCAGTTCGCTTACCGCCACAATAGATCAACGGTGGATGCGATCTCCCTGGCTCTCCACTCCACTGGACCACTTGGACAACAAAAAGTCTTATGTCAGGCTGTTATTCATCGATTACAGCTCGACATTTAATACTATCATCCCCTCCAAGCTGGTTACCAAACTCGCAGAACTGGGTCTCTGCGCATCCTTCTGCAATTGGATCCTCGACTTCCTCATTCACAGATCACAGTCTGTTCATATTGGTGGAAATGTGTCAGACTCGATAACAATCAGCATGGGAGCACATCAAGGCTGCATGCTCAGCCCCCTGCTGTACTCTCTCTATATTCATGACTGCGTAGCCGGTCACAGTGCGAACTCCATCATCAAGTTCGCTGACGACACCACTGTTGTGGGACATATCACTGATGGGGATGAGTCAGAGTACAGAAGAGAGATCGAGCAACTGTCCATATGGTGCCAGCACAATAACCTGGCCCTCAACACCAGCAAAACCAAGCAACTGATTGTGGACTTTGGAAGGAGTAGGATTGGGGCTCACAGTCCTGTTTATATCAACGGGTCGGTGGTTGAAAGTGTCAAGAGCTTCAAATTCCTGGGCGTGCACATCTCTGAAGATCTCTCCTGGTCCGAGAACACTGGTACAATTATCAAGAAAGCTCACCAGCGCCTCTACTTACTGAGAAGATTACGGAGAGTCGGTTTGTCAATGAAGACTCTCTCTAACTTCTACAGGTGCCCAGTAGAGAGCTTGCTGACCGGTTGCATCGTGGCTTGGTTCGGCAACTTGAACGCCCTGGAGAGGAAAAGACTACATAAAGTAGTAAGCACTGCCCAGTCCATCATCGGCTCTGACCTTCCTTTCTTCTGTCGAGGGGATTTACCACAGTCGCTGCCTCAAAAAAGCTGGCAGTATCATCAAAGACCCACACCATCCTGGCCACACACTCATCTCCCTGCTACCTTCAGGTAGATGGTACAGGAGCCTGAAGACTGCAGCAACCAGGTTCAGGAATAGCTACTTCCCCACAGCCATCAGGCTATTAAAACTGGCTCGGACAAAACTCTGATAACTAATAACTCATTATCTGTTATTTGCACTTTATTAGTTTATTTATTCATGTGTGAATATATTTATATATGGTATATGGACAAACTGCTCTGTTTTGTTGTAAATGCCTTCTATGTTCTGTTTGCTGATACAAAGCAAGAATTTCATTGTCCTATCAGGGACACATGACAATAAACTCACTTGAACTTGAACTTGAAGATGGCGGAATTTTACACTAGGCGATGGCTAGACATTTTATATCTCTGGAATGTTAATTCAAGGCCAAACTTTATGTTTCACTTGGAATGAAGGACAAAACAAAGCAGAGCTGTGGAGCATGGAAAACTAATACAAAGGGACTTTAAAATAAAAACTGATGAATTAAAAAAAAAAAGTATAATCTAATACTAACATATAAGTAATTAAGTAATTGAATTAATTCAGCAATAGCAATAGAAACAAAATATGAAAAGGTATAGTGTAATAATGATTAACTCTTCCGGGGGGGGGGGGGGGGGGAAGCGTGGGTTTACTTCATAGTGTTAATTAATTTTTAGAGTTAGGAAAATAAGCTAAATATATTGATATAGATATACATTATATTATACCAATAAACTAAAACAGATATAACAGATTCGGCCCCAGTGGTATGTAAGACGAGGGGAGGAGACTAAGACACTTGGCAGATAGCCAGGAGTCTTCCTCTGGTTAACCCCTTCCAACCTGCTGTTGTCTAATATAAGAGACTGGGGCCTAACTGGGAAGTAATATGTAATAATTGGTAGTATATATGCAATGCTAGATTACTTGAAGATACATTTAGAAAGACAAGCTCGAAGTTTTTTTTTCCCTTTTTGCTTTTTATATACATAACTCGGTTTTGACCTGGCCTTTCTTCCTTTTTACAATATTTGGTCAAGGGAGCAGAGCTTAATGTAAATTAACATCTACGGACGTTCTTAAGAATTTAGCTACCACCACTAGGTGGTTATTTTTTTATAGTAACCTTATTTTTAGATACTATAATGTCATCTTTTTTATTTTTATATCACTTTACCACTTTACACTTCTCTGGTTTTTTTTCAAGTTTAAAGGGGATATACAAACAGAACTTGTCAACCACGAGTGCGCACCCAACACCTAGAGGCCTGAGGTATTGTGTTGCACCATATGACTTAAAGGTATTAAAGTAATTCATAATGCAAGACGATAATCAAAAGAAACTGGGAGGAATCACGTTTTGTAGCTGGAATGTAAGGGGTGCCAACGAGCCAATTAAAAGGGGTAAGAATTTTGCACAGTTAAAATCACTCAATACAGACATAATTTTCATACATGAAACACCTGAAACTTCAAGCTCAGACCAGACTCAAGGCAAATTGGATTGCCCAAACATATTACTCTTCATATATTTCTAAATCTAGAGGCACGGCAATTATCATTCGTAAAGGTATACCATTTAAATCAAAGAATATCATAACAGATAAAGAGGTGAAATATCTTATAATTACGGGAGAAATCAACTCTACACCACTTACTTTGGTAAATATATATGCGCCTAATTTTGACAATCCTCAATTTTTTAACAAAATACTGAAAATAATTTCAGTTTAATTTATCAAAATGTGATAATTGGGGGAGATATCAATTGTGTTTTAGATCCATACCTGGATAAATCTGCACAACAAAAGAGGCTTAATAGAAAATCTAAAGCTAGTGAACTCCTAAATACATATATAAAAAATACAAATATAACAGATGTATGGAGGATCGCTAATCCAGTTGGAAGGGAATACTATTTTTACTCAATGATACATAAAACCTATTCATGTATCGATTATTTTTAGTTGATACAAAATTAATTCCTTATACATCGAATCCTAAGTATCATAATAGTATTATTTCTGATCACTCTCTGCTAACCTTCTCCTTAAAATTAGAAGGAATGCCTAATAAAAAATTGTTTTGGAGGTTTAATCCCCAAATTTTAAACGACCCACAATGTGGTATACATCTAAAATAACAGATGGAATTTTTTTCTGACACTAACGACACACCAGGCATTTCACCCTCTTTATTATGGGAATCTTTTAAGGCATTTATTCGAGGATCCATAATTTCATATCAAGCATTTCAAAAAAAAGCAGAAAAATTGCAGCTAGAAATACAAATTAGACAATTAAACTTAAATAACACAAAAGAACCAACCATAGACAAACATGATAAAATAATAATAGTGAAATTTAAATTAAACAGAATCTTATCCACAACAGTTATAAGACTATTTTAAATTAGAAAACAGGAAAAGTTTGAATTCAGTGATAAACCACATAAACTCTTGGCATGTCAACTGAAAAAAGGCAAAAAGGACCATACGATTTCAAAAATCAAATCAGATAAAGGTGAATTGTTAACAATACCTAAAGAAATTAATAAAAGATTTGCTCAATTTTATCAAAAACATCAACAGATAACATTAAACATAAATTTCTAGGATAATTGTAACCTCCCAAAACTTAATCTGCTGGAACAAGAGGAATTAGGAGCTCAGATCTCAATTAAGGAAATAGAAGAGACAATAAACTCATTGAAGAACGGTAAAACACCAGGACCAGATGGATTTAGTAATGAATTTTATGAAAGATTCTACGAGACAATTTCACCATGGCTACAAAAAATGTACACATACGCTTTTAAAGAACAAATACTACCAGAATCAACTATTACACTTATACTGAAATAAGATAAAGATGGAAGATCCCAGTTCATATACAGCCATTGCATTGTTAAACACAGATCAGAAAATTCTAGCAAAAATTCTAGCAAGAAGTAAGTTAGTAAGTTAATAAATGCGGATCAAACGGGGTTTATACCTAAGAAATACTCATTCAACAATCTGAGACGTCTGTTTAATATAATGTATTCACATAATACTAAAGAGGAAGACTTATCAATTATTTCATTGGATGCAGAAAAAGCATTTGACCAGGTGGTATGGGAATATCTCTTCAAAGTATTGCAAACATTTCAAATGGGAGAGAATTTTATCTTATGGGTAAAATCATTATATGACAAGTCGACTATTAGAAAACTGACTAATAATAAACTCTCTTCAAAATTTAAACTATCCAGGGCAATAGACAGGGATTTTTACAGTGATAGAACCCTTAGCAGAAAGTATAAGAATGCATCCGAATATCCATGGTTATAATGCAAAACATTCAAATAATAAAATATCACTATATGCAGATGACATATTATTATATATTACAAAATCGCAAATCAGCATGCCAAATATATTCAATTTAATAGAGGAATTTGGATCCTTTTTAGGATATAGAATAAAATGGAATAAAAGTGAAATTTTTTATGATAAAATGACGATAAAACCTCAAGAACCGACACACCTTTTAAAATTCCCCTTTAGAATTGCTACAGAAAAATTTAAATATCTGGGTATTCAAATTACTAGAAAATATAAATCTTTATTCAATACAAACTATATGTCCTTACTTACTAAATTAAAGGCTTTGATTAAATTTTGGAAAACACTACCGATGTCATTAATAGGCAGAATAAATGCCATAAAAATGATTTTTCTGCCACAAATCTTATATTTATTTCAATCAATATATTTACCAATTTTTTTTTTAAATCTCTGATATTACAATTTTTTTTAAGTCTCTGATATTACAAATTCAAAGCAGACACCTGTGTAAACCCAAGGAATCCGGCGGACTGACACTACCCAACCTTCTGTACTATCACTGGGCAACGAATATTAAAAACATAATTTACTTGCTGACAATTCTGCCCAACAGGTAGATTGGATAGTAATGGAGAGAGAAGACTGCTCTCCTTTTAATATAGGAGCGATCCTTCTCTCACCGATAAAACAGAATAATACAATATGCAAGACAAATCAAATTATTCATAGTACAATGCAAACATGGAAACAAATAAAATTAACTTTCAAATTAAGAAATCTATCTCCTATTGTTCATAATCCATCGTTTAAACCACCTATTATCGATAAAACTTTTACACACTGGGAAAGAATAGGAATTAAACCCTTTGGAGAAATGTATGAAATGGGAAATATTTTATCATTCCTACAACTACAACTTAATTATAACCTGAAAAGTAATCAGTACTTTAAATATCTTCAAATCCATGACTACTTGAAAATACATACAAAAGAACATACAACTTTGACTTCAGATATACTAGATAAAGCTATGAACAGAAAGGCAGATTCTACTAATTTAATATCATATTTGTATAATATCATTTTAAACATAGAGATACCACCAGCTGATGCATTCAAAAGAGACAGGGAACAAGAATTATCTATAAATATCTCGAAAGACAGATGGGATAAATATTTTGCTATATGTACATAAATGCTCGATAAATGCAAGATATACTTTAATTCAATCTAAAATTTTACATAGATTATATTACTCAAAAGCTAAATTGAATAAAATATTTCCAAATGTTTCACCCATCTCAAGATACAACTATAGCACACTCTTTTGTCTTTTTGCATAAAACTTCAGAAATTTTGGTATGAAATTTTCAAAATTTTTACAAAAGTATTTAAAACAGAAATGAATCCCAACGCAGAATTGATTAAATTTGGAACAATGGAGACCGGCTCTGAGCTGACTTCATTCCAAGAGAGTTTCCTTAACTATGGCTTAATAACAGCAACAAAACATATATTAAATTTCTGGAAAAATGCACCAACACCAATGCTTAAAATGTGGATTTCAATCATGTCTGAATTGTTACACCTAGAATATATGAAATTCGTCCTTGCAGGCAAATCAGGCCAATTCTTAAAGATTTGGTCTCCCTTTAGCGATTTATTACAAGCATATGGTGCAACATAATCCTGAAAATAAACTGTTTCAGAACCGGGTGAGGGGTGCGCAAAGATACAAAATAGGTATATCCCTTCCATTTTATTTTCCTTTTGTTATCTTTTTTTCTTTACTTTCTTGTTACATTTTAATTTTTTTTAATTTTTAATATCTCTCCTCCTTTCTCTTTTTCTTGTACTTTTCACGAACTATCACTTTCACCACCTTACCTAACTTTATTTTTCTCTCTTTTTGCTTATATTACTTTTTTAAATTATTAAATTCAAAAACAAGTTGTATATGAAATGTATTTTATTATCCTTAATGTACCCTATTGTATATAACTTCTAATAAAAATATTATTTAAAAAAAAAAGTCTTGCCTGGATAGATACAAGATGTCCATACACCCTCACTCCTGAAATACCTTTGCTTCTCGCTTCCTTTAATATTTATTCTTTGGGGAATTAAAGATACAAATTCCCATCCTACCATTTCCCCGTAGTATTACTGGGCTATCAAATGGCCTGCTTGTTGAAAGGTACACATCGTCATTATGAGAGGAATTTTGTTGCATTCACGCCATTTCTTTCTGTAAAAGCGAGTGAATATGATGATGGTTGATTCTGCAGTCTGTTGGATGAGAACTGCACAGTCAGCTGTTGTGGGCCTTTGTGATAGATTCCATCACAGCTTTCAGCTTCAGCCAGTTTTTAAAAGCCAGGCTGTAAATAATGCTGGTCTTAATGTATTTGGAGTGACAGGAAGGTCAATTTAAGCTGACAATAGTGGTTTGCTACAGAGGTCACTTGCAATACTTTTCCAGATGGTAGGCTGTGCAGCTTAGAAAGGCAGTCATCAACTTTCTGGTGCAGTTTCATCTTATTACCGGCCACTTCTCGTGAGCTGCTCAGTTTTGCCAAAACACCACCTCTCCATTTTCTCCAGAGATGCTGCCTGACCCATTGAGTTACTCCAGCACTTTGTGTCTCTATGCTCCTACTGTTAGTCACTGATTGGAAAACCCCTGCAGGTTGGCCTTTTTTAGCGTTGATTTCACTTCAACAGCAGCCTAACAGCTTTGCAGCTAGACACAAAGTGCTGGAGTAACTCAGTAGGTACATTGGTGATGTTTCAGGTTGGGAGCCTTCTTCAGACCCGAAAAGTCACTCATCATATTTCACCAGAGATACTGCCTGACCTGCTGAGTAACTCCAGCACTTTGTATTTATCTTCAGTATATAAATCTGCAGTTTCTTTCTAGACAGCCTAACTGCAGTGTTGGGATCTATTCCAGAGCACTCTGACTTCCTGAGCTTTTCGGAGTTTGCTAGTGAAACACAGGAGTGAGCAGAGTGCCCTGGATACGTGTTGAGGAGCTGCAATCCACTTTCCCGATGAACACAGATAGATGCAGAGTCTCTTGCCCAGAGTAGGGGAATCAAGGTTTAAGATGAGAGGGGAAAGATTTAATAGTTACCTGACGGGTAACTTTTTCTTTTTTTTTAATAATTTCTTTATTAGCGATAACCAATTTTCAATGTTTAAAACTGAATTATAAACATCAACTTAATTCAATGTTTGTACATAACACACTAATGATTATTATCTTATATTGTTTTGAAAATAAAAGTGAGTAAAGAAAAATACCATTATTAATCAATAAAATTATAATTCCATAAAAATTAGTTGGTATAAGAGAAAAAATAAAATGAAGAAAAAGAAAAAAAGACCAAAAAAGTGAGAAAAAAAAAATAAGAAAAAATATTATATGTATATATAATTGAAAAACCACACTATATATTGTAAATAAAACAACTACAAATAATAATATCAATAGAGACATGCATATGTCCTAGTATACAAATGAATTATTTTCATCAAATCCCGCAGGGTGCCCGTCGAGCCGTGATGCCAAGAACAGCTACTTCTCTAAATACTGTATATATGGAGACCATATCTGTTCAAAAGAATTATACTTGTCCAGAAGGACAAACCTAATTCTTTCCAAGTTTAACGTCTCCAACATCTCTGATGCCCACATTTTAATTGTTGGGGATAATGTTCCCTTCCAAAATTTCAATATTATTTTTTTCCCTAATATCAAACAATAATCAAGGAAATTTCTTTGATCCAATGTAAATATCAAATTAGACTCAGGAATTCCCAATATTATTAACTTTGGGTCAGGGTCTAGTTGAACTTTAAGAACTTCAGAAATAACTTAAAACATTTCTGTCCAATAATAATTCAATTTAGGACATGTAACAAAACTGTGTGTTAAATTTGCTTCTAAATTCTTACATTTATCACAAATAGAGGAGAGATTAGGAAATATACTATTTAATTTAGTTTTCGAATAATGTAATCTGTATAATGCTTTAAATTGTATTAATGTATGTCTACCATTTAACGAGCACCGATGTATTCGTTGTAAACTTTCTTCCCAATTTTCTTTGGTTATAGGTGATCCAATTTCATTTTCCCATGCTTGACGATATGTTTCAGTTATTGGATTCTCCTTATCCATAATGATGTTATATATATAAGCTATTAATTTTTCTGTGGTTGGGTGCAAGTTAAACAATTCATCTAATAATCCTGGTTCTTTATTTTTAAAATCCTGTGTATTAGATTTAATATAATCTCTAATTTGAAAATACCTAAACAAATGTTGTGAAGACAATCCGTAGGTATCTTGTAACTCCTGAAATGAAAGAAATTTTCCATTTCTATAAAGGTGCTCTACCCTTGTAATTCCTAAATTATCCCAATGTCTAAACCCCCCATCCAATGTGGAGGGCTTAAATAATGGGTTATTCATAATTGGTAGTCTAAATGAGAGATTATCTAAATGTAAAGTCTTGACTATTTGTTTCCAAATACGTCTGTTATTGTAAATGATAGGGTAACTTTTTCACGCAAAGGTTGATGGGTGTATGGCCGAGCTTGGTAGTTGAGCCAGATACGTTTGCAGTGTTTAAGAAACATTTAGACAGGTACATGGATAGAATGGGTTTAGACGGATATGGGCTAAACGCAGGCAGGTGGGGCTTGTGTAAATAGGACATGTTAACCATTGTGGGCTTTTGGCCGAACAACCTGTTTCCACACTGTAAAACGATGACTAATTTAGTTTCTTCCAGTTTTTTCCTTTTCCTCAGTTGCTTTCTTGACACGGTTGAAATGCAGCTGAAGTTGTAGTTTTTGACAGCATTGTGCTCAATTAGTTATGATTACATGTAAAGTATGATAAATAAAATACTGAGACCAGTAAAAGTTCATAGAGAAATCATTATTTCTAACAGGAAACTCAATAATTGAACTGAAGCTGAATGATTGATTGTACATTTGTAGTAGTGCAATGGAAAACAGGCAAGTGTTCTAGCTTTGAATTTTATTCTGACTTTTAAGCCTGGACCTATTGACTCCTGAAGGAGTCATATTTCAGAAGTCAAGTCAGTGGATATTTTTAAGGCAGGGATAGATAGATTCTTGATTAGTACAGGTGTCAGAGGTTATTGGGAGATGGCAGGAGAATGGGGTTAGGAGAGAGAGAGATCAGCCATGATTGAATGGAGGAGTAGACTTGATGGGCCGAATGGCCTAATTCTACTCTCCCTTATGTCCTGACCTTATGAGAAGCATAAAAGACAAAAGCAATGGTTGGCTTCTTGAAAAGTATTTAATCATTGAACATTTCAACCATGCTTCATGTGTTTCTGAAATTTGCACAGAGGCTATCCTAGATGTGGTTATGCCTAAGGTCCTGCTCAAGTCTGCTTGCAGCATGTTAAATGCATTCTGAGATCCAGCTATAGATTTGTATTAGGCTATTTACAGTGCGCTAAGAACAGCTTACTGTCAACATAAACTGGGCGACTCAGGACTGTAGTAATGTTGGACTTTCAGGTCTCATTGGCAGGTAATTTCTGGGAGACCTGATGCACGCATGAGTTGCCATGGTAGTAATACAGGCCTGGTGCCTCACTGGGAATGACTTTCAGGCTACGATGTGGGGTGCGAGTAGTCGTGAAGTGAACAGGACGAGGACCATGGGCAAATGGTCATGTTTCATGGACACCTTATATGCAAGGCACTTATTCCAGTGGTTTATGTTGAATAGCTAGATACAAACTAAAGCAGATATTAGACACCCAATTTGTCTCGTGTCTGAAGAGAGTTAGCACCAGAGATGGTTAATAAGCCACCTTTATCTATAGGTCATGCTTGCATCCCAGGTGCTGATGGAATGTCAAAAATTAGAATCACAGACCCTTCAGTCCATCACATGGCCATTAAGTACCTATCTGTTCTCATACAATTTTCTAGCACTTGGTTGGAAGCCTTCTAGGCCTCAGCAATTTACATGTTCAGCTAGATTTTTCTTAAATACTGTGAGAGTACCTATCTCCACCATCTACTTTGGCAATGTGTTCCATTACAAATGTTCTTCCTTACATCCCTACAAATCTATCCCCTCCAAATTCTAGATACTTCTGCAATGAAAAATTATTTTGTACTCTTCCACTTCCATCTTTCTTTCTTCCCACCCTTGCAATCAATCTGAAAATGGGTCTCGAATGAAACATTGCCTCTCCATGTTCTCCAGAGTTGCTGCCTGGCCCGCTGAGTTACTCCAGCATGTTGTGTTTTTCCAACTCTCTACCCAATCTGTTCTTGCATTATTTTGTATATATTGTTCACGTCTCCCTTTGGCATTCTTTTCGCAACATCATGGCAGGCCCGGAACTTGTTGAGGTGTAGACATAGGAGTACAAACATGCGGCCACTGTTAAGAACAGCCCTTTATGCATTGGAAAGATGGAGGCCGGGGGGTCATGGCTGATCATCCCCAATCAGTACCCCGTTCCTGCCTCTCCCCATATCCCCGACTCCACTATTTATAAGAGCCCTATCTAGCCCTCTCTTGAAAGCATCCAGAGAACCTGCCTCCATTGCCCTCTGAGGCAGAGAATTCCACACTCAACACTCTGTGAGAAAAAGTGTTTCCTCATCTCCGTTCTAAATGGCTTACTCCTTATTCTTAAACTGTGGCACCTGATTCTGGTCTACCCCAACATCGGGAACATGTTTCCTGCCTCTAGCATGTCCAAGCCCTTAACAATCTTATATGTTTCAATGAGATATCCTCTCATCCCTCTAAACTCCAGAGTGTACAAGCTCCGCTGCACCATTCTCTCAGCATATGACAGTTCCGCCATCCTGGGAATTAACCTTGTAAACCTACGCTGCACTCCCTCAATAGCAAGAATGTCCTTCCTCAAATTAGGGGACCAAAACTGCACACAATACTCCAGGTGTGGTCTCACTAGGGCTCTGTACAACTGCAGAAGGACCTCTTTGCTCCTATATTTGATTCCTCTTGTTATAAAGGCCATTTGCTTTCTTCAATGCTTGCTGTACCTGCATGCTTACTTTTATAGACTAATGTACAAAGATCCCCAGATCCCGTTGCACTTCCCCTTTTCCCAACATGACACCATTTAGATAGTAATCTGCCTTCCAGTTTTTGCTACCTAAGTGGATAACCTCACATTTATCCGCATTAAACGCATATGCCACGCATCTGCCCACTCTCCCAACTGTCCAAGTCACCCTGCATTCTCACAGCATCCTCCTCACAGTTCAAACTGCCACCCAGCTTTGTGTCATCTGCAAATTTGCTAATGTTACTTTGAATCCCTTCATCCCAATCTTTGATGTATATTGTAAATAGCTGCGGTCCCAGCACCGAGCCTTGTGGTACCCCACTCGTTAATGCCTGCCATTCTGAAAGGGACCCGTTAATCCCTATTCATTGTTTCCTGTCTGTCAACCACTTCTCTATCCATGTCAGCATTCTACCCCCAATACCATGTGCCCTAATTTTGACCACTAATCTTCTATGTGGGACCTTATCAAATGCTTTCTGAAAATCCAGGTACACTACATCCACTGGCTCTCCCTTGTCCATTTTCCTAGTTACATTTTCAAAAAATTCCAGAAGATTAGTCAAGCATGATTTCCCCATCGTAAATCCATGCTGACTCGGACTGATCCTGTTCCTGCTATCCAAATGTTCAGCTATCTCATCTTTTATAATTGACTCCAGCATCTTCCCCACCACCGTTGTCAAGCTAACTGGTCTATAATTCCCTGTTTTCTCTCTCCTTCTCTCTCCAGAAGGGAGCAAAGGGGTGGAGGGACATTCAAAAGTACTGTGGGGAATGACGGGGGACTTAGAGGGCAACGGGGTGTGAAGGGTGGTATAGGGGTGGAGGTTGGAGAAGTAGCATGGTTGGCAAAGTTGATCTGTGACTACTCATGCACATTGATACATTAATGCTACTGTTTATTGCTAGGCCAAACGAATATTAAAGTAAGACACACTAGAGACTGGAGATGCTGAAATAGTGAAGAAGGGTGAGATCTGAAGAACATCATCTGTCCATTCCCTGCCTCAGATGCTGCCGGACCCACTGAGTATCTCCAGCAGTTTGTGTTTTGCTCAAACTGCTGAAGGAACTCAGTGGGTAGGCAGCATCTCTAGAGTAGAGAGATAGTTGACATTTTGGGTCGAGATCCTGCATTAGGATGAGGAGACTAGAGAGGAGCTGGCTGGTATTGAAATGTGAAGTGGAGTGGCGAGGCAGGACTTGTCGGGCAATAGGTGGCACCACATGAGGAGGGAAATTATGAGCAGATAGGCCAAAGGTGAGAGAAGGACATGGAGAAAGAGGCTACAAGGTGATATGTGAAGATAACATAGAGGTGCAGGTTCTGGAATCGGATAAGTAAGGAAGATAATAATGGGAATGGGAAGTGGAGGTGAAATAGCATGCAACCCAAAGCTCAAGAAGCCCGATCTATGTTTTGTCCTGTTAATGTAGTGTTGGTCACTTTGAGAGCACCAAATGCGATAGACAAAGTTGGAAGAGGTGCATTTGAATCTCTGCCTCACATGGAAGGGGTCTTTAAGTCCCTGGATTTTTAGTGAGATAGAAGTTGTAAGAACTGGTGATGCACCTCCCATGGTTGCAGGGAAAAGTGCCAAGGGACAGGGAGGGTGTTTGGAGAGGTATGAGTGAGCCAGAGAGTCACAGAGAGAGTAGTCCCTGCAGAAATCAGAAAGAGGTGGAGAGGAGATATAACTGGTGGTGGGATCATGTTGCAGTTGGCAGAAGTGATGAAAAATGAGGTGCTGGATGCTGAGGCCGGTATGGCGAAAAGTGAGGACGAAAGTGTTGAAAGAATGGCCAAACTCACACATAGTGATTAGGATCCATAGTCTTTTATTAGCAACTCTGCAGGAGAAACACAACGGTGCTTACTGTAAGCATGCTTACTACCAGTCTACCACAGAGAGAACTCTAATAAGCCTGTGGGCAGAGTCACAGCATGAGTGACACTAATCTACATCCTCCCTCTTAAAGAATTAAAAGCAAATGCAAAACTACTGAGCACTACTAAGACTAAACTACAACGTATACTACTGACTATATAAATCTCACACAGTACATGGCAGTAAACTGGAGGAAGTTCAAACATAGCCCGGGTACTTTACACTGGGCATACAAACACAACCAGCATGTGTACGATATAGTCCATCCTTTAGCAGAAACACAACCGTTGGTGAAATAGGTGTTGGAGATTGAAACTGCATTCCCGGGGACGAAATGGGAGACGTCGGCCCAGGTGGAGGCAGCGTAGCCACCGTCAAAGTAACCATATCAGAAATAGGTTGTCGTGCTGGTGCAATTGGGTCGATGCCGCTGGATGTGGATGGAAGTACAGTCGGGATAGCACGGAGGTGGTGCTGGCTCATTCACAGGCAGGATATGCTGCCTATTTCGTCTGTAGGTACCGCCATCGGCATTGACCAAGTATGACTGTGGTTTGGATGCAGTTCCAGAAATTACTTCGATGCGATCGTGACCTTTGTCAGTTTGCAGACGCACCACCTGCCCCTCGGCTAGTGGTGGATGCGGTCTGCTGGTTTTGTCATACCACCCTTTCTGAATGTCGCGCTTTTGTTTTAGTCTGGACTGAACCTCTGATGGTGGGAGCACTTGCGGAACTAGTGCCTGATCCAACACAGGCAATGTGGCTCCGGTTTGCCTTGACATCAGACGCTGAGCGGGTGAACCCAAGATAGGGTCACGGGAGATGTTGCGCGTTAAGCAGGTCCAGGTACACATCAGATTTTGCTCTGAGGGATCATTCCATTAACTGTTTGGCACTCCTGACGGCAAGTTCAGCCAGCTCATTGACCTGGGTGTCCCGCATGGACAGCGTCAAAATACGTGCTGTGTAGAGAAGCAGGAACAGCCTTGTGGCCTTTTACGATAACGCCATCTTGTAGTACTAGTTCGTCATGGATGGCAAAGAAGGGCCGAACTGGAAGTGGTAGCTTGTCAGGCCAACCACGCTTAATGACGGAGGAAAGCGAACACAGGATTTCGTCAGCAGCAGTGTGGGTCACCAGTTCCGCCAAACAGGATGAGGGAATAAAGGAAACAGGCATTATCACAAAACCATCATCTGGTGAGTGTGGACCATCGCTGGTCTTTCAAGGAGCATGCGAGAGCTTGTCAGCCAGGTACATGTCCTTGCCATGTTTGTAGGTCAGAATGATATCATACTTCTGAAGCCATAGCAACATCCGTCAAAGGCATCCCGGAGAGGCGTGTATTGGTTTGTTCAAGATGCTGATCAGGGGTTGGTGGTCAGTTTCAATCGTGACCGTGTTCTTGAAGATAAAGTCATTAAACTTCTTGCATGCGAAAACGACTGCTAGCAGCTCCTTCTCAATTTGGGCGTAGCGTTGTTCCGTGTCTGTCATGGTGCGCGAAGCATAGGCAACGGGGTTGTTGCCGTTACCATCATCCTGGAAACAAGCTGCCCCTAAGCCATATTATGAGGCGTCATAAGTCAGTGTGACCGGTAACTTAGAATTAAAGTAGGCGAGATTGGGGGCACAAGATATCTGTTGTTTAAGAGTGTCAAATACCCTCTGCTGTTGCTCATGCCAGACCCAAACAGTGTCTTTGTGGGTTAGCAGGCACATCGGGGCTGATATATCACTGAAGTTAGGAATAAATTTCCCCAGGTAGTTAACCATTCCAAGGAATCTCTGCAGGCCGAGCACATCTGTGGGTGCTGGTAACTCATTAATAGCAACAGTTTTCGATGGGTCGGCTTTGAGGCCGTCTTTAGTGAACACATGGCCTACTTAGGTCACCTTGTTTACTCTGAATTTTCACTTTAAATCATTTAACGAGATTGATTTATTTTGCACTGCCCAGAACCTTTCTTAAATTTGCATCGTGTTCTTGAATAGTCTTCCAGCAACAAGAATGTCATCAACTACAATGGATCATGGATAGTCTGCAAACAATTGTTCCATAGCACATTGGAATATTTCACTAGCAGAATTTATGCCGAATGGCATACAAAGAAATTTGTACCTTCCAAAGGGTTGCTGAAGGTAGTTAACTTGGAAGAGTCGTGATCTAGAGTAATCTGCCAGAATGAGCTCTTTGCATCTAGTACTATAAATACAATCGCTTCACCAGCTGCGCTGCAATCTCTTCCACCGTGTGCATGGGATAGTGTGGTCGCTTAATGGCTGTGTTTAAATCCTTAGGATTGATGCAAATCCGTATTTCATTCTTATTCTTTTTCGTTGCTATGCCCATGGTCGAGACCCAATCCGAGGGGTCAGCAACGGGGGCAATCACATCCATAGTCACCATTCTGTCGAGTTCACTTAGTACACAGTCCCGCTTAGCATGGGGAATCCGGTGTGCTGGACGGACAACTGGGAGTATCGCAGGATCAGTCGTGATTGTGTACTCGACAAGTAACCTGCCCAGCTTGTTGTGGAACAGACTTTTGTATTGTGTCAGGATTTGTTGAGTGAAGCCACATGTTGTAGTCAGTTGATAGACAGATGCACTGAAGGTGACCAGATCCAGGTCATTGCAAGCCTCAATTCCCAGCAGAGAAGGCAAATTCTCTCGGACAATAAAGAAGCTCGGTTATCGACACGTGAATCAAGACAGCTTCGTAGCTCAATTTCACCGATAGGATGCACAGCACCCCCTTCAAATGGAAGTACAGTTGCAGTTGTGTGATTGATAATCTCTTTTTTTCTAATCTTATTGAGCTCAGATAAGGATAACACATTGCACTTAGCTCCAGTGTCTAATTTAACAAAAACTTTCAGTCCGTTAATGAAGAGAGTGACCATGGGATCTTGATGTTTACGAGACAGGTCCAACAAAGAATGTATGTTGATATTGAAATTCTCGTTAGCAGGCAGTATGTCCTCATTAGTTTGAAGAGTATCTGGGGGAATTATCTGAGAAGGCTTCGGAACCATGTTCCCATGGTTGAGCAAATTGACGGATTTCTTTGTTTGAACTCTGTTTCCAAATGACCGACAACAGCAAATAAAATGATTCCTTCATTTACAGAAGTGTTAAAGTTTTTCATAAGCCGAGCAACGTTCACGGATTGCAATATCTGTACCTCCACAGTTCACGCAATCATGAATTAACTTAGCAACAGATCTGCCGGGCACCTGTGAAAACTGGCGTTGATCTTGTTAAACATTAACATCGTAGGCAGAATGGGGACCCTGCCCCAACGATCTGGTGTGAGAATCAGTCATGTCTGCAATGCGACAGCAGTTTTCAGCAGTCTCCAGAGTTCAGTATCACGCAAAAACTAATCACACATCTTATCATTGAGAATTCCATAAACCAGTCTGTCTCTTATCAAACTATCACAGAAATTTTCAAATTCGCATCCACTGCCGATGTGTTTCAATGAACTGACGTACGCTCTACAGTTTCACTGCGCCTTTGGCTTCGCGAGAAAAATCTATGGCACTCCATCACAAGGTTAATGCGTATCTCACATAACAGTCAGAACTTGTAAAGCAGACACTCAGCGTCTTGAATAGATTCAGCTGGAACAATGTGGACACCCGCAGCATTAAACTGCGTCGGTTCATAATGAAATTTCCTGGCGCGTCGAGCGGCTTCTGTGCCGGCCAGATTGAGGAGAATGGAAGCACGAACATCTGGAGTGGCGGCAGCATGCATCGCATGCACATACACGGTGAAATCCTCTTCAAAGATCCGCCAACGCTCGGCGAGGTCACCATCAAACATCAAAGGCTCTGGCTTGCGAAGTGCTGATGCCATGGTAATACACAAACTGAATAAAAATACAAACTAAAATAAATGTAGATCGACTAGGCGAGGAGAGAGTTCAAAGTTTCTGACACCATGTTGAATGAATGGCCAGACTCACACATAGTGATTAGAATCCATAGTCTTTATTAGTAACTCTGCAGGAGAAACACAACGGTGCTTTTTAGAAGCATGCTTACTACCAGTCTACCAGAGAGAGAGAGAGAGAACTCTAATAAGCCTGTGGGCGGAGCCACAGTATGAGTGACACTAATCTACACAAAGGAACTCTATCGCCGTACAAAATTAAGGAGGTCATGCTTCAGCTCACCGGTGTGACCATATCTGGAGTTATATGTGCAATATAGGTCTCCTTATTTAAGAAAGGATGTTAATATATTGGAATGAGTTCATGAGGGTTTACTAAACTAGTACTTGGAAAGGAGACACAAGGAACAGCAGACGCTGAAGAAGGTTCCCATCCCAAAACAATACCTGTCAATTCACTCCACAGATGTTGCCTGACCCACTAAGTTCCTTCATCACTTTGTGTAATGCCTGCAAAGAACGGATTGTTTCATGGGTAAAAGTTGGACAGGCTAGACTAGATTCTGCTGTGGTTTAGAATAGCAAGAGTTGTCTTTATTGAAACCAAAGCGATTTTGAGAAGTCGCGTGGGAAAATCCAGAATTGGTTTCACTGTTTAAGCATGAGGAGGTTCTTAAAGGGAGAATTATTTGAGTATTCTTAAGGCAAAAGTAGATGGAAACTTGATAAGCAACGGGGTGAAAGGTTATTGTGGTAAGCAGGAACGCAGAGTTGAGGTCACAATCAAATCAGCTATAATCTTACTGAATGGGGGGAGCAGGAATTAAGAAAGAAATTTGCTCCCCTGGCTCAGAATTTGTATATTCATAACAAAGAAATAGGCAAAAGTAGAATGCACTGGGATATTAGAAATGAAAATTATGAATAGTTTCATTTTGATTACAGAGAAAATTAATGGTGATATATTTGCCATTAATTAAACCAAACCTTTGCTATGTAGTGATTACAAACCATGGAGCCATTTACATTTGGCATGGAATGTCCTCTTGGATGGAAAGCTGAAGTTGCTGCATTTTATAGCTTTGGAGAAAGAAAAGTCTACTGTGCAAATATTTTGTGGTTAAATTGATGGCGATTTATTGCTTTCTTGAATCCTCTGCAGAAGAATGTACAAAAAGCAGCGGTAAGCCATTTGGCTCCTTCTGCCTGCTCTATCCCTCAATAATGCCCCTGTCCCACTTAGGAAACCTGAATGGAAACCTTTGGAGGCATTGCGCACACCCAAGGTTTCCGTGTGGTTCCCGAGGTTCTTGGAGTTTTTTGTCAGTCTCCCTAATGGTCGAAAGTGGTTTCAGCTTCTTGTATGTTCCGGCGATCATTTCAAAAAATTAAAAACCGGCCACGACTAAAAATAAGTTTTGATTTAAAAATCAGTAATTTTTTAGTTGCAGCCGGATCCGATGCTAGTTGAAGGTGGTTGCCGGAGGTTGCAGGAAGTGGAAGGTAAGACCTCCATGTTGGAATAAAACTGGGTGGAAAAAAGGTCTTACAAACCCACAAAGAGCAGTGAAGTGGCCTCATCCATTGCTCCGTATCAAAAATGATCCATCACTGCAATACTGCAATCCTCACCACATCAGATTCAGATTCATAGTTTATTGTCATACACACCAGAGTTCAATGATATGCCTTGTTTGCATGAAATTCATAGAATACACAGTATGCGATCATGATAGATACAATAATAAACAGAACAACCAAAGAAAAACTGCAGAATGGTGAAAAGATTGCCACACTGTCTGAAATAGTGCAAAATACTATATAGATTGCTATAACAGAATAATTAAAAGAGTAGAGTGAAGGGTAAGAGAGCGTGGCAGCACCTTCAGTCTGTTTTTTCGTCTGGATGTGTGAGCTTTCAAGTTCCTGTATCTTCTCCCATAATGTAGAAGGTAGGTAGTGGAATGGCCATGGTGACAGGCACCCTTGACAATACTTTCAGTCTCCCCAGTGTAACTGGATGGAAATAAATGATGACGTGGGCTGTGTTCACCAGTCTCTACAGGTCTAAGTGGTCAAGATAAGCACAGCTATCATACCAGACTGAGATGTTCCCATCAAACTGTTTTTCTGTAGTGAATCCAAAATCATTCTGGAATGCTGAATCTTCTCAGTTGCCTAAGAAAGTAAATCTCTTGACCCACTTTCTTAATCATCACATCAGTGTGAAGAGACCATGTTAAATTGTTGGTGGAATGGAGGTCAAGGGACTTGAAGCTGTCAACCATCATTATAGTGTGCTTTTTCATTTTCCATTGATTCCATCAATTTTCCACTGATGTGTTCTCCCCCTTACTTCCATAGGTCAACAACTAACTCTTTGGTTTTGCTGACATTAAGGAATAGGTTGTTGTACAGACACCATGACACAAGATTCCCAAACACTTTCCTGTGCTCATCGTTATTCTTGTTCTGGCTAACAACAGTGGTCTCATCGGCAAAGTTAAAGACAGAGTTGGCAGTGCAATTATTGCACTGAAGGGATTAATTTGAAACAGATGACCCTAATTCCAAGGGCCTTGAAATTGTAGCAGAGCTTTAACTGAGCTGAAACTCTACATTTGGGGAAAACAAAAAGGAATAGAACAGGTGACAAATATTTGTAGTATTGGCGAAGCCATTTGGGTTTGTGTTAAAACAATATAAAATAAATTCCCTGTTCCTTCAGCTCTAGCACCAGATGTCCATCCAGTGTACGGTGCTGATATTATTTGATCAACGTCATTTAGGTGGATTACACTCACAGAAGAAGTGAGCAATGAGTATAGCAAACCCTCCACGGTCACAGGCATGTGTGATGGAATTACAATCGAAGCAGATTGTTTGAACAGCTGGATAAATACCTTATTTGAAATGAGCATGAAGATGCTTGAGGCAGGTGGAGATCTGTAATCTGGGTTCTTCTTTGCTGCTGGGTCAATTTTCTATACACAAATTTAATAGCCAAGTTTAAAAACAGAAACTCAATATCATGAGAATTTATGGGCTAGAAATGTAGTCACTGAATACAGGAACATTAACAGTCAGTTATACCCCCTCCTGACATTCCACTCCATTGACAATGGTTCTTGTGGCCTGTCCCAGAAGAGTGCAATATAGTAAATCCTTTCTCAGAACATCACGGCATTCGTTTAATAATTTAATGATTTTGCATAAATGCAAAGACAACCCAATGTGAATTATAATTGACACTATTAAATTGAATACAAATGTAACTTTTACTTTTCACATGCAATGTAAAATGCTCCAGAGTTAAAGTTAAATGTTCCAGAGTTAAAGAGGGAACTCATGCGTTACTTAGTGTTAACTACTATGTGATAGCGTAAATCAGATGGTGTTTGCTTTTATTGCAGCTCGTTACTTACATTGAGGATTGCAACATTTGGAGGAGAAAGTGAGAAATTATAAGAAAAGTTTTTTTTAAAACTTAGGAATGAAAAGCCGGTAGAAGTCTAATAAATTAAACAAGTAAACGAGTAAAAACCCTACGCTCTTAAAATGCTTTACAGTATTTTTAATCACTGTCAAACTCTTTTAACCAGTATTATACATTTAAAAATATCTAAGTTTACAAACTGTTCAAGACTTTTTTTACATTCTTAAAGAGATTAAATTTTTTTTTTTTAATTTACAAAGTGTGCCCTCGTCCACCCATCTGCCTATCAAAAACCCCCTTTTCCTGTATTAATCTATGTCTTCTCATGCTTTGGCCTTCTCCCCACCACTGTAATCAGTCTGAAGAAGGGTTCTGATCAGAAATGTCCCCTATCCATGTTCTCCTGGGATGCTGCCCGAACCAGTGAGTTACTTCAGCATTTTGTGTCTTTCCCTGGAAGAACATCTCTTCCACGGCCTGGCGTAGATTTCCCTTACTATTCCTTTATGGAAGTGTTACTGATTAAGCCCAAGTTCCCCCTGCTGGATTGAACTTTGAACTTTATTGAAGTTTATTGAACTTTGAGGAGCCTGTTACCTGACAGATTGAGTGAAATTTCCATTTTCACTCCCCCATACATATAAATCCTACAGTTGATGCCAATTGCAAGGGACAGTTTTGCCGTCAGTACCCCACATAATCTGGACCTATATTAGATTACATTTTGTCTGTGGTTTGTTTTTCATGATTGAAGTAAGTGTAGAAATTTGACACATATGTATTCACTGGTAAGGCACAAACTAATGTAAAGAAAAGTTTCAAACACAAATCATTTCTTCCCATAAGCATGTAAGAAATAGGTCATGTGGCTCTTAAAGACTGCTCCACCAAGCCTCAGTAGCATGGCTGATCTTCCACCCATCAGTTTCCTCATAAATCTTGAATCTCTTAATGCCTGAAAGTTTATAAAGTTTGTGATATCAAACATTGTATTACAAGGTAATTGTTGAACAAAGCATTGTACAAGATTATGGGTCAACACACAAATAATTGACCACCAGTCCATTATGGTCATTTCTTGTATATGCTTAACCTTAACTGAGGTAGTGATTTTGCAACTCGTCGGCACAATATGATAAGAAAGTGATTGCCTCAGTTGCAAGTATTTTATAAGCAAGCCACATTTGACCAGAAAGAACTATAAATGGGCAGTTTCCAATTGATTTTAATGGATCACTTGGTCATGTCTATCAATATAAAATAACTGCATAATTTATCAGCACAATCGTGTGCCTCTGCTATAGGAAGGATGTCATTAAGCTGGAAAGAGTGCTGAAATGATTTACGAGGATGTTGCCAGGACTCAAGAGCCTGAGCTACATTGAGAGATTGGGCAAGCTCGGACTTTATTCCTTAGAGTGCAGAAGTCTAAGGGGTAATCTTACAGAGGTGTATACAATCATGAGGGGAATAAATAATTTACTGAGGGTAGGGGAATCAAGAAACAGAGGACATAGGTTTAAGGTGGAGAGGGGAAATATTTAATGGGATCCTGAGGGGCAGCTTTTTCACTTCAGAGAGTGGTGGATGTATGGAACTAACTGCCCTTAGGAGGTAATTAAGGCCGGTATAAAAACAAATGTTTAAATACATTTGGACAGGTACATGGATAGGAAGAATTAGAAGGATATGGGCCATTGAACAGTTCAGAAGAGGTCTTGACCCAAATCGTCAACAGCCCATTTCCCTCCACAGATGCTGCCTTACCCAGAGTTTCTCCAGCACCTTTTTGTTCATGTTGCCAATAATAGTTGTTGAACTAATCGGCCTTTAATTCCCAGCCTTTCACCTTTCTCCTTTTCTTTGATTGGCTGTCTCCCAATCTTTCAGTACCCTCATGGAATTTAGTGAGTTATGATACATTTCAACCAATGGATTCATCAGTTAGAAGAAGGGTCCTGACCCAAAATGTTCTGTACATTCCCTCCACAGAAGCCTGATCCGCCGAGTTCTTCCAGCACTTTTTTGCTTAAGATTCTGGCTGAATATAATTAAATCTAGTCCACATGGTTTTATGCAGTTAAATCATTCTTTGGATGAGTTGGGCTGAGGGGCTTCTGTGCTGCATGGCTCTGCACTATTAAGACTGTAAATGGTAGATAGAGAGGAACCTGTCTATGTCATGTATTTAGATGTTGTGTTTTTAGATTTCCATCATCCTTTGACAAGGTGCCACACCGGAAGCTGATGAATAAATTCAAAGCCCACGGTATCGGAGGAATTTTGTTATGATTCTGATTCTGAAGTGGAGATAGATTTATTTACATCTTTTTGTAAGTCAGATGAAATATTCATAAGGAAGATTGAGAAGAATGTTGGAGCGATAACACAATCCTGCTTAACACCACATGAGGTATATGTCTGGTGGACCTGTTTCTTAAAGATTAGATGTGCACATCGTCAAGAACAGATGGGGAAACAGTGATCATTTTTGGGGATGGCTAAATTTCAGTGGTTCTGCTCTCTTCCCATTTCTTGGATTTATTACATGGCGAAGATTATGGTCATGGTGCCTTTGGATGGATGAAATCCTCTTTGACATCGTTTAGTTTAGATTACTTTATTGTCACGTGTACGAGGTACAGTGAAAAGCTTTTTTGTTGCAATCTATCCAGTCAGCAGTAAGATTATACATGATTACAATCAAGCCTTCCACAGTGCAGAGATACAGGATAAAGGGAAATCCTAGTTATTAGGAGGAGTTTTCAGGTCCCTAAGAAAAGGTGTTGGTGGAGGTTTTCCACCAACACCTTGACTTTCCCCATGTTGGGCAATAGGGCTCCCCAGCACTTACTGCAGTTGGGCTTCTCTTCTTTCTTGAAGATGATTCTGATTATTGTTTCTCTGAAATTCCCTGGCATGCTCTCCTCTTCTCAGATGAAGGAAAAATTATCATGAAATTATACCAGAAATACTTGGGGTTTAACTCTGCTAGAAAAGTGTTAAACAATTCCATCCTGAAGCTCATTTTAAGTGCCTGACATGGGAAGAGTTTATTTTCCATACACTGACATCCATCACCACAGTCGGAGCAATTTTTTAATAAATAGATCCGATTGTTTCCATGCCCCAGAGCAATTACTGAAGACGGTTGATGCATTGCTTGACATGTTTGACAACCTATCCAGTGATTTTGTTTGTTTTGGAGAGCTTGGTATTTTTCAGCTGATACAGGACTTATTCATACCTGAACAGATTGGACTATTCTGAGATCATGTTGAATAGTGTTGAATATTTGGAGTGGAGGTAAAAGCGATCGCACCTAAGAGAGAGTTGAGAGATATTTGGCGTTCACCTTCTATTGGGCTTTGACTGCCTCGCTGAGACGATATCTGACTCCAGACCTGCCACTGGGGCAGACTCTAACTGAAGTAGTCTTGTGGCAATACAGATCAGTAAAAAATTAGGAATGAATAATAAAGTCAAAGTCAAAGTTAAAGTCATAGTCGTATAATCATACAGCGTGGAAACAGGCTCTTCGGTCCAACCTGCTCATGCTAACCAACATGCCCCATCTACACTGGTCCCATATGCCCATGATTGGCTTATAACCCTCTAAACCTATCCTATCCATGAACCCGTCCAATGTGTCTTAAAAATTAAGTACTTAAGCTGCCTCATCTATCTCCTCTGCCAGCTTGATTAATATACCCACCACCCATTTAGTAAAATAGTTACCCCTCAGGTTCCTATTAAATCTATCCCCCTGAACTGAAATCTATATCATCTGGTGCTTGATTCTCCTACTCTTGGCTGTATGTCTATCCGATCTATTCCTCTCATGATTCTGTCCACCTCTAAATATTACTCAGCCAAAAGGCTCTGTGTGTTTACCCGATCTACTCCTCTCATGATCATATACACCTCTATAAGATCACCCCTTATTCTCCTGCGCTCCAAGGAATAAAGTCCTTGCCTGCACAACTTCTCCCTATAACTCAGGCACTCGAGTCCTGACAACATTCTAGTAAATCTATTCTGCACCCATTCATGCTTGACAACATCTTTCCGACAACATGTTGACCAAAAATGAACACAATACTCTAAACGTCTTATACTGTGGCGGCACCTGATAGCAACCCAAGGTCACAACGAACCATCGGCTCTAGAGGGTGGCTTCTTGGTGGGGGGGGGCATGAGTCACGGGGTCGTTATCTGAGTTGTCATTTAAGGCCGGGCAATGTCCGTGTCAGCTAAGGAGTAGGGAGCTGTATGCAGAAGAGTAAACACGTCTAGAGCACACACTTGTGTCCGACTAGTTTTTGGCTGGACTCCTGCCAGTCCCCGCCACAATACAATTGTAACATGACCTCCCAGCTTCTGTACTCACCTGACCAATGAAAGCTAATGTACAAAAAGCCTTTTTGACCACCCTATCAACTAGTCATGCCACTTTCAAGGCACCATGTACCTGCACCCCTAGATCCCTCTGCTCTGTAATACTCCCCAGAGGCCCACCATTCACTGAGTAGGTCCTCGCCTTGTTAGAATTCCCAAAATGCAACACTTCATATTTCTTTGTATTAAATTCCATCAACCATTCCTTAGCCCACCTGGCTAACTGATCATGATCCTGCTGTAATTTTTGACAACCACCTGCACTATCTACAATACACCCACTTTGGTGTCATCTGTAAATTTTCTAATCATGCCTTGTATGTTTTCATCCAAATCACTGATATAGCTGACAAACAGCAATGGGCCCAGCACCAAGCCCTGAGGCACTTCAATAGGCACAGAGCTCCAGTCTGAAAAGCAACCTTCCACCATCACCCTCTGCTTCCTTGCATGAACAAAAAATTATATCCAGTCAGCTATCTCTCTTTGGATCCCATGCGATCTAACGTGCCAGAGCAGCCTGCCATGCGGAACCTTGTCAGATATCTTGCTAAAATATACAATGTCTACAGCTCTGCCTTCATCAAACTTTTTGGTCACATATTCAAAAAACTCCATCAGGTGCTAGCTTTTATAGCTAGGAATGTAATAATAATCTATTTGGTGAGTTAGTTATCCCTGCTGACACCCCAGTTTCCAGCTTTCACTCTGTTCCCAGTTAAACTTTCAGTTTGGTAATTTCCTCTTCCAATTTAAATATACCATTATTTCACGAGAATTACCTTGACAATACATGTAAAGTAAGAATTGCTTGGCCAAGATTTCAAGAATGTCAGTGATGTACATTGATTTGGATTCTTGCATAAATTTGATTCATGCAGATATTGGTTGATTTTAATTTTTGACCACCAAATAAACAGAGATCAGTTGATCTTTCATGTTCTGTTGAGCTGCTGGCAAAGTACTTGCTGTTCTTGCTGCAAAGGTTGTTGCTTAACGGTATGCTGCTGCCAGCTACATGTGAGCAATCCTTGAACTTCAATGTGTGTTATTATTTGAAATGCTTTCAGATGACTCAGACTTGATAAAGCAGAATTGAAAAGCGAGTAACTATTTGGGGAATTGAGCGGGGTAGCAAGGAGAAATTTGTTTCACTTTGGAGACTGAAATGCAGCCTTGCGGAGAAAATGAAAAGGTTCCTTGCTGGTTTTAAGGGTATTTCACAAGGTGATGATCTTGGTTTAGTCTGTTTTAATTTAATTTTTAGTGACATGAATTAATTTGTGTCGTTTGGTGCAGCGAGAGCCAGAGGACTTAGATTTCTAGGTGAAAGGGAGAAAATTTAAAGGGGATCTGAGATGCAACATTTTCACATGAAGGATGGTGAGTAAATGAAAAAAGCTGCAAGGGAAGGTCATGCAGGCAGGTACAATGACAATTTACATTTTTGTTCGATAGTAAAGATTTTGAGGGACATGTGCTAAAAGTAACCAAATAGAATTAGTTTCTTTGGCATGGACAAGTTGGGCTAAAGGACCCATTTCTGCACTGTATAACTATTAATCTGCAGCTTCTCGTCAAAGATTTAGCAGGATTGCCACTTTATCAAGTGAGTTTCTGTTTTGGTGAGATTGGGAATTCAAAAGAAAACTTTTCTAAATCCAACTTGTCCATCTGCCGTCAGCCTCACCCACCAGCGATTCACATGAAGAAGCTTCAGGTGTACTCAACACAACGTTTAATGCATAGGGAGGTACAGTGCGGGAGAGTTGTTGCCTTACAGCACCAGATGCTTGGGTTTGTTCCTCACTATGGGGGTTGGCTGTATTTGTATGTTCTCCATGTGACCTGCATGGGTTTTCTCCAGGTCATCCAGTTTCCTCCCACATTCCAGAGACATGCAGGTTTGTAGGTTACTTGGCTTCAATAAATTGTCCCTAGTGTCTTGGATAGAACTAGTGTTAGGGTAGTCAGCACGGATTTGGTGGGCCAAAGGGCCTGTTTCCATACTGTAGCTCTAAAACGAGAACTAAAACATACAATCTGTTTCTAAACTGTTAAAATCTGTTAGATTAAAGGATTTTCAATGTTTTTTTATTTCACAGACTGGATTCAGGAACATGCTGCATTTAACCTAAAACTCCATGTCAGGTTGTTCAGCCTGATGAATCCCTCTGGGTACATATCACCAGTACATTCAAATCATGTCAGTGTGTTGTGTAATTTAACTTACCAAGTATTTGCTGGTCCAAAGCTGATCCATTAACTTGAAGACAGGACAATTGAAAAGTTGTTAGTCAATCACAAGACCTGTGAGCCTCGCGTCAGTGGTATGGAAGCTATTGGAGCGGATTCTTCAAGAGACGTTTTTCTCCCATTTGGAACAGAATGGGTTAATTAGGGACAGGCTTTGAATGTCGCACGTCATGTCTAACTAACTTGATCAGGTTTTTTGAGCAGGTGATGAAGGGCGGATAGAGGGTGGATGTCCTCTACATGGATTTTAAAAAGGCACTTGTTATAGTCCCCCATGGAGGCTGATCCAGAAATTTAAGATGCACAGGATTAACAGTGACTTAATCGTATGGATTTAGAACTTACTTATTGATAGTAGACAAAGGGATGTGGTAACTTCGGCTGGAGATCTGTGTCCAGTATAATTCTGCAGGGATTGTGCAGGGACCTCTGCTGTTTGTGATATCTATATTACTATAAGTCTGATCTTGACCACTTCCTGTTGTTCTGTATATTGATTTTAGAAAAAATGCTGCCACTTACGGCTGTGATTTTTGGCCATCTTACTCAGAGTCCGCCTCCGCTGCACAGGAAAAGAGGATTTTTCCCATCTGAGCTGCAGGAGGCCTGGCCGCATGGCATAGAACTTTGTGTATTGTTACCTATATTTGTCATTTAATGTTGTATTGGGACGGATAAGGGCTGACCTGAGGGTTTTCGTGTATTTTGTTTCAGAGATGTCTCTATTTAGGCAGGTTAGAGACTCTGGTTCAACGGTCCATTGCGAGGCTGGCTGGAGCACTGTTATATTTGGTTTGATTCTTGTCCCTGACTGTGTTGTTTGACTCAGGTTCAGGTTTTTGTCTTCTAACTAAATTAAAGACTATTTTCTTAAACTTGAACCTGGTTCTTGATTGTGTTACGCGGCTCTGAGGTGCCTGCCTTCGGGAGTCATAATACTAGTACACTATATAAATTATTTGGATATAAATGTAGAATGGGTTAATTAGTAAGTTTGCAGATGACAGCGAGATTGCTGTGATCGTAGACTGTTAGGAAGGCTATCAAAGATTTTCAGCAGGATATAGATCCACTACAGAAATGGACAAATAAATGGCAAAGGGAGCAAGCAATTGTGAGGTGATGCACTTTGGGAGATTGAATGTAAAGGGTGAATGGTTGGGGTGCATAAGGAGAATTGTGTGCAGTTCTGGTTGCCCCATTACAGGAAGGATATGGAGGCTTTGATAATTGTGCAGAGGAGGTTTACTAGAATGAGGTTTTGATTAGAGGGTATTAGCGACATGGAGAGGTTGGACAGTCTTGACCAATGTTGGCTCCAGAATGCCAGAGGTTGAGGGAGACCTGACAGAAGCACAAGAAATTTTGTGAGGCACAGATAGAGTAACCAATCCCAACTTTTTTTCTCACGTGGAAGTGTCACGTGCGCCTGACTTTAAGGTAAGAGTGCCTGGAAAACGCTGCCTGAATGGTGGTGGATGCAGATTCGACAGTGGTATTGAAGATACTTTTACATATGCATGTTCAGGGAATGGAGGAACATGGCTTACGTGCAGGTAGATAAGTCTTGGCATCATGCTTGGCACACACATTGTGGGCTGAAGGACCAGTTCCAGTGCTACAATGTTCAATGTTGTATGTTCTACAAAAGATTGTCTCCAATAATGAGAAATTTATGAAGAAAGCAGAGGTCAGATATTTAAGAAATAAAGGCAAGGCAATCAAATATTTACACCACTTTGCAAATAGATTATGATTGACATAAACCTCAGTTCCATGAACCTGCCTTTGTTCCGTGTCCCTTGACTCCTTCATTGAACACAAATCTGTGACTCTCAGCCTTAAAATCTCCCATTGAATCAGGGCCCTACCTTAACTTTAATAAAGTTAGGTCATTCTTTTATCATTAACCTGCGGTTATGAATTATTCATTGAGAAAGAGGGAAAATAATGGGAATGTAGTAGTGGTTTGGTATCAATTTGTAGAATTTCAATAATTCCCCTAACATAGTATTATTTATTATAATACTAATTACAATAGAATAGTAATTAATAAATAGTTTCATGAATAATAGAAATAATTACTAAATCCTTAAAGTTAGTACCCCACCCCAATATACACAGTATTCTAGTTGGGAGCTGGAATATTTAACATCTTTTTTAAACACGGAAGTCATTAGATTAATCGCCACGTTAGTGTGGCGTTCACTAACACACACTACACAATCTATCAGTGTAGTCTTTTTTTTTTTTGGGCACCCTTTTAACACTCTTTTTTCTTTTTTCACTTATATTTTCTATTTTTTTTAATATATTAAGTATTTGAATTTATGTTATATATTATATGAATGTAATTATGAACAATACCGTATAACTATTTTAGATAGACATGGATATGGATTATTGAGATTGGTAATTTTCGTCGGATTGGCGTTTGGGTGCCTTGTTCAGCTGGAGGGGCCGAGAGGGCTACTCCAAAAAAAACCACCCTAATACTAAAATGCAAAATATGAATTTGAAGACTGGGGATGATGGAATCACTTTCTGTAGTTGGAATGTTAAGGGAATTAATGAACCAATTAAAAGGGGTAAGGTGTTAGCGCAGCTGAATAGATTGAAATCAGACGTTATTTTCCTCCAAGAGACGCATCTCAAAAGAGATGATCAATATAGATTAACAGCTAAATGGATTTCAAAGGTATATCATTCTTCATTTATACATAAATCTAGGGGAGTTGCAATAATTATTCGTAAAGGTATACCTTTTAAACAAAGTTCTATAATAGAAGATAAAGAGGGCAGATATGTAATAATTACAGGGGAATTATACTCAAAAAAAGTAATTCTTATGAATATATATGCTCCTAATTTCGATAACCCATTATTTTTTAAGAAAATATTCAATAATATTCCTATATCCACTCAACATAATTTAATAATTGGGGGCGATTTAAATTGCACTTTGGATAACTACTTAGACAGATCCTCAACAAAAAGGAAAGCTATTTCTAATTCAAGTAAACTTATAAATTCTTTCATTAATTCAACTAACGTTAAGGATATTTGGAGATTAGAGAACCCATCCGGACGAGAATATTCTTTTTTCTCGCCCGTATTCGGAACCTACTCGAGGATAGATTACTTTTTAATAGACTCAAAACTGCTTCCCTTTACGTACAATGCAAAATATCACAATATTATTATTTCAGATCATGCACCATTAACATTTAAGATAAAACTAAAAGATATATCTAATAAAACTATGACTTGGAGATTTAATCCTCAGATACTGAAGGACAAGGATTGTTGTAATCATGTGACAGAACAGATTAAATTATTCTTTGAGACAAACGACACACCTGAAATTTCACCATTGTTACTTTGGGATACATTTAAGGCATTCATGCGTGGTGCAATAATATCGGCACAAGCATATTTTAATAAAGAAAACCGAAAGAGGGAACAGAAGTTAGAAATGGAGATAAAACAACTAGACAATGAGAATATAAAACACCCTTCTAAGGAGTTAAGTAATAAAATTGCAATAGCAAAGTATAGACTAAATAAAATATACTCTAATCAAGTCATCAAACTTTTTCAACAAACCAAACAAGTGCATTTTGAATTTGGAGATAAACCGCATAAATTGCTAGCACGACAATTAAGAAAATTAGACGATGAAAAAACGATACATGGAATCAGATCAATGCAAGGAAATATATTGACCATACCAAAAGATATTAATGATAGATTTTTACAATATTACCAAAATCTTTACTCATCAAAATTAACAGGACAAACAGATGGAATGGAAACATTTCTACAAGAATGTCAAATTAAGAGTTTAGATCAGGAAGGGAGACACTTGTTAAATGCTGAAATATCAGTGAAAGATATCGCAGAATCAATTGGTTCATTAAAGAATGGAAAAGCTGCGGGGCCTGACGGCCTGAGTGCAGAATTTTATAAAATATTTCAAGATCTGATCTCTCCAAGACTACATACAGTGTATAGACATGCATATGAACAAGGAAAATTACCAGACTCTTTAAATGAATCCACAATTACACTCATACCTAAGGTAGATAAAGATCTGGAAGATCCTGGTTCATATAGAGCGATTGCCCTTCTAAATACAGACCAAAAAATATTAGCTAAAGTTTTATCTAGGAGACTAAGTTTGGTGATTTCTAAATTAATACATTATGATCAAACAGGTTTTATTCCAAAACGCTATTCATCTCATAATTTAAGACGCCTGTTTAATATTATATATTCTAAAAGAATACGAGATACGGAATTAGCAGTCATATCGTTAGACGCAGAAAAAGCATTTGACCAGGTGGAATGGTTATATCTATTTAATATAATGGAAAAGTTTCAATTGGGGGATCAATTTTGTAAATGGGTAAGAATCCTATACTCAGATCCTACTGCAAGAATTCTAACTAATCAAATACTATCAGTTAAATTTAAACTCTTTAGGGGATGTAGACAAGGATGTCCGTTATCGCCTTTATTATTTGCCTTGGCGATAGAGCCTTTGGCGGAAAGAATTAGATCAGAACCTGAAATATACGGTTATAATACTGACACAACAACTAATAAAATATCCTTATATGCAGATGATGTTTTGATTTACATCACAAAACCTGAAATTAGTATTCCAATGTTGTTTGATGTTATAAATAAATTTAGTACATTTTCTGGATATAGGATTAATTGGAATAAAAGTGATATTATGCCAATAACTAATATAAATTTAAACATATTACAACAATATCCATTATCAATAGTTACTGACAAAATTAAATATTTAGGAATTAATGTATCTAAATCTCATAATTCATTAATTAGATCGAATTATCCTCAATTATTAGATAAACTTAAAAAATATATTTTATATTGGAAAACACTGCCTATATCTTTGATTGGTAGAATAAATGCTATAAAGATGGTTTTTCTACCACAATTATTATATCTGTTTCAAGCTATCCCTTTTTTCCTTCCGAAAACCTTTTTTAAAAAAATTGATAATATTGTTAATAGTTTTATCTGGGATTATAAAAATCATAGAATAAGTAAAAAACATTTATGTAAGTCAAAGATAAACGGAGGATTAGCACTTCCAAATTTTCTATACTACTTCTGGGCAGTACAGATTAAGAATATGAATTTTTGGTGGGTAAATACGGACCTGGAACCAACGTGGCTAAAGATAGAAAAGGAAGATTGTTTGCCTTTCAACGTAGATTCAATTATTTTTGCCCCAAAGGAAGTTCAAAAAAAAATTTATAGGGACAATCCAATCATTTATAATAATAGACGTATTTGGAAACAAATAGTCAAGACTTTACAATTAGACAATCTTTCATTTAGATTACCAATTATGAATAACCCATTATTTAAGCCCTCCACATTGGATGGAGGGTTCAGACATTGGGATAATTTAGGAATTACAAGGGTAGAGCACCTCTATAGAAATGGAAAATTTCTTTCATTTCAGGAATTACAAGATATCTACGGATTGTCTTCACAGCATTTGTTTAGGTATTTCCAAATTAGAGATTATATTAAATCTAATACACAGGATTTTAAAAATAAGGAACCAGGATTATTAGATGAATCGTTTAACTGGCATCCAACCACAGAAAAATTAATAGCTTATATATATAACATCATTATGGATAAGGAGAATCCAATAACTGAAACATATCGTCAAGCATGGGAAAATGAAATTGGATCACCTATAACCAAAGAAAATTGGGAAGAAAGTCTACAACGAATACACCGGTGCTCGTTAAATGCTAGACATATATTAATACAATTTAAAGTATTATACAGATTACATTATTCGAAAACCAAATTAAATAGTATATTTCCTAATCTCTCCTCTATTTGTGATAAATGTAAGAATTTAGAAGCAAATTTAACACACAGTTTTGTTACATGTCCTAAATTGAATTATTATTGGACAGAAATTTTTAAAGTTATTTCTGAAGTTCTTAAGGTTAAATTAGAACCTGACCCAAAGCTAATAATACTGGGAATTCCAGAGGCTAATTTGATATTTACACTAGATCAAAGAAATTTCCTTGATTATTGTTTGATATTAGGGAAAAAAATAATATTGAAATTTTGGAAGGGAACATTATCCCCAACAATTAAAATGTGGGCATCAGAGATGTTGGAGACGTTGCAGTTGGAAAGAATCAGATTTGTCCTTTTGGACGAGTATAATTCTTTTCAACAGATATGGTCTCCATATATACAGTATTTAGAGAAGTTCTTGGCATCACGGCTCGACTGACACCCTGCGGGATTTGATGAAAATAATGTATTGGTATACCAGGATATATGCATGTCTTTACTGATATTATTATTTGTAGTTGTTTCATTTATAATATATTGTGTGGCTTTTAATTGATATATATACATAATATGTCTTTTTTCTTTTTCTTCATTTTTTCTTTTTCTTTTATACCAAATAATTATTAAGGAATTATAATTTTATTGATTAATAATGGTATTTCTCTTTACCCACTTTTATTTTCAAAAAAAAATAAGATAATAATCATTAGAGTACAAATATTGATTTAAGTTGATGTTTATAACTCAGTTTTAAACATTGAGAATTGTTTATTGCTAATAAAAAAATTATTCAAAACAAAAAAAAAAATAAAGTTAGGTCATTCTTCAACCTTCCAAAAGTATAGTAAACAAGGCAAGTTTATGCATTGTCTTCTCATAATTAAACCCTTTTGTTTTGCTGAGTTTGAACTATATCTTGCCGGTGAACAAGCAAGGCATAGCCATTTGTAGCATCCTTGCACATCAACCAAGGCAGCAGGGGAATTCTTAAATGGCACTTTTGGGGATACAACAACTAGTTGGATGTATAGGGCTGCCGAAAGGGCAGTAAATCCTTGCTTGGATAATCTGGAGTTGTGTGGGGTTAGAGTTTTTGCTCATGGCACAGCAGTTCAGAGACTCCCTCCTCTGATTTCCTAAGGGAGGAACACTGTGAGGCCAGATATATTTGATTTGATTTGATTTGATTTGATTTTATTACTTGTCATTCGAACCTCAGAGAGGCTCGAACGAAACTCCGTTTCTATAATGAGAAAAACTGCAACTTCAAATGTCAATACAAGTTTTAAAAAAATTCAAAACAATTTGAAAAATAACAGATAAGAGCCTGATGCTCTTGCACTGCTGAGTAACAACTGATAAGTCTTCGTTCTGACTTTCTGAGTTAGTTTCATGCACTTTCTACTTCAGTTCTACGTGACCCTTTGCAAAAATGGGGGTCATTGACAAAAGCCCAGAGTAAGCCAATTACATGTTCAATTACTTAAATTCCAGACTGTTTCAATTATTATTAAACAGGGGTTTTTTTCAACTTTTAAAACTTTTGGAGACGTGTTATTCATTTATAAGTAATGTTCCTAAGACAAGTTCAGCAGCACAAATGACTCAAAAAAGCTGATTATCAAACAGTTTGCATAATTGCCGGTTTTAGGTTCAGACTGTCTTAAAGTATCTTCAGTCAATGAGCGAAAGAGAACAGAATGAACACAAAAGAAAAAGGTTGAGGGAGAGCATCCGAAACATGGAAACAATTAATTGGAACTGATCACTCAGTTTGGCCATTTTGTAAAAATAGCACTGAGAAAGAGGAAGAACAGGGATGGAGTCAAATGAAGGCGCTTACCCTCATCACTCATGCCTTGCCTTATGGAGATGAATAACAATCTGTGTTGCCTGGAGACTGGTATAGATCAATGAACTGGGGAAGGCTACAGAAGCTGGAGTGACGTGGCATTGGGATACAACTACATCAGTTAGATCCTGGGATGGAAAAGCTGCTTAGCTGCGTTGATGGTGGAATCTTGTTGGCAGCCGGGCCGAGGGTGCCAGCAGTCATTGGCACGTATCACTGGGAAGAACGACCACACCACTACATTTTCGATTGTGGCTCTGACAGGCAATGGATCTGCAGGCAATGAAGTCAGCTGATTGTCACAGCCAAGTGAACAAGAGGTTTAATGTTCCCTCCAATCTCTCACAATCACCCTGTCTTATCATACTTGCAGGACATGCCCATGTGTCAACATCAATGAGCTCAGATAATTGATTAGCTGCATTCATTGCAATGCTATTAGAATGCTCATCTTCTGAAGGGCAAACACGGAAAGGCCAGTTCATTACCATGTCTTGGAAGACCGTCATGAGATGAGGCTAAGAACCATTATCTCACTGTGTGGGTGGTAGGCGCCTTTCTGTTTGGGTAATGCATCAATTCACCAATAAATATCAGCGGGATCTGAAGATGTCCAGGTTGAGAATTATTTAGACTTCAGACTTTAGAGATACAATGTGGAAACAGGCGCTTTGGCCCACCGAATCTGCACCAATCAGCAATTAATCCGTACACTAGCACTATCCTACACACTGGTAACTATTTACAATTTACAGAAGCCAATTAACCTACAAACCTGTATGTCTTTGGATTGTGGGAGAAAACCCACACGTTCAAACTCCATGCAGACAATACCTTTAGTCAGAATCGAATCTGGGTCTCTGGTGCTGTTAGGCTGTAACTCTACTGCTGCGCCACCGTGCCACCCTTTGTGAAATTAGGCTGCAATCTGATTGTCTTTACAGGACATAATATTTCCTTGCCAAATGACCAAAACTGATTAATCTGTTGTTTATGAACTCTGAGCAGACAGTAAAATGCCTGTCATCAGATGATCACTATCTAACCATCTTTAAGATGGTTATTTGTCTGTCAATTGTTTTTACATCTGAATACCCACGTCTGTCCAGCAGAAGAAAGAGCGTCTTAGCTTGTCATTCCTGATCACGATCTTAATTTTAGACATGGTTATTCTCAGATTCATATGTTGACAGAGGTCAGAAGCTGTCACCAGCAACATCCGTGTGTCCGCTGGCTAATAAATTGGCGTGCAACAAAATTACATTAATATGCTGGATAAAGATGGAATTGGGATATTACAAAGTTCATTAACTTGGTGTCTGCAGTTGGCTGCTCCAATTGGCTTTTATAGATTGTATAAATAAAGCCAGAGGCAGAGAGAGATCTTAATGAGACCATGGAAAAAAAACATGTCTTATCAATTCACTAACTGATTTTGAGGACGTTATTAGGTGGATGAATGAAGATAACCTGCTTGACATAGATCAGATATTCAAATGGTCCAACCATATTGATGCCATTGCCAATAATCCAGGTCATGTACTGGGTTTCCTGTGTCAAATAACCACCGATCCCTCTGTTGTCACCGACCTACAAAAATCGGATTCTCATCCCTTCTTTCAAATGGAACAGACGGGGAGCAAGACCCATTTTAAAAGGACGTGTCTCTCTTTGCCACTTTAAACGGTGGTAGCTCAAATCCCGCAGTAAGTGATTTAACCTCTTGACACATCACCAGTTGCAAGGTAAGAGTATAATGGATTAGACTCCTTTAAACCGGTTCTGTCCGACATCAGCCAGACTTAGGACGTTCAATCCCACCCAGGACTAAGAGGGATAGCAAACTATCAGGCCACTCACTTCCTCAGAATGTTATTCCTTCCCTTCTACCACTCCCTGGCAATACAACATGATAGAATGGTTATTTATTTAGGCTTATATGTTATGCTTGCATTCATTGGTAGGGGCATTGAATATAAGTCAGAAAGTTATGATGCAGCTTGAGAGAGTGTTGGTTAGGCCGTATTTAGTGAACTGTCTGCAGTTCTGATCATCGGATTACAGGAAGCAGGCCTTAGAGAGGGTACAGGTTACTAGACCTTTGACAGAAATCAAGGGTATTAGCTACAAGGAGACGTTGGACAGATTTGGATTGTTTTCTCTGGAATGCTGGAGATTGAAGGGAGACTTGATAAAAATATATAAAATTAAGAGAGACTTAAATAGGGTTTGGGTTGCCAACTGCCCCACATTAGCTGGGACATCCCATCTATTGGGCTAAATTAGTTTGTCCCATACGGGTCCACCCTTGTCCCGTATTTGACTGCTACTACTCGGGTTGAGGGGACTGTCGGTTCGGATCGCTGTCTCCGGCCCTGCCTCGCCCATCCCGACGTAGTGCAGCCCATGAAGTGCAGCAGCAGCACCTCGCCAGTGGCCCCGTCAGTTGGCAGCCCGGCCAGCTGTCCAACCTTCGGACCTTCGCTTACCGCCAACATCACCACCCCTCTTTCTCCTGGGTGATCATCGGTTCATGAGTTGGATGGGGTGCCGGACTTTGCAGGAAAAGGCCAAACTCCTCAGCTGGCTCGCTGACTGGGTTTTGTGTGCAGTCCAGCACCCGGGCCAACTCATCATTCACCCAGCCATGGCCGAGTCAGTCAATGAAATGCCGTCAGGAATTTCGCCTTTATTTTGACCCCTTATTTGGGAGTGAGAAAGTTGGCAACCCTAGATAGGGTAGGCATTCAGAACTTTTTTCCCAGGGCTGAAATGTCAAATTTCGAGGGCATAGCTTTAAGGTGAAAGGGGAAAAGGTTTGATGGAGTTATGTGGGCAGATTCTTTACATAGAGGGTGCGGGTAGGGGTGTTGCCTGAAATGTGCTGCTGTGGGTGGTGGTGGAGGTGGATAAGACGGTAACATAGAAATATAGAAAATAGGTGCAGGAGTAGGCCATTCGGCCCTTCGAGCCTGCACCGCCATTAAATATAATCATGGCTGATCATTCAACTCAGTATTCTGTACCTGCCTTCTCTCCATACCCCTGATCCCTTTAGCCACAAGGGCCGCATCTAACTCCCTCTTAAATATAATTACGTGCCCACTGCTTCCAACCCTCATATCACAGAGGTCATCTGGTAGTTCTAGATTTATATTCTTACTATGTTACTTCAATTATTGTTATTTTGTGATTTCACATCGCTGCTTTGAAGATTGACGTGCATGCGGACTGGCGGGGTTCTTCACGTAATCGCTCATTGTAACTCCTCATAAAATAAAGATCAAACTTCAAACTGGTAAGTTCTTATTTAATCTTACTATCATGGCTGATCATCCATGTTCCTGCCTTTTCCCCATATCCCCTGACTTCACTATCTTTAAGAGCTCTATCCAACTCTCTCTTGAAAGCATACAAAGAATTGGGCTCCACTGCCTTCTGAAGCAGAGAATTCCACAGATTCACAAACCTCTGTGTAAAAATGTTTTTCCTCATCTCCGTTCTAAATGGCTTACCCCTTATTCTTAAACTGTGGCTCCTGGTTCTGGACTCCCCCAACATCAGGAACATGTTTCCTGCATATAGCGTGTCCAAACCCTTAATAATCTTACATGTTTCAAATTAAATTCCCGCTCATCCTTCTAAATTCCAGAGTATACAAACCCAGCCACTCCATTCTATCAACATATGACAGTCCCGCCATCCCGGGAATTAACCTATGATAAACCTATGCTGCACTTCCTCAATAGCAAGTATGTCCTTCCCCAAATTTGGAGACCAAAACTGCACACAATACTCCAGGTGTGGCCTGACTAGGGCCCTGTACAAATGCAGAAGGACCTCTTTGCTCCGATACTCCTCATGTTATGAAGGCCAACATGCCATCAGCTTTCTTCACTGCCTGCTATACCTGCATGCTTACTTTCAGTGACTGATGAACAAGGACCCCCCAGTTCTCGCTGTCCTTCCGCCTTTCCCAATTCTAACCTGCCTTCCTGTTTTTGCCACCAAAGTGGATAACCTCATATTTATCCACATTAAACATGCATCTGCCCACTCACCCAACATGTCCAAGTCACCCTGCATCCTCATAGCATCTTGTATTCTTAGATCCAAAATTATTATAGTAATTATTTCTTCCTAAATTATCCTATTGTCTGTTTTACCTGACAGGAACGGGACTCTGTGGAATCATGAACATATTTAACAATAAATTTTAAAACAATCTGCAGGATGCTTGAAATCACAAACCACAAAAACCTCAAAGCCCTCAAAGCACTCAGCAGGTCAGGGACCATCTGTATAAAGAGTTGACTCTTCACATCCAAGATATTTCATCAAAGAATCTCGCACCAGAGGTGTTAACTCTGTTTCTCTTTCCACAGATGTGTCCTGACCTG
The DNA here is from genome assembly GCA_963514005.1 of Raja brachyura. Next base: position 45,036,207 of record OY740790.1, read on the forward strand.
CTGAGTATGCCCAAGATTTTAGTTTTATTATGTAGAAAGGAATTGCAGATGCTGGAATAGACTCAAGATAGACACAACGTGCTTGTGTAACTCAGCGGGTCAAGCAGCATCTCTGGAGAAAAAGGAAGGGGGACATTTCGGGTCGGGACCCTTCTTCAGACTCCTGTCATCGATCTTTTTCTTCAGAGATGCTGTCTGGCCTGTTGAGTTACTCCAGCACTTTTTGTCTATCTTACTTCATTTGTGTTGATGTATTTTGACATATTTTGATATATATTATGTTTCCTGGAAGATAATTTTCAAATTATTTTACTACTTGTTTTCTAGTCAAGTTAAAATTGAAATATATGTTTGTATAATCCCATTTAGAAAACCACTTTAAGTAGCTTTAGAATTGTATTAACGTTGCCTGATAATATATTAGAGTCTCAAGTGCCTGCTTCAAGCTTGAGTTTATTCATATCATGAATTCTCCAGTTGCTTGACCTGATTCAGTCAAAATAATTATAGACTGAAGTCTGAGCAACTGGTTCAAAGATGATCTGAACGTCTGTAAAAGAGAGGGAAAAAAGTATTATCTGCTCATCAGCATTCCTTGACACATTCAACCTGATTTGAGACAATTATTATTTTATCATTGCAATGAAACATGAAAGTCATTTAGCTTGCTAAAGGCTGAAACTGATAGATCTCTAGTCAATAGAGACCAAATGCATTGACATATAGAAAACTGTTGGAGTATAATTTATGACTTTTTGATCCGTACTCATATTTTTGTTCAGACTTTATCATAATTGCATTTTGCAAAATATTCAATGCACGGTGGAATCATTGCAGGGTGGAACGACATTTTTTTAAACCTTAGTATGAGGCAAACATCAAATTGCACTTAACAATGATTTTCTGTTAGTCCCATTGCACACTCTTGCTCCTGAGAGATATGGCATGACCTGGAAACCTGAACATGTAACATGAGTAAAGGCATGATTAATGTTTCACCAAATTACTGTGCATAAGTAGTTTTATACAATACCACCTCCACAGTGAATTTATTAAAACATAAATTCAGTTTAGATTTGAAGGTCTTCTTTTCAAGCAAACCCGGATGAGAGGCCAAAGTATCAAGATTTCTGGATCTGAAGAATGGTTGAAATAAATTAGTCTTGAGATGGTTGTGTCCAGTCACGTGCCGCCAGGTTAGGCAAGGTAGGCACTGACTAAAATTATAAAATGGTAATTACTAAATATAAATAGTAAAGCCATGGGAAAATTATGCCTATCTAAGAGATTGATCTCTTAGGTAGGCATAATTCCCCGTGCCTTTCTTCCGCAGCACTTGCAACACGCGAAGGTCTGTGCAGCCCACGTGCCATCAGCACTGCTTCAAGCCGTCAATGACAAGCGGGGCTGAAGGCAGCTGAAATTCTGCCTTTGCTGTACTGCGCATGCGCAGCGTTAGTTTCTTGGCGTGTTTTTTCAAATATTGATTGCCATTATCTTAAGCCTATTTTAAGAAACAAAGAGAGAAGAATGGAGTTTCTGTATCGATAATGTTGTAAGTACATTTCATGGTGCTATATTTTTAAATACCATATTTCCCGGGGTGGGGGGAAGAGTTCCTTTCACAGCGTTTGGGGAGTCTGACCCAGGGTAAAGTTGCGGGGAGGGGATTGGGATCATGCCAGTAACCCGCTTGCAACATTCCTTGCACAGAGCCACAGCATTGAGGCTTGGGGGGGGGGGGGGGGGGGGGGGAAGAGGTAGTGAGTAAGTTACTGGCATGATCCCCGACCACCTCCTTCTCAAAGTTGCCCTCCCCGCAACTTTACCCCCGGTCGGACTGCCCACACACTGTGAAAGGAACTCTCCCCCCAATTGTTCCCTTGAACAAGTGTTGTCATTCAATAAGATGACAACTGATTCAACTTTTCCCTGTGCTCCCATTTTTCCCACCATCTCTCCACCTGCCATCACCCTTCACCCCCCACCCATCAGAAATTCAGAATAAAGGAGACTTGGAAGCCTTGGGCAAATTGAATTGTTACTGTCTGTATTTTTATTATTTATTTTTACGGAGAGAACAATCTGCGTTTTTTTTAAGTAGACTGGCTGCCTATCCTGAGTAATCACTCACAGCACGTGCCTGGTTGGGTCTATGGGGTTGAACACAATTCCAACTCTAATCTGCCACATTTCAAGGGCAGTTTTAAACATCGGGGAGTATTTTTGACTACAGCTATTGAAATTCAACCCATCTTACCTGTTACATCTCAAAGAGCTCTCACCATTCTAGGATTTGATCGAAGCTTACTGATGATTGTGGGAAAAAAGAAAAAGGCTTTGTTTATTAGTTGGTTCTGAGAACCTCCTCAGTGCTGTCGTTTTAACAAGTTGTTCATTGGTTCAATGGTTCAATGGTCCTTTATTATCATGTGTACTGAGGTACATTGAAATTTGATTTGCCATACAGTCATACAAGCAAAAAGATACAACTACATAAAGATTAAACATATACTTAAACAGCCATTTCAGCGTCGTGTGAGAATCCCCTGGGCACACAGCATAAGCGGAGACCCACAGCCATTAGTTCAATGTCGATGCCACACACATGCTCCTTCACCGTGATGTGACCAAAGTTGTACCGACCACTGTCACTCTCTCTGTAGTCTCTGTGCGCCCGAACAGTCAGAAAGCTGTCCACACTCGCACTAGACACCGGGATGTTCTCATGGAGCGATGTCCCCGCAAACACTGAGATCACTGCACTCATGGCACTCCGTCTGAGTCCTCACCAGTGCAGGCAGCAGGTTCATCTTGTTTTTCGGCAACTTCACATTCCCCACTGTGATGGAAGGCAAATAACTTGTACCTTATTTCCTCCTTTTCTCCCCGCGATCGGGACAATTTAAACATCTGCAGTCGGGGTGATCGCAGCTGCCGCAGCCCACGATCGAAGCCCCCGCATCGGGGCGGTCGAGGCTCCCATGATCAGGGTGGTCAAAGCTCCTGTGGTTGGAGCTCCCAAAGTCGATCCCTAACAAAGGGACCGCCAGCTCCATGATGTTAAGGTTGCAATGCGAACGGAGATACTATACGGAAACAGTCGCATCTCCGTCGAGGGAAGAGATTTAAAAAAATCCCCCGCCACCCCCCCCCCCCCCATACCCTAAAACATACAAGTAAAAACAGACTAACAACAACAAAAGAAGAACAGGCTGTCATGTACGGCGCCACCATCTGTTAGGAGATAAATCAGAAATTAACCCTTGACTAATGTACATGGATTAGTGTATATATAGTGGAAATATAATTACAGAGACTTGTACATTATTTGTACAGTATACGAAATCATGAGAAGAATAGATCAGGTAGTCACACAGAATCTCTTGCCCAGACTAGAGGAATCAAGAACCAGAGGACATAGGTTTATGTTGAGGGAGGAAAGATTTAATAGGAATCTGAGCGGTAACATTTTCACACAAAGGATGGTGGGTGTATGGATTGTGCTGCTGAGGAGGTAGAGGAGGCCAAATGTTATTACAAATAAAAAACTGAAAAATGTGGCGTGCAAAAGTATTCAGCCTCCCTAAGTCAATACTTTGTAGAACCACCTTTTGCTGCAATTACAGCTGCAAGTCTTTTGGGGTATGTCTCTACCAGCTTTGCACATCTAGAGACTAAATTTTTTGCCCATTCTTTTTTGCAAAATAGCTCAAGCTCAGTCAGATTGGATGAAGAGCGTCTGTGAACAGCAATTTTCAAGTCTTGCCAGAGATTCTCAATTGGATTTAGGTCTGGACTTTGACTGGGCCATTCTAACACATGAATATGCTTTGATCTAAACCATTCCATTGTAGACCTGGCTGTATGTTTAGGGTCATTGTCCTGCTGGAAGGTGAACCTCCGCCCCAGTCTCAAGTCTTTTGCAGAATCTAACAGGTTTTCTTCCAAGATTGCCCTGTATTTGGCTCCATCCATCTTCCCATCAATTCTGACCAGCTTCCCTGTCCCTGCTGAAGAAAAGCATCCCCACAGCATGATGCTGCCACCACCACGTTTCACGGTGGGGATGGTGTGTTCAGGGTGATGTGCAGTGTTAGTTTTCGGCCACACATAGCGTTTTGCATTTAGGCCAAAAACTTCAATTTTGTTCTCATCAGACCAGAGCACCTTCCTCCACATGTTTGCTGTGTCCCCCACATGGCTTGTGGCAAACTGCAAACGGGACTTCTTATGGCTTTGTTTCAACAATGGCTTTCTTCTTGCCACTCTTCCATAAAGGCCCGATTTGTGGAGTGCGCGACTAATAGTTGTCCTGTGGACAGATTCTCCCACCTGAGCTGTGGATCTCTGCAGCTCCTCCAGAGTTACCATGGGCCTCTTGGCTGCTTCTCTGATCAATGCTCTCTTTGCCCAGCCTATCAGTTTAGGTGGACGGCCATGTCTTGGTAGGTTTGCAGTTGTGCCATATTCTTTCCATTTTCGGATGATGGATTGAAGTGCTCCGTGAGATGTTCAAAGCTTGGGATATTTTTTTATAACCTAACCGTGCTTTAAACTTCTCCACAACTTTATCCCTGACCTGTCTGGTGTGTTTTTTTGGGCTTCATGATGCTGTTTGTTCACTAATGTTCTCCAACAAACCTCTGAGGCCTTCACAGAACAGCTGTATTTATACTGAGATTAGATTACACACAAGTGGACTCTATTTACTAATTAGGTGACTTCTGAAGGCAATTGGTTGCACTGGATTTTATTTAGGGGTATCAGAGTAAAGGGGGCTGAATACCTTTGCACGCCACACTTTTCTGTTTTTTATTTGTAAAAAAAATTGAAAACCATGTATCATTTTCCTTCCACTTCACAATTATGCGCCACTTTGTGTTGGTCTATCACATAAAATCCCAATAAAATACTTATAAGTTTGTGGTTGTAACGTGACAAAATGTGGAAAGGTTCAAAGGGTATGAAAACTTTTGCAAGCCACTGTATATGGAGATTACTTCAGATTAACTTAGACCTGGTACAAAACTCATGGCCTACCAGGCAGCCACGATATCTGTCTTCCTTGACACTTCTGAGACTTCAACTTCGACTACCCACAACAGGCACCTCAAGGCACTGGAAAAATAATAGGCAATTAAACTCCCCACCTTTATTTCTTGTCAGATTCCACCCATTTCTGTCTCCATTTATTACCTCCAACCTTGATCTGCTAATCAAGCCTTCCAGGATCCACTTATCACATGCCAGCTCTTGCCACACCCCTTCCCCTCACCTTTTTCCACCAGCTACCTGCCCTCTCCTTTGCCTCATCAGTGTGAAGAGGGAACTGGTCTGTCCATTTCCCTCCACAGATGTTGCCTGACTTGCTGAGTTCCTCCAGCATTTTGTTTTTGGCTTCATGTCTTTGCGTCCTTTCTCAGCTTTGTGTACTTTGGTAATTTGACTGCCTAGCTGATGTTCACAGTGTCATCCTATGTTATTTAAGCTTGCGGGTTCCTATACATCATATTGTTCAGAATCTCCCCATTCACGATTCTAATTGACTTGCCCATCTCAGAACAATAAACCTTTGTAGTTAATATCAGGACATTATAAATGTGATAATAATTTAAAGAGTTTTAGCGAAGATACAACTTTTTAAATGTTGTGAAAAGTAGAGAAATACAATTTAGACTAAAATTCCATTGCAACATTCAAGCTGCATTTCAATCAGCTCAGTGCATGAAACATACACATTAATTCTTCGAACCACAACTAGAAGGCTGTTTGCCAATTGAGTGGTTTTGTATGATTTCCAATAAAAATAAAACGGTACTTGTTTTCTCATAAGTGTTGGAGATTTAGCTAATCCTCTGACTGTGAGAGGCCATTCATCATGGCCATGAGAGAGTTGCAAGATATTGTGGAAATGAATTCCAGTAGTATTAAACCTAAAGTAATGTGGCTAAGTATGTTATCCACAATTATTAACCATTTACCAAATTCTCTGCTTTTTAGTGTTGTAAGGGTAACAGACAATGAAGAGCAAAGACGGTGACAAGATAACAGATGTTGGTGAAGGGAATGCTGTGTACCCTCCTAAAATACGTCAATGTGCAGTTGGTATCAGACCATTAGAGGATTGTTCATTCAGTCAATTTCAAGTATATTGTCAGTTCACATGATAAATTTCTTCTAAGTTCATCGCAGCTGCCTCTATCTTTCCATATCCATGATGCACCGTATAAAGGACCTTGGGGGAGAAAGCTACATCCTGCCAAAATGGCTACTCCAACAGCGTACAGACAGCTCTACAATGGCAGCGGCATCTGAGCTTAGTTGGCCAGGCAATGGGATTACTGTGATTTTACTGTCCGCACCACCCTAGCACCACTGCACAGTTTTCAACAGCCAAGCTGTCTTTTTAGTTTAGTTTAGAGATACAGCGGGTCAAGGAAAAAGCGTTCACGTCGCGGCACTGTTTCCACCAATCTTTCCACCATCACACACAAGGAGTACAAGAAGCGCAAGATGCCATTTTATGCAGATGCAGAGAAGCTCTGGCTGAACAATTTCTAATCTTGTGATGTGGACTCGATAAGAAGAAGAGATACAGCGTGGAAACAAGTCCTTCGGCCCAATGAGTCCGTATCGACCAGCAACCCCTGCACATTAATGTTGCAATCACTAGGGGATCGTTTACACTTCTACCAAGCCAATTAACCTACAAACCTGTACGTCTTTGGAATGTGGGGAAAAAACGAAGATCTCGGAGAAAACCCATACAGGTCATGGGGAGAATGTACAAACTCCGTAGAGACAGCACCCGTAGTCAGGATCGAACCCAGGTCTCTGGCTCTGTAAGAAAGCAACTCTACTGATGCATCACTGTGCTGCCGTATGGTCTTACTTTGTCAAAGTGTTGCATCTGCAGAATCTGGCCATTGGATGATCTCCACCATGGTTTGCCCAGGAGCAGGGGATAGACCAGCAGGCAAGTGAGGGCAAAAATCAACACCAAGTCTTTCAAGAGGAGGTGGATGAAGAAGAATCAGCCATGATCATATTGAATGGCGGTGCTGGCTCGAAGGGCCGAATGGCCGCCTCCTGCACTATTTTCTATGTTTCTAAGAAACTGAGGATATAGGGCCATTTGATTCAGAGTCTTCATGGCAGGAGCCTCATGCATAATTTTCCAGAAGAGAACACAATGGTGCAGCAATAGAGCTGTTGCCTTGCCAAAGACAGAGGCTCAATCCTAACTATGTGTGCCATCTGTACCAAGTTTCCCTGTGACCGCATGGGTTTTCTCCAAGTGCTCCGGTTTCCGCCCACCCTCTAAAGATGTACAGGTTTGTAGGTTAATGGTGGTATGGTGTGATTGCTGGTTGGCGCGGACACGGTGGGCTGAAGTGCCTGTTTCCACACTGTATCTCTAAAGTCTAATGTCTAAATGTCTTTCTGGATAAGAGGCAGTGTTTGATCCCAGACACTGCCAGAACCCAATTCGCCTGTACATTTTCTGCACATCAATTTCAGGTAATTCAATCAGCATTTGCTAGCGTATCACTGGAGCCTGACTGGTAGTGGTAATGGTAATGGTTTGAAAGTAAGTTACTTTGCTTAATATAGATGCAGATATTCCCTTGCATAAACAGTGGACAGAAGCAATGCATCTCTGGGCCTTAGCCAACACTTGTAACATGGAGGTAGACAAAAGTGCTGGAGAAACTCAGCGGGTGCAGCAGCTATGGAGCGACCACATCCTAACCCACACCCGATACCACAACATCCTCCTCCCACTTGTAACAAGGAGTTATTGAGAACAATGGCTGTAAATAAGCCAATGTTGCCACCACAATAAGACTCCAAACAAATACTAACGTTATTCCTCATTCGCAATATCTTGCCTCCACATTTTGCACTGAATAGTTGCTACCTCTTGAATTATTTTCATCAAAGGTTGTTTATCATTGTGGCAAGTGGATATTCCAATTTCCATATAATACCAGTACTCATTAAATATCCCACTTCAGATCACTCGCACTCAAGTACATCAATGGATATTTAAAATCAGAACAATACATAGTTACTGCATAATGAGTTCAAAAGGGCACAATAATAACCTATTGATACAATGGAATACTTTGGCAACAGCTGCAAATGGTCATCATGTCATTTGATCAAGCAATGCAGACAGCAGCATTATAGTCTCACGTGAAGTTGCAGCCAAATCTCTCCTCCTGCAGACAGCCAGGTTCAGATGCTCTAACTAAACATCTGCAAAATATGCACATCACTAGAAGTGTGCAATGATGTGCTTCAAGCACATCTCTCACAGCACAAATGTGATTCATCTCCGAATTCTGAATGACAGATATTCCTCAACCAGCCGGGTCTGAAGCATGGTCAGTGCTTCTGATGTTTGGCATCTTGGCAGCGTCAAAGCACAACTGAGATTCTCATATTTCAAAGGCATTTCAGTCACTAGTTATTGTCTCTGCCTGTGGGATCGAACTCATCATGGTACCATGCTGTGCTGATGGATTATGAAAAACACCACTTCTGATGCAAGGCTTGTAGAATTGCTGCCTCACAGTGCCAGAGATCCAGTTTCGATCCTGATCTGGGGTTCTGCCTGTGTGAAGTTTGCAAATTCTCCCTGTGATTACATAGGTTTTCTCCGAGAGCTTCAGTTTCCTCCCATATCCCAAAGGTGTGCAGGTTTGTAGGATGGTTGACCTCTGTAAAATTGCTCCTAGTATGTAGGGAGTGGTTGTGAAAGTGGGATACCATAGAACGAGTGTAAACAGATTTTAAACTTTAGAGATACAGTGCGGGCCTGCAATCACCTACACTAACCTACACACACTAGGGACAATTCTACAACTTACTGAAGCCAATTAATCTACAAACCTTGATTAATCTTTGAAGTGTGGGAGGAAACTGGAGCACCTAGAGAAAACCTACATGGCCACAGGGATATTGTACAAACTGCATACAGACAGCACCCATAGTCAAGATCGAACCCTATTGTTGCGTCACTGTGCCACCATCGATGATCAATGGTTGGTCTGGACTCGGTGGACCAAAGAACCTGTTTCCATGGTGTACTTTTCAATTAATCAATCAGTCTGCATGAGTCCTCAATTATTGCTAATGTTACTTCATTCAGTAGTGTTGCCAACAATGCCATGCTGGTCCTGGCAACATTAATTGCCCACTAATAATGAAAGAATGGATCAACTGGGCTTGTATTCACTGGAATTTAGGATGAGAGGGGATCTTATAGAAACCTATACGATTCTTAAGGGATTGAGCAGGCTATATGCAGGAGAAATGTTCCCGATGTTGGGGGAGTCCAGAACCAGGGGTCCCAGTTTAAGAATAAGGGGTAGGCCATTTAGGACTGAGATGAGGAAAAAAAATTCACCCAGAGAGTTGTGAATCCGTGCATGATGTTTGCTCACTGTTGTGAGGAATGTAAGCACAGACTCAGGTCTGACCCCCAGCAATGGTAAAGATTCCATATATTGTCAAGATACAAGAGTCACGAGTGCTTTCTTGTATCATGTACTGAAACAAAACAATTAAGTTCTTGCTATTGGCAATGCTATTTCGAGTCAGAGTGGAGATGTTTGGATCGTGGAGTCCAAGGGTCATAGAGCTGTAGACCAAAGAAGCTGGCCCTTCAGCCTATCTTGTTCATGCTGACCAAGTAGGCATAATGAGCTAGTCCCATTTGCGTGCATATGAGCAATATCCCTTGAAACCCTTCCTATCCATATATCTGTCTGTAGCTTGCTCTATGTGTAGGAAGGAGCTGCAGAAGCTGGTTTACACCAAAGATAGGCACAAAATGCTGGAGTAACTCAGCGGGTCAGGCAGCCTCTCGTGAGAAAAGGTATAGGTGATATTTCGGGTCAAGATCCTTCTTCAGACTGAAAGTTACTCAAGTCTCAGACTCAGTCTGAAGAAGGGTCTCGACCCGAAACGTCACCTATTCCTTTTTCTCCAGAGATGTTATTTGACCATAGCTAATTACTCCAACATTTTGTGTCTTTCTTCTAGCTCTGCCATTGGGGTCCTTCTTAAATCTCTCCCATCCCGCCCGTGCCCCCTAGTTTTAGAATGGATAAGTGAAAGACTGAGGATTCACTTTATCCATGCCAATCAATCACTTTATCCCGTAAATCAAGTCTTATAGCCCATATGCAGAAAGTCCCTGATTTTTTGTAATTAGATTTACCTGGCCGCCCTTCTCTCAGTGCATTACACTTTAGACTTTGGAGATACAGCGTGGAAACAGGCATGTCGACTAAACAGGCGAGTCCACGCCAACCAGTGATTACCCAGTAAATGTTACAATTCTACACTGCCAATTAACCTACAAACCTGTACATATTTGGCATAAGGGAGGAAACCGGAGCACCTGGAGAAAACCCACGCAGTCGCGGGGAGAACATACAATCTCCGCACAGTACAGCACCTGTAGTCAGGATCAAACCCGAGTCTCTGGCGCTGTAAGGAAGCAACTCTACCTCTGCGCCACCATGCCTCCCCGGATATTGCAACCCAAATGATAAGGTAACCAAAGATCAACACCAAGTGCTGGAGTAACAATGGGTCAGGTTGCATCTCTGGAGAAAAAGGATGGGTGACGTTTCGGGTTGGGACCCTTCTTCGGGCTTTTTAATGGTGTTAGTTGAGGGATAATTGTTTGCCAGGATAACCGAAAATCTTGAAAATTAACAAAATGTAAATCTGAAATATAAACAGAAAATTCTGGAAAATCTCAGCAGATTCAGTATCTATGGAAAGATGTTTGAGGTCAGAGACTCTGACAGAACTGGGAATTAGGGTTTCAGATGGACATCTTGTCTGAACAATGGTATTGTGTCCTTACACATTGACAGAATGTCAGCTTGGATTATGTGCTTACATCTCCGCAGTGCAGCTGACTGCAATAACGTCAGGCTCAAAAATGAGAGTGCTACCTCATGACACATACATAGAAATATGAAGGCTTTCAGATCCCAATACATTCTGTGAGCACCAAATATACCGGATTTATTTTTATTTTTTATTAAGTTGCTTTGAGGTGTAAGTGGTTCGGTGGCCTGCCAAAATTAATTGTTAACAACATATTCATCTTAAAGCTGGCAGCCCATCTGTTCTGATTTTCTGGTGTGCAACGTCTAGATGGGGATGGCAGCAGTGGAATGTGGTGGAGGAGATGCAGCAGTCTCTGCTAGACACAGGCAGATGCTCAACATTATTAAAGGGAATAGTGCAGATGCTGTTTACACCAAAGATAGACACAAAATGCTGCAGTAACTCAGTCTGAAAAAGGGTCTTGACTTAAAAGGTCTCCTATTCCTTTTCTCCAGAGATGCTGCCTGACCGACTGAGCAACTCCAGCAAGTCCATCTTCATTATTAAATGGAGGGCAAGTTACCTTCATCCCCTATCAAATATTAATGCCGCTCCAATTAATTGACAAGACATAGGCAGAATAGGGGCAAGGGAAGCAATAACTAAAGGACCCATGACCAGCAATCAGGTAACGCTAGAAGCAAGAACAAGAAGCATAAATGTGCTGGAGGAATGGACCTGAAACATCACCTATCCATGTTCTCCAGAGATGCCACCTACCAACCCAGTGGTATGAATATTGATATTTCTAATTTCAAGTAATCCTTGCATTCCCTCGCTCTTCGATCCTCCCCCACCGTAGTCATCTTGCTAGTTTTACTCTTGTATCTCTTTGTTATCACCCCGACCACAGTGGGCTTCACCTTTCCTGAGTCAGCTGTGCCGGCTCTGATTTGTTTTGAACCTTTTCATACCTCTAGTTTCTCTCTCCCCTGATTCTCAGTCTGAAGAAGGGTCTCGACCCAAAACATAGTAATCTGCTTTCCTGTTCTTGCCAGCAAAGTGGATAACCTCACATTTATCCACATTATACTGCATCTGCCATGCATCATGTGCTACGACTCTTTGGGCGACTGATACTACTCATGACCATACAGGCGACAACCTGGTGACATGTCGTGGGGTGAAGCCTGTATGGTCGTGAGTAGACGCCCAAAGAGTCGTACCATGTTCTGGTCGCTGCTGGATTTTTAACATGTTGAAAATTTTCGGTGACCTGCTGCGACTGTGACGGGTGCCAGCAAGTCGCCGAATAAATTGCATAAGTGGGACAGGCCCATTAGTTCCCTCGTCAGAATCATTAATATATATTGTAATTAACGGGTCCCAGCACCGAGCCTTGCGGCACCCCACTAGTCACTGCCTGCCATTCTGAAAAGGACCCGTTAATTCCTACTCTTTGCTTCCTGTCTGCCAACCAGTTCTCTATCCATGCCAATACCCTATCCCCAAAACCATGTGCTCTAATTTTGCACTAATCTCTTGTGTGGGACCTTGTCAAAGGTTTTTAGAAAGTCCAGACACACCACATCCACTGGCTCGCCCTTATCCATTCTACTTGTTACATCCTCAAAAAAAATTCCAGAAGATTAGTCAAGCATGAATCCCCCTTCATAAATCCATGCTGACTTTGACCGATCCGGTCACTGCTTTCCACATGCGCTGCTATAACATCTTTAATAATCGACTCACTGCCGATGTAAGGCTAACTGGTCTATAATTTCCCATTTTCTCCCTCCCTCCTTTCTTAAAAAGTGGAGTTCCATTGGCTCCCCTCCAGTCGACAGGAACTGATCCAGAGTCGAGAGAACATTGGAAAATGATAACCAATGCATCCACGATTTCCAGGACCATGTCATTGAGTACTCTGGGATGCAGACCATCAGGCACTGGGGATTTATCCGCCTTCAGTCCCAACACCTAACACCATTTCCTGACTAATGAGAGAGAGAGAGAGAGAGAAGAGAGTGTTTAATTGTCATATGTCACCCAAAGGGACAATTAAATTCTTACTTGCTGCAGCACAACAGAATATGCGAATATGTAAACATTGTATATAACGGGAAAAAAAAGAAAAGGTTCAATAAATAACTAATAATAATATAGTCTTTTGCGGCTGCCTTTTTGAGGCAGCGACTATGATAGATCCCTTTGACGGTGTGGAGGTCAAAGCCGGTGATGGACTGGGCAGTGGTCACAACTTTCTGTCGTATTTTTCTCTCCTGGACGTGGTTCCTCACTCCCACCAGGTCTCGCTTCCCTAGTATTTCTGGGAGATTGTTTGTGTCTTCCTTAATGAAGACAGAACCAAAGTATTTGTTCAACTGTTCTGCCATTTCTTTATTTCCCTTAATAAATGCACTTGTCTCTGCTTGTAAGGGACCTACATTTGTCTTCACTAATCTTTTCCTTTTTACATATACAAAGAAGCTTTCAGAATCAGTTTTTATATTCCCCGCAAGTTTTCTTTCATGCTCTTCCCCCCCCCCCCCCTCCTCTTAATATACCCCTTTTTCCTCCTCTGTTGAATTCTAAATTTCTCCCAGTCCTCCGGTTTGCTGCTTCCTCTTATGTGCCTTTTCCTTCGATTTAACACTATATTTAATTTCACTCGTTAGCCACAGTTGAACGCCAACCCCTTTTTATTTTTTCACCAAACAGGGATGAACACATTTTGGAGTTCATCCATACAGTCTTTAAATTTTTGCCATTGCATCTCCACCGTCAACCCTTTAAGTATAATTTGCCAGTCTATCCTAGCCAATTTCCATTTCATACCTTCGATGTCTCCTTTCTTTAAGTTCAGGACCCTAGTTTCTGAATTAACCGTGTCACTCTCCTTTCTAATGCAGAATTCCACCATATTATGGTCACTGTTGGCCAAGGAGCCTATCACAACAAGATCGCTAACTAATCCGTCCTCATTACACAATACTCAGTCAACAATGGCCTGTCTTCCAGTCGGTTCTTCCACATGTTGGTTTAAAAAATCATCCCCTATACCATCCAGGAAATCCTCCTCCTCAGCACTGCTACCAATTTGGTTGGCCCAAACTATATGTAGCTTAAAATCACCCATTTCTTTTTGATGTAAACTTCCCAATCTCTTGACTTCCAATACCCTTGTCAGACATACTGGGTTGTCTGTTCAGGAAAGCACAATACAGGATCCAATGAGTCCTTCTCCTGTGGTGCCCAGCTGACTGTGGCGTTGCATGGATGTGTCTCTAGGCCATCCATTGCAATAGTGGGGATAGGTAGAACCTCAGCAGGTAATGACACAGTGCCCATGTACCTTGACTCTATGCACAACCTTACACAGCCACACAAAATGGTGGAGGTACATCAGGATGATGGTGACATCGGGTACGCTTTTCCCATTGTTGTCTGAGGACATGTGCATGGTGACCCATCAGAACTGCTCCATCTTTGATCCCCAGGTGAACTGGAAGATGGCCTGGGTGATAACATAAGCAGAGGAATGGGGGACAGGCTACATCTGCACCAAGTAGAGCAGCCCCGAGAGCACCTCACCCTGATTTTCCCCATCATAGAGCGAGAGAGTGCTGCTTCCACAGACCCAATTTCTGCTTGGTCATGGCTATCCACTCCAGTTAATCCTTGCTGAACACTTCAGCCCTTCCAAGCCAGATCCACAGCATCTTTAGGTAGTCAGACCTAAGGGTGAGGGGGATGGAAGATATGTCAGACCAGTGGCCAAACAGCATGGCCTCGCTCTTCCTGTGGCTGACCCTGGCTCTCGAAGCCAATTCAATCTGGTCGCAGATGCTGATCAACCTGCGGACCAACAGCGGATCGGTGGAAATGACAGTGATATCGTCCATGTTCAGGGAAGTTTTGATCGGAGTGCCCCCACTACCAGGCAATGTCACCCCTCCTATGCTCTCATCCCTCCAGGTGTATTCAGCAAAGGATCTTATAGAGCATACAAACAAGGGTAATTGGCCAACCCTGTCTGACTCCAGACCTGATGGGGAAACTTCCATTTCCTACTGATTGATTTGAACTGCACAACAGATATTTATGAAGAGCAGCTGGACACAGTTCCTTATTCCATCCCAAAAGCCTATTTTGGAGAGTAAATCCATCATTTGCCTGTGTGAAGGTAGACACAAAATGCTGAAGAAAGTTCTCAACTCGAAGTGTCACCCATTCCTTCTCTCCAGAGAAGCTGCCTGTCCCGCTGAGTTACTCCTGCATTTTGTGTCTACCTTTGATTTAAACCAGCATCTGCAGTTCTTTCCTACACATTTAACTGTGTGATATCCTTCAGATGAAGAACGTGTTCTCCTGGTCGAAGCTAACCAGGCAGGTGTCCACCCCTCTGTTCTGCACGTAGACAATGGTATCCCTGAGCTGTGCCAGTATTCCTGAGATTTTCCAGCCATGTACAGCACAGGTTGGATCTCCTGTCCCAGAGCAGATTTGACCCAGTCGTCCAGAGTCTTGGACCTGATCTTATAGTCCACATTTAGCCACCAGACGGATCTCCAATTCCTGATGTCATCCTTATTCTCCTTCTGCTTGGAGATGAGGTATTATCATTTTATGTAGTTGAAAGAACCAGATGATGGTTAATACGCAAAAGGACACAACCGCCACATCAACCGGACCGTGTGGTGGGTGAAGAAGGGCTCGCTGGTGCATCTTGCAAGCTGGGGTGGCGTCAGCTGATCCATCCACAATAATCTTTATAAAGTGGTCCGTTAAAGTGATGGTTTACTGTACCTCTGTGTACTCATGCAAATGACAAGTTGTTATACATTGAGATAATCTTGCATTGGAGCAGTTAAATGGAGACACAGGGAATGCAGATGCTGGAATCTTGAGTATAAACTAAAATGCTGGAGGAACTCAATAGGTGAGGCAGAATCTGTGGAGATATAAAGCATGGTCCCGATTTGAAACGTTACCAGGCCATTTCTCTCCACAGATGCTGGCTGACCTGCTAAGTTTTTCCAGCACTTTGTTTTTTGCTCATGATTCCAACATTTGCATTTCCTTGAGTCTCAACACAATTGCTCTTTTCGATTATCCTTGTATGACAGTTTAATGATCTATGTACCTGAATTTACAAGTCTCTTTGGTTCAATTTTAGTTCTAATTTTTCACCATTTATATCTGTTTAGATCCAAAATGAAATCAACTTGCTTTGTTCTTGTCTTTTCACTATTGATTAATTGTTCATTGTGATTTAATGCTTTGATTTAAAGTAATATAAACTAATTTTTGTCCACAATTGGATCATGCTTTCCGTCACTGAAATATACTATTAAATGGAATACTATATAGAACCATATCTTGACAATTTGAGTACCTGTCCATTAGACAAAGGCTTTAAAGTATAAAAATAACCTTTGTTCATTCATACAGACACGATCAGGCATAATGGATAGCAAAATGGATTACCTGATAGATTATAAGAGGCATAGATAGGATGGACAGTCAGCACCTTTTTCCCAAATAGGAAAATCAAATAAAAGTGGGCATAATATTAAGGTGAGAGGTGCAAAGTTTAAAAAGATGTGCAGGACAAGTTTTTTATTCAGCGTGTGGTAAGTGCCTGGAATACACTGTCGATGGTGGTGGTTAATGCAGATTCGAGAGTGGCATTTAAGAGATTTTTGGATAAGCATATAAATATGCAGGGAATGGAGGGATATTGATTATATTCAGGCAGATAAGACTTGTTCTTGGCTTCATGTTTAGCACAGATATATTGGGTCGAAAGGCCTGTTCATGTACTGCACTGTGTTCTATATTCTAGGTTCTGTGCTCGAAAACATAGAAGGGGGTCATATGGAGATTCAAAGTACTTGAATGAAAGATGGGTTTTAAAAGGGGTCTTAGAAAAATGGCTTAAGTAGGTAAGTCAAATGGATAGAGACACAGTTGGAAATAATGGGGTAAAGTAAGAGGAATTGGATGAGAAAGCAGGGTTGGAAGATAAGTGAGTTCTGCGTGGTGGGGATGTAGGGTTGGAAGAGAATACAAGGATAGTGAAGGCGAGCCCAATAGGAAACTATGATATGGATGAGAATAAATGGGAAACATTGTGTGACCAAAACAAAATGCAGTTCTGGAAGGAGCCAGATGAAGTTTGAATGAATTAGGAATCAGACAGTAGGACTTTAGTATGAGAATATTTCAGAATTGAATTAATCATAAGATCTATGAAGTGATCAATATCTCTCAACCTTTCTATGAATTATATCCTATTGGCCCTCAAATCCATTTACTGTGCTCACTTCAAAATACTTCTCATCTCATTTGTGTAAAATCGTGTCTCATTTGTTCTAGTTTTCAATTAGCTTAAAAGGCCTTGACCATAAGTATTATCTGACACAGGCCTCGATCATTGCACACAGGATGTTTACATGGAGACCAATAACATGTTCAGTAGTAAAAATAAAGCTTCAAAAATATGTTCTTCTATGTTGTGGATTTTAGTACTGCAGTAATGTGGACCATGACAGTAACAAAGCCAGTTACATCGCCCCTTAAATATAAAAATGTGTTTAACAGATGCACAAATTAAAAATGTACGCCTAAACAAATAAAAAGAGGAAGGGGTGACCAAAAATTTGGTTAGAAAATAAATTGTAAGGATTCTACTGAAAACAGGGAGATAGATTTTAAGGATAGGATTCAGGGTAGTGTCACATGGTCATTAAGGGAGGAAGTAGGAAGATGTACAAGATGGGGAAATTAAAGTGACGGAGGGATGGAGCTGGTTAAAATGAAGAAGGTGATGAGGCATAGAAAGTGAGTGGTAACAATAGGGCGAGATTAAAATGTAAAGGTTAAAAAATTAAACTTGAACCACAGGGCTACTGTGGGTAAGTGGAGACAGCAGTGATGGATGAGCAGGCTTTTACAAGGACACAATAATCTGGAGAAAATATTCCATTTCATATTGATAGTTATTCCCTTAAATCGGTAGTCAGACCAAACCAGACAGCTAATGTTAGTCAACATAATACATGCTTAGATGAGACAATGCCCTTCCTGCTAACTTATAGGCATGATCCATCAAGGGCATCTTGATCCCAAGACACAATATTACCACTCATTGTCTGAAAGTATGAAGGTTCTTTGCGAAAAAGAAAATAATCAGTCAGGGAAAGGGGAGTGAAGGGCATAAAAAACCTTGCTTGCCTGGATCATACAGTGACTGCCAGTAATGCCAAACCAGTCCTTATTATCAGTTATTCTGTCAGTAAATAATGCTAATCACCTTTAATCCTTTGATTAACATGACTCTTTGACTTCAGTTCCTATTCAAATCTTTAACATTAATAAATTGCTGTCTCAACCATCAACTTTCGAAATTAATTCTACTGCTTCATATTCCCATGTGTGAAGGGGTTGCTTTTATTCTTTGTTTTAAACGTCTTGGTTTTACTCTGTGCCCATGCCTTCTCATTAAACTCAAGGAGTGATATAACATGCTCACGATTGGCCCATTTTTATACAATCTATTTTGCTCTCCCCATGTCCCCATCAAATCTCCCAGGATTTTACCATTCTTCTGTACACTTGGGAAATTTACAGTGGCCAATTAATCAACCAACCTGCACATTATTAGGATGTGGGAGGAAACCAGATGAAACTCACATGGCTTAACACACAAGACTATAAAAAAAAAGAACCAGGCTTATTAGATGAGCTGTTTAATTTACATCCAAATACGGATAAGCTTATAGCTTATATATACAATATTATTTTAGATAAAGAGAACCCAACAACTGAAACATATCGTCAAGCATGGGAAAATGAAATCGGATTACCTATAACAAAAGAAACTTGGGAAGAATGCTTACAAAGAATACATTGGTGTTCTTTGAATGCCAGACATACACTGATACAATTTAAAGTTATATATAGATTACACTACTCGAAAACCAAATTAAAAAGTATTTTTCCTAGTCTCTCCTCTATTTGTGATAAATGTAAGAATCTTGAAGCAAATTTAATACATAGTTTGGTAACGTGTCCACGGTTGAATTATTATTGGATTGAAATTTTTAAAGTTATTTCGGAAGTTCTTAAGGTTGAACTCGACCCAGACCCAAAATTAATAATATTCGGAATCCCGGAGCCAAATTTGGTACTCACGGTTAATCAAAGAAATGTTTTTGATTACTGTTTAATAATAGGGAAAAAAATGATACTTAAATTTTGGAAGGGAACATTATCTCCAACAATTAAAATGTGGAAAGCAGAGATGTTGGAGACGTTGAATTTGGAAAGAATTAGATTTGTCCTTTTGGACAGGTATAATTCTTTTGAATCGATATGGTCTCCATATATTAAGTATTTAGAAAAGTAGCTATTCTTGGAATCACGGCTCGACGGACACCCTATGGATCCGATGCGAATAACTTACTTATAATTGATATTATTGTGCATTTATTAGAGATATTTCTGAATGAAATAGTATTTCGTATAATGACTTTAGTTTTTGTTTATATATATGTAATATTTTTGTTTTTCAAATTTTCCCTTTTTATTTTCTTTTTATTTACGATTGAAGTATGTGGGAAGAATTTTTTTTAATTCTTTTTTATTTACTCTTTTTTCTTTTCTCTTTTATATATCTTTTTCTTTATTTCCAAAAAATAGAAGATATTAAGTATTGATATGTTATTTGTAGTAATATTGAATTAAGGTGTTAGTTTATAAAGTAAGCTTTACATTGTAAACGGTTTACTTCAAATAAAAAAATATTACAAACGAAACTCACATGGTCACAAGAATGTGCAAGCTCCACAAAGACAACACTGGAGATTGGGATTAAACCCAAGTCACTGGGGCTGTGAGGCAACAGTTCTACTTACTGGAGATATAAGAGAATGCAGATGCTGGAAGCTTTAGCAATAAACAAATGGCTGGAGCATCTGTGGATGAAACTAGAGATGATATTTCAGTTGGGACCCTTCTTCAAGACAATGTTGCCCATTCCTGGCTTGTCAAATACTGGGTATAGTTTACTACCATTCAGCCCAGATAGAATTTTAGCATGATATTATATCATTCCATTAAAATTTGTTCCAATTCCTATTTGCTAATGGTTTTGTAATATTTATATTTTAGTTCAACATATCTTTTCTCATTTCTTGCCAATTCATTCTTAACCGTACAAAGGGAGCAGAGCCTTCTCGCGATATGTATTGATTTTCCATTGTACTTATTTGATAGTTATTTAAATATTTACCCTTATGTGGGTTTAAATATTAGCTTTTCAACACAATTTATTCTGATCACTTTTTCCCTTGACTAAGTTTGAAACCTTCACTTGAGACTCAAATTTCGCTTCTCAACGTCTCAACATTTCTGATTTAATCATTTTTTTACTATTACTGAGAATTAAGTAACAGGCCCTTCTGCCTAACTCATCCATGTTAACTATCTACACTAATCCCATTTTCCTATCTATGCATACAACATTTGCAATCTTGCCTTCAACAATTTTCTTAGTAACCATCTCAAAAACTCAATTCTCTACCTCGAGCAGGAAATCCCATGCATAAAACCATGCTAACTCCCTTAAATCAGACCTTGCCTTTCTGAATGATCTTAAATTGTTTCCCAAATAAATGTTTCCATGAGTTTCCATCCTTTCCTTCGTACTAATGTAAAGCTCACAGGCCTGTAGTTTCCCGGCTTATCCCTACCACCCTTCTAAATTATGGGAACAACCTCAATGGAACCTGCCTCCATCTCATCCACACCACTGCATTCCAGATTCCATCCTAATACGCATTAAGATGATTTGTTCTCATGCCACACTTAATTATTTCCTCCTTATTTAAGTTCTTGATCCGTTCAACAAAAGGATCAACCAGTTAATTCAACTTAAATCTTCCCCCCTGTGTCTGTCTATTGCGTGGTCTTTCTATTTGTGTAAAAACGGTTCGCGATAGCGCTATGATTTTTCGCCAGTGCACTCACCGTTCTCCTGTGCTGCGATTGCACAAAGTTTTGTTCCGAGTGGTTAAATGTTGCAAAGGTTAGCAGGTTTAAAAGTCTTAAAAACCACGTGTGTGCAGATCGATCTCTTCATCTGCCAGTCAGCGCCGCGCGGATTTGTCTCTTCCCCTGTCACTCCCCAGGACGGTCTGCCCCTTCCTGCACCATCACGTCTTTATTGGAGCTGAGGATGACAGGCGGAGGTTTCCAACCAGACACAATTTTCGAAGGGACCCGAAGCGCCCACAAGCAGTCCAGCCGCAAGCAGTCAACCGCAAGCAGCCCAGAGTCGGAGACCCAGCCCAGCCTAACGTCAGTGACCCAGCCTGGAGTCGGAGATGTCACCGATGTCACCAAATGGAAAGCGGAGACTCTGGTCCCGGTGGAGGAGAACGACCTGCGACCAGCGTCCTCTGTGAGTCCCCGGCACACCGCCAAATCCAGCCACTACCCCTCTGGTCCCCCACACTGGCTCCTCCACCCCTCTCCCATGATGCCCCCTCTCCCCCATGGCTCTTCCCCTGTCTTTTCTCCAAGCTCACTCCCCCCTCCCTCCCAACCACACACCACTCTTCCTCCACAACTACCCCCCCCCCCCGCCCACACACCCCTCTCCCCCGCATACCCCTATCTCCCCACATGAGCCACGCCTGCGCAGTTTGGATGAGTGGTGGAATATTGTGTTGGGGGAACGGGCTGCGTTTGGGGGAACGGGTGAGTGGTGGAATATTGCGTTGGGGGACCAGGCCTCTCATGTCCTAGTTAGTCCAGTTATCTTTTAATAGCATTGTTCCTGTTCCATCCTTCCCAACTTACCTGCATCTTCTTAAGAGCACATTACTTGCAAAATGTACCCTCCAATATTGCCATGTTACATTAATCACTATTACATTGTATCATGTAATGATATTATATGCTGATTATATACGTCTGTGCTAACTCAATTATTGTGGGAATTAGGAGGTTGCGACCATGTGCAGGCAGATGTGCAGTTTAAATAAGCAAGTTTGGTGTCTCTATAAACGCAAGGAATCATGGGATTTGTCAAAGGTCATTTGGGATTAAATGAAAGCGAACACGGCGCTGTATAAACTGTATAAATTATGAACTATTTTAACAAGGAATGAATCTAGAATTCTGTCAACTCAATAGCTTCCTTTCTTGTTCTGCTGCTCACACACTACTTACACAGTCCCAGTTAGTTCAGTTCATTAATTTGCAATTATGAGATATTCAAAAAGTTAAAGAATTTATTATTTTCAATTAACCCTTAATATGTTTGCTACTGGAATCAATATTATTTTACTCGTAGGTTTAGTCGAAGTAGGTCGTAGTAGGTCGGCATGTTATTCATAGGTAATCATGGGTAGTCAAAGGTAATTGAAGGTAGTGGAAGGTAGTTGTAGATAGTCTTCATCATTGTTGAAGGGAGGTCGAAGGAGATCGAAGGAGGTCGTCTTCACTCTCCACTATTCGGTGTCCAATTTTCCTGTAGCTAGTCGAAACTAGTCTTCAACATAGTCGATGGAGGTCTTCTACATAGTCGAAGGATGTCTTCAACATGTCCCCTTGTGTGTAGGGAGTAGATGAGAAAGAAGGATAACATAGAACAAGTGTGAACAGTTAATCAATGATTGGCGTGGACTTGGTGGGCTGAGAGGCCTGTTTGCATTCTCTGTCTGTATTCTGTATCTCTAAACAAAACAGTCTGCAATGTTAATGAAAATTAACGAAAATACTGCAGATTCTGGAAATATAAAATAATAATGAGAAAACGCTAAAATACGCAGCAGCCCAGACTGTATCCTTGCGGTGGGAAACATTTCAGATCCAAGACCCTCAGTCAGAATTTTAAAAGATCTTTGTCATCAAACGTGAAGAACATATATTTCTCCCCCTATGGATGCAGCTTGATATGCTAAATATTTCCAGGCTTTTGGGTGCGTACATTCAATTTTGATGCTTTATTGGCAACTGTTAAGTAACAGTTAAAATGAAAATTAGCAGATTTTCATGTGTTTTCCTGAAACAGCTTTATAATGCACAATTGTTTTTCCAATATAGACAGCCTATTTCCAATGGTAACCTTTCTGCGAGGGGAGTGGGTTGGGGGGGTGTCCTTTCTTTTAAAGATAGCAGAACTTCACTGCAGCCTCGCTCCACAGCTCGGCGTGCTTCGGTGCAACATGTAGCGGCACCAACCCAGTTAAGTGAAGCCGAATCCGCGCCTTCCCACGAAGGCATCAGCACAGATTCTGCAGTGCAATGACCGACTTTCGCTGGCAATTTATCACTGACAACGATGGAGAGGGGGGGGAGTGGTCAGACGCGTCACGCTATAAAGGCAGCAAGTCTGGCGGGCTGAAAGTGACTGCAATGAACAGTCCAGACTGCGGAGTTTCGGATACCTCAGCCAGGGCACAACTAGAATAAAACTGTAAAAAAAAACACAACAAAACACGGGGAGACAGCCCGCCCGCCCGCCTGCCTCACCTCCAGCTCACCGAGTGGCGAGCTCTTCGCTCTCAATCCCTCTTCAAGACCCACTTAGCATCTCAACGACGAACCGCCTGGGATTTGGAGAGGTATACATTGTTTAATCACAGAAATGTGCATGTCTGGAATTGTTTTAGTTTAACTTGGTGTCTGCATCTCGAATTATATTAAGATTTAAAATTAAAATACGATCCTCTCTTCCAATCGTGTTTTAAAAAAAATCTGGCTTTTTTTTAAAGGCTTAACTTTCTCTTCATGTTCAATGTCAAAAGCTTCAGGGGGTATTTTAAAATAGAAGATTGCTGGGATCTCGTCCCTATTGGCCTGAACGATTGAAAACTGCACAGGAGACTGGTTACACAGTGGTCTGATTTTGCTCTGTGCTAAATTATAAGATTAACCTATCCCCAAAACGCTGTGATTCTGTTTCATGCATATCCGTACGGACACCTTCATATAAATGCGCATGTTATGGTGAGAGGCAGCCCACCGATTTTTTTTGGTCGCATTAACAAGCACTCTCTCTCTCTCTCTCATCCTGCCACTGGTCAGATCGGTCGGATTATTGGAAGGACGTGAACCGAATGTTTAACACTTAACTGAGGCTGAAAACAAAACGCCTGGCAGCCAGCGCATCTCGTGAAGTTTCACAGCTTCACCCAACTTAGGTGCCAACCCGGTGTAAGTGAAGAGAGGATGGAGACTGCGGCAAGCAGAACAGCGGGCATTTCACACTGGGGAAATTAACAGGGCTTCGACATTGACCTTGAGGTCCAGGGAAGAGTCAGTGTTGGTCCTCAGGAAACACTGCCGTCTTAAAAAAAACACAACAACATTGATTTCCTTCAATAGACCAACAATGTGCACCGAGGCTTTCCAATACCGAGCTCTGTTTGAGTACAAGAAGGAGCGGGAGGACGACATCAACCTCTTGCCGGGTGACCTGCTCACCGTTAACAAGTCGGTGGTGCTGACCACCAACTATCAGGAGGGGGATGAGAAAAATCCCAAAGGATGGCTAAACGGAGTGAACGAAAGAAACAAAGACAAAGGGGATTTCCCTGGAACATATGTTGAGTTTGTTGGTCCGATCCGATTTGTGCCTCCAACTCCCAAGCCAAGACCAAGACCTGTTCCCCCGACTCCTGATGGCTCAGCAGCGGCCAGTCCGGTGCCGCTCTCTGGTACGTGTCCCTCAATTAACAAAAACCTCGCACCGTTCTCAGTGGTTTAGGAAGGAATCGGTCGCGCTAGTTTAGTATCGATGCACGACAATGATTAAACGGGATGGGTAAATTTCTGCTACTCTAGATAGTTAGTGAATTAAAGTTTTTTAGATATGATGGCTAAAGAAAGGAAATTACCATCAGCGTTTAAAAAAACAGGGCATGCGATCAATTTAATATTATTTCATGATATTTGAAGTAAAATCAACTGGTCTTCCTTTCAAGCATTCCGGACCCTCTTCATTGGCTCAAATATGAGCATGAAGGAAATTAAAGTGTTAAAGTGTTGGATTAACATTTTCTATAAACACTTAAAATGCACATGCCTGATTTTCATCAGATATATCATTCTGAGTGTTAAAACCTGTTTAAAAAAAGCTTTAAAATATTGGATTGAATCCCAATCCTCCATGAAATTCCTGTAATTCTATACATTGTTTCGGTACCTGTTTGCAGCTTTCATATATTCTTAATGGATGCTGCCAAATAGACTGGAATGCATGTCTTAACAGATAATGCATTGCCTTACCCATCTCCAGTTTTTAGTTGAGCAAGTAAACGTTTTACCATTTACCTGCTGTGGAGAATAGTCACCAATGTCCAACAGCAACGTTGAGCCATCATATTGCCCCGTGAAAGAACATAAGATATTTTTGATGTGGCTATCGGGTGTTATTTTTTTCCAGGGACCCAGTTCTCTTCGACATAATGCGAAAATAAAATTAATTGTTTAGTAAATGTGTTAATATCATTAGCTAAATGTTTTCATACTTGGGTCAAAAGGAACCAGAATATAATTCGGAACGATCACTTTGCTGGTTTACCTACAAACCTTCCTGCACTGATAAGAGAGTTTCAGATATTGTTTTCATAAACTTCAGTAAGTCAGGCTGAATTGTGGCTTTCTATCTATGGAGAGACCAACCCAGAGCAACAATGCTTGGGGCAGGTGTGCTTAACTCTCAACTATAACAAGTGAACTAAAATATTATTTTCTATATTTCTGAAAATCCAACAAACTTAAAGTTCAAAGTTTTTTATTCAATGGCTGGAGGAAAGTTTGAATTTACACAACTACAGTGCTTCAGGTTTAAATTGTCACAATTCAACCACAGATCTCAAACCAGACAATTCCTCTCATAAGAAAGGTGCAACAAAATATTGAAACAATTTCAACTTGATAGTTTTAGTATATCTTAAGGTGTAGAATATTTATTTGGTTGTAAGATGTCTAACTTGCCTCAAAAGTTATTTGGATACCAGACTAAATAACAATACAAAATGTACTTAACAAGCTCTGCATAAAAGTTGTATTAAACAAGCCATGGTTATTAATATTTCTCTTTACAACCACAATTTAAATAGTGCATCGGATTACAAAAAACATGTTCATGTTCTAATGAATGGTCAATTGAGCATAAGCAAAAACATGCAATGTTTGGGAATTAAGTTCATAAATTAGAAAAGTCGTGAAGCCTTTTGGGATGAAATGACGAGGTGAGCCGGCAAACAAAATGGACCTGAGATGTGGTAACAGACAGCTTTCATTTAAAGCAAATTAAATCTGATACATTTTTTGATGATGTGTCTACTTTGTTATTGGATTTATCTAAGTTTTAAGTCCATGTGAAAATATATTTATTCCATAATCACTTTGCAGTATGTGGCTTGCCCTTTTAAGGAAAGTTTATTTTGTAAACTAAAAGCTTCACTAGTCAACTTCAGGGACATTTACATCTACAGTGCTGAACATGCTGTGTACCAACTTGATTTGATTTTTTTTGAATAGCCATAAAAAATAGTTAACATACCATGCATGGTGATTAAGTGAGGCTTGTGGAGAATACTTTTACCAATATGGTAATCATAGATAAGAGTACTATAGTTCTTCATGGGAAAATTGTGGCAGAAAGGTGTTGGAAATTGCACGGTTAGAGTCGATTAGGTTAAAGATACTGCTTAATGCTACATAAACACTAAAAGCTTACACAGGTCACCATTAAACATAAGAAATGAGGGTTCTGTATTTACACATCATGTTTAATCTGTTTTAAAATGATGGGACTGCTATTTATAAAAGGCCTTGCTTAATTGAAAAGTAGGATAAAATCAAATGCTTTCGGAAACAATAAATAATATTATGGGAAGAGATAGATTGATTTCTTTTAAATATGTATCACATTGGTAATTTGTGAAAAAAAAGCAAACAATCTTTTTAAAAAAAGGAAACACTATTTTGACACAATAATTTAAACGAAAAGTCTGTGAAACCAAGATTTTTATCTGCTTGAGGTGTTAACTGAACAGAGTGAATAGTTAAAAGCAACTGTTTTGTAGGAACGAATGCTTATAACCCAGGACCTTCCCTTCTATCTGACAGTCATTTGTGCATAATTTCGGGGGGGGGGGGGGGGGGGGGGGAAGGGGGTGAGGTGGGTATGAGAATCACATGTTTAAAAAACAAAAAAAAGTAATAAGTTTAGAGACTCCAGCACTTTGTGTTGGCTTTTGAAGTAATACATTTCATTATTTATTTGGCATCTTTCATTTGTTAACGCTTGCAGCCTTTTTGACAAGTGAATATTTTGTTGTCGGTGTACCTGCATTTAAGTCCGTTTTTTCTAGCTGGTAAGAAAACTGAACATAATAACACATGGTGTTTAGGTAATGCCAGTTCAGCATCACATTGAGGTTTAGATTTTTATGTTTTGAAGTTTAACTCGCTACAAGCGACGGGTTTCCAACATTACATGGACTTTTGAACAGATCAATAAAACTGAGCAAATGGCTTGCATTTGGCTTTTCCCTTTTAATACTGGTGACCTCTGAGGAAACGGATAGATAGAGCAATTTTACAAAATGGAATTATCCATAGTTAGCAGAAGAGAATGAAATATGTATGTTTTGGCTGGTATATTATGGCTCAATGCTATTGGGGCCACATCTTCTACACTCAAAGCAGATCCACTTTAACAGCCAATTTAAATTATTTTCCCTGTGTAATTTCACTGATAAGAAGAAATTATTTAGCTTGTCTAATGAGTTTCTCCTCACTTTAAAAATGAAATGTTATTTTTTCCCAAAATATGTAGCTGCTCACAGTAAATCAAAAGGATTTATTTATAAAAATTGTGCAGACAGGATTTCTTCATCGTAACATCATTTGTTTGCTAATTTTCTGTTCAAGTGACATCTATTGAATTTTACTAATCTTTACATCTTTTTATCAAAAGGAGGAGGCTTTTTTAGGGTTAATATTCAGAATTTTTTTTTAATCAATTACAATTTAAAATCATTCCAATCAAATAGTTTAAAATAAAGGACATTTCTATTTTGTTGGCTCTATCATTTCATTCCAGCTTAGCTTAGTCACTAGTACTATTGAACACATCCTGATGTGTAAATTTTACTCGACTTCCCATCATATCTCTCTGCTAAACTCCGTAAAATAATTGGTGAAATGTTCCTCATGATTAATTTTACTGTTTTTATGCCTTGTTATCACATTCCCCTCAGCTAACAATGAACCATACTACATTTCCTTGATCATCGTTGGCTTTGATCTGTCACTTTCACACCTTACCCTTTCATATCTTCCGTGTCCCTCTCTCTCCTGACTCTCAGTCTGAAAATAGGTCTCGACCCAAAACATCACCCATTACTGCTCTCCAGAGATGCAGCCTGTCTTGATGAGTAACTTCAACATTTTGTGTCTATTTTTGGTGAAATGTTTACTTTTCCTGGTGCAGTGAATTTAAGAGTAACTTGTTTGTAAATGTCATAATTAGGTATGTATCAACTTAGTCATACATACTCTTTATAAGTCTTGCCTTTTACTAAATATATTTGACTGAATGCATTACATGGCGTAGAAACCAAGTGACTTCAGCTAACTTTCTTGCATTCTTGCAATGATAGATAAAGTGTATATCAGCTATATGCCCGATATAGGAAGGTGGCAATCCATTTCTACATTTTACCCTCTGTGCTATGCAATCACTTTCACACTGGCAATTGTTACATCATTCTGCCCAGATACTTTGCATGGCTGCCACTGCGGTTAGCTTTTGACTTGTCATTTCTGATAGTCTACTTTGTGGAAAATAACAATAGACAATGTGACATTTGACAACTATATGCATATAAATATTTTCCAGGTAAACTTAATGGTGGATTTGTTTATAATCTTGACTTCTGACCAAGGTACTGCTAGGTGTCTGTCACAAGGCTTTGGCTGCAAGGAGGCATTGAGCTTGTGTTCTGAGGATGAAAGACACGTGAATGAGCTGATGGAAGGGAAGGACTGTATCATATTCACTGGTATGGTGGAAGTAAAAATCTCCAGGTTGAATTAACATGAAGAGGTAGAAGAGTTTAAATGTAAACTGAGCAATCTAGTGTTAAGGTTTGAACTGAGTAGCGCGGTGTCAAGATTTGAATGTGTCACAGCCTCAGCCCCATTTTGGAACTAGAGTATTGAAAACAAAGTTAGAATTGGGAAAGTTAACCAATGGATCATTAATCATTTGTTGAAATGTCAAATTTATTTTAGTCTAAAAATCTATTAATCATAATATAGGCAAGCATGTTGAAGAACCTCTGAATATGTCCTCTTATTAATTTTGGACAGGCAGTAATTTTAATGAACCTTCTGAGTTTTTGGAGTATATATGAAAATGCAAGAGAAGGATTTTTAAGTATAACTACATTTATGTAAAACAAATGTGGCTACTTTTTAATGTCAGAGCTGTCTTTAAAACTGTTGTTGCTTGATCTCTGTGGCAATTTCCCTTTCATGTCGAATCAA
Source organism: Raja brachyura (assembly GCA_963514005.1). The sequence continues at coordinate 45,065,649 of OY740790.1, forward strand.
CCCTTGCTAGTTTTCCTGCATTGCGTATCCCAGCAGTTGAGCTCTGGGGAGTGGAAAGATTTCTGCAAATAGTTTCCATACATGGTGAGCAGCAGAAGAAACATCACTTCTAATTAATTCTAAGCTTGTTTGCAATGTGATGTCTGTGCGATTGTCGAAAGATTTAGCAAGTCAGGATAGAAATGTGTCAACAAATTAACACACTCTCATTAATAGAAATTTCATTTAAGGGTAAATTATATCGAACATTGAATCTTCAAAAGAAAATTGGTATAATTGCAATATTAGTTGAATGCTTATTCAGCATTGAGATGTAAAACAGTTCCTCTATACTTGTAAAATGTAAAATACTACTACTTGTAGGTATTATGTACTCCAATTGCATTATAATATAATGGATGAAAGTGTCCGAATGTTATCTCACCTCTACTTGACTATGAATCTTCAGTGGTTATGAGTTAATTCATCACTGCATTTTTTTGTGAAAATATAACTAATTTGAAGGCTTTTGTCTATGCTTGCTTTCAACTCATACATTTCTAGATAACAAATCATTGCAAAACAATCATGAGCTGAAAAAGAGTGGTGCCTTGTAATAGCTCAGCATTAGTTGGGAGCGCACAAAGTAATGGAAGTGATCTTAGCTGGATGACATATGGAGTATTTTTTTTAAGTGTTTTAATGACTTACCTTTTATGCATAAGCAGTTTGACTAATAATGGGTAATTATTTGTGCTAAGAGTTTGATTAATATATTTTTTGAAAGTCTTAAAATTGAATTTGGAGCATTTCGTAATAAAAATCAGATGTTTTGATTTGCTTAATTGTAATATCTGACACGTGGAATTTATGAAACATGAGGCCAGTTGCTTTAATTAAGTAATATAAAGAAACATGCTTCAGCATTAAGAGATTAATCCCTTGCTGTCTCCAACTACAGTTTATCTCTGTTTGCATTGTTGTTACCTTCTCCCAACTAACAATGATCTATTCTATATTTTCCTTGATCCTCATTCCCTTTGTCCTGTTTTCACACCTTACACTTCTTTATCAATGTATCTCCCTCTCCCCTGACATCAGTCTGAAGAAAGGTCTTGACCCGAAACGTCACAAATTCCTTCTCTCCAGGGATACTGCCTGTCCCGCTGAGTTACTCCAGCATTGTGTGTCTATCTTCGGTTTAAACCAGCATCTGCAGTTCCTTCCTACACTCTTGAATTCCTTCTTAGATGAAAATTAGTGTTGTACTTGTTCGAAGATTCAGCTCTTCATTTTGTGGACAATATGATTGCAATTGTGAAAACTTTAATGGAGTGTTTTATATTTGGTTCTAAATCATATAATATAAAGAACAGTAAATAGTAACCTGCAGTATTTACTTGCAGCTGCTTCAGTAAGTACATAACTGATAGTGGTCTTTCCGTTATCACCTTGGGACAATAAAGCTGTCGGGGAACTTCGTGCAAAGGTGACAATTTACCTATTTATTTCTTAGTGGGGACAATTTGCCTATGTGAATTAAAAATTAAACAAAATTGTAATTTCCTCACTTTCAAATATGTTTATTAGGATCATTCTAATTGTAGTTTTTTTGTTTGCTCTATTACTTAATAGAATATTATTCTTACATAATGTGTTCTCTGTGTTAGTTATGCTTATTGACTGTCAAATAGAAATATTTTGCTTATTGATTCTATAGTTCTCGGAGCAGAAATAGGCAATTCGTTCCATCAAGTCTATTCCACCATTCAATCATGGCGGATCTATCTTTTCCTCTCAACCTCATTCTCCTGCTTTCGCCCAATAAACCCTGACACCCTTACTGATCGAGATAGACTTGACCTAAGTGATCCCAGAACCAACCAGTAAAATTCGACCTCCATAGTCTTTCCGGTAATGACCTGTTCTTGTAAGTCACATTTTTTCCGTAGGTTGATAAATACACAACAATCGCTTGATGTAGTAGCAACATTGTAATAGACAATAGGTGCAGGAATAGGCCATTCGGCCCTTCGAGCCCACCGGTAATGAATGGCATCAACAGCGCACATCAGTGTGCTAAAAGCATAGGCCCGATATAACGCCAGAGACCCGGGTTTGATCCTGAATACAGGTGCTGCCCGTATGGATCTTGTACATTCTCCCTGCGACCACTTGGTTTTTCTCCAGGTGCTCAGGTTTCCTCCCATATTCCAAAGACGTACAGGTGTGTGTATGGTAATTGCTTCAGTAAAAATTTTAATTGTCCCCAGTGCGTAGGATAATGTTTACTGGGTGATCACAGATTTGGTGGGCTGAAGGTCCTGTTTGGGTGCTGTATCTCAAGTCGAAAGGCAATGCTAAATAAGTGCAGTTATTAAAAGTGAAAAGAGAGGAAACTAGTTCCATAATTCTTAAGAATAAGCATGTGTATTTAATTTAGCTTAGCTTAGAAATACAGTGTGGAAACAGGCCCTTCGGCCCACCGAGTCTGCGCCGGCCAGCGATTTCCGTACATTAACACTATCCTACACCCAGGGACAATTTATAGTTATAGAAAGTCAATCAACCTACAAACTGGTACATCTTTAGCATGTGGAAGGAAACCGAAAATCTCAGAAAACCCACGCAGGTCACGGGGTGAACATACAAACTTCGTACCGACAGCACCCGTAGTTGTGATCGAACCCGGGTCTCTGCCTCTGAAAGTGCTGTTAGGCGCTGTAAAGCATATAAGCATTTGAAAAACCTCTGTAACAAAAACTGCAGGTTGTATTAATCATTAATCAAGGAATTTGATTCACTCCAAATGTTATCATGGCACAGATGAGAGCACATGATGCTGCAAAGACTACAGGGTCACTGAAGAAGGGTCTCGACCCGAAACGTCGCCTATCTCCTTCGCTCCTTAGATGCTGCTGCACCCGCTGAGTTTCTCCAGTTTTTTGTGTAACCCAGGGTCACTAGACACCCTGGCTGTTGTGCTGGACTTGTGCTCTCGATCGAACCAAGCTGTTTCAGTGTACCATAACACTGGTACTGAACCAATGAAAGGGAATGTTGTCCAAGTATGTTCCAGTCTCCAAAAGTGGACAATTTCAATCTAAGCAGAGGTATCATTTTCACCAACAAACTGCTGCCTGATGTTCAGTCTGGATGTTGCCAGGACATCATTTGCTCTGTTCAGAATTTTCATGGTCATAGGGAAAATGATGGGTTTGCTTCAAATTAGCCACTTTCCCAATGGCAGATATAACAACATCATTTGCCCTATATTGTCATCAACGATTTGGATGAAGGGATTCAAAGTAACATTAGCAAATTTGCAGATGACACAAAGCTGGGTGGCAGTGTGAACTGTGAGGAGGATGCTGTGAGGATGCAGGGTGAATTGGACAGGTTGGGGCAGTGGGCTAATGCATGGCAGATTAAGTTTAATGTGGATAAATGTGAGTTTATCCACTTTTGTAGCAAAACCAGGAAGGAAGATTACTGTCTAAATGGCGTCAAGATGGGAAAAGGGGAAGTACAATGTGATCTGGGGGTCCTTGTACATCAGTCTATGAAAGTAAGCATGCAGGTACAGCAGGCAGTGAAGAAAGCAAATGGCATGATGGCCTTTATAACAAGAGGAATCGAATATAGGAACAAAGAGTTCCTTCTGCAGTGGTGCATAGCCTCAGTGAGACTAAACCTGGAGTACTGTGTGCAGTTTTGGTCCCCTAATTTGAGGAAGGACATTCTTGCTATTGAGGGAGTGCAGCGTAGGTTTACAAGGTTAATTCCTGGGATGGCGGGACTAACATAGAAACATAGAAAATAGGTGCAGGAGTAGGCCATTCGGCCCTTCGAGCCTGCACCGCCATTCAATGTGATCATGGCTGATCATCCAACTCAGTATCCCGTACCTGCCTTCTCCCCATACCCCCGATCCCTTTAGCCACAAGTGCCACATCTAACGCCCTCTTAAATATAGCCAATGAACTGGCCTCAACTACCTTCTGTGGCAGAGAATTCCAGAGACTCACCACTCTCTGTGTAAAGAATGTTTTCCTCATTTCGGTCCTAAAGGAATTCCCCCTTATCCTTAGACTGTTATATGCTGAGAGAATGGAGCAGCTGGGTTTGTACTCTCTGGAGTTTAGAAGGATGAGAGGGGATCTCATTGAATAACATATAAGATTGTTAAGGGCTTGGACACGCTAGAGACAGGAAACATGCTCTTGATGTTGGGGGAGTCCTGAACCAGGGGCCACAGTTTAGGAATAAGGAGTAAGCCATTTAGAACAGAGACGAGGAAACACTTTTTCTCACAGAGAGTGGTGAGTCTGTGGAATTCTCTGCCTCAGAGGGCGGTGGAGGCAGGTTCTCTGGATGCTTTCAAGAGAGAGCTAGATAGGGCTCTTAAAAATAGCGGAGTCAGGGGATATGGGGAGAAGGCAGGAACGGGGTACTGATTGGGAATGATCAGCCATGATCACATTGAATGGCGGTGCTGGCTCGAAGGATCGAATGGCCCACTCCTGCACCTATTGTCTATTCTAAATGAAACTTAAATCAAAGGGAATTAAAAGTAAAACATTTCATAAGCTGGAGTCCTGCCCAGTGGGAAAGAGTGTATTGTGTTTGTTGGAGGCCCATCATCTCAACCCCAAGGCATTGCTGGATCACAATCCTTTCCCTTTGTTAGGTCAAAGTGCTGGAGCATTTTGGTGGTAACTTCACCACAAAAATTGCAATGGTTCAAGAAGACACCTTACCACTTCCTAAGGGAATTTATGATTGAAGAGCTGGCCATGCCAGTAAATCCCACATTCATTGAAGGGATACAAATATTCCTCTTTTGGGGGCAAAAATAAGTTGGCTTGTTTTTGCTGTATGTAACTCTATATTTTTTGTGTGTAAAAATATTTTTAAAATATTTGCTGCATTTATCTAGACAACATTATTAATGTGTAAATACTCTGAAGGATATCCTAGATTTCAGTTGTGGTTAGATAATTCTTTCAGACTCAATTCAGACTAAATCCCAGATATGTTCAGAAACATTTAGTTAAAGAAATAATTGAAAACAGGTTCCCAGTATGTTTCAGGAAATTAAAACGTTTTGTTTAAAACACCTACTTTCCAAAGATTTATAAAAATAAAGAGATTTAATTTAATTCAAATTCTAGTTTTAAATTGGTAACAATGGTTTGGTTGGTTTAGTAGCACGTATTCTTATCACAATTTAATATTATTGTTGACATTTGCCAGAGATGGTTTTATGGCTATACCTGGCTCACAGACTGTTACGCTGGCATATTCACATAACTCATTCAGATTGTGGGTGCCATCAGTTAATTTTAAAACGTATGCCAGAATGAGACCTTTCGTCCAATTAAGAATAATTTTCATCCAAATCAAATGAAAAGACGTATTTAGTTCCTGAGGTATTTCTTGACTGTTTATTTCTTATTCTGAACACTTACCTTGATTTTAATTTCCTTTGTTACACAATAAGGTGGAGAAACTCAGCGGGTGCAGCAGCATCTAAGGAGCGAAGGAGATAGGCGACGTTTCGGGTCGGCTCGACCCGAAACGTCGCCTATCTCCTTCGCTCCTTAGATGCTGCTGCACCCGCTGAGTTTCTCCAGCTTTTTGTGTAACCCTCGATTCTCCAGCATCTGCAGCTCCTTCTTTAACATTTTAATTTCCTTTATTGGATATTGGTTTGCCTACCTGAAGAGGAGGTTTCAGTATGATCTTCTGTTAAAGATAAATATCCCAAATTATGTTTGACTCTCAAAATGCTCGGATATAACTAGAGCAATATTTTATGCTGATATTATATTATGTGCTCTGAATATTCAGTCAGCACAAGTTCCACACCTTTAATTGAAGCATTATTTCTATTTTGTTCAGATATTATAGAGCTTGCCACAAGCATTGGGTACTTTTGAAGTCACAATATAATCTTTCATTTCAAATATCTTGCAGCTGTGTTCTATGTTACCATCTGAAGCCTTTTGTTAGATTAAAACATAATTTCTACTGCCAATCTCACACTTTTGCATGTTGCCTTTGCTTTATATTGGAACTAAGTCTGAATAACATTTCTTGGAAGTAGCAAGCTAGTTTCTGTAGGAATCCATTGCATGGGCTGCTGCAACATATGGGTCAAATGTGTTTGAGAATAAAGCAATTATCAATTCATCTGCTCGAGTGACTTCAGATTATTTTTTCATAACTAATATATATATTTATAATATATTTTAACATTTAAAAGTAAAGTGGATAGGTATATGGACGGGAAGGGAATGGAGGGGTATGGAATGAGTGCAGGTAGATGGGACTAGGGGAAAATAAATGGTCGGCACGGACTGGAAGGGCCGAGAAGGCCTGTTTCCGTGCTGTAATTGTTATATGCTGGAATCATGCTGATCATGGCACATAGCTTTCTGGATTGCATATAGTTATGTAGAGTTTATTGTCATATATGCTCAAGTACAACAAGTCCCATGTACAATGAAAATCCTGCTTGCTGCAGCATTACAGGCACACAGACACAGATACCACACATGTCATAAATATACATCAATTATACAAGAAAACAAAAACACTGCAAAACCAAGATATTAGTGCAAAATACAATTAGAAACAATAGCTTGGGTGGCCATGGTGGCGCAGCGGTAGAGTGGCAGTGTTACAGTGCTTGCAGCGCTGGAGACCCGGGTTTGAACCCGACTACGGGTGCTCTCTGTCTGGAGATTGTATGTTCTCCCCCTGACCGCGTGGGTTTTCTACGATATCTTCGGTTTCCTTCCATACTCCAAAGACGTACAGCTATGTAAGTTAATTGGTTTGGTGTATGTGTAAATTGCCCCTATTTTGTGTAGGATAGTATTAATGTGGGGGGATCGCTGGTCAGTGTGGACTCGGTGTGCCAAAAGGCCTGTTTCCACGCTGTATCTCTAAACTAAACAATTCCTTGGCAGTGTGAGAGATGGTTTGTTATGACCATAGCTGAGATAGGGTTAAAGTTGTGCCGGTCTTTACGTTATACTTTAATGCTGCAATGCAATTTAAAGATTCAAGCACAATTATATAGAAAACAAAGGAAATATTGGAAAGGTTTTTCACCGGTATTTTTGTTGATTTCTACATTTTAGTTGTTCCACATTTCAGAAATGCTAACACTTCATCCTTCCTGGAGTATCTGGAATAGGAACAGCATAGTGTTCGCACCCAGAATTATACGCCTTTTTGAGCCTTCTTCGACTGCTTTATTTTTTTCTCCGATGGAAATAGATGTTAAGAAAAATGGAAATGTGGTTTACCTTCACATATATTTATGTCAAAAGTTGTATTTATCATATAATTGAATATTTCCCTCGGATGACAAAAAGAAAACGTAAAACAAAACATATTGTCAACTACACACTCGCCAAAAAGGAATGTCAACACATTTAGGGGCTTAACATTTCAAAAATTTCTTGTCAGTACAAAATATAATTGAAACAAAAAAATGAATTTGTAATGCATTTTATGAGTGCATAACAAAGGACTTTGAAGGCAATGAATATTTTGAAGGGTAAGTTCTATTGTCCTGGAGGAGAATTATCGTGTTGGCGCACTAAGGAGAATTTCTCCACCTCTATCAGTACCATGGGATCTTTTACCATCACCTGGGAAAGCAAATGAGGTCTTGGTGTGACATCTTATGCCATTGATTCATCCCTTGACAATGCAGGAGGGGGATGAAGTCTCAGCCTAGATTGTGCATGCAAACCTTTGCAGTGCTATCTGAACTCACTTACTCTAACATATATCTGAAGTTTTAAATATATAACGAAGAGTGATCATAACTAACTTTGATCATAAATATCCAAGAAAAGCTGTATTGCTACCAATAAGGCAAATATGTTCCTCTATTTCTTTTGATCCTCTGAAATTACATTTTACAAATTTGGGTTTCAAAAGAAAGGCTTTAGAGGCTAGATCTGCAGAGATAAATTTGCTTTTCATCAGGTAATGAATGCAAATCGTGTGCATCTTTGAACTTGAATTCCTATTATTAGATTTTCTGTAAATCTAAGAGTTTTTTTTTCTCTCATGTCAAATTTGTAAATATGGTATGAAAAAATGAATTCCCTGTCTGAAAGTTAATCTGTTAGACTGTTGCCCACCACTGTATCCATCTGGTTTTCATTCCATTGTGGTTATGAGAATAACCAGCATAGAGTCAAGACAGTAAAAATACTTGTGAAGCTTAAGATTCATATTACCGTTAATGGGAAGAATTTTCAGCAGAGAGTCAGAACCATTTCACTGAACAGAGTGAAGTGGAAATATAGGCTAGACAGATTGTAGTCTAAGGCTTTTCCAAAAAAATACTTATGGACACAGTTGTTAATGCGTGGTTAGCTGATGGAATCTAACAATACATTGGTTCTTGATCAATAGACATACCAGAGAATACAATTTCTGTTAAGAGTTAAATAATGCATCAATTTTCCCCTTCACCTGAACAAGTGATTTTCCTGAAATACTTTTTAACATGGAAATTCCTGTGGTCGAATTATAGCTGACAGGACAGCGCAGGATATATCCCGCACACAGAAATCAAATCTGTACTTCATAGAAATTCTGCTTGAACATTTTGGTTCTTTCACATTATCTTTGACAATTTGATTTGAATTGCTTTGAAGGCAAGCACATAATCTTCTAGTTCAGGAAGGCTCAGTTGTTTTACTTCAGTAACCAAGAAATCATGAATATAAAACCCATGACAGAGAATTGTGAAAGTAAACTCAATAGATTTCATAATTTAGTGGCAAACACAAAAATGAATTGCCCATGTAATTATTAGGTCAATAATATTCTTCGTTGAAAGCATATGCCACATATGTAACTTAGCCTACATAGGGCTCCGTCCCATAATAATGCTAAATATTTTCTCAAATATTTAGAAGAAATTTACAATATTAAACATTACCTTTTTGAGTATAGCTTTCATCTGTGATCTTAATGAAATTTCAAAATATATATATTTAAATATTTAATAATTTTATCAGGGAACAGTTTAAGGAGAAACTAATTATCGCCTGAGGGTCATTAACTACGAATTAATTGTCACGAACAAGAGATGAATTGAGGATACTTTTTACACATCAAGTGGTTAACGGCTGAAATACAATGCCTGAAAGGGAGTGGTTGCAGCAAATTTAATAGAAAATTTTAAAAGTAATTTGGATATTTATTTGATTTATTTACTTCAAAGAATTACAGAGACATGATGGTGCAAAAAGCCTACCTATGTAATGTAGGATTTTATGACAACTGAATTTTTAACTTCTGCCTTTGCCTCAGCCTCACAGTTCTTTATGCAGCATATTATGTGGTCAAACCAAAATGCTGGAGTAACTCAGGGGATCAGGCAGTACCCGTGGAAAGAATGGATAGATGATGTTTTGGGTCGGGACCCTTTTTGAATCTGAGCTACTCAAGCTATTTGTGTATTCCTCAAGACTCTTGCATCCGTAGTTGCTTGTTTCTCCATACTATGTGGTCACCCATATGGATTATTTTGGTTATAATACAAATTCTCTCTGTTAACAATATCAAATGCTCAGACTTATTATTTAGAGTTTCTTGTCAGTGGACTGACTGGGGTTATTTGAGGTCCAAACAGCCTAGGTGATCTACACAGGTGGCCATGGACTACCCTATTGTGTAGGATAAGGACAAGCTGAGAAAGATTTGCTGTAATCTAAGTGAAAAATAAGTCAGCAATTATTTAAATCAAATATGATTTCAACAATTTTACTGCATGTTTTGAGTGATATAATTTTTAATTAATGGAAACATTTAATCTTAACTACAATAAAGAGCTTGCCAAACCCAAAAATGATTTTTGGAAATGAATCAACATTCTTGAACAAGTAACTTGTTTTGATTGTTGCCTTTCACTGATGTGCTTGTCCGAGATTGTCTGCTACATCACTTGACACTGCAGTGCTGAAGCAACAGTGGCGGGCTGCTGAATGCTGCCATTGTGCAGTTTTGAAAAAAACAGAGTATGCTTTGGCACAATTTGGTGCTCTGCGAGATAGAACCGAAGCCAGCTGAAGATTGATCACTGCAACTGTCGGAGGGTGAAAGAAGAGATTGTGTTTGCATTCTAACATTTTGGACAGGACAAAATTATTCTTTCACTTTTTGTCATCCTGCTTTTAACCTTTTAACATCTTCAATGAAAACACATTTGTTGCTTTAAATATACCAGAGAAAATATGTGCATCATACATGTGCTGAACGCATTACCTAAGACTAATTCCTTATTAGTCTGACTGATCTTAGAACTTCTGTAACAACCACAGCTGACGGAGCTGCTGCCTCACGGCGTTAGAGAAACCGGATTTGATCCTGACCTTGTGTGCTGTCTGTGTGGAGTTTGCACTCTGGATCAGGGGAAAATACTCACCCCTGCTTTCTTGCCCATTTTCTCTTTTGCTTTCTCCCATTTTCTTGCACTCTTTCGCATCGATCTCCTAAATTGAGAGACTAAAAGTATATTTCCCTTCCAACACCTTGTAGTGGATAGAATGCCCATATAAACATTCTCACATTCCCTTTTTGGAAAATGTCTGTTTTCAGATCACGTTCCTCACTCAAGTTTATTAGAAAGCCTTTAGTGGTTTGGAATTGCTTAATTTCTTTAATTTCTGCTATTATCTGATGCCTTTTGAAATTAACTGTTGAATTTGATTTGCCTTACTCTACCTCTTTATCAGGCCAGTTTGTTCTTTTTAGTAATGTTTCTGTTGCAGTACACTTGAGACATGACGAGCTGTGCTTTATATGGTTTACAACAAACATACAGCATGCTCAAAATGTAATAGCCATGTTTTTAAAAGAAATGCAGATAAAACCAAAATTGGCAGTAAAATTGATAGCGAGGAAGAAAACTGGACTGTAGAATGGTCACAATGGACTAGGTGAATAAAATTGTGGCTGATGGAATTCAATCCAAAGAAATGTGTGACAGTACATTTGGAGAGGGCAAACAAGCCAAGGGAACAAGTGGTTGTTGATCAAGTGGTAGGAAAACAGGTGGTAGGATCTGGAGATCAGCAGATACATTTGTAGATCCCTGAAAGTCATAGGCTAGGTTTATAGGCGGTGAGAAGAACATTATGGAAGATTGAATATAGGACAGAGAGGTCATGCTAGATGAACTATATAAACATTGGTGAGGTCACAGTAGAGTGTTGTATAATGATGTGTAAAATGGTGAGTAACCATGATAAGGGTAAACAACAATCATCTGCTCCCCTTAACAGAGGATTTAGTCATTAGGGGATAGTTTTAAAGTATTATGTAAAAGAAAGAAATGGGGAGCTGAGAACATTTTTCATCCAATGTAGTTTTTTTTTTTTGGCTGGCACCGACATGTGAGCCAAACTGTACTTTCTTGCTGTAACTTTTGACGATTCACTGAAGTTCACATTTTAAGAAATCAGATTCAAATTATTTTATGACTTTTCTGTTGTTCGATATTGGAGCTAATCAAGGTAAAAATAGTTACATTGAGGAAGAAATAACAGAAAACATGGCATGTTGGAAATGCTCAGCGGGTCAGGCAGCACTGGTGGAAAGACAAACAGTTAACATTTCAGGTCGGAGGCCCCGAGCACCGGGAAGGAAGAAAAAAAACAAGTTAGTTTTAGTAGTAAGTAAGATGGGGCAAGGGTGAATAGAAAAAAGGAATATCCCTGAGAGGGCAAGTTCAAATGGGTTAATGTCCACAGCCTCACTATTAATAACACATGGTAACTATTAACCCATTCAGTATCACTCTATCAGCGATAGTTCACAAATTAATGCCGATACCGCTTTCTCTTTTCAGTCTTTTTTTTCCCTCTATGCTAACCTCTATGCACAGAACTCCAGAATAAATTATTGAGAAACAAAACAATAAATCGTCATCAATTTGCAGCTCATAACTCAGTGCTTTCATAGAATTTAACCGACATAAATGTAAAAACCAAAGGGGAGGTGACGAGAAGTCTGATATTAGAAATTGGCTTGACCTACTACCAGCATTTAGTCTGTTCTACAGGGACATTTTATGCAACACTGACATAACTAGGTTACATTTTAGAATCAGTATTGTCATTGGAATATTTTTGTTGAGATTGTGGATTCTCTAAAGTGCTTTTGTAAACAAAATGTTATTTCTATTCATTATATCCAATGGTGATAGAAAACATTTGCAATGCATTTAGGATTGCTTCTAGATTCTGAAACTTTTTGCCCTAAAAGCAAAAATGCAGTTTGAGAAAACAATATATATAGAAATTAAAAAAACACATAATGCTTGATCACACCTCTTATTAATCGTCATCTGAGATTTGCACTAGTTGATATGAGAGCGTTTATAAATCGTCACAGAAATTAACTCCAGTTTATCTTCTTTTGTAGCAATTGTTAAAGGATAAATAGTTCTTGAAGGAGTGCGGTCATCATATTTTATATGAAGCTCCTTGAATCGGGGAGAACAACCTATATTAGTTTTTTTTATTGTCTGTACATTGCACCACTGTAAAAGCCATTAGATCCAGCGCTGAAAATCTCCTGTCAACCTTCACCAAAGCAGTCGTCAGAACTACTGAGGATTTAGATCAATGCATGAAGAGGAATAAAAGATGTATTTATTGAAATAAGAACAGAGGTACAATCGAACTAATGCTAAACCTCAAGTAATAAATTGGCAGTTGAGCGCATCGACACTAAATAGACACAAAAATCTGGAGCAACTCAGCGGGACAGGCAACATCTCTGGAGAGAAGGAATGGGTGACGTTCAGTCTGAAAAAGGGTCTTGACCAGAAACGTCACCCATTCCTTCTCCCCGGAGATGCTGCCTGTCCCGCTGAGTTACTCCAGCTTTTTGTGTCTATCTCTGGTTTAAACCAGCATCTGCAGTTCCTTCTTGCACATCAACACTCTAAACAATTAGGGCAGGCAGTGAGTGAGCTTTGCACGTTCCTTCGCTGCATGTCGGGGGGCACTCCCCCGACATCCTGGACTTGAGTTTCTGGTTCTGAGGGCCTTTGGCCCCAAGTTTGAGCTCAATCTCGAGTCCTTCCACGACATGGTCACTCTTCTGGAGTCTAACTCGGCACTGGGATGCTCCATTGCCTACTTTCAACCCTGCTCTCTCTCCTATCTCGCTGCAGTCATTCACTCTCACTGTCAGTGATGATTAGATATCTGCCCAACGCTCACCCTTCCATACTCACCACAGCAGCTCTGTCTTGCCACGTTGTAGCACCCGCAGGTTTCTTTCACACTCTGTAAACCGTCCCAATGCAAGGTGTTGCTGATGAATTACCTTGGTAGATAAATGGGATGGCATTTAACGATCAGATATTCCAAGTCCATTTGGGGGGGGGGGGGGGAAGAGAGAGAGAGGTGGAAGCGTGTTTGAGCGATGACTGTCACATCAGTGCAAAGTATTGATTAAAAGGCGAGTGCCACCGGTTCCGGTCTGCCTTTCATTACAGAATAGAAGCCATGGAAGTGGTGCGATGCACCAGGGCTTTCGAGCTCCGCGCCCCCGTTCTCCTTTTCACAGAGACTTGACATACCCCTGACTTGACTGACCTGGTATACAACCTGAGGGTTTCTCCGTTTATCGTATGGACCATACAGTATCCTCAGACAAGGGGAAAGGTGGCAGCATCTGCTTTTTAATCAGTACTTCATGATGCACTGAATTGACAGTCTTAGCTCAATTTTGCAGCCTACCTGCAATACCTAATCACAAAATGTGGTCCCATTTATCTATTGAGAGACTTCACCACTACCATCTTGTCTGCAGTCCATATACTACCCTAAGCCAATGCCAAGATACTGCTGGATGAATTGTACTCGGTTGTCAACTGTCTTTGGATGCCAAACCATGATGCTCATCATCATTGGCGACTTAATTCAAGAAAACTTCATCGACATACTTTCCAAATATCATCAGCATGTCTTGTGTCCCACGTAGGGTGTTAACAAGCTAGACCGCTCTTACACCCCCGTCAAGTAAGCCTATCGCTTCACCCTTCGCTCCATTTCAGCCAATTTGGTCATCCATCAATGCTGCTCCTGCCCAATTACAGATGAAGTTTGAACCGTGAGACAAAAACAAAGGGTAATACAGCAGTGGTCTCAGGATACCAAGGTCTACTTCATGACTGCCTTGAGTTGGTGGGCTGGAACATGTTCAAGGCCACTTGATGAGGCTGGAGTTCACTTCATCCAGTATATGAGTATACCTCAGTTGTTGCCAGTTTCATCATGAAATGCGTTGATGACTGTTCTGAGAAAAAAAAACACTTCTCAAGGATGCCTGTCACCCGGGCCATTCTCATTTCTCTCTTCTACCTTCTGGAAGAAGATGTAGGAGCTTGAAAGCTTGGACGGCCAGTGTTAAGAACAGCATCTTTCCCCACTGCTATCAAACTCCTAAACTAATCATCACTTTGTCACCCACTTCCTGGAGCTTCCAAATACTCTTGTCTCTACCTTTGGTTGTTATTGCATTATTGCACATGGTATTAATTTTTATACTACTTCAAATTGCAGTATAATCTTTGCACCATTCTGCTGTTTTGAATTTGTCTGTGTATATTGTTGTATCTATCATCATCTTGTATGCTGTTTACTCTGAGCTTCACGTGAACAAGGAATTTTGTTGCAGTGTAGTGTATATGACAATAAACTGAATCTGAATTTGAAGGGTTACTTAATCGATACTTCCACTTGCACTTAGTTCATGCACAGTTCTTTACCGAGTGTGGTGGATAATTGGACACATCCCATAATTTCAACACAGAATATTATCTGCTATGTATAGATTTGGAGTAGAATTGGGCCACGCCAGAAATGTAATTTTTCTTTTATAGATCTCCATGTGGAGTGTCGTAATGCTGCCAGCTTCTCTATCTATTTCACCTTTCCAGCTCCGAGCTAACTTACTGCTCTGCCCTCATTTTGACAGGAAGTGACAGTTTGACAGGAAGATTGCCCTGTATCCTCATTATTGCATAACTGCTTAATTTCTGAGGGATCTGCTGGCTTCCTGGAGCACATCCAGCATGGGAACTATCAAGGAACACACTGTTATTTTGGCATTGAAGCACATTTAAAAACATCTCTGCATAGATTTGAATTACACATTTTTCAAACTGTTCCACAGCATTATTGGGACCAACTGTAATTTGGTCATTTTAATAAATACACTAAATTGACACTAAGTTGTTTGCTTGATAAAATAAAGTTGCCCCTTTTGGTATGAGTTTTAATGCACAATATAAAAGATTATATTGATTTCCATCTTTAAAAAAAAATTATTTCATAATTACCACACTCAGCTGCTGACTTTAGAGATACAGTGTGGAAACAGGCCTTTTGGCACCACCGAGTCCAAGCAGACCATTGATTACCCGCACACTAGTTCCATATTATCCACCTGTTTTCATCCTACAGACTTGGGGCAATTAACCTAGAGGACCCATATGTCTTTGGAATTTGGGAAGAAACCGGCGCACCCAGAGAATGTCTATGTGGTTACAGGCAGAATATACATTCAAACTCCTCACAGACAGCATCCGTAGTCGGGATTGAAGCCAGTTCACTGGCCTTGTGAGGAAGCAGCTCTAGTGCTGAGCCACTGTGCCACCGACATGCTAAATATGGTAGACTTTGCACTTATTCAATGTACTTCTGCACCATTAGCCATGGTTTGTGTTACCACCATGCAATGCGTACTTGCATTTCTTGAATAGGTGGTGTGTCATTATCTTTACCCATCTTCATTGACAGGATGATAGTGGGGTGAGTTAAAAGCATAAAGTTCCTGGGCATGCACTTTTCTGAAGAACTCTCCTAGGCCCAGAATGTTGATGCAATCACAAGGAAAGCACATCATTACCTCCACTATAGAAGTCTATATGGCATGCGGCTGAATATTCTGTCAAACTTCTGCACATGTACGGTAGAACCTGGTTACTGACTGGTTACTTTGTGGCCTGGTTCGATAACTTGAATGGCCAAGAATGATGGAGGCTGTAGAAAGTGGTGAATGTTACCCAGTCCATCACAGGTATTGATCTCTCCACCATTGAAGGGATCTACAGAAAGTTCTGCACAAAACTACTATGGACTTTGAATAAGGTTGCACAATGTACTTTGGCTTGCACTATTATGATCTAATTAACTAGTACCACTAATAATTGATTCTTTTTCTTTATTGTATATTTATTTGTTGCATTGTGTGTTAACGCACCTGTGAAGCTGCAGCAATATCTCATCTTTTTCTTGCCAGCAGGATTTATCTGCAAATGGTTCAGAACAATCTGTTGATCTGATCTAGTAGTGAATCCTGGGCATTGAACTGTGCATCATTTAGCAAGTTCACCAAAAGAGCCACCAATGATTGGCAACAAAATAAGTGGAAATGTTTAAGAAGGAACTGAGTCTGAGAAGGTTCTCCACCAGAAACATCACCCATTTCCTCTCTCCAGAGATGCTGCCTGTCCCGCAGAGTTACTCCAGTTTTTTGTGTCTTTAGGTGGAAATGTTTATTGTGTTGTGGTTGATGCAGAAGCAACTAACAGTTGGTGAAAAATACAGGAAAGTACGTGAGTTCTGGGTTACACAAATGACAGATTTGTGAGATCTAGAAACTTAAGACACTGAAGAAGGCATTTGGCTAATTATGTTCAAAAATGAAACGGATTAATTTTCTGTTTTGTGTACAGAATGTTGTCGGTTGTGTGGCCATGTTGGTACTTATTAACTTCTCTCCACCACTCTTCCAGCCTGATTCATGAATATGTGATTGGTTTCTTCCTCAATTCCATCTTAGTTCTTCAATTTAAATCCGTCTCATCTTCGAGTGCTTCTCTGCTGATTGGGGAAAAATGTAATTTGTTTACATTGCCTTCAGGCCGCCCAGTTAACTATCCCCTTATTCCCTTTCATTGCAAAGAAAATAGCCTCAGCCGGGCCACTATTTCTCATTATCAGAATTTTCCAGTCCCTGCAACATCCTTTTAAATCTCATAAAACCACATAATTTCCGTAGTGTGGTAACTGGACTGTACAAAGTACTTAAGTTGTGGTCTGATTTATAATGTGTGCAGCTGCAGTGTGATCTCCTGCTTTTGCACCCTATGCTTCAGGCAATAAAATCATATATGCTGCAATCTTTAGTAAATCCCTTATCAATCATCATCGATTTGAGCATGTGCACTCCAATATTTCTCTACATCTTTGTTGATTTGTGAACATGCCCTCCTATATCTTTTTCGGAATCCTATCATTAATCATGCATTATTGCCATTCCTCAATGGCATATCTCACACTTCTTTGAATAAATTCAGCATATTTTAACAGTCAAACTGATTTACTGCACCCTGATAAATAATAGAATAATTAAAGCCACTGACTGAGTTAAAAGTTGAATGCATCAGCATTTCTTGGGATAATATATTCAACCATTGCTCCCAAGTTTACAGTTTTCTTTACTTTGGAATGAACCCAATTCTAAATCAGCATATTTCATAATGTTGAAAAGCAATCAGTAATGAACTGAATTATCATCTTTCCCTTTCTGCACAAGCTTTCATTACCCTGGTCTTAAACACTAAAGTATGTGCCTCTTTAGCCATGGTTCTGTTTTCTCATGCATTGGGTTTGTATAGTATGATCTAGAAATAACGTTACCAACATTTATTTAATGCTTTTACATCATGATTATTGTTTTAGCAGAGATATAGATTCATTCAGCTGGTTATATTTCTGCTTCTGAGAGGGATGGCTGTGACTCTAAGTCCATTCCTAAAGCTTTGAAGCACTACAATATAGTACAAAGAGAGTGCTGCTTCATTAGAGATATTATACCTGCATTCCCTCTCTGGTCTCATGGCATTCAAAATATTAGTCACCACACTTCAGGCACAATGTCAATGTCTTGCAGAAGCTGTGACATTTTTTATGCCAGGGTTGGCACAGTTTGGGCTTCACAGTGGCACAGCGGTAGAGTTGCTGCCTCACAGCACCAGCGACCCGGGTTCAATCCTGACTACTGCAGCTGGCTGTACGGAGTTTATATGTTTTTCCTGTGACTGCATAGGTTTTCTCCAGGTGCTCCGGTTTCCTCGCACACTACAACGATGCACAGGTTTGTTGGTCAATTGGCTTTGGTAAAAAATTGTAAATAGACCCCGGTGTATAGGATACTGTTAGTTGACAGGGTGATCACCAGTCGGCGTGGACTCGGTGGGCCGAAGGACCTGTTTTCACGCCGTATCACTAAAGTCTAAAGTGAAGTCTAAAAGCAGAGGAACTTCAAATTATGTGCACAAATGTAAATTGGTGGCACCTTTCTCTTTCATATAGAGATGGTAGGGGAGACCAAGCACTGTTGGCTCTTTGGTTGAAAGTCTTATGTGATGCTTTTAGTATTTGGGTGGCGATTGTTTATTATTAAACTCCAGCTTCAGGGTAATTCAACAACTTCAGAATGCAAAGCCTATGAAATGAAATCGGCAGTGGTAACTTGGGTGATAACTAGTCAGGAAGAGAGATATATTAATTAGATGACATCTTGGCTGGTGGAAGTGAGCAACGTTTTGTAGATTCATCGTCATGCAGCACAGAAAGAAGTTCTTCAGCTTATCCATGCCAATGAAAATGCCTTTCCTACCACATTGTAGGAATTATGTGATTATATTTGCAAAATTGTGGAAAGGATTCAGAAGGATGTTGTCAGAACTGGAGGGCTTGAATTATAAGGGGATATTGGTTATTCGGGGACAGTTTTTCCAGTACCAAAGGAGCACTGAGCGACCTTGTGAGATTTACATAATTATTAGAGACACAGGGTAAGGGAGTCTAAAACTAGAGGGCATTGGTTTCAAGGTGAGACAGGAATGTTTTAAAGGGGATATGAGGGGCAAGTTTTTCCCACAGGTATATGCAAAGAGCTTCCAGGGCACGTGAGGGAGGCAATTATAATTGCAATGTTTAATAGACATTTGGGCAAGTACATGGATAGGACTAAATGTGGGCAAATTGGATTGTTGGGCCTGCCGCTTCAACATCATGGAGCTGTGGCTTGCGGAGCTCCCACCCTCGGGCCACACTGATTTCTACATCGTGGAGCCCTGGGATCCCTTTGCCGAGGGCCGCCAGCGTGAATCTCTGCCCAGCTCAGCCTGTGAACTGAGCCGAGGTCTCCGGTAAAAAGTGGCCGATTCGGAAGTCCCATAGTTGGGAAATATTTCTTAAAGAATTGTTCCTTATTGACAATTATATTGCAAAACCTGAATCAAATCTGCTTGAAAAAGGCTAACATAACTAAACGACCAGGTTCACTTCTTAATAAACAGACAACTCACAAAGCAGTTTGGTGGACCAATTCAAAACTTTACTAATTATCGGCCGATGGAAGTGGCAAGGAAAACAAACCCCAGCCAAGTGAGCAACACAGACACTTGGCTGCCCTCTCTCCACTTCCCTGAACACAGAATTGCATGGTATTATATACTGCTGAGGCGGTTAATGTCCCACCGGCAGTTTAAAATAAAATGGTCTAAGGCCGGAAGATAGCCATGAGAGGGGGGGGGGGGGGGGGTCCGTTGGAGACAGGAAAAAGGATTATCAATGGGGGCGAGGATTCCTTCCCATGGAAGAATTGTGTGAGGAGGAGGCGACGGAAGAAGAGCTTTAAATCGCAGCGGGCGCGAAACTCATTGAGGTGGGTATAGAAGGGGACAAAGGTGAGGCCTCTGCTGCGGACAAGCCGTTCGGTATCTGAGAGGGGGAAGTCTGGGGGGATGGTCAACACACGGCAGGGATGGGGGTTAGGGCCGGAGGAACGCAGGTGAGTGGACTGAGGCTGAGGTGTTGTCTGGTGGGGGGGTGGTGGGTAGTCAGGGGGTAGGGGGGTATGAGGACTGTAGTGTGGATGGGAAAAAGCAGAGATCACATGGTTTGAGGGAATGGGGAAGACCCAGTGGAACAGCCACCGAGGTTACCAGAGTTGGGGGGGACTAGCATTAGGACCCAGCGCAGTCAAACCCAGGGGAGTGGGAATCTACAGCGTGGAAAGCAAAGATACTGGAGGAGCTCCTCTAGTATCTTTGGTGGAAACATCAGGCCCGTTGCTGAGTTGAGGCTGCAGGTAAGGCGATGGCTGCGGGGTGGTAGAGTGGCGCGGGTTGATGGGCAAAGCGTGGGAGGTTCCGGTGGGCAGATGGTCAGTGGGGCGGCGAGATTCAACAGGTTCGGTGTGGCAGCGAATTGGGTAGGCCCCCTAGTGCTGCGGCAAGGTGGGTCGGCCCCCCAGTGCGGCGGCAAGGTGTGGCGGCCCAGTGCGGTGGCGAGGTGGGTCGGCCCCCAGTGCGATAGCAAGGTGGGGCGGCCCGGTGCGGTGGCGAGGTGGGTAGGCCCGGTGCATCAGCAAGGTGGGTAGGCCCCAGTGCGGTGGCGAGGTGGGTAGGCCCCAGTGCGGTGGCGAGGTGGGTAGGCCCCAGTGCGGTGGCGAGGTGGGTAGGCCCCAGTGCGGTGGCGAGGTGGGTAGGCCCCAGTGCGGGTGGCGAGGTGGGTCGGCCCGGTGCGGTGGTGAGGTGGGTCGGCCCGGTGCGACGGTGAGGTGGGTCTGCCCCAGTGCGACGGTGAGGTGGGTTGGCCCAGTGCGACGGCGAGGTGGGTAGGCCCCAGTGCAGTGGTGAGGTGGGTAGGCCCCAGTGCGGTGGCGAGGTGGGTTGGCCCCAGTTTGGTGGCGAGGTGGGTCGGCCTGGTGAGGTGGGTTGGCCCCAGTGTGGCGGAGAAGTGGGTAGGCCCCAGGTGCGTCAGCGAGCTTCGGTGGGGAAAAAGGTTAAATAAACTACATACCTTTTGATTTGCCCTGGACTTCCAATGATCCAAGGATCTGTGGAGCAAATTCCTCTCCACAACGAATATCTACCTAACCTGCATTTTAATCCCTCCTCCCTCCCCCCCCCCCCCCCCCCCCCCCCCCCCACACACACACCACCAAAGCCTCCGGAATCACAAGCACAGCGCCACTGATGGTAGGTTTTGTAACAACGCCACTATCTCAAAAGTTTTATGCACCTTGATGGAACGAGCAGAGGTCCCCCTAACTTTCGAGGCCCTAAACATAAGCTTGTCTAGCTTATACGTAAATCCGGCCCTGGTTAGGACATTCAAAATTGGAAATGATCGAAAACTTGGCAAATATTAATTAGTTTAGAAGTAAACTTCAGAAGGTGAATTGGGCAGAGATGAAGCAGATGTAATTTATTTCAGATAATTGTGAAGTGATATATTTTGTCAGAGTTAACAAAGTGAAGTAATAAAATCTAAATGTATATTCAGTTTCAGGAACCTAGGGATATAAATTCACAATCCTTAGGTAAAACAATTGAATCAGTGGTTAAGAAAGCGTATGGATACATACATATCAAGGAAATCAATAATATTTTGCAATTCTCTGATTAGGCCTCTAGTTTAGTTTAATTTAGCCCTTCGGCCCACCAAGTTTGCGCCAATCAGCAACTCGTACATTAACACTATCTGAATGAATTAATAAGTTTATTGGCCAAGTATTCACATACAAGGAATTTGCCTTGGTGCTCCGCCCGCAAGTGACAACATGACATACAATGACAGTTAGGAATGATATATAAAACATTAAACATTAATAATAACCCATTAAGCGCTGCAAAGCAGCAACTCTACGGCTACGCCATCTTGCCGCCCTCCGCTGCGCCTCTACGGCATTATTTTTTTCAAATACCAGTAACCACATACCAGAAATGATGGGGAGGATGTGAAAGAGTTTTATAAGGGGGTGCCATGACAAGGGGCTTCAAAACTGGTGCCCAACAAGGATGTGTTCTCATTTCATTACTATTTACTGAGCGTAATATCACCAATAATTAGCTCTGGTTCAACCACATTGATGCTATGGCCAAGAAATCACACCATTGTCTTTACTTCTTCAGAGAAGACTAAGGAAATTCAGCATGTCTCCAATGACACTTACCAGTTTCTATAGATGTTCTGTAGAAAACATCTAAATACGTTACAATGTGGCTTAGGAACTGCTTTACACAAGAAATCACAGAGAGACGTGGTCATTCCCTCTTCACCCCACTCCCATCGGACAAAAATACAAAAGTATTAAAGCACATTCCAATCATATTCAAAAACATCCTCTCCCTGCTGTTGTCAGACAACTAAATGGACCTCTCATAAGGCAAGGAAGGGTGTAGTCCCAATCTCTCTTGCATTTTATTCTTTTATCATCTGCACTTTCTCTGTAGCTCTAACATTGTAATGCAATAACACTACATTCTACATGGATTATTTTTCTCTTTGCACTACCTGTTGCACCTATGTATAACTTGATTGTCCTCGCGTATGGTATGATTTGACTGGGTGGCACGCAAAACAAAGATTTTCATTATGTCTCGCTGCATGCATAATATACCAATCCAATGCCAATTATGCCTGGAAATTTGATGACCTGGCATCTTTCTCCATTAGAGACATGGGGAGACCTAACAGATGTGCATTGTTCTGAGGGATTTTGATAAGAGTAAGAAGGGAAAACAGATTATTTTGGCAAGTAGGTCAGTAACCATTCATTTATAATAATTGGCAAAAGAACAAGAGGGAGAAATGCAAAATATAAACCTGGGTAAGGTAGCATATGCGATTAACTTTTCAAGTTGACAGAAGTTCTTCGATTAGAAGGCTAACTCTTTTTGTCTCTCAAAGCAACTGCCTTATCTGCAGAGTAGTGTTTAGATTTTCAACACCTGAGGTTCTTACTTTTAGATAATGGGGAAAATGAGAACCATCAGATAAATTGATTAAGCTGGAAATCACTAAACTTGGAAATGTTGATCAGTGTATTATACACATATTGGTAATACACATATTTGTCAATATGCTGAAGGCGGCACGATGGCGCAGCGGTAGAGTTGTTACCGGAGTTACCCAGGTTCGATCGTGACTACGTGTGCTGTCTGTAGGGAGTTTGTACGTTCTCCCCGTGCCCATGTGGGTTTTCTCCGAGGTCTTCGGTTTCCTCCCACATTCCAAAGACGTAGAGGTATGTACGTTAATTGGGTTTGTGTGTGTGTCAAATGTCCCTAGTGTGTGTAGGATAGTGTTAACGTGCGGGGATCGCTGGGTGGTGCAGACTCGGTGGGTCAAAGGGCCTGTTTCCGCGCTGTATCTCTAAACTAAACTAAAAACAAATTGATGCAGCGTAGAATGTTCATTGGAGTGAATCAAGATTTCACAGCTATTCTGAAGATTATTTTTTTTATGTGTGTACTGCAAAAGCTATTTTTCTCATTTGCGTGTACATTAGATTGGTAGAAAGATATTGGCAAGCAATTGTGTCTTTCTAATATATTTTTGATAGGTTCAGCTTCAGATTATGCAGACAAAAGCACGTCATTGTTGATTCAGTACAAGAATAAAAACATTCTCTTCACATCAGTTGACAATGTGTTTTTGTTATGCAGTGAATTTGTTCACTAAATTGGGTGAGAATTGCATGAATTATGAGTGTTCTGAGCAGCATTTTGAAAATTGGAAAGCAAAATAATTAATGGATTTGTTGCAATTACCCTGTCACCATAAAAATAACATATCAACGGTGACAAGTGTAAACTTCTATCAACAGAAGAGTCTAAAAGGCTGCAATATAACTTGGGTTCTGCCAACTATAAATCAAAGTAAATATGCCATAAGCATATGCTAAGACCCTGATGCTGCTCATTTTCTCCCTATATTAAAAACAAACAAACTGGTCTCTGGACCGATGTATAAATCTAGTACATTTAAGCAGAAAATGAATTTAATTTCTACTGACAATTGGTGATTAATCCAATGTAAAATGCTGACATCTACATCTTCAATTAATTATGTAGTCAGATAACTACAGGCAAAAGAGAGCCTTATGTCAGTGGTGGGAAATTATTGGAGAAAATCCAAAAGGATAAGGTCGGCATGGTGGCGCAATAGGGTAGGCATGATGGCGCAGTGCTGGAGTTGCTGCCTTGTAGCGCTAGAGACCAGAATTCAATCCAGACTACAGGTGCTGTCCGTATGAGGGTTGTATGTTCTCCCCATTTGTTTTTTCCGGATAGGTTTTCTCCGGGTGCTCCGATTCCCATCCACTTTCCAAAGATGTACAGATTTGTAGGTTAATTGGCTTTGGTAAAAAATTATAAATTGTCCCTGCTGTGTAGGGACAATTTATCCCTCTGGGGACTGGGGACTCAGCGTGGATTCGGTGGGCCGAAAAGCCTGTATCTGCACTGTATCTCTAAACTTAAAAAAAACTAAGATATATGTCCCTTTGGAAAAGCAAAGGCTGGTCAAGGATAGTCAGCGAGACATTGTGTTGGCAAAATCCTGCCTCACTAATTTGATTGAGCTCTTTGAGGAGGTAACTCAGATGATTGAAGAATGCAGGAGCTACACATTGTTTATATGAATTTTAGTAAGGCATTGACAAGAGTCTGCATGATAGGCCAGTCTAGAATATTAAGGCATGTGCAACTGAAGGTGAGATGGCTAATTACATCTAACATTGACTTAGTGATAGCAAACAAAGGATAAATGATGGAAGGATGCTTTTCCGATTGGAAGTCCGTGACAATAGCCATCAATCCCCTGGATTCATGATATATATTAATATTTTTTCTCATATCATAGGAAGCCATTCAACGTATCGATTCCACACTGGCTCTTATTACAATCACACCAGTCCCATTTCTCCACCTACTTTCATGTAACCCATTTTCTCTCCCATGCCCATTAACCTCTCTCACCACCTTAAAGTCCTACCACCCACTTAAAACAAGGGTAAATAACAAGAATTTATATCTGAGCATGTGTTTGGGATGTTGGAGGGGAGTGGATCATCTAAGGGAAACTCATATTGCTGCAGGGTAGAACATGCAAATTCTTCCGGTTTTTTCCCCACACTCCAAAGACGTACAGATTTGTAGGTTAATTGGCTTTGGTAAAAATTGTAAATTGTCCCTTGTGTGTAGGATAGTGCTGGTGTACGTGATCGCTAGTCGGCATGGACTCAGTGGGCTGAAGGCCCTGTTATCAAGCTGTATCTCTAAAGTCTAAAGTAAAGTCTGGACCATTCAGCCCGTCTTGCAGGCACTGTCATTCAATTAGAACACAGCTGATCACCTACAGGGCAACTTTCTTGCACTAACTCAATATCCCTTAATTCCCCAACATCTAACATTCTTTCTTGAAAACAGCAACTAACCGTCCACAGCCCTCTTGGATAGAAAAACGTTATCTTCATCCTTATTGGCTAAGCCCATATTTTAAGACTGTGATCCTTTGTTTTAGACACCTTCGCCAGGGGAAACGTTTTCAGTTTCTCCCTGTTGAATCCCAAAAGAAGTTCGTTTGTTTCACTAAAATCATCTCATTCTTCTAAACTCAAGAGGCTGCAGGTCCAGTGTGCTTCATCGCTTCATAATCTCACCAGGAAAGAAAAGTAGGAACTGTTGCTATACTCCCTTTATGGGAATGTTTTGCATTCATGCATGTCCAATTGAACATTAACAATGCATGACATGCCTGTTTGAAATCTTTTGAGTCTTGAACCCTATCCACTTCCTTCTTAAATAATTTCATGCTTGGCCTCCACTGATACAGTATCTGTGAAATGAGTTTCAAAGATTCAACATTTTATATGTGATCCAGTATCCCATCCTGAGACTGTGACCACTTGTTCCAGATGTACTCCTCCAACTCACAGCCTTGGGGAACATCCTCCTCACATCCACCCTGTTGGGCCCTGCCACTTGCATTTGTACACCTGTACACTTCAGCACAATCTCCTCTTATTTTGCTCCTAGCTGCCTCGACCTCTCCTCGTATGGCACATCTCAGGCATCTGTTCGATGAATCTTCACAAAACAAAATTGCTGGCAGAGCTCAGGCAGTAGGTAGCATCTGTGGAAAGAGAAACAAATCAGTGCTTGGTCCCAATGACCCTTCCTCAGAATAATGGTCACAGCATTTGTATCTTTGTAAAGATTTCAGCATCTGCAATTTTCTATTACCAGTGAATCTTCATTGCATTCATTTTTTCTTAGATAAGGAGAACAAAAGTTCATACAAAGGCCTAGTATAAATACAGTTGTGCAATGTTCCTCCTGTTAGCTGAGGGAGGATATTGTCCGTGACTTTTTGTTATCCATCTCTCTGACAAAAATATCATTGAATATTTCATCATTGGAGATGACTGCCTTGATTATTTGGAGTTAAAATGACACAACCTCTTTATGTCTTTAGAAAGTGGTAGTTGCCTCTAAAGTAACATGCATATTGGGCAATATATGACATTTTATTCATGAGGGGTTTATCCCAGCATGGCTTGTTTCTTATCTCTATTTTGTTGGAAGCCAGGGAAAATATTCCCATAGACACTTTGCCTCTGGCCTGATTTTATCCAATTCCCATATAATCCTAAATTTCATTGAGCTTAATTAATGGGTAAAAGTTGGTAGAAGTCTCGTTTGGAAAGAAAAATGCTCCGCAACTGAGTTACTCCAGCATTTTGTGTCGATCTTCGCCACAAATTTCAATGATGGCATAATTAAAATGTAATTGTACAGAAGAGCTTCAAGTTCGTTATTTGATGCCGGTATTTTACATGATGGAGAAATGAAAGCATCTATAGTTGTCTATGTCAGCTTTGTTAAACTTTGTTTCATGTCTTGCCTTTAAATCTTATCGTCTATGCTTCTCAAATCTCCTTTGCAGTGTTTCCATTAGCTTTTTATGTTCATGCCCAAGGGATTTATTCGTTTTTAGCATTTGCGATCTATCAGAGACTTTCATCTCACTTGTTTTGAAATCATTAATTCTGATTGGGTCATCAGATCTTGAAAAAAAAACAGGGCAAGTGGAAATAGCCATTTATAACATGAACTCATGTTATTTTTGTCCTTGGCACATTTTTCTTTTATCATAGTTCTTGGCAGAGCAGGGAGATTACAATTTTAAAAAAAAAGAAATAATGACAAAACAACAAATGTAATAAAACCTGCAACTAGTTTTCTTTCATTTTACAGATCTTTGTAGTGAAAGGAAATACATTAATAACATTTTAATTTCAGCGTGAAGGCTAATAAGTGTATTTTAATAAACAAGGGCAAGCCATGATTAATGAATGAAATAAATTTACCTTCTGCATCACCAATTTATGGATAAGTATGGATAAGTAACACATTACAGTAAATCCTCCCCAGTTTCTCTGCCTCAGAGGGCGGTGGAGGCAGGTTCTCTGGATGCTTTCAAGAGAGAGCTAGATTGGGCTCTTTAAAATAGTGGAGTCGGGGGATATGGGGAGAAGGCAGGAACGGGGTAGTGATTGGGGATGACCAGCCATGATCACATTGAATAGCGATGCTGTGAGGTTATCCACTTTGGTGGCAAAAACAGGAAAGACTATTATTTGAATGCTGGCCGATTAGGAAAAGGGGAGATACAACGATACCTGGGTGTCATGGTACACCAGACATTTAAAGTAGGCATGCAGGTGCAGCAGGCAGTGAAGAAAGCGAATGGTATGTTAGCATTCATAGCAAAAGGTTTGAGTATAGGAGCAGGGAGGTTCTACTGCAGTTGTACAGGGTCTTGGTGAGACCACACCTGGAATATTGTGTACAGTTTTGGTCTCCTAATCTGAGGAAAGACATTCTTGCCATAGATGGAGTACAGAGAAGGTTCACCAGACTGATTCCTGGGATGTCAGGACTTTCATATGAAGAAAGACTGGATAGACTCGGCATGTACTCGCTAGAATTTAGATGATTGAGGCAGATCTTATAGAAACTTACAAAATTATTAAGGGGTTGGACAGGCTAGATGCAGGAAGATTGTTCCCCATGTTGGGGAAGTCCAGAACAAGGGGTCACATTTTAAGGATAAGGGGGAAGTCTTTTAGGACCGAGATGGGAAAAACATTTTTCACACAGAGAGTGGTAAATCTCTGGAATTCTCTGCCACAGAAGATAGTTGAGGCCAGTTCATTGGCTATATTTAAGAGCGAGTTAGGTGTGGCCCTTGTGGCTAAGGGGATCAGGGGGTATGGAGAGCAGGCAGGTACGGGATACAGAGTTGGATG
This sequence comes from Raja brachyura, assembly GCA_963514005.1. The sequence goes on from OY740790.1 coordinate 45,093,864, forward strand.
ATCAGCCATGATCATATTGAATAGCGGTGCAGGCTCAAAGGGCCGAATGGCCTACTCCTGCACCTATTTTCTATATTTCTATGTTTTTATGTTGCCCTTTTCGGGGCTTCGAATCTAAAAATATCTCACATTTGTGGAGTTGATTGTAGCATTCTGGAAATGTGAAACTACTTGTTAAAATTCACCTTGTATGCCTGCCACATTTTACGTCAATCACTGACTTGGTTTACTCTGTAAAGTGCCTGTCCCACTTGTGCGGCATTTGCGCGTCACGCAGGTTGCACGCAAAGAGTTTGTGCATCCCAAAATCCTGGGGAGCCGCACGCGACCGCGCGTCACCACGTGCCATGCGCAGGTAAATGCATGACATGCGCGCATCACGTACATGTCACGACGCGTAAATGATGTCGCGCAAACGATGCCCAAGTGGGACAGGCCCATTATTCTCTTTGATCGATTGTAATTGTGTATTGTGTTTATGCAGACTGGTTAGCACGCAACAAAAGCTTTTCCCTGTACCTCGGAACACGTGACAATAAACTAAAGTTGTCCCATGAGTGACCATCTTTAGGTCTTCCTTAGCCACTTAGTTCTTGGGAACACTGGACATATCATTCTTCAAATCTACTCAATCAATGAAATTCCATCATAATTCTAATATTCATCGAATACGGGCCTAAATCTGCTTGTGATAGGGCATCCTTTTCATTGCAGGAATTGGCCTAATGCATCTCCTTTGGAGTACCTCTAATGGTGCTACAAACATTCTTCAATAAGAAGACAGGGGTTTCCTGATACAACCTCACCATGTTAATATATGTGCTTCCCAGCGCTAAATAAACTGGTCATTAATTGAGTGTAGTTTACTTATGTCTGAGAGATATAGGCACTGAATAGGAAAGATGGATGAGGTGAAGATGTGCAACTCTTAACCATAAAACCATATAACAATTACAGCACGGAAATAGGCCTTCTCGGCCCTTCCAGTCCGTGCCGAACATTTATTTTCCCCAGTCCCATCTACCTGCACTCAGACCATACCCCTCCATTCCCTTCCCATCCATATACCTATCCACTTTACTTTTAAATGTTAAAATTGATCCTGCCTCCACCACTTCTGCTGGAAGCTCATTCCACACAGCCACCACTCTCTGAGTAAAGAAGTTCCCCTCATGTTACCCCTAAACTTCTGTCCCTTAATTCTCATGTCATGCCCTCTTGTTTGAATCTTCCCTACCCTCAATGGGAAAAGCTTATCCACGTCAACTCTGTCTATCCCTTTCATCATTTTAAAGACCTCAATCAAGTTCCTCCTTAACCTTCTGCGCTCCAAAGAATAAAGACCTAACTTGTTCAACCTTTCTCTGTAACTTAGTTGCTGGAACCCAGGCAACATTCTAGTAAATCTCCTCTGTCCTCTCTCTATTTTGTTGACATCTTTCCTATAATTAAGCGACCAAAATTGTACACCATACTCCAGAATTGGTCTCACCAATGCCTTGTACAATTTTAACATTACTTCCCTGCTCTTATATTCAAAGCTCTGATTTATAAAGGCCAGCACGCCAAAAGCTTTCTTTACCACCCTATCTACATGCGATTCCACCTTCAGGGAACTATGCAGTTATTCCTAGATCCCTCTGTTCCACAGCATTCCTCAATTCCCCACCATTTACCATGTTCGTCCTATTTTGACTTGTCCTGCCAAGACGTAGCACTTCACACTTATCAGCATTAAACTCCATCTGCCATCTTTCAGCCCACTCTTCCAAATGGTCCAAATCTCTCTGTAGACTTTGAAAATCTACTTCATTATCCACAACACCACCTATCTTAGTATCATCTGCATACTTATCCAATTTTCCACCACATCATCCAGATCATTGATGTACATGACAAACAACAGTGGACCCAACACAGATCCCTGAGGCACCCCATTGGTCACCGGCTTCCAACCTGACAAAAAGCCATCCACCATTACTCTCTGGCATCTCCCATTCAGCCACTGTTGAATCCATCTTGCTACTCCGCCATTAACACCCAACGATTGAACCTTCTTAACCAACCTTCCATGGGGAACCTTGTCAAAGGCCTTACTGAAATCCACATAGACAACATCCACTGCTTTACCCTCATCAATTTCCCTAGTAACCTCTTCAAAAAATCCAAGGTGGTTTGTCAAACATGACCTTCCAGGCACAAATCCATGTTGACTGTTCCTGATCAGACCCTGTTTATCCAGATGCTTATATATATTATCTCTAAGTATCCTTTCCATTAATTTGCCCACCACTGACGTCAAACTAACAGGTCTATAATTGCTAGGTTTATTCTTTGAACCCTTTTTAAACAATGGAACAACATGCGCAGTAAGCCAATCCTCCGGCACTATTTCCGTTTCTAATGACATTTGAAATATTTCTGTCATAGCCCCTGCTATTTCTACACTAACTTCCCTAAGACCTGGAGACTTATCCACGCTTATATTTTTCAAAAGTGTCAGTACTTCCTCCTCTTTGAATCTCATAGTTTCCATAGCTACTCTACTTTTTCCCCTTACCTCACAGAGTTCAATATCCTTCTCCTTGGTGAATACCGAAGAAAAGAAATTGTTCAGTATCTCCCCATCTCTTTTGGCTCTGCAGATAGCTTTCCATTCTGGCTCTCTAATGGTCCAATTTTATCCCTTGTTATCCTTTTGCTATTAATATAGCTGTAGAAACCCTTTGGATTTACTTACACCTTTCTTGCCAAAGCAACCTCATATCTTCTTTTAGCTTTTCTAATTTCTTTCTTAAGATTCTTTTTACACTCTTTATACTCCTCTAGCACCTCATTTACTCCATGCCTCCTGTAAATATTGTAGATATCTCTTTTTTCAAACCAAGTGTCCAATTTCCCTTGAAAACCATGGCTCTTTCCAATTTTTACTATTTCCTTTCAACCGAACAGGGACATAAAGATTATGTACTCTTACAATTTCCCCTTTAAATGTCCTCCATTTCTCTTTTACATCCTTTCCATAAAACAAAATGTCCCAATTCACTCCTTTTAAATCCTTATGCATTCCCTCAAAGTTAGCCTTGCTCCAATCAAAAATCTCAACTCTAGGTCCAGTTCTGACACTCTCCATAATAATTTTAGTTGAGGTTCAAGACCCAACTAAATGATATAAATGGTTTGTGTAGGAAGGAACTGCAGATGCTGATTTAAATCGAAGATAGACACAAAATGCTGGTCAGGCAGCATCTTTGGTGAGAAGGAATGGATGACGTTTCAGGTTGAGACGAAGTCTGAAGAAGGGTCTCGACCCGAAATAACACTTATTCCTTCTCTCCAGAGATGCTGCCTGATACTCGAGTTCCACTATTTTGCATCTATCTTTGATTTCAATGGTTCAACGATTTCATGGTATTTTATTGACACGTACCGATCTGGTACCCGGACGTGGTGTCGAAGGACGAGAAGCCGAAGTGAAGAAGTGGAAGCCAAATAAGCAAACTGAAACTACGCCGAAAAGCCAAATAACCGAAAGGGCAGGACACCGAAAAGCCAACTAACCGAACGGACGGGACGCCTAAAAGCCAACTAACCAAAAGGCACAATGCCGAAAAGCCAACTCACCGAACGGACACAATGCCGAAAAGCCAATAAACAGACATGATGTCGCCGGGGGCAGGACTTGTCAGCGATTGGTCCAGTCCCTGCGTCCATCACATCACTGGCCGGGGGAGACGGGAGGGTGGGGGTCATTTACACATTTTCATATATGTAGCAATATCATATTTGCTACATACTTGCCTTCAGACTCAGTCTCCAGGTCTGAAGAAGGGTCTCGACCCGAAACGTCACCCATTCCTTCTCTCCAGAGATGCTGCCTGTTCCGCTGAGTTACTCCAACTTTTTGTGTCCATCTTCGGTTAAAACCGGGGAAGTGGGAAAGGTGCAGTGGAATAATTTGCAATTTCCATTTCATTCTTTTCCACTCTGTGCGATGTGGGCTGATCGATACCGCGTTGCTCGGCTATCTTTCACTCGTGCTCATGAGATTGATTGAATCACCCTGTGTGTCTGTGCTGCTGACCCACAGCTCATCACAGTACGGCTGCATGGGGGAGACGAGGCGGAGAGCGGCCGTGGTCGGACAGTGCTCAACCCGGGGGGAAGAGTGGGGGCTGTCCTGAGGGATGCGCTCCTTCGGCTGCTTACCCATTGGTGCTCGGGTTCAGAGTGCCCAGTCACCCTGCAGCCCCGGGCGGTCTTGTGTAGGAAAATGACCCCCGCCCGTCTCCCCAGGCCAGTGATGTGATGGACGCAGGGGTCTGGACCAATCACTGACAAGTCCTGCCCCCCCGGCGACATCATGTCCGTTATTTGGCTTTTCGGCGTTGCGTTCTTATGGTGAGTTGGCTTATCAGCATTGCGCCCTTCGGTTAGTTGACTTTTAGGTGTCCTGACCTTTCGGTTATTAGGCTTTATGGCGTGGCGTCCGTTCGGGTATTTGGCTTTTCGGCGTTGCGTCCGTTCGGTGAGTTGGCTTTTCCGCATTGCACCCTTCGGTTAGTTGACTTTTAGGCGTCCTGCCCTTTCGGTTATTTGGCTTTACGGTGTAGTGTCCATTCGAGTATTTGGCTTTTCGGCGTTGCGTCTGTTCAGTTATTTGGCTTTTCGCCATCGTACGGTTTCGGTTATTTGGCATTTCGGCATCGTTTCCGTTCGGTTATTTGGCTTCCACTTCTTCGCTTCAGCTTCTTGTCCTTTCACGTCACGTATGCACACGTACCGATCTACACTGAAATGCCTTTTTGCATACAGTTCGATATGCAACAATGCTATACTATACATAAGTACATATTTGATTCAGTACAAGTGTATAGGTATATCACACTTTACAGAGTCGCCAGTTTTGGCACCATTTTCAAATTCTAGTTGTTATGAGCACAGAGTTCTTAACCTGACCATAAAAGACTTTCAACCATTGCTGTCCTGGAAGTTTAGGAGAGTCAGCTGAGTCAAAGGTGGTAGTTGGTGCCTCATATGTTGGTCCATCACTCTGTGCCACAGTAAGTTTTGTCTGGCCCGAATGTTCAGCCTCTTGGTGCTGTGCCTGATCCAATTGAGCCCCAGGCTGCTGCAGGGCCTCCAGTGGCCCACTCCACCGTTGAGATGCACTGCACTGCCTCCTGTGTGCGCAGTCCTTTGGAGCAGTGCCTGATCCAACTGAGCCCCAGGCTGCTGCAGGGCCTCCAGTGGCCCACTCCACCGTTGAGATGCACTGCACTGCCTCCTGTGTGCGCAGTCCTTTGGAGCAGTGCCTGATCCAACTGAGCCCCAGGCTGCTGCAGGACCTCCAGTGGCCCACTCCACCGTCGAGGTGTACTGCATTGCCTCCCACAGCCGGCCCAACTGAAAACCATGCTTCATGGAATCAATAAAGATGTGGAGAAATGGAAGGTGTAACAGGATAACTGAAAATTCTGACTGAAATTTAACTGTAGATTCATTTATCTCATGAATGGCAACTTGCGGTCTTATAATTTATACTTAGCTGCATAACATGAAAACGTTTCAGTTTTAAACCCTTTGACTGCAGACTACTGCAACTATTGAATCACCTTGGAATGTTCAGCTTTCCTTTGAAAGGTCTGCTGTGATTCAATGTGAAAAGCATGGCAACTCATTAAACTATGAGCCAACGTGGAACACAGATCCCGCATTCAGGCATGGAATACCACAGCTGCATTGCTTATAGCAAATTCGCTCAATTTTCGGAAGGAAGTGTGCAACCTACAGCCAGCGCCGGAATCCATCCCTTTACCCAATTCATGGATTTCTGCAATATAGTTTGAGTTTATATTTTGCAGACCTATCGCAACAAACAAAGGTCGGGATATTCATAGTTGTCTTAGCCGGATGCTGATTTTGAATCCATACATATAAACTGCCTCATGAAATAACATAAATCGGATTAAAGGGCTCTGTTTGCTTGATGGTGAATGGATAATCCATTCAACCAGCCATTTCCACCTATGCCACTGGGAAACCCTAACAGGTTTAAGGTTGGACTTCATATAAAAGCATATTTTATGTGGCCATATTACTGGCCACAAGTCAATTTTGGTATTCAAACTGCCTCTCAATATATTATAATATCAAATTTGTTTGCCTACTTAAAAAATTATAGTTCATGAATAAATCATTTGGGGAGAAAGGCTTTGGGTGAATTGGAGGGAACACGTTTGAATGATAATGATTGATGATGCACTCTACTTATTATTTTCTCTAAAATGTTCTACTAAAAATTCAATAGTATTTTCAAGTCAATTCCTAAAATCTGCAGCAAAACAACCAAAAACTGTGGTTGTGGGGCCCTTGTTTCATCTGAGATTCTGTCATCATGTCTACCTCTGAATTTAATTATTCCATCATTGGTGATCATCTTTTCAATTGTCAAGTCCTTGGCTTTACAATTCACTCCATAAATATTCATCCTCTTTCTTTCTTTCATTTGGGCATTTCCTCTAGTTCACTCCTTTGGTCAAGTTGTTTGTTCTTTTGCTCTGACACATAGTTTGGTGTCACATTTTATTTGCTAACTATGAAGTACCTGGATATGTTTTATTGGCTTGAAAGATAGATATATAGAAGATAAAAGGATAATATAAGATAGGTAGATTATATATAATTGATAGATATGTAGGTGTACGATCTTATACAGTATAATTCTATGCTTCCAATATGCACTAACATCAGATATAATCAGCCTAATACAGTGAGAAATGGATGCAGTGTTCCACACCAGATACCTGTGCACAAATCCCGATGGCATGATTCGAAAGCACTTAAGTATTTAGTCCTAGGTTTGCATTAGACTCATTAAAGCATATTTTTTTGTAAAATAATTGAGGTTTGTATGATGTGAGAGCAGCATCTAAGCAACATTACTTCTGTAACACGCTATCCACACAAAACAGGCATACCCAGGGAAGGGTGATTTTGTCTATGAATGCTTGAGCTAATTTTTACATAACATTTTGGAGTTCTGTAATGTTTGAACCTGCATTCCATGCATGGTAATATGGTAACACTCCGGAACTAGCTTTAATATTAATGATCAGATTGATAATCAATATTTAGACATAGGAAAGAAGAGCACAAGCTCGAACATTATGAGCTGATTCCTTACAATGCAGGATATCATTCAATTCCATTCACTCGGTGGGTGGTCTAAGCCACACAGATCCCGGAAAAACTTCTGCTCACACATGGAGAGACTCACATTTCAAAATAGTAACTTTGATTGATAGCTCAATAGTCCAAACACCCTCTAATGATTTTTCTCTCTGCGATCATCTTCCCCTCCCCCCTCCCCAACCTTCCAGCTTGCACACACCATCCATTTTCAATAAGAGACTGCATGTATTCTCCGTAATGATTCCATAACGTGCCGACAGTGAGTTATGTAAGTGCCTTTAGAGGCTGTTCCTGTGAGGTTTGAATCCTTAAGGATCTAAAATGGAGGAGCCATTGAGCTGCCTCCACCCAGCAGGATTTATATCTCCTGTTATAGGTAACCAAATCACTCTACCACAACCAAGAGAGCGGTCCTGAACTACTATCTACCTCATTGGTGACCCTTGGACTAGTCCTTGAACAGACTTTGCTGGCTTTCCATTACACTAGACATTATTCCCTTATCATTTCGTCCTGACATAGGCTTTATACTTTACTCAGGAGAATCATCTTGTAGCTCATTCATATATTGTATCAGCAGTTTACTTGATGCTGTCAGTGAATTCTTACCAATGTTTCTACTGGACACCTAAAGAGCAGATGACGAATATTTTCTACAATACTTCATTAGAGTATGTGTACGTGTTAATACATTCTAGAGAACTTGGGGAAACTTCTGATGAGACTGAGACTCATGAGAAAATGAGTCTCATTTTTATTGCTTACACATATTTTATCTCAAAGAAAAAACCATGCAATAAGGATATACAGGAGAACTGTCACTTCCATGTGCCATTATTTGACATAGGAAAATCTGATGAAGGAGAAAGGAGGATGTAAAAAGAAATGCCACCTCCCCACTCCTTGTGTGCTGTTTCCGTGAATTTTATTTGCAAGAAAAATTGACAATCTGCACACAATGGCACCCCATCTAACACCATTTTCGAATCAGGAACAGAATTGAGAAAACTTTCTTTAAACTTCAGTCTGAGACCCAAATCGCAGTCCACCATTGTTGTTGGAAGTTCTATAACTGTCCTCAACACCTTGCAACCCACCTGAGTTGATGAGATTTACTCAACACAAATACCAGACTCCTGCACAAACTCAAGGTTGAACTTCATTCTCACTCAACTCTCCTTGTGTTTCTATATTTTATCCTCAGAACAATAATTTTGCCCCATTTCTCCTGGTTGTTTTGTATTCAGAAGACATATAATTAGAAGGTCTCCTCCCTCTCTCTTTGAATTGCATTTTCCAGGCTATTCCATTCAGGACTTCCCAGCTCACTAGCTCGTACTCCCTTAAAGTGGACTTTAAAACAAATGTCAAGTCTCTGCCCAACCTGAAGTTTGACGAGGTGTTGGTGGGAAAGATGTTGCGCCTTAATGATATGTTCTTTTTTCCCTCCATCTATGGTGGTAGGAATCAGTACATTTTTTACTGTGGTTTTGGACAATGTCCAAAGTTCAGATGCCTATTGTTGATCTTTGCAGTAGCAGTGAATTTCCTTACTCCAACCCATGGTCAGGCAGCATCTGAGGAGGGAATGAACAGGCGACATTTCGGGTCGGGTCTGATTAAAACAGTCCGAAGAAGGATTCCAATACAAACTATCATCGATACATTTCCTCCACACACACACGCTGCATTATTCCAGCACTCACATTTCTAGAATCTGCAGTTCCTTGTGACTTAATTCAAGGTTGCAGCAAGAAAACAGTGACTTACTAGGAAGATTACATTTTCAAATTTATTTTGACATCAGAAATGGGAGATTAAATTCATTTCACTTGCACTTTATGTGCAATGTGACGAGTAAAACCGTATTGTATTGTAAATGACATTACAAAAATATCATGCTTAATGATTGAGAGCAGTGGAGCTGATGTAATGGATTAACTTGGTCTACCACATTATTGGAGAGCAACGTTACTTTGTGTTTAATATTCAATAGATACTTTTAGATCTATCAAAGGCAGAAATAGTGCATATTTTATTATAAGCTTGGGCATCATCAAAAGTGATGACTGCTCCAGCAACATTTATTTTGGCTAAAAGTGAGAGAGAAGTTGGGAGTGATTTTCACATTTTCATGTTTGAGCACTGATAAAGCAGCAGGGTAAACATAACATACATTACCAATAGCCTCTGGGAGTCTCCCTATTGTACATGGTAAAGGTTTCCATTTTGCACAATGTGAATCATTTTAGTCTCTATAAAAACAAACTTAAATATTACCTATTTGTTTGCAGGATAACATCAGAACATTAAAAAATATATAGAAATGAGATTAAGCCATTTGACCCCTAATACATACTCCACCATTAAATAATAATGGACTTTGACTACACACCCCTTGATTCCCTTAATATGTTAAAGTCTAACAAACGCTGTCCTGAATATGTTCCCACAATCCTCCTGGCCCACACAATCCCACAGAATTTACCATCCTCTGACTGAAGAGATTTCTTCTTGTTGGATCTGAATCACCAAACCCTTCTTTTGAGATTGTAACCTTTGGTCTCCCAGCCTCAGGAAACAAAAACTTTGTATCTGTCTTGTAAGAAGCCCTCTAAGAATTCTAAGGCTTCGACAAAATCATTCCCATTCTCCGATTCTCAACGGAAAATCGACTTATTTTACTTAATTTCTCATAATTGTGCAAACCACCCTAACATGGTAAGTCTTTGTCGCAGTGCCTTTATCATAAATATATTCTTCCATAGGTACTAAGCTTGTACAATATTCCACCACTCACCCGTTCCCCCAATGCAACCCGTCTCCCCCAACACAACCTGTTCCCCCAGCGCAATATTGCATCACTCACGCATAGTCCGCCACCTGCGCAGGCACGGCTCATTACTCCTCATCCCCCTCCTCTTCACCATCCCTCTTCTTTCCCCCTCCTCCTCCCCTCCCCAATACCTACCTCACCTCACCCACCCTCTCCCCTACCCTCAGGCCCTCCCTCCCTCCATAACTCCTTTCCCCTCCCTACCCCTTCCTATCCCTCTATCCTCCACTCCTCACCCCCCCATCCCCCTCCACTGTCCCTCCTCGCCTCCCCCACTGCCCTCTATTCCCCCTCCTCCCCCACTCTCCTCACCTCACCCACTTTCGCCCTCTCCCTCCCTACCCCTTCTTCTCCCTCAATCCCCACCACTCTCCCTGCTCACCTCCCCAGGATATTTCCTCTCTCCTCCTCCCCTCCCCCAATCCCTCCATCACCTCTTCTTCCCTCTTCTTTCCCCTACACTCCCTCCCTCCATTCATAAAAGGCAGCATCTACAGTTCTTTCCTGTTAGCTGTGGTTTAGATCCTGTTGACGATTGGACCAGTTTACAGAGAGCGTGTGTGTGTGTGCATCTCAAATTCCACGCAAACTGCATGGCCACCCTGCAACCTGACCCTTTCTCCCTCCCTCCCTCTGCCCATTTTGGCTCAACCGCCGCTTGGCCCGTCCCTTCTGACTGCCCGCTGCTGCCGCTCGGCCCGTCCCTGCCCGCCGCAGCTGCTCAGCCCGTCCACGCCCTGCCCACCTGCCTACCTGCTCGCTGCCGCAGCCGGACCATGTGGCGGCGGGGGGGGGGGGGGATGGAGTCAGTGATTGTCACGGTGGGTACCACGAGTTTCGATGAGCTGGTGGAGAAGATCTCCTCTGTGAGGGTGAGTTACCGCATTGGCGACGGTGGAGGAGATGGACGCATGGGGGACGGGTAGACGGGACCGCCATTACCACAAATGGTGGGCTGCGGAGAGGGGAGAAGGGTGAGGGAGAGAGAGAGAGACGGGACCAGGGACTACACTGGGCCTGCACTGAAACCCCCCCCCCCGCAGCAACTACCGGTGGTGGGGGAGACGATACACAAGTTACTTTGAGAAGGGGAGAGAGGAGTTTGTGAGTGAGGTGGGACAGGCCGCCGCCAATGGAGCAGGAAGGGGCATCGCCATCCCGGCCGTAGCATTGACTGACAGGAGAAGAGACCAATCAGCGTGGCGCTGACTAGAGGAATCTGCGCACACGCAGTTTTTAAGATTTTTAAATCTCGATAACCTTTACAATATACCACCAATCGGAACGAAATTTGTTGCACTCGCAGCACAGGAGAATGGTGAGTAACCTGGCGAAAAATCGTAGCGCTATCGCGTACCGCTTTCGCGCAAATAGAAAAACCCCGCAAACCGGAAGAGCACTAGATCAGAGTTTTTATCTTACATATGTAGGAAGAAACTGAAGATGCTAGTTGAAACCAAAGATAGACGCAAAAAGCTGGAGTAACTCAGCGGGACAGACAGGAGATGCTGCCTGTCCCGCTGAGTTACTCCAGCTTTTTGTGTCTATATTCTATCTTACATGATCACTTCACTCCAAAGCTACCAGATTATCAATTAGCCATATAAGAAACTGTCGATATGGATAGTAGTTTACAGTACTCACGATTCGTAAAGTTTTTGCTATTTACGGTAACTGTTGATGGGCTATTCGACTGTGGGATATATCACAGCTGGGCCCAATATCAGCAGACATATGCTTTTCAGCAAAAGGTCAATCAACAGAGATCGGACGGTGACAAGTTTTGTTTTTGACCAGCTGGGTGTTGGACATACAGGGAAATGTGTAGATAGTCCTTTGAACCTGATTACAAAGATATAAACATAAGCAGTCTCTCTTTCATGGAAGGAAGGTCCTGGGAGAAGCCACCCTATTCCATTTTTTTCTGTGTGCACATGTGATTTGAATTTGTGCAATTTTTTAAGGATCATTCTCATCGGTGCCTCTCTGACCTGCAAACCAAAGAAGCCTTGCTTATGAATGAATGGTGAACTAATAATTCTTGCCTGAAGTTGAAAATGTCACGACTAAAGGGAGATTGCATTTTCAATTTCTGAAGGATAAATCACTGAACGCGACATATTGTTATGGCGCCAGCCTAGAGTAACATTGCTTGCTTGGCTGGGATGTTCCCCTTGATCTACAGATTCTCGCTGTGATTCAAAATGGCATATCGTTTCACTGCAGTAATGCAGAGATCTTTAGAATGAAGAAGTCACAAAATGAATTCTCATAAATGCCTTGACGCTTCCAACTTGTCTTGGCAGATACAGTAAATTATTACAATCGTGCCCACATTTTTAATCCATACATTGCAGGTATTTTTAAATACCTTTACATCTTCTCAAAAAGACCACAAGGTGAAATATCCTCTGTGTGCTTTTAATTCCCAGATATCTATCTTCACCCATGATTATAAAAATTAAAACTTTCCTGTGTTTCTGGGAACATATGTCAGCACCTCTGTGTCTGCAAAATGTCAGCAGAAAAATGGGCAAGAATTGTTGTGCTCATTGTAGCTCATGAAAGCATAGCACGGGGAGTTTATAAGAGGAGTGGGGGAGAAATTTGAGCCAGACTTTTATTAAACATTAATCTGTAAAACTCTAGAACGGTTATTTGGTCCTGATAAAGAAACTGACTGAACTCTGCACTTTTTAGTAAAAGAATGAAGGACTTTGTTTCCAATTTGGTAACAGCTGCAGTATTTTATAATAAAATGCCAAGAACTTTGGATATTATATACTCTCAGAAGGAATATCATTCATGCTGTACTCATTATGTTTTGTGGCACACGTAGTTTTTGCAAGCTTTGTGATGAATGAACAACATTTTCTGACTGTTAGCTGGGCCTCTTTACTTTTCCATCAGTCCCTGTCTTTCTTAACATTAATTCCAAGTCTCACTCCTAAAATTCCCAGCCTTTCGAAGTGTACATTGCAGCAGGATTTTTTTGTTTTTCATTTCATGGCCCGCATGGTGAACTTGTCAGAAATTCAGAAATCAGCATGTCAAAATAAAGTTAGGCAGTACACACACGGGACCTGCCAGCAAACAGTTAGACGTGCCTGGGAAGCTGGAGAATATGTGGGAGAGGAGGAAACAAGTCATTTGTGTGCAAAGCTGCAAGATTTGACACGGGGTTGCATTTAAAGGAATGCGAGCATCTCATAGGAAGGTGAAAACATAGCTCACTGGACAAAGGGAAGCTAAAGCCCCTGTCCCACTTTCCCGAGTTACGAATTCTCCCGAGTTTTTCCCATGATTCAAACTCGGAGAATGTCCGTAGCGAGGCCGTAGGAGTCCGTAGATATTTCGTAGAGGCTCGTAATGCCAGCTGATTAAATATTCCACCCAAAATGTTAGAAAGTCTAAAATTTATTTTCTGAAGTGAAACCTGCATAGGTGAGCATTTGAAATGACGTGGCATGCAATAGTAAGTTTCAAATGCTGGATAACGGTGCCTTTATGTTTGTCATTGCTTCTATGGTTATGTATCCTTGATAACTGGCAGACCCAGACTTGGGCCCAAATTCCATTAAGTCCCAAAGCACATGAATGCCAGAGACATTATGAACTCGTTCTCTGCACTGTGAATACACAGGGATGATCAGTAAAGTCTCAATTCAGTGTGTTTATAATTGATCAATAATTGAGGCTAGCAGTCTTGTAATTACACACCAAGAGTAATGTTTTTCCTCTGTTATTTTTGCACCAAAGTTTAACCATGTTTCTTATGTTATTTACAAATCCTTAATAGCAGTAACCAGCATGGGCTTCTCAGGCAGGTGGATGGTAGTTTCCTGTGAAACCTGTCAGATCAAACTATACCTCGCTCATCCTCTGCTCACTGAGAAACAAAGGTAGGGAGATTCATGCAGGGAGCTTTACAGATATAATATTTTGATAAGAAACCCCCAAAAATATGCAGTTGATGCTATTTTGACCCTAGATTTCCCATGCTTTCCAATGGCACTTGCAGTGGCTGAATGGGAGAGTCTCCGTATAAATCTATATGCCTGCAGCATTTATATTCCTGTTTCCCTGCTGAATGACTCACTAACTATTTGAATGTCTTTCCCCAATCATTGTGATGGTGCTTGCAGCCAAAGGCATCACAGCCTTTATACGTGTGACTTTATAGTTTCCTGTAAGAAAAGTCGACGTGAAGAATCAGAATGAGTAGATTCACAAGAGGGAGGGAATTGTGAGAATTGTGAGTATTAGCAATTTGATTTGATAGCACAGGTACTGAAAATACGCACTTAAAATAAAATTAAGTCCGACATGACTGCCTATCACTGAGGCTAGTTGTCATTCATAAAGCATGTTGCCTTTATAGATTTCGGCTTACACTCACCTCTGGCATCTTCACACCTTGTGGTTTGGCACCAGCTGAACATATGGGCACAGATTCAGCACCTCATTAAAATTCCAACTGGCGTCTCATTGCATTCACCCTTTTTTTGGCAGCTGAAACATCTCGAGCTCTCGCCTTTAAACTTGGGACACTGCAAATTCAGTGTCTTTGTATCTCAGAATAGCCTCTGAAATAATTTAATCAACAGTGTCAGAAGCTTGGTTTGGAAAGACAAATAAAAAAATATTGTCTTAAAAACTGTTTAACTTATGCATCCTGACCTCAGTCCTGACCTGTTGCATTGACCCTTCACAAAAAGATATTTTACAGTGAAACAGCTGTTTAAAAAATAAAGTTCAAAGACTTAAGGGGGAGGAGGTGGTATTCAAGTTTTTTTATATATTATATCTTAACATGCAATAAATTACCTGCATTTTTTAATCTTAGCTTGGCAAATATATTGTAACCCTTAAATTCCTGCAGCATTTGTCCTGGATTAATTATGTGGACTTACAAAATATTTGTAATATAAAAAATAAATAAAGCTCACATTTTAGGGGTGCCCGTTAATGACAACAATCTAATATTAAATAATACTGATGGAATTCATAACAGGGAAAATTAAGAATTGTTGCAAAATATATTATTTTAGGCATTGACTATTACCACTTAGCTCCCTGAAAGTCTTCATTTAAAAAAAATTCCTACATGTACAAACCTATGATCTTATCGTGGTTATTATCATGTTCATCGCAATAAAATATGTCTTCAGGGATTGTGGGACATTGCGAATTCCTGGTATATAATACACACTGGCCTACCTAAAGGGCCTGTCCCACTGCGGCGACTTAGTTGGCGCGTTTAGAAGAGTTTGCCCTCGACTCATACTCGCAGCATGGTCGACAGAGGTCCTAGGAGGTCTTTATAACTGTCCTTCATGCTCGAGAGTAGTTCCCGCGTACACGAGGCCTCAGCTAGGTCGCGGCGTATTTTTCAACATGCTGAAAAATGCCCGTGAGTTTAAAAAAAAGGTCGTCGTGGAAAAAATCGATGTTTTTTTTTACTCATGGGTTTAGTCGAAGTAGGTCGGCATGATATTCGTGTGTAATTGAGGGTAGTCAAAGGTAATCGAAGGTAGTCATAGATGGTCTTCTACATAGTCGAAGGAGATCGAAGGAGGTCGTCTTCACTTTCCACTATTCGGTGTCCAATTTTCCCGAAGCTAGTCGAAGCTATTCTTCAACATTGTCGAAGGAGGTGTTCAGCATGACACTTTTTCAAACTCGCCGCAGTGGGACAGCCCCTTAACTCAAGACAGCTAGGAGGACATTTACCTTCAGTTTTTGAGATGTGAATTCATCTGTCTTTTGGAATGGCAAAATGTCATTCTACGGTATTATTTTTTGCTACTTTATTATTTTGTTTTTTTTTTGTTGCCATCCACCTGGTGGAAAGTACAAGCAGCTCCCCATGAATCTTGTTGATGCCACTCTATGGCATGCTGCTCACAGCATGAAGGACGGCACCACAGTTTGAAGCAGGTTTTTCTCGTGGCTTGGTTAATAAGAAGGAGGTGTACTGCGCATTGCAAGGTGTATTATTTCATTGCAATAATTGGACAGTCTATCAAGGCGTAGTTTGAACTACATGATATTGATACTATATCTATTAGGTAGCCAGCTTATTTTATTAAACATTCTTTTACTGTCTCTGAATGCCATTAATAATCTTGTCTGCCAAGTTTTTCGAGAAGCTTTATGTAATCACGGAAGCTGTTCCATGTTAAAACAGACAATCACAACCAACCATTTTCTTCGCAAATGTCCTGCTTCACCAAGATATGCAAGGTTTGGGCCGCACTATGGTGCAGATGAGGACGCTGCTGAATCATCGATCCTGTACCTGGATTTGATTCTGGACCCAAGTGCATTCCACATGGAGTTTGCACAGCCTGCAGTGCTTATGTGGGTTGCTCCTTTGTGCTCCCAGTTTCCACCCACATCCCAAAAACATGCTAGTTCTAGGTTGATTGGATGGTGTAAATTGTCCGTAATGTTAGCAGGATAACTGGGGGGGAGGGGGGGGGGGGGGGGGGGGAGTAGATAGGCATGCAAGTGAGAATACGGTCCAAATAAATTGAGGAATGGGGTTGATGTTATTACTCTGAGAGCTGGTATTAATCCAAAGGACGGAAGAACTTCCTTCTATGTCATAATAAAATATGAAAGATATTATATAATAAGGCAATCTCAGTATACTAGTGTATACAGGCTGGAAAACTTTTAACTTGTGTTTGAATTATCTTCTCAAAAAATATATGTAATTTCAAGTAATCTTTTGAATCTGCATCTTCTGTGCATCATATGCTGAAGGCTTCAGTTCTACTTAGAAAATATGTCATCACTTTCATGCTACAGATGTGCATGTGTATGTTTTTTAACTAGTAATAAAGTGTGTCTGGAGTTGAGGTCAAACTGAAATGTTCTAAGGTCTGTTGGGACAAGAAATGTCTATCTCGGATATTTATAGCCCATCCCTCTTCAGTTTTGCTGTGTTGCCTTTGGGGGAAAAAACAGAACAAGTGAATAATGACAGTTAGAAATGAGCTTGATCACAAGGGGAAATCACATTCAAATAGTCTTATTTTTAAAAAGACTTGTAACATTCCCCCAAACTAAAATTCTGCCTTGAGCAAGGCACGCATTTCCTCTTCCTCCCCTCTTAAATTATACTTCCTAACTTCCCTTAGCGAACCATAGTGCCTGTTGGACATTGAAAATGTCTTTATCAAATATAATATTTTCAATAAAACATTTTCATTTTTCAACACTATCTCTTTAAGAATTTTAGTCATAAATTAAAAAGGATTTTAACAAATACTCCTACTAGGAAATACCTATGGTGGTTTCCTCTTTGGTCACAAATCTCTAGTCTTTATACTCCACGAAAAGTATAAGTGAACTCCAATTAAGTTCTTCACGAAGGGCTACCATTCTTTTATGATATAAAAATACTGTATGGGAAATTTCCAACTTACATTTTCACTCTGCTTCAAGTAATGGATTAGATGGAAATAATAAATAATATAAATTATGTGTTTTATCCTGATCTGTGTTGCAAAATTAATTTGGCAGCAATGCCATTCATTGCCATGGCAATAAATGAGTTTCTTCGGAGAACTACCCGATCCCAATGTAGCACAGTATAAATATATGTTAGCCAGCTCCAGAAATAGAACTTTTTCCAGACACTTGGAAATATATCCCTCTCAGGTACCAATATCAAGTTTAGCATTAGCTCAGCTAATGTCAGCTCAGGGTCAGTTCATCACTTTCAAACAAATCCCGTCCACCTACTCCTCCGTGTAATGCAGGCCTTATTATATTGGCACAAAACCTGCTGAATGTTTCACAACATCCACACTCATCAGGGTCACGTACTTTACCTGGTTCACTTTTGGAAGGCTGAACTCACCGGATTCAAATATTCAGGACACATCTCCGGAAGCACTGTGAGTCATCGTGGCCTCGTATGGCACAATTTGCTTACACAGATTGGCCAGAAAGAGCCACAGAAGCTGGAAAGAGCATGGACAGAGAGCAAAGTCACGTCCACAGCGTTGCTGTCCACCAGGCCTGCCAGTGTCCGATGGTCCCAAAAATAGATTAAATCACCCGAAAACTGTTGGAAGCGCATTCGTATTATTCAAACCTACCTATGTATGATATTGTTTGAATGGAGAGCAGCAAACCAAAGCTGTTCACTGCTTTGGTACATGTGACAATAATATAACTGATAAACCAATATTGCTAGAAGTATTCTGGAATCACAAATGATTAACAAGATTAAACTTAATTGTTGCAAAATATTGCAGCATCTGTCTACAGATCTGACAGTGTAAGTGCGGGGGAATGCATTTCCTTGCTGTGCTCAGCACCAAGTCTTGGACTGAACACATTCCTACGAGACTGACTTCCACGTGCAGGCACAGATTATGACACCATACTGTGGATCTGCTGGAGGCTCGCAGCAAGTTCCAGCCCATTCACTCCTGTCACATCCACACCCTTCCTTCCAATTACATCCCCCAATCTCCCGTTTCCCATCTTCTTTCCCTTCCACCAATTGGTTCCATCTGCCTATCATCCACACAATCGACCAACGAGGTATCATCTCCCCTGACTGTCAATTGTCTGGACTCCTCCGATGGTAGGTTTCCCTTATCTGCTTCTACTCATCACCGTTTCTTATCAGATTCTATAATCTGCAGCCCTTGGTTATCTCCACTTCTCACCTCCCAGGCTCTTTCGTGATCTCCACCGCCCATCCCTCATTCAGTTCCATCAACCCTTCCTCACCTGTGTCTACGTATCGCATGCCATTTTCTGCTCGTGCCTCCCCTTCGCCTCTTCTTACTGACTATTTCCCCTCTACGCTCTCAGTCCTGATGTACTATATTGACCTGCAATGTCAAGTATCCGTTTGTCACCACAGATGCTGCCCGACTTTCTGTGTTGTTCCAGCAACTTAGCATTGATATAATTTCAGAGTAAAGTGTTGACAGGAACCGTTTTCAGGTCTTAAAATATTTAAGGCTTGGAACACTTAAGGATTTCACTAAAATGGCCATTGTTTTCTTATTTCTATGGAAATTGTTCGCATTGTTAATATTGTTGCAGATGACACCGAACTTGGTGGTGTAACGGACAGTGAGGAAGGATATCCAAGTTTATAACAGGATCTACTTCAGTTGGGAAAGTGGGTCAAGGAATGGCAAATGGAATTTACCTCTGACAAGTGTGAGGTGTTGCAATTTGATATGTTAAACAGGGCAGGACTTGTACATTGAATAGTAGAACCCTGGAGGGTTTCCAGAACATAGAAACATTGAAAATAGGTGCAGCAGTGGGCCATTCGGCCCTTCGAGCCTGCACCACCATTCAATATGATCATAGCTGATCATTCAACTCAGTATCCCGTACCTGCCTTCTCTCCATACCCCCTGATCTCACTAGCCACAAGGGCCACATCTAACTCCCTCTTAAATATAGCCAAATGAACTGGCATCAACTACCTTCTGTGGCAGATAATTCCAGAGACTCACCACTCTCTGTGTGAACTTTTTTTTTCTCATCTCGGTCCTAAAAGATTTTCCCCTTATCCTTAAACTGTGACCCCTTGTTCTGGACTTCCCCAGCATTGGGAACAATCTTCCTGCATCTAGCCTGTCCAACCCCTTAAGAATTTTGTAAGTTTCTATAAGATCCCCCCTCAATCTTCTAAATTCTAGCGAGTACAAGCCGAGTCTATCCAGTCTTTCTTCATATGAAAGTCCTGACATCCCAGGAATCAGTCTGGTGAACCTTCTCTGTACTCCCTCTATCGCAAGAATGTCTTTCCTTGGATTTGGAGACCAAAACTGTACGCAATATTCCAGGTGTGGTCTCACCAAGACCCTGTACAACTGCTGTAGAACCTTTTTGCCCCCATACTCAAATCCTTTTTGCTATGAAAGCTAACATACCATTCGCTTTCTTCACTGTACCATGACACCCAGGTCTCGTTGCATCTCCACTTTTCCTAATCGGCCACCATTCAGATAATAGTCTACTTTCCTGTTTTTACCACCAAAGTGGATAACCTCACATTTATCCACATTATACTGCATCTGCCATGCATTTGCCCACTCACCCAACCTATCCAAGTCACCTTGCAGCCTCCTAACATCCTCCTCACAGCTAACACTGCCCCCCAGCTTCATGTCTTCCACAAACTTGGAGATGTTGCATTCAATTCCCTCGTCCAAATCATTAATATATATTGTAAATAGGTGGGGTCCCAGCACTGAGCCTTGCGGTACCCCACTAGTCACTGCGTGCCATTCTGAAAAGGACCTGTTTACTCCTACTCTTTGCTTTCTGTCTGCCAGCTAGTTCTCTATCCACATCAACACTGAACCCCCAATACCGTGTGCTTTAAGTTTGTATATTAATCTCTTCTGTGCGACTATGTCGAAAGCCTTCTGAAAGTCCAGATATAACATATCCACTGGTTCTCCGTTATCCACTCTGCTAGTTACATCCTTGGAAAATTCTATAAGATTCGTCAGACATGATTTACCTTTCGTAAATCCTTGCTGAATTTGTCCAATGATTTCACCACTTTCCAAATGTGCTGCTATCCCATATTTAATAACTGACTCTATCAATGTTAGACTAACTGGTCTATAATTCCCCGTTTTCTCTCTCCCTCCCTTTTTAAAAAGTGGGGTTACATTAGCTACCCTCCAATCCTCAGGAACTACTCCAGAATCGTTTGAAAAATTATCACTAATGCATCCACTATTTCTGGGGCTACTTCCTTAAGTACTCTGGGATGCAGCCTGTCTGGCCCTGGGGATTTATCGGCATTTAATCCATTCAATTTACCATATAACCATATAACCATATAACAATTGCAGCACGGAAATAGGCCATCTCGGCCCTTCAAGTCCGTGCCGAACAACTTTTTTCCCTTAGTCCCACCTGCCTACACTCATACCATAACCCTCCATTCCCTTCTCATCCATATGCCTATCCAATTTATTTTTAAATGTTACCAACGAACCTGCCGCCACCACTTCCACTTGAAGCTCATTCCACACCGCTACCACTCTCTGAGTAAAGAAGTTCCCCCTCATGTTACCCCTAAACCTCTGTCCCTTAATTCTAAAGTCATGTCCTCTTGTTTGAAACTTCCCTATTCTCAAAGGGAAAAGCTTGTCCACATCAACTCTGTCTATCCCTCTCATCATTTTAAAGACCTCTATCAAGTCCCCCCTTAACCTTCTGCGCTCCAGAGAATAAAGACCTAACTTATTCAACCTATCTCTGTAACTTAGCTGTTGAAACCCAGGCAACATTCTAGTAAATCGCCTCTGTACCCTCTCTATTTTGTTGACATCCTTCCTATAATTGGGCGACGAAAATTGTACACCATACTCCAGATTTGGTCTCACCAATGCCTTGTACAATTTTAACATTACATCCCAGCTTCTTACTCATTGCTCTGATTTATAAAGGCGAGCATACCAAAAGCTTTCTTTACCACCCTATCTATATGAGATTCCACCTTCAAGGAACTATGCACGGTTATTCCCAGATCCCTCTGTTCAACTGTATTCTTCAATTCCCTACCGTTTACAATGTACGTCCTATTTTGATTTGTCCTGCCAAGGTGTAGCACCTCACATTTATCAGCATTAAACTCCATCTACCATCTTTCAGCCCATTTTTCCAACTGGCCTAATCATTCTGTAGACTTTGGAAATCCTCTTCATTATCCACAACACCCCCTATCTTGGTATCATCTGCATACTTACTAATCCAATTTACCACCCCTTCATCCAGATCATTGATGTACATGACAAACAACAAAGGACCCAACACAGATCCCTGAGGCACCCCACTAGTCACCTGCCTCCAACCCGACAAACAGCCATCCACCATTACCCTCTGGCTTCTCCCATTCAGCCACTGTTGAATCCATCTTGCTATTCCTGCATTTATACCCAACAGTTGAACCTTCTTAACCAACCTTCCATGAGGAACCTTGTCAAAGGCCTTACTGAAGTCCATATAGACAACATTCACTGCTTTACCCTCGTCAATTTCCCTAGTAACCTCTTCAAAAAATTCAAGAAGATTAGTCAAACATGACCTTCCAGGCATAAATCCATGTTGACTGTTCCTAATTAGACCCTCTTTATCCAGATACTTATATATATTATCTCTAAGAATCTTTTCCATTAATTTGCCCAACACTGAAGTCAAACTAACCGGTCTATAATTGCTAGGTTTACTTTTAGAAACCTTTTTAAACAATGGAACGACATGCGCAGTACACCAATCCTCGGGGACTATTCCCGTTTCTAATGACATTTGAAATATTTCTGTCATAGCCCCGGCTATTTCTACACTAACTTCCCTCAATGTCCTAGGGAATATCCTGTTAGGACCTGGAGACTTATCCACTTTTATATTTTTCAAAAGTGTCAGTACTTCTTTTACTTTGAAACTCATAGTATCCATAGCTACTCTACTAGTTTCCCTTACCTCACATAATTCAATATCCTTCTCCTTGGTGAATACCGAAGAAAAGAAATTGTTCAATATCTCCCCCATCTCTTTTGGCTCTGCAGATAGCTGTCCACTCGGTCTCTCCAATGGACCAATTTTATCCCTTGTTATCCTTTTGCTATTAATATAGCTGTAGAAACCCTTTTGATTTACTTTCACCTTACTTGCCAAAGCAACCTCATATCTTCTTTTAGCTTTTCTAATTTCTTTCTTAAGATTCTTTTTACATTCCTTATACTCCTCAAGCACCTCATTTACTTCATGCTGCCTATAATTATTGTAGATCTCCCTCTTTTTCCGAACAAGATGTCCAATTTCCCTTGAAAACCAGGGCTCTTTCCGATTTTTACTGGTTCCTTTCAACCGAATAGGAACATAAAGATTCTGTACTCTTAAAATTTCCCCTTTAAATGTCCTCCATTTCTCCTCTACATCTTTCCCATAAAACAAAATGTCCCAGTTCACTCCTTTTAAATCATCTCGCATCTCGTTAAAGTTAGCCTTTCTCCAATCAAAAATCTCAACCCTAGGCCCAGTTCTGTCCTTTTCCATAATTATATTGAAACTAATGGTATTGTGATCACTGGACCCGAAGTGCTCCCCAACGCATACCTCCGCCACCTGTCCCGTCTCATTTCCTAACAGGAGGTCCAGCACTGCCTCTCCTCTAGTAGGCACGTCTATGTATTGCTGCAAAAAACTATCCTGCACACATTTTACAAACTCCAAACCATCCAGCCCATTTACAGAATGTGTTTCCCAGTGTATGTGTGGAAAGTTGAAATCTCCCACAATCACTACCTTGTGCTTACTACTAATATCTGCTATCTCTTTACATATTTGCTCCTCCAATTCTCGTTCCCCATTTGGTGGTCTATAATATACCCCTATAAGTGTTGCTACACCTTTCCCACTTCTAAGTTCCACCCAAATAGCCTCCCTAGATGAGCCCTCCAATCTATCCTGCCAAAGCACTGCTGTAATATCTTCCCTGACTAGCAATGCAACACCTCCACCTCTTGCCCCTCCAATTCTATCACACCTGAAGCAACGAAATCCTGGAATATTTAGTTTCCAATCACAGCCCTCCTGCAACCATGTTTCACTGATCGCCACAACATCATACTTCCAGGTGTCTATCCAGACTCTAAGCTCATCCACCTTTCTTACAATGCTCCTAGCATTAAAATATGCACATTTAAGAAACCCCCCATCTCTTATTCTCTGTTTATTTCCTTTTTTTTCTTTCTCCTCTTGTGTCCGAGTGCTTCCCTTTTCTGCTTCCTGCCTCCCATTCTGTCTACTAGCTTTTGCTATTTGCATCCCTCGCCCCAACCATTCTAGTTTAAAGTCTCCCCAGTGGCCTTTGCAAATTTCCCCGCCAGGATATTGGTCCCCCTCGGGTTCAAGTGCAACCCATCCTTTCTGTACAGGTCCCACCTACCCCAAAAGAAGTCCCAATGATCCAGAAACTTGAATCCCTGCCCTCTGCACCAGTCTTTCAGCCAAGCATTTATCCTCCACCTTGCTCCATTTCTACTCTCACTGTCACGTGGCACAGGCAGTAATCCTGAGATTGTTACCTTTTTGGTCCTTTTCCTCAACTCTCCTCCCAAGTCCTTAAATCCTCCCTTCAGGACCCCTTCCATTTTTTTACCTATGTCATTGGTACCTATATGTACCACGACCTCAGGCTCCTCTCCCTCTGATTTGAGGATATCTTGGACACATTTAGACACGTCCAAGACCTTGGCACCAGGGAGGCAGACCACCATCCTGGTCTCCCGACTGCGTCCACAGAATCGCCTATCCGACTCCCTAACAATAGAGCCCCCAATTACTATTGCCCTCCTGTTTTTTTCCCTACCTTTCGGAGCAACAGGGCCGGTCTCTGTGCTGAAGGCCCGTCCGCTGTCGCTACCCCCCCGGGTAGGCTGTCACCCCCATCCGTACTCAAACAGGAGTACTTATTTGCCAGGTGTACTGACATTGGAGTACTCACTCGTTCATGCCTCTGCCCCTTGCCCTTCCTTTGCGTGACCCACATGTCTCTCTCCTGTGGTTTTGGAGTGACCACCTCCCTATAACTCTCCTCTATCACCTTTTCACTCTCCCTGACCAGGCAGAGGTCATCGAGCTGCTGCTCCAAGATCCTAATACGGTCCCTTAGGAGCCCCATCTCTCTGCACCTGATGCAGATGTGGACGTCAAGAGGGCCATCCGACACCATGACCTCCCACATCTGACATGCAGTACAGTACACTGCTCTGGCTGACATTCTCTCGCCTTACCCTGGATCCGATACCAGTATAATATAATAGAAACTGCTGTGAGAAATCAGCAGGTATCTGACTCAAACAGCTGCTCCCTCTTGACCTTTAACCTACACCTTTATTATACAAACCAAAAGCACTGTACCTTTACTAACCCACTATACCTTTAGTAAAACACTGTACCCTTTAACTAGAAAGCAGAAATACTAACCAGAGGCTCCACCCAATCAGCTGCTTCCTCTAGTCTGCTTCCACCAATCAGCGGCTTCCACCAGAAACCTCCCTATTCAGTATGGAATGTTCCGGATTTAGGTAAGCTCCTGACCCTCCTCCACTCGCTCCAACGGTCCCGGGCCTCTGCCTGAACAAGCCCCGCGCTGGATTTATCTACTCACCGCTCCTGACCCTCCTCCACTCGCTCCAACGGTCCCGGGCCTCTGCCTGAACAAGCCCCGCGCTGGATTTATCTACTCACCGCTCCTGACCCTCCTCCACTCGCTCCAACGGTCCCGGGCCTCTGCCTGAACAAGCCCCGCGCTGGGTTTATGTACTCACCGCTCCTGACCCTCCTCCACTCGCTCCAACGGTCCCGGGCCTCTGCCTGAACAAGCCCCGCGTTGGATTTATGTACTCACCGCTCCTGACCCTCCTCCACTCGCTCCAACGGTCCCGGGCCTCTGCCTGAACAAGCCCCGCGCTGGATTTATGTACTCACCGCTCCTGACCCTCCTCCACTCGCTCCAATGGTCCCGGGCCTCTGCCTGAACAAGCCCCGCGCTGGATTTATGTACTCACCGCTCCTGACCCTCCTCCACTCGCTCCAACGGTCCCGGGCCTCTGCCTGAACAAGCCCCGCGCTGGATTTATCTACTCACTGCTCCTGACCCTCCTCCACTCGCTCCAACGGTCCCGGGCCTCAGGACCTTTACCTAACAGCACTTCCCGGCTAACCTGGATTTCACTCAGTTCCTCCATCTCATTTGACCCTCGGTTGCCTGCTATTTCCGGCAGATTATTTATGTCTTCCTTAGTGAAGACAGAACCAAAGTAGTTATTCAATTGGACTGCCATGTCCTTGTTCCCCATGGTAAATTCACCTGTTTCTGACTGCAAGGGACCTACATTTGTTTTAACTAATCTTTTTCTCTTCACATATCTATAAAAACGTTTGCAGTCAGTTTTTATGTTCCCTGCCAGTTTTCTTTCATAATCTATTTTCCATTTCCTAATTAAGCCCTTTATCATCCTCTGCTGGACTCTGAATTTCTCCCAGTCCTCTGGTAGGCTGCGTTTTCTCCAAGTATCAAGTATCAAATCTTTTGTTTTGATACTATCCCTGATTTCCCATGTTGTCAACCATATTATGGTCACTCTTACCCAAGGGGCCACGCACAACAAGACTGCTAACTAACTCATCCTCATTACTCAATACCCAGTCTAGAATAGTCTGCTCTCTCGTTGGTTCTTCTACATGTTGGTTTAGAAAACTATCCCGCATCCATTCCAAGAAATCCTCTTCCTCAGCACCCCTGCCAATTTGATTCACTCAATCTATATGTGGATTGAAGTCACCCATTATAACTGTTTTACCTTTGTTGCACGCATTTCTAATTTCCTGTTTATGCTATCTCCAACTTCACTACTACTGTTAAGGTGGCCTGTACACAACTCCCACTAGTGTTTTCTGCCCCTTAGTGTTTCGCAGCTCTACCCATATCAATTCCACATCCTCCAAGCTAATGTCCTTCCTTTCTATTGCGTTAATCTCCTCTCTAACCAGCAACGCTACCCCACCTCCTTTTCGTTTCTGTCTTTCCCTCCTGAATATTGAATATCCCTGGATGTTCAGCTCCCAGCCTTGATCACTCTGGAGCCATGTCTCCGTGATCCCAACTATATCATAGTCATTAATAGCTATCTGCACATTCAACTCATCCACCTTATTACGAATGCTCCTTGCATTGAGACACAAAGCTTTCAGGCTTGTTTTAACAACACTCCTCCCCCTTATACAATTATGTTGAAAAGTAGCCCTTTTTAATTTTTGCCCTGGATTTGTCTGCCTGCCACTTTTACTTTGTACCTTGCTACCTATTGCTTCTACCCTCATTTTACACCGCTCTGACTCCCTGCTCACACATTTAAGAAACCCACCACCTCTTATTCTCTGTATTTTTTTTCTTCTTTTCCACCCTACATGTTGGGTCTGACTGCTTCCCATATCTGCCTCCTGCCTCACACACTGTCTACTAGCTTTCTCTATTTGAGTCCCTCCCCCCAACCATTCTAGTTTAAAGTCTCCCCAGTAGTCTTTGCAAATCTCCCCGCCAGGATATTGGTGTATCTTGGTGTACGGTGAGATCTTGGTGTATAGATGCATGGTTCCCTGAGAGTGGCAAGCCATGTGGACAATGTAGTGAAGAAGATCTTTGGCACATTGCCTTCATTGGGAAGGGTATTGAGTACAAAAATGGAGGCATCATATTGCAGCTGTACAAGTCGTTTGTGAAACCACACTTGGAGAATTGTGCGTCGTTCAGGCCTCCCAGCTCTAGGATGGATGTCATTAATTTGTTAAGGGAGTAGAAGAGATATGTTACCTGGGCTTGCGGCCTTGTGTAATAGAAAGATGTTGGATAAGCTGGGACTCGTTTCTTTGGATTGCAGGAAATTGAGGTGAGACCTTATTGCGATGCACAAGATCATGATGGACATGGAGAATGCAAATGCTCCGTCTTTTATCCCCAGGGTTGATGATTCTAAAACTAGGGGGCATTTGGCTTAAGGTGAGAGGAGGGAGATTTAAAAGCGACCTCTGGTGCAAATGTTTCATTCAGAGTGTAGTCCATATCTGGATTCAAGTGCCAGAAGAATTTATAGAAGTACTTACAATTATGACTTCTAAAATAGTTTTGAACATATATTGATCGGGACGTTGAGAGAGCTATAGGCCAAATGCAGACAGGGTTGGCTTTGCCAAGGTGGGCCAAAGGGACTGATTGATGCTGTACAGTTCTATATATCTATGAAAGTGCACATTATCAAAGAATACAATTAAAAATTACAAATCTGAAGAAAGGTCTTGACCCGAAACGTCACCCATTCATTCTCTCCAGAGATGCTGCCTGTCCCGCTGAGTTACTCCAGCATTTTGTGTCTACCTTTGATTTAAACCAGCAACTGCAGTTCTTTCCTACACATTCCAAATTATGTTGGATTCAGGAATTCTACATAATAGAAACTGATTTTGATTTATTTGTCCAAATAGTACCTTAACCGAACCTTAAGGTTTTGCACCTTTACTGGCATTTTCCAATGTTTATTTTGCCATGGATGGATTTTGTTCTGCTTGAGCAAAATATTGGGAAAATCTAAAAGGCCGACAAATTTCAGCAAACTTTTATTGTTAACAATTATTGACCAAGCACTATTTGGAACTATGTGAGTTGATTTTAAATTTCAGAACTTGCGATCCCAACTGAACGTAATCAACTTTCAACTTCATCACGTGTGGTTTGGTGGCCCGTGGACTTAAAGGCATAAATGTTTCACACTATTGACCTCCTTTTAACAATATCATACTTCCTCAATGAAGTGCACCTTACACCACGAATCTCCAGTATTAGACAATAGACAATAGGTGCAGGAGTAGGCCATTTGGCCTTTCGAGCCAGCACCGCCATTCAATGTGATATGGCTAATCATCCCCAATCGGTACCCCGTTCCTGCCTTTTCCCCATATCCCCTGACCCCACTATCTTTAAGAGCCCTATCCAGCTCTCTTGAAAGCAGCCAGAGAACCTGCCTCCACCGCCCTCTGAGGCAGAGAATTCTGCACACAACTCTCTGTGAGAAAAAGTGTTTCCTCGCCTCTGTTCTAAATGGCTTACCCCTTATTCTTAAACTGTGGCCCCTGGTTCTGGACTCCCCCAACATCGGTAACATGCTTCCTGCCTCCAGCGTGTCCAGCTGCTTCATTCTCTCAGCATATGACAGTCCTGCCATCCCGGGAATTAAGCTCGTGAACCTACGCTGCACTCCCTCAATAGCAAGAATGTCCTCCCTCATATTAGAGGACCAAAACTGCACACAATACTCCAGGTGTGGTCTCACTAGGGCTCTGTACAACTGCAGAAGGACCTCTTTGCTCCTATACTCGACGACTCTTGTTATAAAAGCCACCATGCCATTCACTTTCTTCACTGCCTGCTGTACCTGCATGCTTACATTCATAGACTGATGAACAAGGACCCCCAGATCCCGCTGTACTTCCCCTTTTCCCAACTTTACGCAATTTGAATACCTTTTGTAATTTATTTTTGTTGCAAATTATCAACACTAATGGGAGACATTTAATTAACTAAGATAGCAATGAACCACATATTTGCATCACATATGGACAGAAATTGGATCATTTCTAATTCAATGATAAAATGCGTATATCATCTTGAAGGTTGTTAATATTGTGCAAAGTGCTCCTTATACGGCAGTTTTCAAATATTTTTTTTAGGATGGCACAGTGGGACAGCTGGTAGAGCTGCTGCCGCACGGCTTCCTGACGTTGGGTGCAGTCTGTGTGGAGTTTGCACGTACTATCACTGCATGGGTTTCCTTGGGTGCATTGGTTTCCTTCCACATCCCAAAGATGGTGGGTTTGTAAGTTAATTGGCCTCTTTAAAATCGCCCCGAGTGTAATGCAAAAGTGGGATAACATGAAACTAGTGTGAACAGGTGATCATAAGTGATAGGAGTAGAATTAGGCCATTCGGCCCATCTTGTCCATTCCGCCATTCAATCATGGCTGATCTATCTCTCCCTCCTAACCCCATTCTCCTGCCTTCTCCGCATAACCTCTGACACTTGTTTTAATTAAAAATGTACAGGCTTCTGTGGCAAATAATTCCACAGATTCACCACCCTCTGACTAAAGAAATATCTGATCTCCTTCCTAAAAGAACACCCCCACCCCCCCTCATTCTTCCAAGCTATAATTAGTCCAGTGGTCAATGTGGCCTTGGTGGGCATTTCAATTCAATCAATTAATAATAAACTACCATCCCTGCCTTATCACCAGCCATTGCCTTGGGGGAGATTATAGAGTCAGCTAGCAGGTGGATTTGTGATCCTCAGTATGGAAGCATGAAATATGCTATAGGTCAGTTGCAAACTCCTCAGCTTTGCATTAGCCGTAGTTGGCAATCCAGCATAGCCTCACTTGAATGAGGCCATTGACTCTCATTAAAAGAGTAAGTTCTTCTAAGCTTTTTTGTTTATCTTTTTATATCATTGCATATTTGTATTACAATGGTTTAATATGTTTTAAGTAAATGCATTTAAAAAATTTTTTTATTATTGTCTTTATAACTTTTATCTTTAAAATATTTAATCTAACTTCAGCAGTTTTTAAATGTTTCTGGATTTAGAATGCTCAGAAAATGTGTAGAATGTCACATGGAGGTATTTAGTAAGTCATATAATAAATATTACAAAATATTCTAACCAAATGAAGATGATAAATATATGAAATATTCTAAACAAACGAAAGTG
Organism: Raja brachyura; assembly: GCA_963514005.1. The sequence continues at coordinate 45,124,230 of OY740790.1, forward strand.
CTAAATAGGGATGATATTGGACTTGTGATGTTAGACATGATAAAGGCATTTGCCAAATAGGATAGATCATTTTAAAGTTACTTTCAATTTGCATTTGTTTTGTTCTTAAGTCACTTAAAGGGCCTGTCCCACTGTACGAGGTAAATCAAGAATTTTCCCCTGATTCAAGCTCGTGTGATGTACATAGCGGGTACGTAGGGGCTCGTACGAGTAAAAAGTAACTATTTTTTTCATCACTAGTATTTATTTACTCGTGGACATTTTTTACAGTGTTGAAAAAATGTCACGAGTTTACCGGATTTGCCGAGTACCTACCGTTACTCGTACGAGCTGCTACATGACATCCACGAGCTCCCACGTACCCGCTACATACATTGCCATGAGCTCGAATCAGGGGAGAACTCGGGAGAACTCTTGAATTACCTCGTACAGTGGGACAGGCCCTTACAAATCTGCAATATCTTAATTTTTCAGTCTACCGTGTTAGACACTGTCTTCCTTGACATCCACCTGCACCTCAAGCTATAAACACAATTATTTTCAATCACTTTTGTGGTCCGGATATCATTGGCAAGGCTGGCATTAGGTGCCCACCTTCCAGTTTGCATCAGTGGTCAGTTATAGGGCACATTATGCTGTGCGACGGAAGTCACCTAATGTTCAGAATGCAGTTCTTTCCACAAAGAGCATGAGGGAACAAGCTGTATTTCTACAGCTGTAGCTCATCTGGTAACTCAAGCCGTACAGTGTGACCCTCTAAACCCACAGGCTAGGATTCGGTTGGTATTTGTGAACTAATGACTTTTGTTCTTCAATTCTTTGATCAAAATTTTCAACATGTCACGTTTGTTGAGTGGTGGCAGAAAATAGACAAGAAAATGGAACGTTAAATCTGTATTGCCCATTTTATACCACATAAATATAAACATTTCTGGATTAAGATTCTAAGAGTGTTGATTTCTTTGTAGATCTATAGCTGACCTTTGCAGTTTGAAAGTGGTCAGCCGCGGTTGTCAGTTGTGTTTATAAATCTTTCCGTGGGTAAATGCCTGGGAGCTTGATCCTCACCACCTGTCAAATGTCTGCAGAAGTGTGCAGTTTTCAGTCTGGTGATGAATTCCAGTCCATGGATCCAATTATAGAATGATACAGCACCTAGGAAGACTGCTCAGCTCATTGTGTTGTGCTGGCCCTTTGATAATCTAATTAATTCTACTCCATGAGTTTTTTTGCCGTTGGCATGGCATTTTATGCCTTTCCAAGCAGTTAACAAATTCTAATCATAGAGCAGCGAAACAGAGCTCTCGGCACAACTTGGCTATGTTTACAAAGATACCCCATTTAAGCTAGTCCCGTTTGCCCAAAATCACTTCAAACCTTTCCTATCTATGTACCTGTATAAATGTCTTTACTTATTGTTATGACAGCTACCTCAACTACTTCCTCTGGCAACTCGTTCCATATACCCAAAAAGTTGACATTCATGTTCCTATTAAATCTTTCCCCTCTCACCTTAAACCTATGTCCTCTAATTCTTGATTCGCCTACCCTGAGGATAAATAACTATGTGCATCTTTTCAGGCTGTTGTAATTAAAACTACTACCGCCACTCCTTAGAGTATGCATTCAAGGTCACAGCAACTTGTGTAGAAATCAAAGGTTATTTGCGTCATCTCCCATTGTTTTGCCAAACGCATTAAATCTATGACTTCAGGTTTTGTGCCATATTTTTACTGGAAACATTCTCTCTTTAATTAATTAAAACTGTTCATTATTATGAACGCTTGAATCAATTCAAGGGAGTGCCGCAACAGTAGAGTTGCTGCCTTACAGCTCCAGTGATCCAGGTTTGATCCTGACTACAGGTGCTGTCTGTACGAAGTTTGTATGTTTTTCCTGTGACCGGTTGGGTTTTCTCCGGGTGCTCAGGCTTTTCCCCATAGAGGGAAAGAGGTGCAGGTTTGTATGTTAATTGGTTTCTGTAACAAAAATGTAAATTGTCCCTAGTGTGTAGGATAGTGCTAGTGTATGGGATGATCTCTCGTTGGTGCAGACTTGGTGGGCTGAAGGGCATGTTTCCATGCTGTCTAAAATAAAGCAAATCTCTTGTTAAGCGCTCCAGCCTTAAAGAAGCAGCTCCTATTCTGTCACTCCATTAACAGAGTCCCATCCAGTAAATCTCTTCTGCATCCTCTCTAAATCCTTCTTACCATGTGGCCCAGGATTAAAATTGTCTTCTTAAGATAATTTCCTTCCTTTCTATCCTATTCTTCCATTAATAAAACCAAAGATCTTTACACATTTTAAACACACTTGTCAACTTGTCCTACCATTTTCAATTACTTTTATTTAATTTACAAATACAGAGAAACAGGCTGTTCAACCCACCGAGTCCATGCCGACCAGTGATCACCATACACTAGCACTATCCTGCACGCTAGGGACAATTTACTATTTTTGCCGAAGTCAAATTAACTTTCTAATTTGTACGTCTTTGGAATGTGAGAAGAAACCAGAGCATCCGGGGAAAGCCCATGTGGTTACGGAGAGAACATACAAACTCCTTACGAAGAGCACCCGAAGTCAGGATCGAACCCGGGTTTCTGGTATTGTAAAGCAGCAACTCTACCACTGTGTCACTGTGCTACACTTTTTGTGTATACATTTTCCTGAGATCTTCATCAACGTAGGCCGAGAACATTAATTACAAATAATTATAAGAGCAAAACTGTTCATGAAACTCAAATGGTACGCAATGCAAGTATTGTCATGATGTGAAATTGATTCACTAGGCTTCGGGAGTATAACCCAGTGGCACACTGTAAATGTGGCATTAATGTTTACATGCCCTGCACCAGATTCTGTCACAGGACTGTTCAAAATGAAGAAGGAGCATTTGGCATGGATTGCAGAACCTCAAGTCAGAGAAATTGCATTCAGTGGAGGAAAGGACATTTAAAGGAGATGTGGGTGGGCTCCTAGGAGCACTGAAACACTAAGCAGATTGCTAGATTTGAAATTATGGTGTACAGCTTGCAGGCATAGATTTAAAAATAGCAAGCCTTCAACAGAAGCAAAGCAAAGCTCCAGCCGCCCCCACAGTGAATATAAAAGGAAATGTTCACTTTGAACATCTTTTACATGTTCTGGACAACTCAAAGTCACCTAGTTGCTTTCACATATAGCAGCCAGTGTGAACACAGCAACGTTTCAACATTAATATGCTGCAACATTAACAAATGAGGGCATTCCCATTTATCATGGCAGTGAGCAAGCTCCTGGCTCTTATTTGAATGTTGAGATCTGATCTTCATCTCAACATTAGGGTGGCATGGTGGCGCAGTGGTAGAATTACTGCTTTGTAGTGCCTGAGACCCAAGTTTGGTTGCTGTCTGTACAGAGTTTGTACGTTCACCCCGTGATCGTGGAGGTTTCTCTGGATTTCTTCCCACACACCAAAGACGTACCAGTTTGTAGGTTAATTAGCTTCAGTAAAATTGTAAATTATACATAGTGTGTAGGATGACGTTAGTCCACAGGGATTGCTAATTGGCGCGGAAACGGTGGGCCGAAGCGCCTATTTCGGCGTTGTATTTCTAAACTATATCAGCTTAACCATTTCTCTCAAAGACTGTAGTCCTATTACAGTGCACGACAGTGCAATACTCAAATCCTGGCTTGAACTCACAGTCTGCTAAATCCAGTTAATACTTGCCAAGGATGCACAGAAAGTATCAAGGAGTTAGGTGAAGTATTGGTGAAATATCTGGAAGTTGGGCGATGTATTGGTGAGAAGCAAAATACAGAGATAAGCAAAAGCACTCCAAAACAAAATGGTCCCAGTTGTGTTGGAATTGTGTGGAATGTTAAGAGTGGCAGACAGCAGACCAGGGAAAGGGGGGGGATGTAGTGAATAAATATACTGGAGTTTGGCTTGCTCAAAGACCAAGATGTACTAATGCAGATCCGTGCAGCAGGCAATTCATTAAGGGTTTCTATAATGAGGTAAACCACACATAATCAGTAAAAGATGTCAGAAAACCCATATCGTTCTGTGAATTTTTAAGACCGTATATCGAAACATAGAAAATAGGTGCAGGAGGAGGCCATTTGGCCCTTCGAGCAAGCATTGCTATTCAATATGATCATGGCTGATCATCTCAAATCAGTAACCCGTTCCTGCTTTTTCCCTTGATTACTTTAGCCCTTAGAGCTAAATCTAACTCTCTCTTGAAAACATCCAGTGAATTGGCCTCAACTGCCATCCGTTGCAGAGAATTCCACAGACTCACAACTCTCTGGGTGATGAGGTTTTTCCTCATCTCAGTCCTATATGGCCTACCCCTTATTCTTAAACTAGTTTTGGACTCCCCCAACATCAATAAATTGTTTCCTGCATCTAGCCTGTCCAATCCTTTAAGAATTTTATATGTTTGTATAAGATCCCCTCTCATCTTAAATTCCAGTGAATACAAGCCCAGTCGACCCATTCTTTCCTCATATGTCAGTCCCATCATCCCGGGAATTAACCTGGTGAACCAAGGCTGCACTCCCTCAATAGCAATAATGTCCTTCCTCAGATTAGGAGACCGAAATTGCACACAATACTCCAGGTGCGGTCTCACCAAGGCACTGTACAATTGCAGAGGGATCTTTTGCTCCTAACTCAAATCCTCTCGCAATGAAGGCCAACATGCCATTAGCTTTCATCACATCCTGCTGTACCTGCATGCCTACTTTCAGTGACTGATGTACAAGTATACCCAGGTCTCGTTGCACTTCTTTTCCCAATCTGACACCATTCAGATATTTTGCCTTCCTGTTCTTGCCACCAAAGTGGTAACCTCACATTTATCCTGATTATACTGCATCTGCCCACTCACCCAACCTATCCGCCCTGCAGCCTCATAGCATCCTGATCGTAGCTCACACTGCCACCTAGCTTTGTCATCCACAAACTTGGAGATGTCACATTTAATTTCCTCGTTAATATATACTAGACCAAGTGCAGACCTGTTGGGTCTGTTCCCCCAACACGCATTTGCAGGGGGGGGGGGGGGGGCAGCATGCGGCATCACACACACTAACCACTCCCCTTGATATTATAATAATATTATTAATTAGCTCCTTTTATCCCATAACCGCACTATCCACTTGCGCATAGTCCCCAACTCGCAGGCACGTCTAGAGGTTGGGGGGGGGGGTTTGTTGGTGGTAGAGAGTGAGGGCAGAGAGAGAATGGGGAGAGACAGTGAGAGAGGCAGAGACAGAAGAGCAAGAGACAGAGGAAGGGGGGTGGAGAGAGAGGGGGGTTGAGAGGGAGAAAGGAAGGGGGGAGAGGCAGTTAGAAGGGTGGGGGGGAAGGGAGGGGTGGAGGGTAGGGTAGGGGTGTAGGGGAGAGAAGGGGGGTTAGGGGAGGAAGGGTGGGGAGGGCAGGGGCTGGGGGAGAGGAACGGGAGAGGGGGGGAGAGTGACAAAGGGGAGAGAGGGAGGGAGGGGGGGATGGAGAGAGGGGGGGGGGGAGAGAGAGGGGGGGGGGGTCGCAAGGTTTTTGTCAAAGCTCGCTTGCCCGCTTTTCAAAGGAGGCAGGTGGGCCTCGATTGGTGGGCATTGTGACGTTAGCAGCTGGCAAGCGGCGATTATTTTTTATGCAGGCCATTCTGAAAAGGACTCGTTACTTCCTACTCGTTGCTTCCTGTCTGCCAACCAATTCTATATCCATGTCAATACCCTACTCCCAATACCATGTGCTCTAATTTTGCACATTAATCTCTTGTGTGGGTCCTTGTGAAATGCTTTTTGAAAGTCCAGATACACCACATCCACTGGCTCTCCCTTATCCATTCTACTTGTTACATCCTCAAAAAATTCTAGAAAATTAGTCAGGCATGATTTCCCCTTCATAAATCCATGCTGACTTTGACCGATCCTGTACTGCTTTCCAAATGCGCTGGTATAACATCTTTAACAATCGACTCCAGCATCTTCCCCAGCGCACAATGTCAGGCAACTGGACTATAATTCCCTGTTTTCTCTGTCCCTCCTTTCTTAAAAAGTGGGATTCCATTGGCTACCCTTCAGTCCACAGTAACTGATCCAGAGTCGTGGGAACACTGGAAAATGATCACGAATGCATCCATGATTTCTAGGGCCACTTCCTTGAGTACTCTGGGATACAGACCATCTGGCCCTGAGGATTTATCTGCCTTCAGTCCCAACAGTTTAGCAAACACTATTTCTTGACGATTCCTCCCTCCCACTAGATCCTAGGTCCCCTATTATTTCTGGGAAATCGCTTGTGTCTTCCTTAATGAAGACAGAACCAAAGTACTTCTTTAACTGTTCTGCCATTTCTGTGGTTCCCATTGCAAATTCACCTGTCTCTGATTGTAAGGGACCTACATTTGTCTTCACTATTCTTTTTCTTTATTACTTGATTTTTAATTTATTTCTCCTGGAATTAAAAATTAATCACATCATCACTAGATATGCAAGTACTGGTAAATTAAAGTATCCAATATTAACATGAGGCGAGGTCTCACAGAAACACTTGGGGAATAATACCTTTTCCACTTTGTCCACAGAGGATCAATGCAATAGTGCACTGACGTCAACTCATCACAACTATCTTTCCTAACCAAGCATTTTTTTACAATCCCTAGGGAATCATTTCTATTATATTTATTGAGCCATGCCTGATTATGTTGGATTTTACAGATTGGAAACGGTATACTGTAGGAGATTTCTGCAGTTATTTTAATAAATGTCAATACTTAGCAAAAAGTTATTGATGAAAGAACTGCTTTATAGCATCCATTAACAAAAAAACATAAATTGGAGATTTGTGCTCAGCACATGTACTTGCTTTGATCTACACATTTTAATTTTAAACTGTGCACATTGCAACAGTGACAATTGCCTGTAGAGCAGTGACTTTGGATTGCTGTTGCCAAATAAGTCATCTCAGAAGGTTAATGGCTTGTTTCGCCACCAACTCAGCTGGGAGTAAAGCCATCTGTTTTATCACTGTACAGCTGTAACATAGGTGAAGAACTTGTATAACCATATACCAATTACAGCACGGAAACAGGCCTTCTCAGCCCTTCCAGTCCTGCAGTAGCTCGATCCTGACTACGGGTGCTTGTTTGTACATTCTCCCTGTACCTGCGTGGGTGTTCTCTGGGTGCACTGGTTTCCTCCCACATTCCAAAGACATACAGGGTTGTAGGTTAATTGGCTTTGGTAAGTTGTAAAATTGTCTTTAGTGTATGTAGGTTAGTGTATGGGGTTGATTGTTGGTCGACGTGGACTCAGTGCGCCAAAGGACCTGCTTCCACGCTCTATCTCTAAAGTAAAGACTAAAGTCTAATCGGGCAGTTTCTGTGGAAAAAGAAGCAGAGTAAATTTTTCAAGTATGTCCTTATATTTTTACCATCTCTAAATCCCTCAATAGTCCATTAAAAAGATAGCTACATAAGCAGTGGGGCCACCTTGGCCTCCCCCATAGCTACATGCAAGCAATTACTTTCCCAATGTCCTACCCAACCTTCTCCTTATACTCGACACAATTTGAAAATCAACTTGTTTTCTCACTTTTGCAGTTCTGATGAAGAGCATGTTTTGTTTGTAACCTCACTGACTACTAAGCGATGTGGAGAGTGGAAATGCCACAATGCTGCAGGAGAAGGATTCTTCTGAGATTTTGAGTACAAGACAACTTCCTATTTCATTCTTTCTCTCTTTGCCTCTTGATTATACTTATGGCCTTTCCTTTGGAATTAAATCTGTCATTGCTGGGGAATGTTGTTGCAATCCCATTCTTACTTTTAGAACTTAAGACTCAGCCACACCTTTTGTATTGTGGTTCAACAGCCAGTGAAATGTTGTTAGAGAACTGAGCATGTGTAATTACTTTTACTTTGCAAGTTTGCTTTGCTGCTGTGATCATTGGAATTGGACTTTAAACCATGGGAACATTCCTTCCTATTGTGTGTGTGACTTTTGTAAAGCTCCTGGGATACCCCAGAGAACATTGTCAACATGTGTAGAAAGGAACTGCAGATGCTGGATAACACGAAGATAGATGCAAAATACTAGAGTAACTCAGCAGGTCAGGCAGCATCTCTGGAGAAAAGGAACAGGTGATGTTTTGGGTCGAGACCTTTCTTCGGTTGGAAGCACATTTGAGTCTGAAGAAGGGTCTCGACTGGAAATGTCACCTATTCCTTTGCTGCAGAGTTCCTGCCTGACCCGCTGAGTTGTGCCAGCATTTTGAGTCTAGCATTGTCAACATCATTTGTGAAAGTAATCTGGGCATAGACCTTCAAAGGTGGATGCATCAACCTGTTCCCTACCCTCTTCCTGAACCCTTACCACAACCACCTCACTTTCTATAATTGTATAATATTTTTTGCAAGCTTTTTTAATGCTATAACTGGTATATCTTGGAGTGCAATTACGTTTGGCTAATTCAAACATTCTACTTTGCACATCTGCAATAATATTACGTCTTTTGAGAATTGGGGACTGGAGTAAAGCCTCCCAAATGGTACCAGCGAATAAATTAAAGTAAACTCTTAAATCACGATGTGAAGGAATGATCTACAGCTGGGTATGAGTGCACTACCTTTTCTCTATTTGGGTCTAACTGGTAAAAATATTGAGCTTTGTGAAGACTGATTTTATATGAATATTTTTATGCTGTATACTTCACCTCAAGACAGGCTGATGGATGTGTGTGCGTGTATTTATAAAACAAAACATTAGTTGTTGTTGTGCAACTTTTTTTTGTGTGGCAGGCTAAACAAGCTGATAAGATATGGAAAAAGTACGAATAACAGAGTCACTGAGGGCACAAAGATAGCTACTGCTACTTCTGCAGGAGCTGACATGCGAGGTTCAGCATGTTTTACTGAACCAGTATAAAAGATGAGAGCGAGAATGGGGGGAAATAAATATGAATTGATGGTGAGTAAAATACAAAGTGCTGGGGTAACTCTGCAGGCCAGGCATCATTTGTAGATGGAAGGGATAGTCAATGTTTCAGGTCAGGACCTTTCTTCAGACTCTTGAGTCTGCAGAAGGGTCCTGACCTAAAACATTGTCCAACTATTCTATCCACAGATGCAGTCTGACCTGCTGAGTTACTCCAGCATAGAGTCATAGACCAGTACAGTATGGAAACAGGCCCATTAGCCCAACTCATCCATGCTGACTACGCTGCCTTGGAACAAGGACCAAGCTTGTCCCATTTGCCCACTCTTGACCCACACCCTTCTTCACCTTTCTGATTCATGTACTTGGGTTAAAAAATACTGTGCATTAACCCTATCTATTTCCCTCACCATTTTTATACACCTCCATGAGATCATCCCTCAGCCCCTTAAGTCATGGCACTTTGTGTTTTACTCAAGATTCCAGCATCTGCAGTTCCTTGAATCTCCATGAATTGATAGTGCATCCTCCCAGAACCAGGGGTCACAGTTTAAGAAAAAGGGGTAGGCCATTAAGGACTGAGACGAGGAAAACATTTTTCACCAAGAGAGTTGTTAAACTGTGGAATTCTCTGCCACAGAAGGCAGTGGAGGCTAATTCACTGGATGTTTTCCAGATAGTGTTATAGTTAGCTCTTGGGGCTGAGGGAATCAAGTGATATGGGGGAAAAAGCCAGAACGGGGTACTGATTTTGGATGATCACCCATCGTCATATTGAATGGTGGTGCTGGCTTGAGGGGCCGAATGGCCTACTCCTGCAGCTATTTTCTATGTTTATTATATAAAAAATGTTCCATGGTGCTTATCAACGCATAATCAGTCAAAAATGTATGCAAACTAAAGGAGATATTGCATTGGGTATCATTACTTACTCCGTATTACCTGCTATTTGGCTGAGTTCTTTATTTCCTGGAGGTTTGGAATGAGGACCATAGAGCAGGCAAGAGATGTAGTGGGTCTCAATCTTAACCCTGAGAGAGGGAATTCCTGCATTTGGAAATTTAATTAAATAAATTTGGCTAATCAGTCTCTCTTGAAAGCCTGAATTACTGAAACGATAGGTTCTAACTAAGGGGTGAAGAGATTGAGAAATGCATGTTAGGAAATGTATAAAAAAACTCAAGAGTGAAGGAATTGATCAAGGAGTTGAAGGAATGGAAAAAAATATTTATATACTAAAACTTCTTCATGTTATATTAAGTAATTGGCATGGATTCTTCTTCTGAAATGAACTCAAGGTCACAATTGGTTCATAGAGAATAATTAATATTCGTCTTCTAAAGCTTTATGGTAACATTTCAAATTAGGCAAAATTGTACGGATGAACCTAACTGGCATTAAATCTTCATACTGGAACTCAAGCTATAATCATTTGGGAATTTTGTGTTTTAAAATGCTTTTTTACAAAACTTACTTCAGCAGCTGTGGAATAACTTTTGCAAATCTCAGTGGTGCCAAATTTAAAATTTACTGCTGATGGTTGCAGCCAAGTAAATTATGTTGTCCCATAATCCTCTGGGTATCCCCGAGGATGCAGTTGGATTTAATGAATTTTGCTAAGTTCACCATCTGGTTCAGATACTCTTAACTTTTTGCAATCAGCATTGATTAACCATCATCTTTCAAGACTTAGTCTTCTGTCTTATATGTTCCTTTCTTAATGCATTTCCTTCCTATTCCAATAGTTGGCAACAAAGCTGCGGAAAACTGCTTTATCAACAGATAGCATTAATAAATTGCTGAAATATGAGCTGTATTAATGCACTGCGATGAATTGGTGCATGTTGAAACTACAGTCCAATTTATTCCAGAGACACGAGAAACTACAGATACTGGAGTCTTTAGCAAAACGCAAAGTGCTGGAGAAACACACATGGATCAGGCAGCATCTGTGAAGGGAATGGACTGGTGATGTTCGGGTCAGGGCCAATCAGTCTGAAGGAGGGTCCCTACACGAAACGTCCTCTGTCCATTCTTCCTCCACGCTTTATGTTTTGTACAATTTATTCTATCTCAGATAATTATAAAAATAGTTACGTGTTGCTAATTAATATCAATTGCTAATGCAAATATTTATTTGAAAATGTAACTATATAACAAATACCACAGTCCAGAGACATTTGTGTGATGTCCAGACCAAGATTTATCTCTCAGTCAGCAGCACTACATCACATTATTGGGTTATTTATTTCATCGTTTTTATAGGGGATTGCAATGTTCTGCAAAGCGGCTGCAAAGGCGACAACCGTTAAAAAAATATTTATTTGCCATGAATTTTCTTTGAGACACTCTAATCTGTCAAGCAAGTGATTTGAATTTGGATTCATTCTTTACATTGCACTTAACTTTAAAGACAGAAGCTGCCAAATGTGACAGTCTTCTGATGGCAAAATAGAACCCTGTCCGCTGATCATTTGTTGACACATAGCTGCAAAACTTGACTACTTGCAATGGGTATAAAATGGAGGAATTTAAGTTGGATATCTGGTTTGCAGTACAGAGGACATGGATAGGCACGGTTTTGCACTGGGACCCTCCTTCAGATTGATTGTGATAGATAGCTGGAAAAGAGGTGATGTTGAGGCAAAGCGTGGTAAGTGATCGGTAGTTATAGGTGAAAGGTTTGATTGGCAAATTTGTGGACAATGGCTGGAGATAGAGAGGAGACAAAATTATGTAAAAAAAGGAGAGAAGACGAGTGAAATGTTAAGTCAGCGTAAGGGATATAGGTGGAAGGGGACGGGTGGAGTGGAACAATGGAAGAAATACATATGCACCTGGGTAGAGTACAGGGAAGAGAGGGGTGAGGAAAGGAAGAACAGTTATTATTTAACATTAGAGAAATCATTGTTCATACTGAAGATAGACACAAAGTTCTGGAGTAACTCAGTGGGTCAGGCAGCATCTCTGGAAAAAAAGATGGTTGTTGTTTCGGGTTGTGATCTTTCTTCAGGCTGTTCATACCCATGTTCATACTGTCAAAAGTCAAAAGAGTTTATTGTCATGTGTCCCTGACAGGACAATGAAAATCTTTCTTTGCATAGCACAACAGAACAGAACATAGAAGGCATTGACTACAATTCTATTCATAAATACACCCATGACTTAATAAATTAATAAAGTGCAAATAACAGATGGAGGGATATTGATGTTCAGCGTTCCGAGCCAGGTTTAATAGCCTGATGGCTGTGGGGAAGTAGCTATTCCTAAACTGGGTTGTTGCAGTCTTCAGGCTCCTGTACTGTTGGGTTATAAGCTGCCCAAGCAGAATATAAGGTGCTGTTCCTCCAGTTTGCATGACCTCTCTCTGGCAATGGAGCAAGCCCAGGATAGACAGATCAGTATTGGAATGGGAAGGGAGTTAGTAACTGAAAGGGAACTGGATTATACAAATATAGCATGTTCTGTTGACTTCTATGGAAACTATTGTTTATTTCCCATCCTTCAGATTTCCTTTGCTATAGTGACTAGAAACAGTTGAAAAAGTAGTTGTGACCTCATCCCAACCAGTGTATCTTCAGGACATATGATTCAATACTTGGAGCACTGTGAACAGCTTTGGTCTCCTTCTTTAGGGAGTATAGACTTGCATTGAAAGGAGTTTGGTAAAGGTACATTTGGTTGACTCCTGGGATGAAAAGATGATCTTATGAGGAAAGATTGTGTAGGTTTAGTGTTCAGAAAAGTGAGAGCAATTTTATTGAAACACTAGACCAGGTGCGGACCCATTGGGGCCCTGCCCCCCAAGGCAATATTCCACCTCTGACCTATAGTCCCCAACTGCGCAGGTGCGGCTGAGGGGTTCCCGTTGTGATGCCAGAGATCCGCATTGTGACGCGAGTCACGGCAACCCGCCCTCGCCATCCCACTCCTACCCCAATCCTCCTCTGTTCCACATTAACTTATTCGGTGGCAAAGCAGGCTCAAGGAATTGTATGGCCAATTCCTGACCCAGCTATATTTCTTCATACAATGGCTTGCAAAGGTATTCATACCCCTTGAACTTTTCCACATTTTGTCACGTTACAACCACAAATGCAAATGTATTTTATTGGGATTTTATGTGATAGACCAACACAAAGTGGTGCATAATTGTGAAGTGCCCGGCCTGTCAGTTTAGGTGGATGGCTATGTCCTGGTAGGTTTGCAGTTGTGCCGTACTCTTTTCATTTTCAGATGATTGATTGAACAATGCTCCGTGAGATGTTCAAAGCTTGGGATTTTTTTTATAACCTAACCCTGCTTTAAACTTCTGAGGCCTTCACAGAACAGCTGTATTTATACTGAGATTAGATTACACACAAGTGGACTCTATTTACTAATTAGGTGACTTCTGAAGTCTATTGGTTGCAGTGGATTTTATTTAGGGGTATCAAAGTAAAGGGGGCTGATTACTTTGCATGCCACACTTTTCAGTTTTTTATTTGTAAAAAAATTTGAAAACCATGTATCATTTCATTCCACTTCACAATTATGCGCCACTTTGTGTTGGTCTATCACATAAAATCCCAATAAAAAACATTTACGTTTGTGGTTGTAATGTGACACAATGTGGAAAAGTTCAAGGGGTATGAATACTTTTGCAAGCCCCTGTATGTTCAAGTTGTTATTGTGCCAATCTTGCTTCAGCTCAACATTTTTCTGAAGGAGCTGGAATGGAATATAACAGCCAATCTAGTCTGCTGGCCTTGATGAGCCAAATGCTGATCAACCATGGCAGTCCATTCTGCAGCCAGACCAGGTTATAATTCATTGCACTGCATAGTCTTCTTCACAGGACAACTCCCACATTCTGCAATCCCTTCACACTGCAGACACATCAAGCTGCAGTTCGTTCAATCTGCACAAACTAATTTTTTTTTTTACAAAACTACATTTATTCAGCGATGACAGTAAGTATTTACACGAGTATGTACACATCAAACTATAACAAAGCATCCACCACCAAAATAACGGACTGTCAAATATTCCTAACAATTAAATATTAAAATGCTGCATTAAAATCCTGATTCAGGAAACAGTCAATTCCATGTGGTGCCCAATGGTACTGGAATGCTCCATAGTGCCAGAGCATACTGTGTGATCTCTTTCAAGAGATACCTGGGTATGAATGTAATACCGGAGGAGGTGCAAGGTACGCTACTCTGTCTCCTCACACAAGGTACATCACTCTGCTGGTACATCACGCTACATGTACATCTGCTGAATGCCATATCTGCAGACCCAAACCTGTCCCTACCTTTGGACAAGGGAAGTATATGATTATGGGGAGTAGGCATGAAAGTAAACCTGAGACCTGGACAGGCATGGTTGATCAACATTTGGTTCATCAAGCCCAGCAGAGTTTGGCTGTTATTTTTCATTGCAGCTCCTTCAGAAAAAATATGAAGTATAGCAACATTGGTACAATAACGATTTAAACATATGAAGAAACAGAATAGGTTTAAAAGTTGGCCATACATTTCCTTGTGCCAGCTTTGCCACTGAGTAGGATAATGATCCCTTCTTAATTCATCTTTATTTTTCTGCCCATTCCCCATAATCATCAACTTTCCACTTCCAAAAGTCGGCACTGGATGGGGTCTGCAGTGTGTTATATCTGCTGAGTGATGTCAGGGCTCTCGCTTAACTTTTTTTCCTTGTTGCCAGCCGGGCAACCTTGACAGCTTTTTAGGTTGCCAAATGACAGTTTAGGTGGTAATTGAAGACAGTTTGCACGACGTGTGCGATAATGTGCTCGGACGAAGTGCATAGTTACCAGTCGGAATTATGCTCAATGAAGCATTCACATATTATGTTCAAGAAGGAACTGCAGATGCTGGAAAATGAAAGTTAGACAAAAGTGCTGGAGAAACTCACCGGGTGCAGCAGCATCTATGGAGCGAAGGAAATAGGCAACGTTTCAGGCTGAAACCCATCAGTCTGAAGAAGGGTTTCAGCCTGAAGCGTTGCCTATTTCCTTCACTCCATGGATGCTGTTGCATCCGCTGAGTTTCTCCAGCACTTTTGTCTACATTCACATATTATTTCTGCTTCAAATAACTCACAAACTAAACATATTCACCAATCAAGACATGATATATACCACAATGACATACAGAAAAATTATAATACAACATCTCAACACTTTTTACACATTGGAATTAATGCAATTTCTATTAGTTCTTTCCACTTCCAAACAAAAATGTGGTTGAATTATTCAGCATATGATCAACCCGTGTCAATAAATCCTGGACCATGGTAACATATATGCTTAACCATACGCACTACAGATTGAGGCAAGCATGTTTTCTGTGAAGGACCGAAAATTACCATGACATGGCCATAGCATGGGTCGTTATTGCTATTGGCACCAAAACACTCTAGCTTCCCACATAATTTATCCATAACAAAATATAGAGGCCGCAAGGAAATTTATAAAGGCATTTTATGACTAGACTAAGTGGGACCCATTGGGTCCCATGTTCACATGGGAGGGCTGGTCCCCCGACACAATATTCCACCTCTCCACGTGAACGTATCACGTGATTGCTCTTGTTCAGAGTTGAATCAAACTCAGTTTAATCTCTGCAAGTTAAAGAGGCAAGTACAAATGACGGGGAGAGCTTTATAAAGAAACATGAGACTAAGTGGGACCCGTTGGAGCGCTGGTATGGTGTTGTTGGCTGCAGGGACTACTGGCCTCCAGAGGGCTAGTATGGACATTGTGGGCCAAATGGATTCTTGGGGTGGCAGCTCAGTCCCTCAAGCCTGATGTGCTAGCAGCTCACTCGTGGCTTGTGGGCTTGCAGTTGACTCATGGCTATTCCTTGAAATTCCATTTCAAGAAGAGTGCAAGGCCACCAAATTCAGTGCAGTTTCATACCATTTCAAGGAGGGTGCAAGGCCACCAAATTCAAATGCAGTTTCATACCATTTCATGCAGGGTGCAACAACACCACATTCAAATGCAGTTTCATAACATTTAATGCAGGGTGCAAGGCCACTACATTCAAATGCAGTTTCATACTATTTCAAGCAGGGTGAAACCACCATAAAAACCACCATAAAACCACACAAAACACCACACTCACGGTTCAGTAGACATTCAGTGTGTTCAGTTGATTCACAGCTCAGAGTCGTGACCTCTCCGTACCCCATCATGCGGAGACTGAGCCATACCCACACTTCCGGGTTTTATAGTCCCTCCCCTCCCACCGGAAAAGATGTGGCCTTTATGGCTTGATTGACAGGAGAGAGATTCACAACATTTTTTAAACACTAATAACACTTTTGTTTTTCATTGATGGGAAGAATCCTCTGCACCTGATGATTGGAGGGGGACTGAGTAAGATGGCTAAAAATCACAAGCATAAGTGGTAGCATTTTATCTAAAATCAATATAGTGCAAACAGGAAGTTGTCAAGATTAGACAAACAACCATTTGCAGTGCCTTTTGACTTAAACCCAAAACCCCCAAGCAACCATTGCGCTGCCTTTTTCACTTCAACCCAAAACCCCCAAGCAACCATCTGCAGTGCCTTTTCACTTCAACCCAAAACCCTCAAGCAACCATCTGCAGTGCCTTTTCACTTCAACCCAAACCCCCAAACAATCATTTGCATGCAGTGCCTTTTTACTTCAACCCAAACCCTCCAAACAACCATTTGCAGTGCCTTTTTACTTCAAACCAACCATATTTTCATTTTCAAACCACATTAAGGGCACTCACAGTTGAGTAGACATGTGTTCAGTGTTATTCAGAGCTCAGGGAGACATGACCCTCTCGCTACCTCCATCTTGCAGAGACCAAGTGAGGCACACCACTTCTGGGTTTTATAGTCCCTCCCCCCTCACGCCAGTAAAAAATGAATGGGGAGATCACTACAGGCAGATCAGTGCAGGGTAAATGGAGGGTGGGTCAGTATGGGATGAATGGGCAGACAGTGCAGTATGAATGCGGGGAGAAGTGCAGGATGGATGAGAAGGGTTCAGTACAGGATGAATTGGGGGATCAGTGTAGGATGGATGGGGGGGGGTGGCAGGAGAATCAATGCGAGTGGGTAGGATGATGAATAGATTGAGTGGGTGTAGATGGGGAGGTGAGCACAGGAGATGTCAGTGAGGACTGAATAGAGGAGGGAATGGGGATCAGTGTGGGATAGAGAGGAGGGGTCACAGGATAAGAGGGTGGAGGGGGGCATACAGAGAGAGAGAGAGAGAGAGAGAGAGAGGTGGGGGAAGGGGCAGAGGAGGTGGGGAGTAAGGACAACATCTCTCCTCGGACAACATCGTCCCGCTGCCTTGGCCGTCCCTGTCTAACGCCAAAGTGCTGCTACCTCCTCATCACCACCTCCCCTCCTCCACAAGGAAGGTGCGGGGCCGAGCGGTGCAGCTCAAAGATCCTATAGGATCTTTGGTGCAGCTGCTTCAGATGGCAGAAGCAGACCTCCCTCCCTCCCTCCTCCCGGCCTCGGCGTGCGAGAGGGGTTGTTTTTAAAAGCGCCATCAGCGTATTTGCAAGCATCGGCCGTTATCAGGGTGACAGCGGCTGCTGATGGCAAATCCGCAAAAGGCGCTTTCAAAACAACCCCTCTCGCATGCCGAGGAGGGAGGGAGAGAGAGGCCTCCTTCTGCCGGGTGGGGTGCGGCAGGAGGAGGCGGTGGAGCTGCTTTGCGGCCGCTGTTCAGGTCCCGTCATTCGCTCCGACCCTTCGTCACCACGCTCCTAGTATCTTTGGCCTGCAATCAAAGATACTAGAGGAATACAGCCGCCACTGACACAGAACGTCACGTTCCTATTTGCCAGAGATGCTGCCTGACCCACGGAGTTACTCCAGTTTTTTGCATCTACCGGTATAAACCAGTATTTGGCTGCCAAGCCAGGCAAAATTAGTTGCGTTTAGGTTGCCCGGCGGTACTTTCTGTGGTCAATGGCGCCCGGGCAACCGCTAATTTCGAGCCCTGGATGTTTTTGATGTGTGATGTATCTGCAGGAACATCACTGCAGAGATGACACTCTGTAGACCCCACCCAGTGCCTACACAATGCTTTACATTTCTCTGGCAATGAAGCCATTACTTTTGATGCTCCACTCCCATTACCTGTGTCACACTCTGCTATTCTTATGTTGTTACTCTAACATTTGACAGTCAAATCCCTTTGCAAGTCTATGCCCCGACCTCCACCCACATTATAATTCAATACTCAATTGAGCTCAATTCTCAATAGCACATTCTGCATTTAAGATACAACTGACTGCTGTCCCATTGCATTTCATACCTAATACCCTGCAGTACATTCAATATGCAAACACAAATCTCTGCACTTCATTCACTCTGTACAAACACCATCTGCAGTCCCTTCACAACTCGAACCTGCTGAAATCCCCAAAATTAGCTAATATAACACTCTGCCTTCCAAACCTTTTGCAAATTGAGTACTCTATACTCCCCTCACTTGTAAATAGCACACTCAGTAATGCCCTCGCATTGCAACTTGACTGTGTGCTCACTTTGCCAGTACGACAGTGCACAGTGCCCCACAATGTAGTGGGAACAAATCTGGCTGCGTACTGTGATGGAACTCTGTTAAATTGTGCTGATTAGTATTTGCTTTGTTCCCTGTACATAATGTGTTGTCTATTCAGAATGATACCTGTTCTGAAATAAGTGAATTAGCAATGCCTGAAGGGTTAAATCATCAAAAGGCACGAGGAACTGTGACCTTTGAATTGCATGCACTGTTGAATCTATATTTTCACATTGATTTTTTTTCCACCGAGCTTTTCGAACACATAGCTGTTCATACAAAAGAGAAAAACCTATTCCCTATTTCCTAGAAATGGTCCAATGCATTGCACCCATGATCCGCACAATCCATCACGTGACAGGTATTACACGTAGTTTAACATGAACCTGAACCAAATTTAGCAAAGCAATCATCCATCCATTTTGTCATCCGACCCGAAGCTTCGAGTGAGAAGGACTTGCTCTGTATGTAACATCCCATGTTTTTATCTTGATTTACTGACATATTCTCAATCTATACGAAGCAGATTGAATTCATTTTCATTAAAGCAGGAAGCCAAATGAATGGCAAGTTGTAGTATGATTGTCCCAGCATATTACTGCGGTTCCTTTGGGTTTGATTAAATGTTTTTGTTAAATTGTCGCAAACGATGAGATAATTCATGAAGAATTTATTTTAACACTGGAAAAGAGACAAAACACTTGAATGTGTTGTCCATGAGCAGAGAGCGAGACGATTGCTGCAGGCAGGGATTTAGAGATTTTTTAGCATTTGGTGCTGTCAGAGGGCATAATGCACTCCAGCAGCTTTAACAATCACTACAATTTTAGACTGTAATAATATGAAAATGGCATTGGCATTCAAGTACCAAAATAAAAGGTACATTTTTCTAATTGTCCTACCTGCGCAATATGATACTTGTTCCTTTATCGGTGTGTGTTATATTAGACTTTGATTGTTAATAAAAGGCACAGAGGAATTCAATGGTAATATCTTAATTGTTGCCAAGGGCATTCCAGCATCTGATTGGCCAATAGTCTATTTGTTTCCTTAATATTCATCAAAAATTTCATTAGTGCACTTTGTAATTATATAGGCAGTCCTCATTACAATCTTAATTTTCATGTGATTCCTCGGCCATCTATTTGATAGTTTCCATTTCAATCTACAATCAAATATTTAACAGTTAAACATCAACGTCCAAACCTAATTAAATCACAAGTCATCAACTAAAAATTATTGTGGCGTTGTAAGGTTAAGTCTTCAACTACTTTTCTCTGTTATCCGGCAGTAGGGGAAAAATTATAGGGTCATTCAGCACAGAAATAGGCCTTTCGGGTCAACCTGTCCATACTGACCAAGATGTTCTATATTACACTAGTCTAATTTCCCCCCCCAAGGTTGGTCCATATTCCTCTAAACCTTTCCTATCCATGTACCTGTCCAAGTGTCTTTTAAATGTTACCATTGTACTTGACCTAACTACCTACTTTGGCAGCTCTTTGCCTATTCTGACTGGTCTCTGTGTGAAAAAGCTGCTCCTTGGGTTCCTATTAAATCTTTCCCCTCTTCAACTTAAACCCATGTCCATTGGTTCTTGATTCCCCTACCTTGAGTAAAAGATCATGTGCATTTGCCTTATCTAATCCCCTCATGTACATCTCTACAACATCACCCCTCGGCCTACTGCACTCCATGTCTTGCCAATCTCTCCCTTTAGCCCCAGTCCACAAGTCCTGGCAACTCTTATTTGTTCCCAAATATATATGTTATATTTCCTTATAAAATGATTCAGAGATCAAAGTTTTAGTCAATTCATCACTGCCTCAAGAACCCTAACGGCCGAATGGCTTGGATCAGTGGTGAGTCTCTGGAATTCTCTGCCACAGAAGGTAGTTGAGGCCAGTTCATTGGCTATATTTAAGAGGGCGTTAGATGTGGCACTTGTGGCTAAAGGGATCAGGGGGTATGGAGAGAAGGCAGGTACGGGATACTGAGTTGGATGATCAGCCATGATCACATTGAATGGCGGTGCAGGCTCGAAGGGCCGAATGGCCTACTCCTGCACCTATTTTCTATGTTTCTATGTTTCTATCATAGTGTCTCCATCATTAACTCAGGAATTCCAGGGCATTGGAAAATAATGAAAAACGGCACGGTGGCACAGCGGTATTGTTGCCTTAAAGTGCCAGAGACTCGGGTTCAATCCTATCTACGGGTGCTGTCTGTACGGAGTTTGTACATTCTCCCCATGGGTTTTCTCCGAGATCTTGGGTTTCCTCTACACTCCAAAGACATACAGGTTTGTAGGTTAATTGGCTTGATATAAATGTAAATTGTCCCTAGTGTGTGTAGGATAGTGTTAATGTTCAGGAATTGCTGGTTGGTGTGGACTCAGTGGGCCAAACGGCCTGTTTCAGCACTATCTCTAAACTAAACTAGCTGGCATCTGATGTGATGGTGAATTAAACTGATACTGTATCTATTATAATCCAACTCTTGACAATCTCTTTTGAGGGCAGATAACACATGGCAGGAGATGCTGCCGAAATGAACTTGATGAACTTGTGTATACTAAAGCTATTGTGCATCAAGAGCAGAGTGTGTGGGTGGTGAGTCCAGTGGCTGGAATAATCAATTAAGCAGATTGCCTGACCTACATAGTTTTTGGCTTTCTTGAAGATCATTGTGTCTCTGGAATTTAAATCCAAAGGGTTTGAAAGTAAATCGAAAGGGTTTCTACAGCTATATTAATAGCAAAAGGATAACAAGGGATAAAATTGGTCCATTGGAGAGACCGAGTGGACAGCTATCTGCAGAGCCAAAAGAGATGGGGGAGATATTGAACAATTTCTTTTCTTCGGTATTCACCAAGGAGAAGGATATTGAATTATGTGAGGTAAGGGAAACTAGTAGAGTAGCTATGGATACTATGAGTTTCAAAGTAAAAGAAGTACTGACACTTTTGAAAAATATAAAAGTGGATAAGTCTCCAGGTCCTGACAGGATATTCCCTAGGACATTGAGGGAAGTTAGTGTAGAAATAGCCGGGGCTATGACAGAAATATTTCAAATGTCATTAGAAACGGGAATAGTCCCCGAGGATTGGCGTACTGCGCATGTTGTTCCATTGTTTAAAAAGGGTTCTAAAAGTAAACCTAGCAATTATAGACCGGTTAGTTTGACTTCAGTGGTGGGCAAATTAATGGAAAAGATACTTAGAGATAATATATAAGTATCTGGATAAAGAGGGTCTAATTAGGAACAGTCAACATGGATTTATGCCTGCAAGGTCATGTTTGACTAATCTTCTTGAATTTTTTGAAGAGTTTACTAGGGAAATTGACGAGGGTAAAGCAGTGGATGTTGTCTATATGGACTTCAGTAAGGCCTTTGACAAGGTTCCTCATGGAAGGTTGGTTAAGAAGGTCAACTGTTGGGTATAAATGCAGGAATAGCAAGATGGATTCAACAGTGGCTGAATGGGAGAAGCCAGAGGGTAATGGTGGATGGCTGTTTGTCGGGTTGGAGGCAGGTAACTAGTGGGGTGCCTCAGGGATCTGCGTTGGGTCCTTTGTTGTTTGTCATGTACATCAATGATCTGGATGAAGGGGTGGTAAATTGGATTAGTAAGTATGCAGATGATACCAAGATAGGGGGTGTTGTGGATAATGAAGAGGATTTCCAAAGTCTACAGAGTGATTTAGGCCAGTTGGAAAAATGGGCTGAAAGATGGCAGATGGAGTTTAATGCTGATAAATGTGAGGTGCTACACCTTGGCAGGACAAATCAAAATAGGACGTACATGGTAAACGGTAGGGAATTGAAGAATACAGTTGAACAGAGGGATCTGGGAATAACCGTGCATAGTTCCTTGAAGGTGGAATCTCATATAGATAGTGTGGTAAAGAAAGCTTTTGGTATGCTAGCCTTTATAAATCAGAGTATTGAGTATAGAAGCTGGGATGTAATGTTAAAATTGTACAAGGCATTGGTGAGACCAAATCTGGAGTATGGTGTACAATTTTGGTCGCCCAATTATAGGAAGGATGTCAACAAAATAGAGAGGGCACAGAGGAGATTTACTAGAATGTTGCCGGGGTTTCAACAGCTAAGTTACAGAGATAGGTTGAATAAGTTAGGTCTTTATTCTCTGGAGCGCAGGTTAAGGGGGGACTTGATAGAGGTCTTTAAAATGATGAGAGGGATAGACAGAGTTGATGTGGACAAGCTTTTCCCTTTGAGAATAGGGAAGATTCAAACAAGAGGACATGACTTTAAAATTAAGGGACAGAGGTTTAGGGGTAACATGAGGGGGAACTTCTTTACTCGGAGAGTGGTAGCGGTGTGGAATGAGCTTCCAGTGGAAGTGGTGGTGGCAGGTTCGTTGGTATCATTTAAAAATAAATTGAATAGGCATATGGATGAGAAGGGTATGGAGGGTTATGGTATGAGTACAGGCAGGTGGGACTAAGGGAAAAAAGTTGTTCGGCACGGACTTGAAGGGCCGAGATGGCCTGTTTCCGTGCTGTAATTGTTATATGGTTATATGGTTATTGTATACATGCCGGTAGATGTTCACCCACTCTCTTTGTTGGTGTGCTGCAGATGTTGGAGTTGAGAGGTGAGATGGTGTGGCATTTACCACAAAATACTTCTTCTCTGCCTTGAGCAGCATTAGCAGGTCTCCAAGAGCTGATCAGCCATTCTGTCACTTCAGGCCTATGGCAGAGTTTTAGTTTACCCATAAAGAGAAAAAGAGATGAGAATAAAAAATGTTTTTATGGATGTGGATGGTGTGATTTCTCTTTAGCAATATTTTATAGATTTATCCAAATGAAATATAGAGTTGCAGGGTTCTGTTATGGCTGATCCAATCATAATTTTAATCAGTGGTAACTACTGCTGAACGCTGTACATATCCACAGATGGCTGTGGAGGCCATGTCAATGGATATTTTTAATGTGTTTTTTTTTTGGCAGGTTAAATTGTGTATTATCAAGCAGTATATTTGAGACATCCCCCTCCCCCCACCCTCCCTGCTGCTGTACAAGCTTCTCTTATCTCCCTTTGAGTTATGACGAAGGAACTTGACCTGAAACGTGGACTCTGTTTCCCTTTCCACAGGTGCGGCCTGACATGTTGAGTATTTTCTATTTCTGTTTTAGATTTCCAGTATCTGCAGTATTTTTTATTTCCACAAGCAGTTTATTTGTGATCAGGTTCCCTTCGATAAGTTCCTCGCCCACTTTTATTAGAGTGGTAGGTTGTGATGGTTATATGTTGCTATCAAAATGGACCTTGGCTGTCATTTAAAAAAGAAAGAAAGACAATTGTTTCATATTTAAATGAATTTTCTAACAAGCGTGTATTGGTTCAGAAATGCAAACATTTTAAAAAATGTTTTGTAACCAGGTTACAATGGACTGTAACCTTGTACCCATATTGTACCCTTCAAGTCCAAAAATTTTAAAAATGTTAGTCTTAACTTGGCCATAAAGGACTATTGTTCTGGCAGTGGTACTTGTTGGAATTGCAAAGTCCATTGTACCTGATGTCTGAAGAAGGGTACCGACCCAAAACATCACTTATCCATGTTCTCCAGAGATGCTGCCTGACCCACTGAGTTACTCCAGCACTTTGTGTCGTGCTTTTTGTAAATAATGTTCAGATGGTGACATTTAGTCCTGGTCCCTTATTTCCCCAAAAGAAAGGATTTTGAGGTGCTTAAGACGCTGCTGAGTGTGTTCATAATTAACATAAAGGTCGCTGTAAGTCTTTGTGACCCCAGATCTCCGCTGTTCAATGGCACACTCCAGAAGCTGTGCTTCTGGCATAGACAGCATATCGGCTTCATCATTAGTACACTGTTTGCATGGACTTTGTATGTTCTCCCTGTGACTGTGTGGGTTTTCTCTGAGATCTTCGGTTTCCTCCCACACATCCAAAGGTGACAGGTTTGTAGGTTAATTGGCTTTGGTTTGTATTTTTGGTATAAGTGTAAATTATCATTAGTGTGTGTAGGCTTGTGTTAATGTGCGGGTATTGCTGGTCGGTGCAGACTTGGTGGACTGAAGGGTCTGTTTCTGCACTGTATCTCTGAACTAAACAGCAGTATTGGCAGTTATGCTTTACAGTGAAGGAACTCTGCTGAGAGGCTTCTGTGAATGTTTCTACATTACATTGCAACTCTGAAACTCCCTACAATCTCCTAAAATTGCAAACAAAAACATAAGTATTCATGATGCGCCATGAGTAAAATAACATGATGGGTGGAATGGTGGAGTTTGTGACATTTGACATAGAATGTCACAAAATCTGATGGCCCCTCGTGGACGCACAATACCTCAACACTGGTCAAGAAGGCTCACTAGCGTCTCTTTTCCCTGAGGAGACTAAAGAAGGTCCATCTGTCTCCTCAGATTCTGGTGAACTTCTACCGCTGCACCATCGAGAGCATCCTTACCAAATGTATCACAGTATGATATGGCAACTGCTCTGTCTCCGACTGGAAAGCTCTGCAGAGGGGGGTGAAAACTGCCCGACACATCATCGGTTCCTCACTCTCCTTAGTTGAGTCTGTCCAGAGCAAGCGATGTCTGCGAAGGGCGCACAGTATTGTCAAGGACTGCTCTCACCCCAGCCACAGACTGTTTACCCTCCTCCCATCCGGGAAGTGCTACAGGTCTCTCTGTTGCCGGACCAGCAGGTTCAGGAACAGCCTCTTCCCTGTGGCTGTTACACAACTTAACTCTGCACCCCCCCCCCCCCCCCCCCGCACTTTATCTCTCAACTAAACTAAACAAATATGATGCCAAGTTAAACTAATCTCCTCTGCCTGCATGTGATCCATATCCCTCCATTCCCTGCATATCCATGTGCCTATCTAAAAGCCTCTTAAATGTTACTATCTTGTCTAGCTTCACCCCCATCCCTGGCAGCTCTTTCCAGGCACCTCCATGTGAAAAAAGCTTACACTGCAAATCCCTTTTAAACGTTTCCCCTCAAATGGGTGACAAAAGGGTAATCACATTGAAAATAATTAGCACCAACTATATTCCACTGACCTGCTGAACTAAAATGCAATATCAGCCACTGTGAATCAGAGGCCTGAAGAAAAGCTCAGCAAAGCCTTTATCAGCATTAAGATCAGTAAGATCAGTAGGATAAGGACAGCTGCTCTTATGTAAATCAATGTGCATGCGTCTACCAAATGCACAAAGATTAATTTCCGTAATATATATTTGTTTATGGAAAAATACAATGCAGGCATAATGAGTAGATTGCAACAAAACTGTGTAAAAACCCTAAGGTTAAGCTAATGTTTTGTGTAAGAAATGTGACTATTATAATTGGATTGCTAACTCTTCAGTGTGTTTATTCTATACAGTTAAAGGTACGTTAAAAAAAAAAGGGAAATAAATGTTTTACATTTTCTAAATCCTCATTAGTTTTTTTGGTACTTGCTTTGATGATTACTTTGAAAATAATGTTTCTTCTTTTGGTGATATACAGAAATAAAATAAAAATATTAATAAATTAAGAATTAGATTCACACAGTCATTGAGTGATACAGTGTGGAAACGGGCCCTTCAGCCCAACTTGCCCACACCGACCAACATGTTCCAGCTATGCAAGTCCCACCTGTCCGCGTTTGTTGCCATATCCCTCCAAACCTGTCCTATCTAACTGTTTCTTAAATATCGGGACAGTCCGTGTCTCAACCACCTCCTCTGACAGCTTGTTTCCTACACCCACCTCCCTTTGTGTGGAAAAAGTTACCCCTCAGATTCCAATTAAATCTTTTTCCCTTCACCTTAAACCTATGTCCTCTGGTCCTTGATTCACCTACTCTGGGCAAGCGACTGTGCAAATATCCGATCTATTCCTCTCATGATTTTACACTCCTCAATAAGATCACCCCTCATTAAAATAACCCACAAAACGTTAAATTCTCTGAGGTTTTCCTCAAAACTTTCCATTTCAATCAGGATTTTTGTAAACGAGCGACAATATAAATACCGGCACTGACCGCTTTGCCGAACACCTATGTTCCGTTCTCAAGGGTGACCCTGAACTTCCAGTTGCAGGTCATTTTTATTCTCCATCCCACATTAATTTTTAAACTTTGACCTCTTGGGCTGTTCCAATGAAGCCCAGCATGAACTTGAGGAACAGCATCTCGTTTGACCGAGCACATTATAACACTGAATTGCAACATTTCAAATAACTCGCTATTTCACTTTATGTTGGGATTTGTAATGTTAACTCTCTCTGCAAATTCTGCCTAACCTGAGTATTTCAAGAGTAAAGAGTGGTTCATTGTCTTATGCTCTGCGGCCAGCTTTTTACAGCTTTACCATTGGACACAACAATACATCCAATATATATATATATTACCAGTAATTCCAGGTGAGCCATACGTTTATAGTGAAAGCCAAGCCAAAGTATGTAATGCCTCCTTTGTCCCACAAAGTCCATAATATAGTTCAGTGCTGAGCTAGGGTTTTGCATGGTGAATCAAAAGCTTGATGGTTGATGCAAATATTCTGCATCTGAATCTGAATCTCAAGCTCCTCTGTATGTTCTTCCTGACGATAGTAGCGAGACGCAAGTATGGCTAGGGGTGAACTGTGACTTTGATGATATTAGCTGCCTTTTGGGGCAGTGCACCTTTGTAGTTCCCTTTGAGGGAGGGGAGGTTATAATGGACTAGGCAATGCCCACCACTTTCTGCAGCTTTCTTCATTTTTGGGTGTTCAAATTACCAAACCAGGCCACGTGGCAACCAGCCAGCAGAGCTTTTTTTGTAGTCAATATGTTGCTGGTCTTTATATCGTTCCTTGCTGATGGTGCTTAAGGCTGATCATCATCCTTTCAGCATCTTAAGCTTTTCAGGGCTTGAACACCTAATTAACTAACACATGTTTTTTAAAGTTTCGTGATAGTAAAAATTGAAAAAAATTGAAGATCTAGTTTTAGCTTTTTAGAGTTAGTCAATAGGTGCAGGAGTAGGCCATTCAGCCCTTTGAGCCAGCACCGCCATTCAAAATGATCATGGCTGATCATCCCTAATCAGTACTCTGTTCCTGCCTTCTCCCCATATCCCCTGACTCCACTATCTTTAAGAGCCCTATCTAGCTCTCTCTTGAAAGTATCCAGAGAACCGGAATCCACTGCCCTCTGAGACAGAGAATTCCACAGACTCACACCTCTCTGTGAGAAAAACTGTTTCCTGGAAAAAACAACTTCCAGTCAGCGTGCTCTCCACTGTACTCCTGTAGAAGTATCAGCATTCTCCAGTTCATATTTCCAGTAATTCCAGTTTTTCTTTATCTCACAGTTTCAGTATTGTTTTTCTTCCTGTTTCTCATCCATCATCACTCATCCCTTTCTTTAGACATATCAGCAACTAGCATTACACTTCACTCCCCTTTCTCAAGAGGAACCAACTGTGTCTCTCAGACTCTCCTTATCACAAACCTTCCATCTGTTGCCTCTACCTCCCTGTCTAATTTCTGACGTTGTATAGTTTACAGAAAGGTTATGGAGCTAAAATATTAACTTTTTTTTCTCTGCCTGTGGATACTCAGTTACCTGCTGATGATTTTGCAACATTTTCTGGTTACATCCAGAACTGACTAAGTAAGTGAGGTCAAACTGCTGTGGTCTTTGAAATCGCTGCTTCTGATATCTTAAATCAACAAATCAACCCAACACTCATCTGCTCACTGACCCAAGTTGCCTCCAGGTAATCCGATGCCTCGATTTTAAAATTCAAATTTCAACATGACCTTCAATGATACTTTATTGTTAGGTGCACCTAAGTACAGTGGAATTCGATTTTTGCATACACTGTAGTGACAAACCTACACTTGCATTAGGCACAATCGTACTAAGTACGAGAGTGTAAGACAGAGGCATGACATGAGCCACCATGTTTCAGGTGCCATATTGTACCCTTCAAGTCCAAAGATTTTAAAAATGTTAGTCTTAACTTGGCCATAAAGGACTATTGTTCTGGCAGTGGTACTTGTTGGAATTGCAAAGTCCATTGAAGTTGCAGTTGCGATGTGTCGATGTCCTCCACTGCTCTGAGCCACTGCAAATCATGTCAATTCTGCGTGCTCGACCTCTTGGAGCAGGGCCTCCAGCGGCACACATGGCCGACTTGGCCACTCTAATGCCTCCTCAACATCGGCCGGTGAACACACCGTCCCTCGCTGTCAATAGTCAGCGCTCAGCCTCCATGCCTGGGACGCCCAAGGGGTCTGCGAGTGCCGGGGAAGTGATCCCCCAACCTGCTTACCTGCATCATTCTCCCCTTCTGTCTGCAGCCGCCGCCATCTTGAAGTGCAAAATGGTCAGTGTCACTGGCCCCTCATTAATCTTATCTCCTCTGATATCTGAATTTCTCCAGCTTTGGCCACTATGACATTCCCAAATAGAATGTCATTGTTTCAACATTTAGCAGCTCTCCCAACAACTGAAAGTCTCTGAGCCCTGGAATTCACTTGTGCCTCACTGTTTCTACCCCTCTTTCCTCCTTCAAGATGTCTTCAAGAACTAACACCTTACGCTCTTTCAAAATACCCCCAAAATCTACCATCCTGTGCTAGCTTTGTTTATCTAATCTCTTTTTATATGATTTGGCTTTTCCATGAAATGTCTTTGGGTGAGATTTTGTCAGGTGCCATTTGTTACCATTGTTATTGGTAGGTGCATAGATTGCTTGCAAATCTCCTTTAAGGTGCTTCAGAGGGTTTTAATAAACCACAGATGCAAATATTTATTTTGTTGCGAAGGTGTGAGAGAATGAAGGTTAAACATGCACAGTGGTGGTTGATTGGATTTCAAAATCCTAAACTGGAAACATAAGTTGATTGTAAAAGGATATCAAATGTTGTTCTTTCTTAGGCATTATTGGTGAATCATCAGCAAAAAAAACCCTAACCAGAGACACAGGGAAATTCAGCCATTAACATGCCCTCTTGGGTTTAGACTATGTAGTTTATGTACAACTGTCTGTAAACAAGAATTGCTACTTTTAGACTGTTATCCCTTTAAGAATTTTGTCAAGGTCTTTGGCTGCAACATCATTTATAGAACATTCCAGAGACAATCTGTGAAGAGTCCTTGAATAAACTGTTCACAGTGCCAGGAGCTCCCAATGTCTTGCACGTATAAGGCTTTCTGTGCAATGATCTTCGTTGGAGGTAAAGTACCAAATAACTTTACAGACTTGGAAAATGGTAGCAAAGTAATTTGACTTTTGTTTGGTAGGGTGCTGGCTGCAACTTATTCAAATGTACATGGAATAAGGGATGTAAGTTTCTATTACCCGATACTCCGCGACATGGATTTTCTTTTTATCATTTCTGTGTTTGCAGTAAATTAATTGACAGAGATTCAATCCCCTATTCTGTTATTTTATTGGTGACTCTATTGCTTTGCATTGGTGACCTGTTTATGTTGTGTTGGTGACTCTGTTCCTGTTGAATTGGTGATTCTGTTCCTGTTGAATTGGTGATTCTGTGACTGTTGAATTGGTGACTCTGTGACTGTTGTATTGGTGATGCTGTTTCTATTATTTTGGTGACTACTACAATTGTATTGGCGACTCTATTAGTGGTGTATTGGTGACTTTGCTACTATAGTATTGGTAACTCTACTACTGGGTATTGGTGACTACTAGGATGGTGAAAAGCAGACCAGGTAGATTTTGGTCTTTTTATATCTCACATTTTCTATGTTCCCATATTTTCAATGAATTTTCAGGAAACTAGATCCATTTGCCAGTCCATTGCCCTGCTCCCTGACCACATTTTCACTTAAAGCACGTTTTACATCACAGATGTAACTTTCCTGTCTTGTTGTGATGAAGCATTGAATGTGAGAGTGCAGAAACAATCATTTAGTGATTGAGCAGTCAATCTATGGAACAGGCTCCCCTGGGTAATGGTGGAATCATTTTGTATTGATTTCTTCCAAACCAGAAAGTAACATTCTAGATAATGGTATATGATCTATTTAAGACAAATGGTATTTTTTAGCAAGTTTGGGAGGGAAAAGTGACTTTGGATCTGCAGTTGCAAAAAGCTCGGCATGATATGGATTTTCTTTGTGTCCTTTCTGTGTGGGCAATAAACTAATTGACTGGGATTCATTCCCCGGGTCAACAAATGAGTCTGTTATTGTTTCATTGGTGACTACTAGGATGGTGAAAGGCACAGTGGATCAAATTGAATCTTTTTATATCTCAGATTTCCTCTGTTCCCATATTTTCAAAGATTTTTTAGCAAAGTGCACTATAGTCATATTATAACCACTATAGCCATATCATTACACTGATCGCTGACCACAGCTGAGCATCTTAAAGGATAGAAGATGCCATAATGTAATATAAAATAATGACAAAGGTGCTACAATAGTGCACTTTCCAGTCATTGAAAACATTTCAAAAACATATTGCAACTACCTATGCCAGACTCCATGAGCAAAATGACTCTTAGGTCTGGAAATAGCACAAAGCAAATGACAACTTATGTACTGGAAGAAAAATAGTACTTTTCAAAGAGTATGGGCACATACTCCAGATCCAGGAAAGTGTCAGGGGCAGCATTCATTATTCCCCAGACAAAGAGTATAATGCATGAATAACGTGTTGAACATTGTAAATTAACATAAGTGTGTTTTTATCCTGCAGTTTTATGTGTTGTCCATGTTAAGTGCATAACATACAGAATTCATTAACGGATTCAAGTTCATCTGGAAAATGTGCCCATTTTGACAATCTGGCATGGATGATTTTGATGCAATGAAGTCCTGAAGGTGTCATTAGAATTCCGTTTCTCCAAAAGTGTAAGAGGTTGTTTTTTATTGCAGTACATTCTGTACAGATGTCATTAGCTTTAATAACTGAATAGAGGATTTATTTAGTTGAGATTCGAGATGTTATTAATTTCCCTTTGGGCTATTATTGGCTAACTAGTTCTGTTTACTGTTGTTGACCACTGAAATTAAAGGATTTTAAGCAGCAGTCGAAGTAGATATAAGCACAAAAGAAGTATGTAACAGACTTCATTTTCAAATATTGCTTAAGACTAATATAATAATTCATGAGGGGCACAGTGATAAAACTCTTTATTATTCCCTACATGTAGATAACAGTGACATTCAGCATTTCCTGTTGCAGTTAACCTGGATTGGAGTGAACATATTTCAAAACATAAGCATTTATCACAGTTTTGGTTTGCTCTGTCTTTTGTCACCACTTTAAACAAATATGGTGAGGATGTGGAATAGAATTGAGTGATGCCACTGATTGGAATACATCCCACAGTATTTAAAGGCACTGTTCTCAATTGCTGTGAAAGGAAATGAGTGGAAAAACCAAAGCACAGAGACAATAGCAACCGCAGATGCTGGAATATAATAAAGAGGAACTGGAGATGCTGATTTATACCAAAGAAAGACACAAAATGCTGAAATGAATCAGCAGGTCAGGCAGCATATCTGGAGAAAATGGATTGGTAAAGTTTCATGTCAGATCCCTTCTTCAGACCTAGATGCTGGAATCTGTTGCAGATACAAAATGCTGGTGTAAATCTGCAGGTCAGGCAGCATCTGTGGAAGGAATGGATAGGCAACACTTTGGATTGGAACCATTCTCCGTCTGAAGAAGGGTTCCAATCCAAAATGTCACCAAAGCACAGAGTCGTTCGGCAGTTGTACAAAGCCCTAGTGGGACCACAGCTGGAGTATTGTCTGTAGTTTTGGTCCCCTAATTTGAGGATGGACATTCTTGCTATTCAGGGAGTGCAGCATAGGTTTACAAGGTTAATTCCCGGGATGGCGGGACTTTCATATGCTGAGAGAATGGAGCAGCTGGGCTTGTACACTCTGGAGTTTAGAAGGATGAGAGGATATCTCATTGAAACATATAAGATTGTTAAGGGCTTGGACACACTGGAGGCAGGAAACATGTTCCCGATGTTGGAGTCGAGAACCAGGGGCCACAGTTTAAGAATAAGGAGTAAGCCATTTAGAATGGAGATGAGGAAACACTTTTCTCACAAAGAGTGGTGAGTCTGTGGAATTCTCTGCCTCAGAGGGTGGTGGAGGCAGGTTTTCTGGTTGCTTTCAAGAGAGCTATAGTAAAAATCGGAAGGAGCCATGGTTTTCAAGGGAAATTGGACACTTGGTTCGAAAAAAGAGAGATATCTACAATATTTATAGGAGGCATGGAGTAAATGAGGTGCTAGATGAGTATAAAGAATGTAAAAAAATAATCTTAAGAAAGAAATAAGAAAAGCTAAAAGAAGATATGAGGTTGCTTTGGCAAGAAAGGTGAAAGTAAATCCAAAGGGTTTCTACAGCTATATTAATAGCAAAAAGATAACGGGGGATAAAATTGGACCATTAGAGAGCCAGCATGGACAGCTATCTGCAGAGCCAAAAGAGATGGGGGAGATATTTAACAATTTATTTTCTTCGGTATTCACCAAGGAGAAGGATATTGAACTCTTTGAGGTAAGGGGAAAAAGTAGAGTAGCTATGGAAACTATGAGATTCAAAGAGGAGGAAGTACTGACACTTTTGAAAAATATAAAAGTGGATAAGGCTCCAGGTCCTGACAGGATATTCCCTAAGACATTGAGGGAAGTTAGTGTAGAAATAGCAGGGGCTATGACAGAAATATTTCAGATGTCATTAGAAACGGGAATAGTGCCGGAGGATTGGCGTACTGCGCATGTTGGTCCATTGTTTAAAAAGGGTTCAAAGAATAAACCTAGCAATTATAGACCTGTTAGTTTGACGTCAGTGGTGGGCAAATTAATGGAAAGGATACTTAGAGATAATATATATAAGCATCTGGATAAGCAGGGTATGATCAGGAACAGTCAACATGAATTTGTGCCTGGAAGGTCATGATTGAGAAACCTTCTTGAATTTTTTGAAGAGGTTACTAGGGAAATTGATGAGGGTAAAGCAGTGGATGTTGTCTATATGGATTTCAGTATGGCCTTGACAAGGTTCCCCATGGAAGGTTGGTTAAGAAGGTTCAATCGTTGGGTGTTAATGGCGGAGTAGCAAGATGGATTCAACAGTGGCTGAATGGGAGATGCCAGAGAGTAATGGTGGATGGTTGTTTGTCAGGTTGGAAGCCGGTGACGAGTGGGGTGCCTCAGGGATCTGTGTTGGGTCCACTGTTGTTTGTCATGTATATCAATGATCTAGATGATGGGGTGGAAAATTGGATAAGTAAGGATGCAGATGATCCTAAGATATGGGGGTGCTATGGATAATGAGGTAGATTTTCAAAGTCTAC
The DNA here is from genome assembly GCA_963514005.1 of Raja brachyura. The sequence goes on from OY740790.1 coordinate 45,158,065, forward strand.
AGAGAGATTTGGGCCATTTGGAAGAGTGGGCTGAAAGATGGCAGATGGAGTTTAATGCTGATAAGTGTGAGGTGCTACATCTTGGCAGGAGAAATCAAAATAGGACGTACATGGTAAATTGTAGGGAATTGAGGAATGCTGTGGAACAGAGGGGTCTAGGAATAACTGTGCATAGTTCCCTGAAAGTGGAATTGCATGTAGATAGTGTGGTAAAGAAAGCTTTTGGTGTGCTGGCCTTTATAAATCAGAGCATTGAATATAGGAGTAGGGAAGTAATGTTAAGATTGTACAAGGCATTGGTAAGACTAATTCGGGATTATGGTGTACAATTTTGGTCGCCTAATTATAGGAAGGATGTCAACAAAATAGAGAGAGTACAGAGGAGATTTACTAGAATGTTGCCTGGGTTCCAGCAACTAAGTTACAGAGAAAGGTTGAACAAGTTAGGTCTTTATTCTTTGGAGCGCAGAAGGTTAAGGGGGGACTTGATTGAGGTCTTTAAAATGATGAAAGGGATAGACAGAGTTGACATAGATAAGCTTTTCCCATTGAGGGTAGGAAAGATTCAAACAAGAGGGCATGACATGAGAATTAAGGGACAGACGTTTAGGGGTAACATGAGGGGGAACTTCTTTACTCAGGGAGTGGTGGCTGTGTGGAATAATCTTCCTGCAGAAGTGGTGGAGGCAGGATCGATTGTAACATTTAAAAGTAAAGTGGATAGGTATATGGACGGGAAGGGAATGGAGGGGTATGGTCTGAGTGCAGGTAGATGGGACTAGGGGAAAATGAATGGTCGGCACAAACTGGAAGGGCCGAGAAGGCCTGTTTCCGTGCTGTAATTGTTATATGGTTTAGAGCTAGATAGGGCTCTTAAAAATAGCAGAGTCAGGGGATATGGGAAGAAGGCAGGAACGGGTACTGATTGGGGATGATCAGCCATGATCACATTAATTGGCGGTGCTAGCTCGAAGGGCCAAAAATGGCCTACTCCTGCACCTATTGTCTATTGTATTTAGTACAGTTTGTTGTAAATGTTGATGAATATGTCTCCTTTATTCACAACTAAGCATGTGCACTGCTCCTCAGCAAAATTGAGAAGTGTATTCTGTATTGCCATTCACCAGCTGCTCGACCTACTGCAACTCATACAGTGCTCCCAAAAGAGATCTCCAAAATGGATGTGGTACAGAACAAATAAGGTAATGCAATAACATTACAGACCACCAACGCTGTAAAGATTAGTATATGAAGATGAGATCGAACAGAAAGTAATGATTTGGAGAGGCAAAGGTAAGGTATTGAAAACAAGAGGAAAGAAAACATAGAAACATAGAAAATAGATGCAGGTGTAGGCCATTCGGCCCTTTGAGCCTGCACCGCCATTCAATATGATTATGGCTGATCATCCAACTCAGTATCCTGTACCTGCCTTCTCTCCATACCCCCTGATCCCTTTACCACAAGGGCCACATCTAACTCCCTCTTAAATATAGCCAATGAACTGGCCTCAACTACCTTCTGTGGCAGAGAATTCCAGAGATTCACCACTCTCTGTGTGAAAATTGAGATGTGGCTGGGAGGACAGAATATCTGCTTGCCATGTACAAAACCAGTGTTGCTGATGGCCTGCTTGGTTCAGCAATATTTCAGACTGGCAATCGGACACTTAATCCTCTTTTACGACAGTAGAAAACCTTCCCAGGAGCTTTCAAGTCTGAGAAAGATTCCAATTAGAAGGTAGCAAGCTTTATGGCTCTTGATTTTAACACTTTGTTGCTGACAGATACTGCAACCAAATATCTGTCAGCAACAAATCAAGGGCAAAGTGTAGGGTCCCAGCAGGAACAGTAAGATTGTTCCGAAATGTTGACAGTAACTGCAGGGATGACAGGGAATTGACAAGTGTTCAGCATCTTTTGATATTGAGTAAGACCACGAAGAAATGATATAACACAGAGCGTTGTACAGGCTTTGGATCTTATAGAAAATTACAGTTATGGAGGGGGAAAATAATTATTTGAAGCAGCGGTTGCATATAAAGTACTATTGACAAAATGGGATATTAAGTTGGCAGTAGGCAAAATCTGTTCTTAAAATGACAGGCACTAGAAACATTATTTTAGCTTACTGGACACTATGAAGATTACACTGAGTCATATATAATTATTGTTACAGGAGAGGTTATCACAATACACATTCCATTAGGAAGCATTTTACGTGACAAAGGTAAAATGCTGCTTAAATTGGAAGGACAATTGAAAGAGATGGTGCTGGGAATCCTCAGCAGATCGGGCTGCATTTGTGGAGACCTGAAGCAAAATGGCTGTTCAGGGGCTTTAATCTTTAATGCTAGACTTGGGACCAAAATAATTATGCTGCTGGGCACACAATTCTATCAGGTTACATTAGAAATGCAGAACATTGTCACTTTGGTGCAATCGTGTACCTGTGACAATAATTACATCTGCCTCTGAGATCATCAATATCCGTTGCATTTCTGACAGTGACTAATTGGTAGGGAAGGATTTGGGGACACTTTAAGGTCATTGTAACAAAACAAATTGTTTGTTTTACAATACTCATTAAACCTAGCTTCCAATTCACCTGGGACAGCACAAAAAAAACATTATTGAACTGAAGGGGAAGCTGTCAATAAATCTAAATATGAATAAAGATTGTTTACAAAGCTTAAAAGCATATAATGGCAAAAATCAAGGTTCATATCACTAAACACCTAACCTTCATAGGTAATTTGTTTACTTTATAAAATGTTTATATTGATCTATCAACTTTAACGGTTTAAAAATTTAGTGAGATTCTTTCTGCTCGTCTCCAGCGGCTTATTGGGAGCTAAGACACATGCAACGTGGCAGTGGAACTGAGAATTGGGCTCTGTGTCCAATGTATTTGTTCCACTGAACATACACTGTTTATGGGTAAGAAGGAACTGCAGATGCTGGTTTATACCAAAGATAGACAACAAAAATGCTGGAGTTACTCAGTGGGTCAGGCAGCATCTCTAGAGAAAAGGAATATGCTACTTTTACTGGAACTTATTCCTTTTTCTCCATTTTCAGTATAAACCAGCATCTGCAGTTCTGTCTGAAAGGCCTAACCCGAAACGTCACCTATTCCTTTTCTCTAGAGATGCACGATTTATGGTTTTATTTACTGAAATAAAAGTTAAAATAATGGAAATTCCAGAAGTCCAAAGCAGAACCGGAAAATTCTGGAAGCATTCAGCAGATCAGGTGGCATCTGGGGATACTTTGGGCACATTTTATTTCTACACTGTTGCAATTTCTTTAAACCTAATCTCTGATCATTACATGTGTGTTTAATAATTCTATACTCCAAATTAAAAATGTAAACTATGTGAAAAATAACTGACCTCCCATGGCAGTGCAGTGGAAATGGAGATTAGCACTATTGCAGCAAGTTCAGCCCATTAGTTTGTGTTCTGGGATGTAGTACAGATTGATGGCTTGCTCATGAATTATAATCAATGGCAGGTTTAAAATGTATATATAGTATTGCTGGTAAGCTATAATTGTCACATAATGACTGTCACTCCTTTAACTTGTGTGATTAACTGATCTCTGGTCTTAAACAAGGTGCATAGAGAAGTCCAATGGCAATCCGTGAAGAGCCCTTAAATAAACTACCTGTTTTTGATCTATTTGTGTCACACATATCAGTCTGTAGTCTGGGCTTCCTTAGAGGGGAAAAACTCAGTGAACATACATACATGAATGACAATATGTTCCTCGAAAAAGAGTCTTACTTACTTAAAGTTGCATTAATTAAATGGCGAGTTTGATTAACAGTTCCTAATATAATCAATCAATTGCCGTTACTCTGCGACAACTTAAAGCCAAGTGTGACACATTCGGGCAGCTGGTTAAGCTGATGCATCACAGCTTCAGCAACCTGGGTTCAATCCTGACTTGTTGTGCTGTAGAATTTGGGCATTCTCCCTGTGACTGCATGGGTGTAACTGGATGCTCCAGTTTCCTTACATATCCCAATGAGGTGCAGGTTGGTCGATTAATTCACCATTAGTGTGAAGGTTAGTTTAGTTTAGAGATACAGCGTGGAAACAGGCCCTTTGGTCCCCCAAGTCTGTGCTGACCAGTGATCTCCACACACTAGCACTATCCTACACACACTTGGAACAATTTACAGTTATACTAAGCCAATTAACTCACAAACCTGCACATCTTTGGAGTGTGGGAGGAAACCAAAAGTCTCGGAGAAAACCCACGTGATCATGAGGGGAACGTACAAACTTCGTCAAGATCGAGCCCGGGTCCCTGGCGCTGTAAGGCAGCAACTCTATCGTTGTGCCACTGTGCCGCACTTGTAGAGCTGAGGGAGTTTGATGGGAATGTAGGGAGAATACGATGACATAATTATCGGATTAATGTGGACAGTAAGTTCAGATTTGATCAGCCAAACGGCCTGTTTCCATGCAGTTTGACTCTATGACTGAGGTTCACAGAACACATTGCAAACCAATGTGTCTATATTGTAAATGCCCAACAGCATCTTATTACTGTAAAGCTTCTAAGACCCAGTTGAGTGTTGAAGGATTTACAGTTTGTTAGGAAAGGTTCAGGAGGATTTCCTTAAAATCCTCTGAAGACCTCGGGATAGAATTGAATATATCCATAATTTCCTGGAATGTCAGTTGTCAGGTAATAACATGACCTTTACTTTGATCTAATGTGCTTAGCTGGACTGTAAGAAATAAATTAATCATTTGCGAGAACTCGGCCAAATGGTGTAAAATTCACGTTTTAATATATTCACATTGTGCAGTCAGAGCACATACACTGGTTATGATTTTAAAGTAAAATGCCCCCTGAGATCTTAACTCATACTGTAGGTTGGTATTTTTATAGGAGTACTTGAGCATACATTGAAATTGTTGTGGAAGGGACAGCATAAATTGTTCTTTGTGTGATTTTGGTACTTGTACAATCTGTCCCATGTCGCTGCTCAAAGCTGAAGCATTGTTCCTTGATTCTCTGCCGCATTCAATAGATGTTGAAGTTCAATCGTAATGATTGGGAACAAATTTTTTTTTTTCCACTGCAGTTGTTTTCCCCGCACAAGATTTGTCTGTGCAAAGCACATAGTTCTATTCAGGCACTTGGTTGTAAATGGGCTTCACTCAAACAATCAACTGCTATACTTATTTTTCAGCACAGCAGCCGGGAAAATCGATTGTGTGAAGATAGACACAAAAAGCTGGAGTAACTAAGTGGGTCAGACGAGGAATAGGCGATGTTTCAGGTCATGACCCTTCTTCAGACTAAGAGTCAGGGGAAACGGATAGGAGAGATATTGACGGTGATGGAGAGGGAGAGAGAGATATATGACAAATTAATGAAACGTGCAAAAAAAAACTATTCTAATGGGCCTGTCTCACTTTTGCGACTTTTTCGGCCACTGCCGACACCCATAGGTCATTGCAGGTTGGCGAAAATGTTCAACATGTTGAAAATTCAGCGGCGACCAGAAAGACGCTACGACTCTTTGGGCGACTGAGGAGACCACTCACGACTACAGGCGACACCCTGGCGACATGTCTTGGAGTGAAGCCTGTATGGTCGTGAGCAGTCGCCCAAAGAGTCGTACCTTGTTCTGGCCGTCGCTGGATTTTCAACATGTTGAAAATTTTCGGCGACCTGTAATGACCTATGACGGGTGCCGTCAGTCGCCGAAGAAGTTGCACAAGTGGGACAGGCCCATAAAGGAAATGGGCTACTGTAACCTGTGATCTAGGTGAAAATGATTGTGTGTTTTGTCTCCGCACTGCCCAATTAAAAATTAAAACAAAAGAGAAACATGATAACAACATTTCCGGGTCACTTTGTGTCACTACAAAAAAAACTGGCACTTCGTGGAGGTCACGAGATTTCAAAGGATTCACTCTCTATTTTGAATGCTGCTGTACACATCATAGAAACATAGAAAATAAGTTTCTCTCCATACCTGCCTTCTCTCCATACCCCTTGATCCCCTTAGCCATAAGGGCCACATCTAACTCCCTCTTAAATATAGCCAATGAGCTGGCCTCAACTACCTTCTGTGGCAGAGAATTCCAGAGATTCACCACTCTCTGTGTGAAAAATGTTTTTTCTCATCTCGGTCCTACAAGACTTCCCCCTTATCCTTAAACTGTGACCCCTTGTTCTGGACTTCCTTAACATCGGGAACAATCTTCCTGCATCTAGCCGGTCCAACCCCTTAAGAATTTTGTAAGTTTCTATAAAATCCCACCTCAATCTTCTAAATTCTAGCGAGTACATGCCGAGTCTACCTAATCTTTCTTCATATGAAAGTCCTGACATCCCAGGAATCAGTCTGGTGAACCTTCATGTACTCCCTCTATGGCAAGAATGTCTTTCCTCAGATTAGGAGACCAAAACTGTACACAATACTCCAGGTGTGGTCTCACCAATACCCTGTACAACTGCAGTAGAACCTCCCTGCTCCTATACTCAAATCCTTTTGCTATGAATGCAAACATACCATTCGCTTTTTTCACCACCTGCTGCACCTGCATGCCTACTTTCAATGACTATTGTACAATGACACCCAGGTCTCGTTGCATCTCCCCTTTTCCTAATCGGCCACCATTCAAATAATAGTCTACTTTCCTGTTTTTACCACCAAAGTGGATAACCTCACATTTATCCACATTATACTGCATCTGCCATGCATTTGCCCATTCACCTAACCTATCCAAGTCACCTTGCAACCTCCTAGCATCCTCCTCACAGCTAACACTGCCCCCCAGCTTCGTGTCATCTACAAACGTGGAGATGTTGCATACAATTCCCTCATCCAAATCATTAATATATATTGTAAATAGCTACGGACCCAGCACCGAGCCTTGCGGTACCCCACTAGTCACTCCCTGCCATTCTGAACAGGACCCGTTTACTCCTATTCTTTGATTCCTATCTGCCAGCCAGTTCTCTATCCACATCAATACTGAACCCTCAATATCATGTGCTTTAAGTTTGCATACTAATCTCTTATGTGGGATCTTGTCGAAAGCATTCTGAAAATCCAGATATAACACATCCACTGGTTCTCCCTTATCCACTCTACTAGTTACATCCTCGAAGAATTCTATAAGATTCATCAGACATGATTTACCTTTCATAAATCCATGCTGACTTTGTCCAATGATTTCACCACTATCCAAATGTGCTGCTATTCCATCTTTAACAACTGACTCTAGCAGTCTCCCCACTACCGATGTTAGACTAACCTGTCTGTAATTCCCCGTTTTCTCTCTCCCTCCCTTTTTAAAAAGTGGGGTTACATTAGCTACCCTCCAATCCTCAGGAACTACTCCAGAATCTAAAGAGTTTTGAAAAATTATCATTAATGCATCCACGATTGCTAGGGGTACTTCCTTAAGTACTCTGGGATGCAGCCTATCTGGCCCTAGGGATTTATCGGCTTTTAATCCATTCAATTTACCTAACACCACTTCCCGGCTAACCTGGAATTCACACAGTTCCATCTCATTTGACCACCGGTCCCCTGCTATTTCCGGCAGATTATTTATGTCTTCCTTAGTAAAGACAGAACCAAAGTAGTTATTCAATTGGTCTGCCATGTCCTTGTTCCCCATGATCAATTCACCTGTTTCTGACTGCAAAGGACCAGCATTTGTTTGAACTACTCTTTTCTCTTCACATATCTATAAAAACATTTGCAGTCAGTTTTTATGTTCCCTGCCAGTTTTCTTTCATAATCTATTTTCCCTTTCCCAATTAATCCCTTTGTCCTCCTCTGCTGGACTCTGAATTTCTCCCAGTCCTCTGGTAGGCTGTGTTTTCTGGCTAATTTGTATGCTTCGTCTTTTGTTTTGATACTATCCCTGATTTCCCTTGTTATCCACGGATGTACTACATTGACAGAACACATTGCCATTGAAGTAGCCATCATTAGTGAATCCCAGGACCACGATGTTTTCAAGCTTATTGTCAGTCAGGAACCCACTAAGGTAAGTCCCGTACTTCTATCCTCTGCATCCCAATCCACCCACTTAACCTCCTGATCAGTCCAGGTCCAATGCTTCTATCAAAATAGCCACTTTCTTCATTGTTCTGAATGCTAATTTCCACCAACCCTCTCGGATTGTTGACCTTCCCCTCTTACCAACCCACCAAACCAGCCCTACCATCAGTACTTTGATTGGTGATAACCCCAACCCTATAATGCCAGCAGCATTCTTTGATTACACCTGGGTGCATCAGCTGCACGTCAGCTTGTCTTTTAATTAGTCACTAACCTACCACTCCTTTCCTATTCCCAATGTTGCAAAGCTGAGAGGAGTCTCTATTGTCTGGATTTGCCTTCTTATCCCTTGGCCTTAGTCCTGCAAGGCAGATTTTTGTTGGCGAGAAGGTGCAGGGGCCTTTCCACAATACAGAAGGCGGCTTCTTCTTTCGTGTCCATCTTCCATGTTTCAAATGTTGACATCACTGTCATCGTCCACCCTGAAAAGTACGTAAGCTTCCGGTGACAATCACTTGTTGCAATAGATGATGGTGGTAGCAGAATTAGCTCAGGATACTTCCAGTTTCCAGCCCTGCGAATGTGGACGCTTTTACACCAGAGTCCAGTGTGATCCCATGACTGATGTAGTGCTTGGTGTTCCACATAATGACATAACCACTATCTACGTATACCATAGCTATACCACTGTGCTAAAACATTATGCTGGTGTTTTTTGGATTAATAATGTCGTAAAGAAATCTGTAGATTTTGGCTGTTTGCCACATATACTGTATTCATAAACTAATTGGATATAAAATATATCTAATAAAATAAATATAATATGTCCCGTAAAAATACTCGGGGGAAGAGAAAGATGTGCCAGAAATTGAATTTCTTCATTTTAGGCGCACCATATGTATGATTATGTTATTGCAAAAGCTAAATCAGCAATCATTACAATGAAAACATTGAGGAATTGTGATATCCTTGCTTTAAGAAAGTATTATTGAGATGTATTATTAAGAAAAAACAGCAACAACGGCATTCACATTCTGATCCCTAGGATTTGGGTCAGCTTTGTTGAGGGTGCCATTCAGATGAAGCCATGCAGTGGAAGAATCTCACCAAACAGAGGTGGGATCAGGTAATACGGGAAGAGGTAGAGAAAGGTAACAGCCTATGGGGAGGTGTGTTCTTGATCTTCCATCATCAGTCACAGCATCAGATCATAGTTTAATAGTTCACAGAAACCGCAAGCTACATTACCAGGGATGAGTTTCAAAACATAAAAATGATATTTTAGTTTAATTTAGAGATACAGCATGGAAACAGTCCCTACGGCCTACCAAGTCTGCGCTAACCAGCAATTCCCACACAAAAACACTAGTTCTGCACACATGGGATAATTTACAATTATACCAAGACAATTAACCTACAAACCTGTACGTCTTTGGAGTGTGGGAGGAAACCGGAGCTCCAGGAAAAAACCCACGCTGGTCATGGGGAGAACGTACTAACTCCACACAGATAAGCACCCTTTGTCAGAATCGAACTCGTGTCTCTGGTGCTGTAAGGCAGCAATTTATAAGGTCATCAGTGATTGGAGCAGAATTAGGCCATTCGGTCCATCAAGTCTATTCCATCATTCAATCATGGCTGATCTATCTCTCCCTCCTAACCCCATTTTCCTGCCTTCTCTACATAACCCCTGCCACCCATACTAATCAAGAATCTATCTATCTCTGCCTTAACAATATTAATTAACTTGGCCTCCACAGCCTTCTGTGGCAAATAATTCCACAGATTCACCACCCTCTACCGCTACACCACCATGTTCTGAGGGAACACTTTAAATCATGTATGTTTCACTATTTTAAACTTGAGGTGTCCATTGTTAAACTGCGTGCTAATAATTCATGTTGTAAATTCCAAACTTTTGATTCACTTTCTGTCAAAGTAAATAATGTGCACTTCACTCATTGTTAACATTATTAATTATCCACAATCAACAGGGAAATGTCATCTGCATTTGGGGTAAATCATGTCAGAAAGTGCTCAGTCCAATTCCCTGATACGTGTGGTTTGACCCGGATGTTTCTGCAAACCTTGCAAATCGTGATCAAAGTCACATGTCATGCGCTGCTTGCACATCTAAAATTGTCACAGATTGATTTTCTATAATTCGATTTATAGGCTGTTTACTTCCTGAGGTGCTCTACATTTTTCTGCTTAGAACTGAGAATGGCTACAAGTGCCATTCCATAAAATCTTCTCAAAGAGCCAGAAGTGATGTAATGATGGGATGCCAAACAAGATTATTTTCCGGAGGCGTCTTGCAACCTAACTGTCTGACTAAATGTACATAATTGTAGCCAACTCTAGGTTTAAGAATTTAATTTAAACTAGAATAAAATCAATGAATAATTTTACAACTCTGGGGGGGGGGGAGAGAACGTCAGCTCGCAGCGCAGACGCAGCACTCAGAGCCCGCATACAGAGCCTTATACAGAGCCATTGTGACGTCATCAGCCAAAGCCGCTCTGTTTTTATTTTCAAAGACATTTCAGATTCTTGAACATTTTTATTAATAACTGAAGAAATAATGCACAAAATGTTCAGGTAAGCCGACTTTTGACTCCAGGGGGGTAAATCTATACCGGAATATGTTAAAAAAATTCCCATTAGCGCGTTGTTTCGCCGAGTAGATGTGATCACACACAAATAAACACACACCCACACACGCATCCACATCCACACACATTTACATCCACATCCAAGATCAGAGTTTTATAGTTATATAATAATAAGGATAGATAGATATCTCCACAAAACAAACATAGGTTTAAGGTGAAGGGGAAAAGATTTAATAGGAATCTGAGGGGTAACGTTTTCACACAATGGGTGGTGGATGTATGGAACAAGCTGCCAGAGGAGGTAATTGAGGCAGGGACTATCCCAACGCTTAAGAAGCAGTTAGATAAGTACATGCATAGGTTTGGAGGGATATGGACCAAATGCTGGCAGGCGGGATCAGTGTAGCTGGGACATGTTGGCTGGTGTGGGCAAGTTGGATCGAAGGGCCTATTGCCACACAGTATCACTCTATGACTCTAAAGATCTTGGACAATAAATTGTTCATCTGCAAAAATGCAGTAAAACTGCAGTGGCTGACAAAATAATAAACATTTTTTCCAAATGCTGTTCTTTCTGGACTCGTATAAAGACAGTAACCGAGTACGGGTAAAATGCAGTTGTAATAATAATGGTAATCGCATGTTAAGTTATTAGTTTTTTTGCACAATGATTAGAGTAATTCAGGAGACCAAAAAGGACAGTCAGGAAAAGATACCAGGAATCGGATACTTTGACTAATTGTGTCATTCAGACTTTAAAACAGAATGTTTTGATAATTATAAAGAAAAATATCTGGGAAAACCTTGTGGGTCAGGTGACATTTGTGGAGAGGGAAGTAATTAAGGTTTCAGATCTATAACCTCTCATTGGTACCAGTTTTTGCTTCTGGTGTTATGGAATCATACAGCATGGAAACAGATCATGCATCCCAACATGTCCAGCTGGTCTTTTGTTTGCAATCAAATCAAGTTCCAAGTGCTTTACACTTTTAACCTCTGTAAACAACATTGAATATTTAAGAGGCACTTTGTCTTGATGCAGACATACAAAAAAAGTAATTGCACCACCACAGAAGATGGGCATTTGCCACATCGATGAGAGAGGAAGACTATGGTGATAGTGGGAAATGTAGGAAGGATCCACCTGTGGGATATTAACACTGGCATTGCCCAGTCTCCCTTTTTAGTGTGCTTTAGCTTTTTTGATATAAAACTCTGACAATAAGATCTCAGATCTGAAACATTTCTCTTTCCAAACCCTTCTGGGGTCCAACATTTTTCAGTATTTTCTGTTCTATATTACTAAAAGTCAGATCTTGACCGCTTTTGGCTCGCCGTGGTGTGATTTCCGAGAGAACACCGCCATCTACGCCCGTCATTTTTGGCCACCTCTCTCAGAGCCCGCCTCCCCCTTCCTGGACTGGAGGATTTTTCCCATCGATGAAAAATCAGAGAGATATTAATGTTTTTACATTGTTTGCCATTCTTTCTGCTGCCCCTGCTGGTGGGAGGGGGGAGGGACTATAACACCCGGACGTGGTGCGCCCTCACTTAGTCTCTGCAAGATCGAGGAAGCCAGAGGGTCATGTTTCTCTGAATAACACTAAACACATGTCTACTCAACTGTGAGTGCCCTTAATGTGGTTGGTTTGAAGTAAAAATGCACTGCAAATGGCTGTTGGGTGGGGTTTTGGGTTGAAGTAGAAATGCACTGCCAAAGGCTGTTTGGGTGGGGTTTTGGGTTGAAGTAGAAATGCACTGCAAATGGCTTTTTGGGGGGGGGGGGGGGGTTGGGTTGAAGTGGAAAAGCACTGCAAATGGCTGTTGGGGGGGGGGGGTGGGTTGAAGTGTAAATGCACTAGAAATGGCTGTTTGGGGGGGGGGATTTGGATTGAAGTGGAAATGCACTGCAAATGGCTGTGGGGGGGGGGGGGGAGCTGAAGTGGAAATACAGTGGAAATGGCTGTTTGGAGGGAGGTTTGGGTTGAAGTGGAAATGCACTGCAGATGGCTGTTTGGGAGAGGAGGTGGGTTGAAGTGGAATTGCACTGCAAATGGCTGTTTGGGGGGAGGGTTGAGTTGAAGTGGAAATGCACTGCAAATGGCTGTTTGGCTAAACTTGACAACTTCCTGTTTGCACTATATTGATTTTAGATAAAACGCTACCACTTACGGTTGTGATTTTTGGCCATCTTACTCAGTCCCCCTCCGCTCATCAGGTGCAGAGGATCATTCCCATCAATGAATAATAAAAGTGTTATTGGTGTTTAAAAAATGTTGAGAATCTCTCTCCTGTGAATCACACCATGAAGGCCACACCTTTTCCGGTAGGAGGGGGAGGGATTATAAAACCCGGAATTGTGGGTGTGGCTCAGTCTCTGCATGATGGGGGAGTGAGAGGTCACAACTCTGTCTGAGCAGTGAGTCAACTGAACACACTGAATGTCTACTGAACTGTGAGTGTGGTGTTTTATGGTGGTTTTACCCTGCTTGAAATGGTATGAAACTGCATTTGAATGTGGTGGCCTTGCATCCTGCATGAAATGGTATGAAACCACATTTGAGTGTGGTGTTGTTGCACCCTGCATGAAATGGTATGAAACTGCACATGAATTTGGTGGCCTTTCACCCTTCCTGAAATGGTATGAAACTGCATTTGAATTTGGTGGCCTTGCACCCTGCTTGGACTGGTATGAAACTGCATTTGAATTTGGTGGCCTTGCACCCTGCTGAAGTAGTAGGAAACTGAACCTGAATTTGGTGGCCTTGCACGCTGCTTGAAGTGGTATGAAACTGCACTTGCATTTTGTGGCCTTGCACCCTGCTTGAAGAGGTAAGAAACTGCACTTGAATTTGGTGGCCTTGCACCCTGCTTGAAATGGTAGGAAAATGGATTTGAATTTGGTGGCCTTGCACTCTGCTTGAAATGACTTTCAAGGAATAGCTGTGAGTCAACTGCCAGCTCACCAGCCGTGAGTGAGCTGCCAGCACATCATGCTTGAGGGACTGAGCTGCTACCCCAAGAATCCATTTGGCCCACAATGTCCATACTAGCCCTCAGGAGACCAGTAGTCCCTGCAGCCAACAACACCCATACCAGCACTCCAACGGGTCCCACTTAGTCTAGTGTTTCTTTATAAAGCTCTCCCCGTCATTTGTACTTGCCTCTTTAACTTGCAGAGATTAAACTGAGTTTGATTCAACTCTGAACAAGAGCAATCACATGATACATATAGCAACTGTGAAAAATGCATGAATAATGGTTGTATAAGAAAGTTTTGAACACTTTCATTTAGATTCTAGCAATGGAAATGATGGGAAGCTTTCATTGTCAGTTTTACTGGGCCGTCCATTCGTCACATGAATCAATTGCACTGTGCCAGGAGCACTCAAGTCAATTAGTTTAATCTCTGTGAGGCTGTATGCTCTTTCCACAGCTAAGTAACGAGGTTAGTTGGTACATGCAGAGCTATATTAAAAGTGAACAAACTTGTGTTTAACCATATAACAATTACAGCACGGAAACAGGCCTTCTCGGCCCTTCCAGTCCGTGCCAACCATTTATTTTCCTCTCTATCCATCTACCTGCACTCAGACCATACCCCTCAATTCCCTTCCCGTCCATTTACCTATCCACTTTACTTTTAAATGTTACAATCGATCCTGCCTCCACCACTTCTGCTGGAAGATCATACCACACAGCCACCACTCCCTGAGTAAAGAAGTTCTCCCTCATGTTACCCCTAAACGTCTGTCCCTTAATTCTCATTTCATGCCCTCTTGTTTGAATCTTCCCTACCCTCAATGGGAAAAGCTTATCCATGTCAACTCTGTCTATCACTTTCATCATTTTAAATACCTCAATCAAGTCCCCCCCCTTAACCTTCTGCGCTCCAAAGAATAAACACCTAACTTGTTCAACCTTTCTCTGTAACTTAGTTGCTGGAACCCAGGCAACATTCTAGTAAATCTCCTCTGTACTCTCTCTATTTTGTTGACATCCTTCCTATAATTAGGCAACCAAAATTGTACACCATACTCCAGAATTGGTCTCACCAATGCCTTGTACAATTTTAACATTACTTCCCTACTCCTATATTCAATGCTCTGATTTATAAAGGCCAGCACACCAAAAACTTTATTTACCACCCTATCTACATGCAATTCCACCTCCAGGGAACTATGCACAGTTATTCCTAGATCCCTCTGTTCCACAGCATTCCTCAATTCCTTACCATTTACCATGTATGTCCTATTTTGATTTGTCCTGCCAAGATGTAGCACCTCACACTTATCAGCATTAAACTCCATCTGCCATCTCTCAGCCCACTCTTCCAAATGTCCCAAATCTCTCTGTAGACTTTGAAAATCTACCTCATTATCCACAGCACCCCCTATCTTAGTATCATCTGCATACTTATGCAATTTTTCACCCCATCATCTAGATCATTGATGTACATGACAAACAACAGTGGACCCTACACAGATCCCTGAGGCACCCCACTGGTCACCGGGTTCCAACCTGACAAACTGCCATCCACCATTACGCTGTGGCATCTCCCATTCAGCCACTGTTGAATCCATCTTGCTACTCCACCATTAACACCCAAAGGTTGAACCTTCTTAACCAACCTTCCATGAGGAACCTTGTCAAAGGCCTTACTGAAATCCATATAGACAACATAACCTTCTTCAAAAAATTCAAGAAGGTTTGTCAAACATGACCTTCCAGGCACAAATCCATGTTGACTGTTCCTGATCAAACCCTGTTTATCCAGATGCTTATATATATTATCTCTAAGTATCCTTTCCATTTAGATCCTGAAAAGCTTATTCGCGATAGAACTCCAATTTCTTTGAACAATCTGTTGCAATGTACAGACTAATTAAAATCTGGGATGGTTATTCACCTCCCTGAATCTGAAACTTCCGGGGTGGCGCAGTGGCAGAGTTGCTGTCTTAAAGCACTTGCAGCGCTGGAGACGCGTGTTCGATCCGGACTATGGGTGCTGTCACCCCGTGACCTGCATGGGTTTACTTTGTGATCTTCGGTTTCCTCCCACACTCCAAAGACATACAGGTTAATTGGTTTGGTAAATGTAAAAATTGCCCCTGGTGTGTATAGGATAATGTTAATGTGCGGGGAACGCTGGTCGGTGCTGATCCGGTGGGCCGAAGGACCTGTTTCTGCACTGTGTCTGTAAACTGAACTAAATTACTATTACTCTAGCTGAGGTCAGCGCAGTGCAGGGTTTGAACTTGGGACCCGCAGATTCTGAATCATTCCAGCACTCACTGAATATGTTCGCTAAAACATTTGTTGCATGATAGCAAGGCTGACTGCACCTCAGGAATTAAGATTTCTTGAGTACATTTATCACAATTAAAATGTGTAACTTGAACTTTTATTTATTTCATGACTTTATTTGGGAAATGATAAATGCCATACAATACTAATCTCTGTTCCTGTATTTGAGGTACTTGTATTTAAATTGAAGGCAACATTTTTTTCATAGTAACTGGGGAACAAAATGGACCCATATGCATGGTCATATTCTTGTAGATCCATTGTTGTTTGGAGATACAATAGCAGCCATGATTCCAAATGTTGAGCAGAATTCCAGTATCTTCTTTTGATTTTCCAGGGAATCCAGGTACACATGTGTGCGCCTTGTGAGAACAGTGCTTGTGCATGCACCATTCTGCAGTTTAAAGATCTCAACCTGAAGGATTCTTCTGTTTACTTTTCAAGGCTCAGGCAGACATCTCTGATCCCCCCCCCCCCCCCCCCCCCAGTCTCCAATCAGTGCACCATGGAGACACTTGAACTTAAAGTCCACAGACAAATGAGGAATTCCTAACAATAATGTCAATAAAGAGTTATTATGAAAAGTTAATGACAATGGCTGGAGGGTTTAGCTGTCAGTGCTGGGTTAATACCATCAGGAGTATTGTACTGTTTCAGTTGGCACATACCCAATAGACCACTCTGGTATGTGTTAAAATGAATAAGTGCAATATCAGAGTGAATGGGGGGAGGGGAAGATTTATGTCAGTTTATTTTAACAGTGGTAACGGATACGATTTAGATTAAGCAAAGCAATTTGCTCCATAAATCTGCCTGGCTTATTGGGACATTTTCAAGAGATGTAATCCAGTCACCTTTCACTCAGACTGTATCAGTGCTTGTGGATAGCTGCTCAAAACTGAGGGAACTGAACATATTGCTGGACTACTTCTAACCGTTTTTTTGGTAGGTAGATGCCACATGCTTAGGGACATTTTCAACATTGCTCAATGGAGGACAATTTGGAAGAGCACACTGCAGGCCTGTGCTCGGAAACTCTTGTGAATTCTCCTGCAAAAAAATGCCCTTCCTTTTGTCCTTGTCAATATTTATCCTTCAAACAACATTGATGAAAATAAATGGATCAACCTGTCATTATCTAATTGTGCCTCTGGGACATTGCTGTGTGCAAGTTGACCTCCATATTGCTGAAGTTATAAAAATGACTAAAACTTTTAAAAAAATGCTTTTTTGTATTGAACATGCTTCAGGCCCGGCCTAAAGAAATCAGTAAGATAAATATTGGGCAGTTTCTACAGTCAGATGGTAGTCCACTCTGTCAGATTACAGTCCTTGTAATAAAACATGAGAGTATTCCCACTTTGGGGAAAAGGTGTGTTGAATTTAAAAAAATGACAGTCTTCTTCAAGTAAATAAATGAAGAGAAGCAGATTTTCTGTTAAAGTTTTGCAAAATTAATATGAATATTAACTTTTAATCATGCGATGTAGAAGAATATAGACAATAAGTGCAGGAGTAGGCCATTTGCCCCTTTGGGCCAGCACCACCATTCAATGTGATCATGGCTGATTATCCACAATCAGTACCCCGTTCCTGCCTTCTCCCCATATCCCCTGACTCCGCTATCTTTAAGATCCCGATCTAGCTCTCTCTTGAAAGCATCCAGAGACCCACCTCCACCGCCCTCTGAGGCAGAGAATTCCACAGACTCACAACTCTCTGTGTGAAAAAGTGTTTCCTCATCTCTGTTTTAAATGGCTTACCCCTTATTCTTAAACTGTTGTTCCTGGTTCTGGACTCCCTCAACATCGGCAACATGTTTCCTGCCCTCAGCGTGTCCAAACCCTTAATAATCTTATATGTTTCAATAAGATCACCTCTTGTCCTTCTAAATTCCAGACTATACAAGCCCAGCCACTCCATTTTCTCTCAGCATATGACAGTCCCGTCAACCTGGGAATTAAGCTCGTGAACCAATGCTGCACTACCTCAATAGCAAGAATGTCCTTCCTCAAATTTGGAGACTAAAACTGCACACAATACTCCAGGTGTGGTCTCACTAGGGCCCTGTACAACTGCAGAAGGACCTCTTTGCTCCTCTACTTGACTCCTCTTGTTATGAAGGCCAACATGCCATTCACTTTCTTTACTGCCTGCTGTACCTGCATGCTTATTTTCATTGACTGATGAACAAGGACCCCCAGATCCCGTTGTACTTCCCCTTTTCCCAACTTGACACCATTTAGATAATAATCTGCCTTGTTTTTGCTAGCAAAGTGGATAACCTCACAATTATCCACATTAAACTGCATCTGCCAAGCATTTCACACTGCCACCCATTGTGTCGTCTGTAAATTTGCTCATGTTACTTTGCATCCCTTCATCTAAATCATTGATGTATATTGTAAATAACTGCGGTCCCTGCACAGAGCCTTGCTATCCTACTAGTCACTGCCTGCATTTCTGAAAGATACCCGTTAGTCCATACTCTTTGCTTCCTGTCTGCCAACCAATTTTCTATCCAAGTTGGCACTCTACCATCAATACCATGTGCCCTCATTTTGCCCCCTAATCTCCTATGTGGAACCTTATCAAATGCTTTCAGAAAGTCTAGGTACATCCACTGGCTCTCTCTTGTCCATTTTCCTGGTTACATCCTCAAAGAATTCCAGAAGATTAGTCAAGCATGATTTCCTCTTCAGAAATCCATGCTGACTCGGACCAATCCTGTTATTGCTATCCAAATGTGCCGCTATTTCATCTTTTATGATTGACTCCAGCATCTTCCCCACCACTGATGTCAGGCTAACTGGCCTATAATTCTCTCTCCAACCTTTCTTAAAAAGTGGGATAACATTAGCTACCCTCAAATCCACAGGAACTGATCCTGAATCTATAGAACATTGGAAATGATCACCAATATGTCCACGATTTCTAGAGCCACAGCTGCAGATCATGAGGCCCTGGGAATTTATCAGCCTTCAGTCCCATCAGTCTACCCAACACCATTTCCCGCCTAATATGGATTTCCTTCAGTTCCTCCGTCACCCCAGATACTCTGGCCACGGGTAAATCCGGAAGATTGTTTGTGTCCTTAGTGTTTCCTTGATAGCAAATATATGTGAGGAAGTACCATCAAAAATTGACTAACAGTTTTTAAGCAGGTAATCAGCACTTTACTAGTGTAAAAGCGCTGTCCCACTGTACGAGTTGATTCCAAGAGCTCTCCCTAGTTTGCCCTGATTCGAACTCAGAGATTTACTGTAATGGCCACTCATCGGTACGCGGGGCTCTCGTGGACATTTTATCAACATGTTGAAAAATCTTCACGAGTCTTCCCATGCTTGCTTGCCATTAGCGATTATTCCCGAGTACCTGCCGTTAGCGTTACGAGCCGCTAAGAGACGTCCCCGAGCTCCGATGTACCCACTACGTTCATTCTCCGTGCTTACCAAAACTTACCATTTTGATTTTTTAAAAACTCGGGAGAGCTCGTGGAATGAACTCGTACCATGAGGACAGGGTTTTAAGCCCACTACGTCACTACATTCCGATCAGGTACTAACATTTACTCCCTCCACCAAGAACATGCAAGCAATTTGCCAAACTTCTTTTACACACTTTTCATGCCTGTGGCTTTGACTTTGTAGAAGGGCAAGAATAGCAAGTGCATGGGAATACCACACTCCGCAACTTCCTCTCCAAATAATGCACCAAGTTGACATGTACGAACACGAAGCTGGAGTAACTCATCGGGTCTGACAGCATCTCTGGAGAAAAAAAAGAAGGGTCTCGCCCCGAACCGTCACCTATTCTTTAGCTCAGAGATGCTGTTTGACCTGCTGAGTTACTCTAGCTTTTTGTGTCTTATCTTCCGTTTAAACCAGTGTTTGCAGTTCCTTCCTATACATATATGAGCATGGTTGTTCCTTCATCACTGTTGCATCAAAATCCTCTAATCTCCTACCCAACATCACTAACACCAGAATGATTGTGGCAACTCAAAACACAGTTCAGCTTGAGCTTCTGAAAACCAATTAGTGTTCGGAATTAAATGCTGGTTTTGCCAATGATGCCCATGCCTCGTACATAAATAAAAGAGGTATTCATGCTGGAATCTGGAACAAAAATTAAAATGCTGGAAGAACACAGCAGATCAAGCAGCGTCTATGGAAACATAAGGTGTATATCAATGTTTTGGGTCAAAACCATGCAGGCCATTTATGACTGAGATGAGGAAAAACTTTTTCACTCGGAGAGTTGTGAATCTGTGGAATTCTCTGCCACAGAAGGCAGTGGAGGCCAATTCACTGGATGTTTTCAAGAGAGAGTTAGGTATGGCTCTTAGAGCTAATGGAATCAAGGGATATGGGGAAAAGAAGGAATTTGAATGATCAGTCATGATCACATTGAATGGCAGTGTTGGCTTGAAGGGCCGAATGCCTTACTCCTGCACCTATTTTCGATGTTAGTTCTAAAGTCCTCACCTTCCAGCAGATGTGTAAAACATAAATGTATTGGTTGTGGGTGTTGAGGATTTCATCCAGCATTTTTATGTAACCAATGTGTGAAGCACATTTTTTGATATCAGGGAACCAGCCTAAATGTGTTTGCATTTCTTGCACCATGCAGACTAAACAGCTGTAGCCTGTAGCTGACTTCTTTGATTCAATCACCAAGCATGATTTTTATTGCAAATAGTGGTTTGCTGCAAGCCCATGAGTGTTGTCATCCAACAGTCATTGCTTATACAGTTACCATATTAAATTGGAACAAAGTATTCTGCAATTATAACTAATTTATTTGCATGGTATCTTATAATTGGATTGTAACTGGAACGTGCAGATTGCAAATGGTTTCATTTGAAGTCATGTTCCCTCATCATTTTTACTAGGAAATAAGCTGTTACAAAGAAATACCAACTTCATTTAAATATTAATTGGTTACTGTATTCAATAATTAATCATTTTAATCACCGTGAATAAAAATGTCACTTTATTTTATTATATGCGCAGGTGTGTTACATCATTGCAAATT
This sequence comes from Raja brachyura, assembly GCA_963514005.1. The sequence goes on from OY740790.1 coordinate 45,179,073, forward strand.
AAGTTATTTTGCTGTAAAAGCTACATGATGTAAAAGCTCTTGTCCAAGACATGGCTTCTGTTCAGAGGAAGGAATGAAAGCTCCCTCACAATGCCAAATGTGTGTTTTGGTTGATTGGATCCAGTTCTGAAGTGGGCTGGAGATGGATCCACACCACAAAACATCCCTTAAATGTTGTGAGGAACGAATCCCACCAGCACAGTAGTAGTGCAAGCAGGGAAACGCTGTTCATGGGGTGGATGAGGAATTTATCTCCTCATCCAGAAATTCCTTTGGCATGGAGGACATCGCCTGGTTCTTTCTGCTCCTCTGCCAACTTTATATGGGGTATCTCCTTTAGGCATAAGAGTGCTGTGAAAGAACATATTGCCCTGTCCTTTCTTTAGCCTGGGAAATCTCAGTGCATATTAAATGTATTCCGCTTCCAGTTCTGAATGCCAACCCTGGCACTAGTTTCCTTGTTGCACACAAACTTCATTTTCAAAATGACCAAGAAAATTAAAATAAGATTTTGTGGTTGTATGCAGAATCCAGCGATAAAGCTTCAATGACAAAGAAGAGAAAAACTTCCACAAGACTGTATGGTTAATAACAACTTAATTGTCTCAAAAAATCATCTAATTCCAATTATCAATGAAGCTTTGCACTTTGTAAACCTTTTGTAAGCAAAATAATTTCTCTGTAATTTTAACAAGCGAGAACCTCTTTTCCTTCAAATATTTAATTTGTATACCAGGGCAGTACGGTGGCGCAGCAATAGAGTTGCTGCTTTACTGAGCCAGAGACCGGTTCGATCCTGACTACAGGTGCTGTGTGTATGAAGTTTGTACGTTCTCCCTTTGACCCCATGGGGTTTCCCGGGTGCCTCGGTTTCCTCGCACACTCACAGATGTACAGGTTAGAATGGTTAATTGGCTTCAATTAAAAAAAGTTATAAGTTGGCTCTGGTGTGTAGGATAGTGCTAATGTACAGGGATCGCTGGTCTGCGCGGACTCGATGGACCAAATGTCCTGTTTCCGCACATTATCTTTAAACTGAAAAAGTATTTCAAGGTAATACCTTGCTCCTCCACTAGGTGTGCCACTGAAGTCCTTGCAAATGATAATCATTTGGTATCAATGAGTAAATGTAAACCTTAGCATTTTGCATAATATTTTCACAGCAATAATTCTTTTTGAATGAGTTTTAACTGTTTTAAATAGCCATGATGAATACTTAAAATCTCTTGGTCCTCCAAAGTTAATTTCATGTCCTTAGAATAATTATTTACAATTATAATTTCCTTTAAATTTGAATTTTTACTTTTTCTGATTGTTGAGAAATGTCACAATCTCCATTAATACTATAAGCAAGCCCCGGTTTTCATGTTGCCTTTTGTGAAACAATAAATTATGTGAATTATGACACCAGATATCACTGCCAGGGACATAAGGAAGTGGAATTCCATTGCACAGAAGTGATCAGACAACCTCCTTTGCAGTCAAAAGGAAGAATTGTTACCCCAAAGCTGACTACAAAGTCAAGGCCATGTGTTTTTTTTAAATTCAGGTGTTATTCAGTTAGGGATGGAGACACCGGCTGAATTCGATTTGGGGCCCTGTCTTACAGATCTAACAATAGCTCAATAATTAACTCCAACACAAGTCAGGGCTGACATCGCATAATAGATGTGTGTTGAACTCCAGAGACTGGAGAGGGGTTAAAGGGAGGACAGCTGGCAGTGTTTCTGTGAACTGAACACACTTGTGGCCCTTAAATCAGCTCAAAGGGCTTTTAATTTGTAGTTCACAATGGGATACATAGTTACCGTAAGACCATAAAGTCCTAAAGTACCTACTTTAAGCAAGCCATAATTACAAATAATAAAGCATAATATCGTTTTAAAGTGGGAAGTGTGGACCAAGTAAGTGAGATAAATTCAATACTTTACACCTATTAGAGGTTTCCATTGTTTTAAAAGAAACCTCTATTAAATCATTCTATAAGATACTGAAGGATATTATGAAACATTATGAAGGTTGTTGCCTGGAATTTCTTGCTCCATCGCCATGAATAATGTGCTGAAACCATTTCTTCTGCTGTTCTGGCATATTTATGATAAGAGAACAGTGATGCTCTGAAGAAATCCCCACCCTCATGCTATTTTGGTGGTATGTGTAGTGTCTGTAGGCTCTTTTTTTGATGCTGCTTAACTAAGTAGTGTAATTTTCCAAATGTATTATATAGGAGATAATAACTTTCAACTGAAACATCAGTATCTGGTCGAGACCCTTCTTCAGACCTGAAACATCACCTATTCCTTTTCTCCAAAGATACTACCCGACCCATTGAGTTACTCCAGCGTTTTGTGTCTATCTTCTGTGTAAACCAGCATCTGAAGTTCCTTCCTACACATAAGTACCTTGTATCTGTATTAAGGTGACGCCACCTGATACACTCAACTCTTGGAAGTACATTTTTATATCTATGTAAACCACACTGCTTTCCAGTTAAACAGACAATAAACATGTGGAAACCGTCAATACTTTACACATATGAAGCACAGTTACCAACTCAACCAATTATAAATGTAATTGATCAGCCGGCCTTTATTTCTCAGAACTCACCTGCAAAGGTACACTTTGTCATTTTGGAAGAGTCCATTCCGGGTTTCCTCACCACTTGCAGACTGTGTTTCCTGTAGCTCATAACCTATGTCTTGGCCAGCAATGACTACATCATAGCAACATTCCTAAAGCTTGCATGTTGCTTATCCTCATCATCCTATTCTTGTTCACCATATTTTTCTTCACCATGTTCTTCTTCATCATATTCTTGTGTATCATATAAATATACTAATTGATCTAAAGAGCCCATTAGAGTCACATCACGGAAACAGGCCACTCAGCCAAAGATGACCATGACAGCCATTGGACTTATCTATACTAATTCCAATTTACCCACGTTTGATCCATAGCCTTAGATGCCTATGTTATTCATGTGCTTGCCTTGGTGTTTCCAAAATGGTTAAATAGCTTTCTGTTGCTCATCTTCACCAAGCAATTCCTAACTCCGCAATACTTCCACATTATATCCATAGCTCCATTTTAACAACCCTTTGTGACCTGATGAATGGAGCTCCCTCACAATGTCTCCCACGTCTTTATGTTCATGTTCTGGGAGTAAAATTAGGCCATTTGTTTCCATCGAGTCAATTCCGCCATTAAATCATGGCTGATCTCTGCCTCCTAATCCCATTTTCCTGCCTTCTCCCCATAACCCTTGATACACATTCTAATCAAGAATTTGTCTATCTCTGCCTTAAAAATATCCACTGACTTGACAAGTAACTTTAACTATGAAACAATGAAAAACATTAAAAGCTGCTTTGTTAGTGGAGTGAGACGGGAGCATGATATAATTGGCTGCGGTGTGTTTTCTGTGTAGAAGGCATCATAGGGCCTGACAATCTCTGCAAAGGGATCTGTGCAAAGTAGATTCTTCCCAAGTGAATGGCAAGTTTGCTTTGGCTACTGCCGGGAAATTCGGACCTATTTATTTCTAAGATAGACACAAAGTGCTGGAGTAACTCAGCAGGTCAGGCAGCATCTCTAGAAAAAAAGGATGGTTAACGTTTCGGATCGAGATCCTTCTTCAGACGGTCTGAAGCAGGGTCCTGACCCAAAACATCACATCCTCACTAAGTCCTTCTTTGGTATATACCAGCATCTGCTGTTCCTTTCTACACTATTTATTTCTAATATGGGTAAGAACAATCAGTAGTAGAAAGGCTTGAGGAATCATTGTAGAAAGGTGAATCTGTGGTACCATCTATAACTCAGCAAGTTAAAAGTTCAGATTCAGAAATTCTATCCTGATCACATCCTGGCTGCTGAGAGCAATTGTCCAGCAAAACAATCTCTGGCATTAAAGGGCCAAATGCTATTGACAGTGGACTGACACCAGGCAGACTAATAAAGCCCTTTGTGTAGTATGTGGCAAAGAAGAGATATGGAGGGAAAGAGCTTTAAAATCCAGAATTAGTTAACTAAAGTTCGACATAAGAAGAAAAATGTTACTTTCATGAGATTCGAGATATCAAATTGAGCTCAACGGGTTCTTCATTGGTCACTGGTCCCATTAAATAAGAATGATTGTTAAAGAATGAATGCAAATCTATACCTTCTACACAAATTAATTGAAAATAAACTATAATAACTTTGGGTTCCAGCATCTGCAGTCCCTTCTTAAACTTAACTTTGGGGTCTGTGCATTACTGGAAAACATGGCTACTAAAAACATTGCTTGTTTAAGATGCAGGAAAACTGAGCCTATCTCTTTAAGGAACTCAGCATGAATTCTGCAGTATTTTCATACATTTAATAACCCTGTGACACAGAGCAATATCTTGGCGCCCAGTAAAAGTCTAGAATATGGATTATGTTCTCATTAAAGTGTCAGTGCAATTTCCTCTGAATAGAGAATATACAAATGGTTTTGTTTCTAAATTGAAACCTCATGTTCCAAAAAATCCCTGAAGATTTTTTCGGTGACCCTAAATGCAAATTGTTTTGGTATGTCATATTTTATATGCAGTCTGCAATAAATCTTTTTGCAGAATGCTGAGTTCAATCTCCCCATTGCCACAATCCCTGCCCCCAACCAAAACCTAATCATTCTCTTCAAACTGCCTCTCTCCAGAATAGGGGAGAGTTGGGGCTGTTGTAAAATGGCTCTTTAAAATGGCTGTTTCTGGCAGCTTGCTGTGTACAAATTGCCTCTCATTTATTTCATGTCGCAACATCGACCAGTTCAAGATGCATTTCATTGGTTGTAAAACATTTTGATTATGGTTGCAGCAATATATACATAAGCTGTTCTTTTTGTTTCACTTTGTCCCACTGTCTAAACTTCCAGTGGGGGTGGGAAAGAGATGTGGTGAGAGGGTGGGTGATGGTGTTCCCTGCTTTCTTGGAGGATTTAAATAGCTGAAGATACGAAACTGAGCAGGGTTTGTTAGTTGGCTTGATGCAGTGAAGGGATGGGAGTAGCAAAGGCTACCTCAGCCTTCCTGTATTGGGAACAAGGATATCAAATAATTGTTCCCACTGCGAATCATTATTCAGCCTCTCTAGAAAGGGCATGAACATTCGGGCTGCAAACTCTTCTGTATATTCCAGATGGCTTCATCTCCCAATTTTGCTGCCAGCAACTCATTGGCTCACTGGTGCCAGCCTGCCACCAGACTCGCATTGAAGTTTGAGATGCTGGTGTTCCAGAACCCTCACTGACTAAAGAAATTCCTCCTTCTCTCCTTTCCAAAGGTATGTCCTTTTATTCTGAAGCTATGGTCTCTGGTCCTACACTCTCCCACTAGTTGTGCAAGGCCCCTTGGGCAACAGTGACCATAATATGGTGGATTTCTACATTAGGATGGAAAATGACACGGTTAATTCCAAGACTAACCGAGATGAGGAAAACATTCTTTACACAGAGAGTGGTGAGTCTCTGGAATTCTCTGCCACAGAAGGTAGTTGAGGCCAGTTCATTGGCTATATTTAAGAGGGCGTTAGATGTGGCACTTGTGGCTAAAGGGATCAGGGGGTATGGAGAGAAGGCAGGTACGGGATACTGAGTTGGATGATCAGCCATGATCACATTGAATGGCGGTGCAGGCTCGAAGGGCCGAATGGCCTACTCCTGCACCTATTTTCTATGTTTCTATGACTATGGTCCTAACTTAAAGAAAGGAGACTGAAGGTATGAGTTGGGAATTGGCTAGAATAAACTGGCAAATTATACTTAAACGGTTGAACCTTCTGAACCTTCTGAATTTTGTAGTCGGCAGGGCAGTACTCTGCCTATCGCCAACTTGGACAATTTTACATTTTAATCAAGCCAATTAACCTACAAACCTGTCTGTCTTTGGAGTGTGGGAGGAAACTGAAGATCTCGGAGAAAACCCACGCAGATCACAGGAAGAACATACAAACTCCATACAGACAGCACCCGTAGTCGCGATCGAACCCAGGTCTCTGACACTGCATTTTGCTGTAAGGCAGCAACTCTACTGCTGTGCCACCATGAAGATGGAGATGCAATGGGAAAGATTTATAGACAGCATGGATGAACTCCAAAAATTGTTCATCCCTGTCTGACGAAAAAATAAAATGGGGAAGGCTGCTCAACCATGGCTGACGAGGGAAATCAGTGATAGTGTTAAATCCAAGGAAAAGGCATATAAATTGGCTAGAGGAAGCAGCAAACCGGAGGACTGGGAGAAATTTAGAACTCAACGGAGGAGGACAAAGGGGTTAATTAAGAGGGGGGGGGGGGAACGAGCTTGAAATAAAGCTTGCGGGGAATATCAGAACTGGCTCTAAAGGCTTCTTTATATATGTGAAAAGGAAAAGATTAGTGATGACAAATGTAGGTCCCTTACAATCATAGACAGGTTAATTTATAAAGGGAAACAAGGAAATGGCAGAACAGTTAAATTAGTACTTTGGTTCTGTCTTCACTAAGGAAGACAGTCTAGCAGAATCTAGCAGAAATACTCGGGGACCGAGGATCTAGTGGGAGGGAGGAACTGAAGGTATTCCACATTAGTCAGGAAATGGTGTTATGTAAACTGTTGGGACTGAAGGCAGATAAATCCTCAGGGCCTGATGGTCTGCATCCCAGAGTACTCAAGGAGGTGGCCCTAGAAATCGTGGATGCATCAGTAATCATTTTACAATGTTCTCTTGACTCTGGCTATTCTCCAGTCCACAGGAACTGATCCAATTTAACCCCACATTTTAGAAAGGAGAGAGAAAACAGGGAATTATAGACCAGTTAGCCGTACATCGGTAGTGGAGAAGATGCTTGAGTCGGTTGTTAAAGAATTTATAGCAACGCATTTGGAATACAGTGACAGGAACGATCAAAGTCAGTATAGATTTATGAAGGGGAAATGATGCTTGATTAGTCTTCTGGAATTTTTTTTGAAGGTGTAACAAGTAGAATGGATAAGGGAGAGTCAGTGGATGTGGTGAATCTGGACTTTCAAAAAGCCTTTAACACGGTCCTACACAAGAGCAAAATTAGAGCACATGGCATTGCCAACTGGTTGGCAGAAAGGAAGCAAAGAGTAGGAATTATTGGGTCCTTTTCGGAATGGCAGGCAGTGTCTAGTCAGGTACCGCAAGGCTCGGTGCCTCAGTAGACGAGGAAATTAAATGTGATATCTCCAAGTTTGCGGATTACACAAAGCTGGGTGGCAGTGTGAGCTACTATGAGGCTGCAGGATGACTTGGTTAGGTTGGATGAGTGGGCAGATGCATGGCAGATGCAGTATAATGTGGATAAATGTGAGGTTATCTACTTTGGTGGAAAGTACAGGAAAGCAGATTATTATCTGAATGGTAGACATAAAAAGCGGGAGTAACTCAGCAGGACAGGCAGCATCTGGGGAGAAGGAATGGATGATGTTTTGGTTTGAGACCCTTCTTCAAATTCCTTCTTTCTGGAGATGCTGCCTGTCCCGCTGAGTTACCCCAGCTTTTAATATGACAGTTGTGGCAGTCAATCAGCAAGCAAGCTTTTGACTTATGTTTTCAAAATCAGACCCTTTAAGGCCTGAAACACAGTGCCCTCCATGATGTTTGGGACAAAGATCCATTGTTTATTTATTTGCCTCTGTACTTCACAATTTCAGATTCATAATACCATGTAGAAATTACCGCAGTGTTTATACATAATCCCCCCCCCCCATTTCAGGGCACCATAATGTTTGGGACACAGCAATGCCATGTAAATGGAAGTAGTCATGTTTAGTATCTGTTACTTATCCTTTGCATGCAATGACTGCATGAAGTCTACGATTCATGGACATCACCAGTTGCTTGTGATGCTCTGCCAGGCCTGTATTGCAGCCATCTTTAGCTTAGGCTTGTTGTAGGGGCTAGTTCCTTCAGCTTTCTCTCCAGCATATAGATGGCATGCTAAATTGGGTACAGATTGGGTGATTGACTTGGCCACTCAAGAATTTACCATTTTTAGCTTTGAAAAACTGTTGCTTTAGCAGTATGTTTGGGATCATTGTCTAGCTGTAGAATGAACTGCCGGCCAATGTGTTTTGAGGCATTTGTTTGAACTTGAACAGATAGGATGTGTCTATACACTTCAGAATTCATTATGCTACTACCATCAGCAGTTTTACCATCAATGAAGATAAGTGAGCCAGTACATTCAGCAGCCATACATGCCCAGGCCATAACACCCCCACCACTGTGTTTCACAGATGAGGTGGTATGCTTTCGATCTTGGGCAGTTCCTTCTCTCCTCCATACTTTGCTCTTGCCATCACTCTGATATGTTAATCTTTGCCTCATCTGTCCGCAAGATCTCTTTCCAGAACAGTGATTGCTCTTTTAAGTACTTCTTGGCAAACTGTAACCTGGCCATCCTATTTTTGCGGCTAACCAGTGGTTTGCATCTTGCAGTGTAGCCTCTGTATTTCTGTTCATGAAGTCTTCTGCGGACAGTGGTCATTGACAAATTCTCACCTAACTCATGAAGAGTGTTTCTGATCTGTCGGACAGGTGTTTGGGTTTTTTCTTATAGACAGAATTCTTCTGTCATCAGCTGTGGGGGTCTTCCTTGGCCTGCCAGTCCCTTTGCGATTAGTAAGCTCACCAATGCTCTTTTTCTTCTTAATGATGTTCCAAACAGTTGATTTTGGTAAGCCTAAGGTTGGCTGATGTCTCTAACAGTTGTATTCTTGTTTCTCTGTCTCATAATGGCTTCTTTGACTTTCATTGGCACAATTTTGGTCCTCATGTTGATTAACAGCAATAACAGTTTCCAAAGGTGATAGAAAGACTGGAGGAAAGACCAGGTGCTGAGAGCTTTCTTATACCTGCATGAAGGAGTCAATAAACACACCTGAGCAATTACAAACACCTGGGAAGCCATGTATCCCAAACATTATGGTGCCCTGAAATGGGGGGGACTATGTATAAACACAGCTGTCATTTCTACATGGCAAAACCAAAATGTTTAAAAATGGCCTTTATAAAATCTGACAATGTGGACTTTAATCACGTGATTTTTTTCTATTACAAATCTCAAATTGTGGAGTAAAGAGGCAAATAAATAAATGTGATTCTTTGTCCCAAACATTATGGAGGACACTGTATTTGTGTTTGGTTTTAGACCTGCTTTAGAAGTGCATTTAGAAGTCGATGGACACTAGGCATTTAGCTTAGTTTAAGTAAGTTTGTTGGCCAAGTATTTACATACAAGGAATTTGCCTTGGTGCTCCGCCCACAAGTAACAACGTGACATACAGTGACAGTTACGAATGACTCAGAAAACACTAAACATTAATAATAATAATAAAACATAAAACAGTTTTTAGTTTTTTTTAGTTTAGAGTTACAGCGCAGAAACGGGCCCTTCAGCCTAGAGGTTGCACCGACCAGCGACCCCCGCACATTAACACTATCCTACACACTAGTGATAATTTATACTTAATACAAGCCAATTAACCTACAAACCTGTACGTCTTTGGAGTGTGGGAGGAAACCGAAGATCTCGGAGAAAACCCACGTAATAACGGGGAGAACGTACAAAGTCTATACAGACAGCGCCCGTAGTCGGGATCGAACTCCGGTCCCCGGCATTGCAAGCGCTGTAAGGCAGCAACTCTACTGCTGTGCCACCGTGCCGCCAAAATTTTATTTTAATGGCGAACTATCTTGCATTATTTTCTCTACTCCATTCACTCTCTCGCCCACAAGATGAGTTTAAACTCTACCAGAAACCTGGCCAACTTTTCCATTGTGCTCTCCCCAATCTTTCCATTTATGCTCTCCACCACAGAGACGCCACACAGGCAGGTGAGATACTCAGCCAGCGGGCCTTGGTTCGTGCTGTTAAAATCATTAATCTAATCTAAGCAAGTCACTCACTTTGGGCAGAGTAAAATTGTTTGGTTTGTTGGTAATGACAAAATGTATTTGATTTTCTAAATTAATCTGCCAGGTTGCCTAATGCAATCAATCACTGTGTTTAATCAGTATGTGTGATGAATTACACCGAGCAAGGCAAAGCTATAAAACTGAAATCCCTCTAGACCACAGGTAATTTTTAAGCTCAGTGTTGCTAAAGTCCAAACATGTGAATATGATGGCAGATAAGTCATTGTGACATGGCCCACACTCATGACTGTGCATTTTGCCAACCCACAATCTACGACCCAGAAATATCCTATGAGATTCCAAGGGACAGAATACGATACTCGGGGCTGTTAAAACCAATCCTGGAGACAATAGGTCCATCTTAATGGTCAAATTACTTTTAACAAGGTGCGATTCTAGTCATGAACAAAGGCAGCTGCAAAAGCAGAAATCCAATATTAATAAAAAGAGAGTCCTGACCCAAACTCTCAACTACCCATGTTCACCAGAGATCCTGCTTGAACTGCTGAGCTCCTCCAGCACTTTGGCTTTTTAAAACAAACCTTGAAAACACTGGTAACAGTGTTTGGATGGCACAGTGGTGCAGTGGTAGAGTTGCTGTCTTACACTGTCAGAGACCAGTTTCGATCCTGACTACGGGTGTTGTCTGTACAGAGTTTGTACGTTCACCCTGTGACCACATGGTTTTTCTCTAGGTGCTCCGGTTTCCCCCCACACTCCAATGGCTTACAGGTTTGTAGGTTAATTGGCTTTTTGTAAAATTATAAATTATCCCCAGTGTGTAAGATAGTGCTAGTGAACTGATTACTGGTCCGTGTGGGACAAAGGGCCACACTGTATCTTTAAAAGTGGGAAAAAAAACACTCCGCAGTTCAGGCAGCAGCTGTGAAGAGAGAAATAAAACATTGGGCCATCAGATGAAAGGCATCATCCTGAGCTCATTTTTGAAACGACACAGAGCCAGAACTTATCGCGCAGTCCAGATTCACACTGCACTTTATCCAACATTGTACCTGTTCAAACTCATGCAAGATTTAAATCTGTGTCCAAAGTCTGCCAAACTGAAATAATCTTGCATTACATAGGCCCTTAATTAGAATCAGAATTAGATTTTATTCGCTAAGTGTGTTTTGCAACATATACGAGGAATTTCACTGGCCAGGTCAATCATGCAATTAAAAGCAACAGATTCAAAAACATATTTAACATGAACATCCACCACAGTGACTCCTACACATTCCTCACTGTGATGGAAGGCGAAATATAGTTCAAGTCCTTCCTTTTGTTTTTCCACGGTCGGGGGCCTCGAGCCGACCGTTGACAGCCGTTCTTGACTCCCGTAGCCGGCGGCACTCGGGCCCTCCGCGTCGAGGCGTTCAGCTCCTGCATCGCGGGGTTGTCAGCTCTCTCGCGCCGGCCAATCAAACCTCGTGTCGGGGCTGGTCGAACCTTCTGCGGCGTTGGAGCTTCCCGACTTGCCTCTCCCGAGACTGCAAGCCCTTGATAGTAAGTCCGCAGGATCCCATGCAAGGGAACCGCTCCGATGTTAAGTCCGTCCCCCGCGGTGGGGCTCACGACAGTCTGAGGAGGCTTCCAGCTCCAGCGATGGTAGGTCGTAGAACCCGGAAAATGTGATCCGAAAATTGATCACATCTCTGGGAAGGTAATTAGATTACAGTTAGTCCAATCAAGGCCAAAAATAAACATGGTCTTACTTTTAATTTTATCTGTAATAAATGGCACTTATTTCTGCTGCATTGCTTTCTGACCAATTTCATTCAGCTCTTTTAGCTACCATACTTAGAATTGACATTAATTTAATCAAATCCTCTATAGTTTTATTGGAGCTTTTGAAATAGGAATAAATCATGAAATTTGCCTAATAATGAATGGGATTCCTTCGTATTCTGATTGTTCTCTTGTAAATGTGCCGTAACACTGATAAATTACATAATTATCCAATTGCAAAGTGATTATCAAAATTAACAATTGTTTTGTCATAGGTTAGAAGTTCTATTAGATTAAAATTGTGTTGAAATAACTGTGCAAATATGCCGTAATTGTGCTCTTGATTGCTGTTTGTGTTTCTTCCCAGTGTGCTTTTTTCAATTTTTCTAGTATCAACTGACTCACTTTTTAAAATAATTTTGCACGTCACTTTTCACAAGGAATAAAAATAAGTCAACAGCAAACTATCTTGCAACATAACGTGCAATGCATTATTCACACCTGTTGGACATGTTTCAATAGTGTCTAATTACAGCTGCATGACTTCAAAAATGTAGCTGAGAGTTGGACAGAAACCTGCAAGCAGATTGTGATCACTTGTCGGGCTTTGAGATTGATACACAATAATACTTCAGAAATCATAGTTAAATGAAGTCTGTGGGAGTTGATCTTCAAATCAGCACAACATTTTCAAAAAAGCTAAACATTTTCTGTACCTGTTCAAAAGTGGGGTTAAATATGTAGGTTTTTCTTTTAACAGGATATATAAGAGTTGTTCTATCAAAAGTAAAATTGTTCAACTGCAACTGGATTTAAAATATAAGAATCTTTTAAGACCATTAATCACCATGAATTTGCAAACTCAAATTATTATGCCCTAGAAGTCCAAAGATGTAGAATACCGTGTACTTTGCAATAACATTTCACTGGAAAACCTATCGTGAAATGTGATCCAGGACTCGCCGTATTAACTTTGTGATTCATTATTTTGCTCCAAAGTTGTCAACGTGCATGAAGTGCTAATGTCTGAAAACTGTTGAACTTGTGTTATGCTGAATTTGAAAGCATGCAATGAAGGTACTAATGCAGGGCTGCCAACATTGGGTGAGAGTTGGGAGTGAGAAATTGCGAGACCAAGCCCGAGGGAGCGTAGCGACCGGGGGAGGGGGGTGTGTGGGCAGAGGGTGTGTCCTCCTCCCTTTAGTATGGAACTTTTGCATTTTTCAGCTTGAAATTGTGTAATATGGTGCATACTGTAGTGAGTCTTTTAACTTACACTTGAATGCAATATATATTCTTTAAATTGGATTAGCTATGAATAAGGTTAGAGTAAATTACATTCCTAATTACATTCTACAGTAGAGCCCAGGCTCTGATCCATACGTGCAGCACATGAATGATCTTAGTGTATTCATGTATGGAAATCAGATTATAATCAAGCACTTGGCTCATGTTGACCAACCTGGGTCTCACTGCACATCTAGTACTACTCCTGGCCCTGACTCCAGTTGCATACCTTCGCTCATTCCTGTCCCTGAGTCCAGTCCTACACCTGGTCCCCTATTCTACTCTGATCATAGCTGCTTACCTGCTTGGGTTCCCAGTGCTGAACACGCCCCTGGTCCCAGCTTTGACTGCACACCTTGTACTATTCCAGACCTTGACTCTGGATGCACACTTGGCCTTGCTCCTCACCCCTTTGCACTGACAATATATCTGGCCCACACATAAAACCCCATATCTGACCCCCTGGACTTAACCTATTACGTTCAAGTCCACAGGTGCTTAGATAATGCAGTAATCCTTTATGGGGCAGTTCACAGACCAAATTATGGATAACAACATTTGCGACATTCATTGGCTTCCTTGTTATCTAACATGCTAGTCACTTTGTCAAATAAGTCATCAATTGGTTGAACACAATTCCCATCCATAAAATTATACTCACTCAGCTGTATAAGTATTCTGGTACCATTTCTTTCATTTTCGTAACAAACTATCCTGAAGTCATCAGGCTAATTACAAATCAATAACATTAGCCAACTCCGAAACATGAAGCGTTGAGCATTGGGATCCAAACATCATGGACAACTGGCCTCAGTTCCCCGCTCACATCTGGCAGTGTTCTCCATCTGAACCAGGGGCCGCGGAGCGTTTTTGAAAGTGGGGAGGCTGAGCGATCACTGATCTCTGGCCTTGGGGGTACCCGGTGAGGGAGTGGAGCAACCAAATGGGGAGAGGGTGTGGAAGAAGGGTATCCCTCTTCCCAGGGTAGGAACTTTTTGAAATTTGATGTATTAAAATCATGTTTTAGTGCATTGTATGATTTCAATGTTTTTTGTATGAAGTATTTTTAAGAGGTAACTTTTTAAGGGGTAACGTTATCCACACAAAAGGTGGTGGGTGTTTAGAACAAGCTGCCAGAGGAGGTAGTTGAGGCAGGGACCATCCCAACATTTAAGAAACCGTTAGACTGATACATGGATAGGACAGGTTTGGAGGTATGGACCAAAAGCAGGTTGCGTAGCTGGAACATGTGGGCAAGTTGCAGCTATATTAATAACAAAAGGATAACAAGGGATAAAATTGGTCCATTGGAGAGACCGAGTGCACAGCTATCTGCAGAGCCAAAAGAGATGGGGGAGATATTGAACAATTTCTTTTCTTCGGTATTCACCAAGGAGAAGGATATTGAATTATGTGAGGTAAGGGAAACTAGTAGAGTAGCTATGGATACTATGAGTTTCAAAGTAAAAGACATACTGGCACTTTTGAAAAATATAAAAGTGGATAAGTCTCCAGGTCCTGACAGGATATTCCCTAGGACATTGAGGGAAGTTAGTGTAGAAATAGCCGGGGCTATGACAGAAATATTTCAAATGTCATTAGAAACGGGAATAGTCCCCGAGGATTGGCGTACTGCGCATGTTGTTCCATTGTTTAAAAAGGGTTTTAAAAGTAAACCTAGCAATTATAGACCGGTTAGTTTGACTTCAGTGGTGGGCAAATTAATGGAAAAGATACTTAGAGATAATATATATAAGTATCTGGATAAAGAGGGTCTAATTAGGAACAGTCAACATGGATTTATGCCTGGAAGGTCATGTTTGACTAATCTTCTTGAATTTTTTGAAGAGGTTACTCGGGAAATTGACGAGGGTAAAGCAGTGGATGTTGTCTATATGGACTTCAGTAAGGCCTTTGACAAGGTTCCTCATGGAAGGTTGGTTAAGAAGGTTCAACTGTTGGGTATAAATGCAGAAATAGCAAGATGGATTCAACAGTGGCTGAATGGGAGAAGCCAGAGGGTAATGGTGGATGGCTGTTTGTCGGGTTGGAGGCAGGTGACTAGTGGGGTGCCTCAGGTATCTGTATTGGGTCCTTTGTTGTTTGTCATGTACATCAATGATCTGGATGAAGGGGTGGTAAATTGGATTAGTAAGTATGCAGATGATACCAAGATAGGGGATGTTGTGGATAATGAAGAGGATTTCCAAAGTCTACAGAGTGATTTAGGCCAGTTGGAAAAATGGGCTGAAAGATGGCAGATGGAGTTTAATGCTGATAAATGTGAGGTGCTACACCTTGGCAGGACAAATCAAAATAGGACGTACATGGTAAACGGTAGGGAATTGAAGAATACAGTTGAACAGAGGGATCTGGGAATAACCGTGCATAGTTCCTTGAAGGTGGAATCTCATATAGATAGGGTGGTAAAGAAAGCTTTTGGTATGCTAGCCTTTATAAATCAGAGCATTGAGTATAGAAGCTGGGATGTAATGTTAAAATTGTACAAGGCGTTGGTGAGACCAAATCTGGAGTATGGTGTGCAGTTTTGGTCGCCCAATTATAGGAAGGATGTTAGAGGTCTTTAAAATGATGAGAGGGATAGACAGAGTTAATGTGGACAAGCTTTTCCCTTTGAGAATAGGGAAGATTCAAACACGAGGACATGACTTTAGAATTAAGGGACAGAGGTTTAGGGGTAACATGAGGGGGAACTTCTTTACTCAGAGAGTGGTAGCGGTGTGGAATGAGCTTCCAGTGGAAGTGGTGGCGGCATGTTCGTTGGTATCATTTAAAAATAAATTGGATAGGCATATGGATGAGAAGGGTATGGAGGGTTATGGTATGAGTGCAGGCAGGTGGGACTAAGGGAAAAAAGTTGTTCGGCACGGACTTGAAGGGCCGAGATGGCCTGTTTCCGTGCTGTAATTGTTATAAGTTGCACTGAAGGGCCTGTTTTCACACTCTATCACTCTATGACTACATTATACCTCTACCATACATGAATGCTTCAAAATCAAGTGATCGAGTTTTATTGCCATATACTCAAGCATAGAAACATAGAAAATAGGTGCAGGAATAGGCCATTGGCCCTTCGAGCCAGCACTGCTATTCAATATGATCATAGCTATTCATCTAGAATCAGTATCTCTTTTCTGTTTTTTTCCTCATATCCCTTGATTTCATGAGCTAAATATAACTCTCTCTTGAAAACATCCAGTCAATTGGCCTGCACTGCCTTCTGTGGCAGAGAATTCCACAGATTCACAACTCTCTGTGTGAAGAAAGTTTGTCCTCATCTCAGTCCTAACTGCCCCCCCCCCCCTTTATTCTTAAACTATGACCCCTGGTTCTGAACTCTCCAACATCGGGAACATTTTTCCTGCAGTTCCAATAAGTAAAAATCTAGCAGGCAAGCAGGATACTTTCTCCAACCACCCCCATTTGAAGATCACTATCTTCCACCGTTTCTACCCAGTGCCTGGTACTTACTTCCAGCAGCCACTGGTTGTCCTCCAGGATGCACCGAGCTGCAGCCTGATCCATGCCGGTCACCTGGGCGAATTTGGCACAGAGACTCTCACGGTAGCGGTGCAACGCTTCCGACGCCTTGCACTGAGGCTGCTCCATGGCCGGAGGACTCTCTCTCCCGCTCTCTCTCTCTCCCGCTCTCTCTCTCTCCCGCTCTCTCTCTCCCGCTCTCTCTCTCTCCCGCTCTCTCTCTCTCCCGCTCTCTCTCTCTCCCGCTCTCTCTCTCTCCCGCTCTCTCTCTCTCCCGCTCTCTCTCTCTCCCGCTCTCTCTCTCTCCCGCTCTCTCTCTCTCCCGCTCTCTCTCTCTCCCGCTCTCTCTCTCCCGCTCTCTCTCTCTCCCGCTCTCTCTCTCTCCCGCTCTCTCTCTCTCCCGCTCTCTCTCTCTCCCGCTCTCTCTCTCTCCCGCTCTCTCTCTCTCCCGCTCTCTCTCTCTCCCCCTCTCTCTCTCTCTCCCCCTCTCTCTCTCTCTCCCCCTCTCTCTCTCTCTCCCCCTCTCTCTCTCCCCCTCTCTCTCTCCCCCTCTCTCTCTCTCCCCCTCTCTCTCTCTCTCCCCCTCTCCCCCTCTCTCCCCCTCTCTCTCTCTCCCGCCCCTCTCTCTCTCTCCCGCCCCTCTCTCTCTCTCCCGCCCCTCTCTCTCTCTCCCGCCCCTCTCTCTCTCTCCCGCCCCTCTCTCTCTCTCCCGCCCCTCTCTCTCTCTCCCGCCCCTCTCTCTCTCTCCCGCCCCTCTCTCTCTCTCCCGCCCCTCTCTCTCTCTCCCGCCCCTCTCTCTCTCTCCCGCCCCTCTCTCTCTCTCCCGCCCCTCTCTCTCTCTCCCGCCCCTCTCTCTCTCTCCCGCCCCTCTCTCTCTCTCCCGCCCCTCTCTCTCTCTCCCGCCCCTCTCTCTCTCTCCCGCCCCTCTCTCTCCCGCCCCTCTCTCTCCCGCCCCTCTCTCTCTCTCCCCTCTCTCTCTCCCCTCTCTCTCTCTCCCCTCTCTCTCTCCCCGCCTCTCTCTCTCTCCCCGCCTCTCTCTTGTCCCCTCTCTCCTCCTCTCTCCCCCTCTCTCCCCCATTTCTCCCTCCCACCTCACTCTGCTCCTTGCTCTTTCTCCCCTCTCTCTTTCTCCTCTGTCTCTCCTCCTTGCTCTCTCTCCCCTCTCTCTTTCTCCTCTGTCTCTGTCTCCTATTTCTTTTTGCCCCCCATCTCTCTCTCTTTTCCCCGTTTTTCTCTTTCCCCTCCTACTCTCTCCTCCTCCACCCCCCTCTCTCTTCCCTCTCACCCCTCTCTCTTCCCTCACTCTCCCACCTCACTCTCTCCCCTCTCCCCCACCTTTCCCTCTCACTCTTCTCTCTCCCCATTTACTCCCCCTCAGTCTCTCCCCTCTCTCTCCCCGCCCCTGTCTCCTTCCCCTCTCCCTCCACCTCCCTTTGAGAGTCTCTGTCCCATCGGAACAGAGACTCTCGTGGCAGCGGCGCAACGCTTCTGACGCCTCTGAACGGTCCGGGACTCTTGCACTGAGGCTGCTCCATGGATGGAACTGCAGTAAGTGTCTCGCCTGCCCCGTTTGCGGCATCTGTCCCCAGCAAACACTCGGCAGCCCCGTAAACACTCGCCAGCTCCGGCTTTCCGTCCGTATCTGTTCCCGCCGCTACATCTGCTTCCATCCCTCCCTCAGCCCCAGCTCTCCAACAGCCGCGGACCATGCAGTTTATCTGAGTTTTGAAATTTTTGTTGATCACAGAATTTCTCACCACAGAGCGTGAGAAATTTCTGATCGGCGTGAGGGCGTGAGAGTTTCTTCAAATGCGTGATTCTCATGCTCAAAGCGTGAGAGTTGGCAGCCCTGTACTAATGTTAGCCCTGGAAAATGTCTTTACCTGCCTGTGGAGTACTTCACTGAAAACCAGCTGCAGATAGATGGCCTATAAATTAGATATATAAGTTCCATGCAAAGATGCTTAATTGCATACAAATCACTAAAGGTTAGCATGCAGATGCAGGGGAGGGTAACTGTTGTATTGGCCTTAATCACATAAAAATGTTCAGGCAATGGAAGAGTCATCCTGCTCCCATATATTGATCCCTGGCGAGACCACATCTGGAATATTGTGTACGGGTCTGATCTTGCAACCTATGTAAGAGCAGTGAAAATGAAGAAGCTATGTGGGGGATTAAAGCTTTGAATACTGAAAGCTCCTTGACCTGCACGTAAAATAATGTAATATAATTGTGCTTTTTTTATTGGAGGACCACTTCTCCCTTTATTTTACATTGAAGTGACGTTCTTATATAGATCATCACTCCCAACAAAACTAATAAGAGCACCAACATGCCTAAGACAGATCAGTGGGATCATTCCTTGCTTAACGAGTGCAATGGTTTCTGGGGTTTGTCCTTTGATTTTGTGCAAGATTCTTCATTAGGCCAGAGTGTTTTAAGACGTGTAAAGGATAACTCAATCCCTGTCAGTTCTGCTGTGCAGCCTATCGTTGGAAGATGTGTGGCAATCAGTGGGAGCTTTCCTGCTTCTGTTCTGCTGGCTGATATTAGCATCACTCAGGATAGAAATTCACGGCACATCTTCAGCGCAATCCAGCATGTTGACAGGTCAACACACTGTCGTATCGAATCACTGTGATCTGTATTAACTCCGATATTTTGCCCGAGAAATCTTTCTCCCTGCTTGCCATGTCACTGCAGCATCGTCACACGCTGCAGTTTGCCTTGACAAATAGCGAATGTGATGGCTCGACAGAGAAAAATCCATGCAAAGCTACAACAAAAGGACTAATGTGTTTTTAAGAAATCGGGTATTCCATTACATGTCCTAGAAAGGTTTCGACTAGTGCAATGATGTAATTCAACAGCCTTTCAGGAGTCTATTAGCTCAGTACCTATATTGGAAACAAAATCTTTCACATTCAGCATTCTGTTAATGTGTTTGTGTTGACAGCTTGGATATATTTTCGTTCTCTGTCCAATGCATAATTTAAGATCATAGTTGTATCAAAATGAAAATTGGTATAATCACAATAAAATCATAAAATTGAAGTACCGGTAATGAAACCAAGTTTTACAGTGGATATGCTCTGCCTGGTTTTAAGATCCCTGAGGAACGTAACATTAAAAGTATCCATTTTGTGATACTCGGGTAGAGGACAGGCAGGAGCTGTCTCGTACATGTTGATTTGAAACATGCCGTGTACAGCTTTCTGCTCTGCACTGGGTAATTGAATAAAAGCATTTGAGTTTGACGGATGATACTGGAGATTGAATCCGTCAAGTGGCTGCTGCCCAGGAATCCGAGCAGAGACAAGGCACAGGCCAGACCAGCAATTTAATGCACCACTATCTTGGGGGAGTAGGTACTTGGTGAACTGGAATTGGCTGCTTTGGATGGTTTGGTTGGTACTTAGAAAGTCACAGGGAGGATTCCTGAAGGGATTGGAGGAGGGGGGGAGGGGGGGGGCAGTGCTATTCAGATCTATCAGGATAGAGAAGCAGGCAGACACAAAATGCTGGAGTAACAGCGGATCAGGCAGCATCTCTGGAGAAAGGGAATAGGTGACGTTTTGGGTCGATACCCTTCTTCAGCATTGTGAATAATTTTCGGAAGCAAAAACATTTTCTGCCATTTAGTCTAATTTGATCATGATGACTAAAAATAGACATAACTGGGTAGTGTTTGTATTACCTCTACAAACGTGTCATATGAATTAAGATCTTGCATTAAGGTCATGATTTGTTGTTTTGGAGGTGTTTTGCTTCATCTGGAAAGTTTCTATAAATCTGCTTTTGACAGCTAGCCTAGTGATGGCAGACATTAGCTAAGAAGTTAAATTTGGAATCAAGATGTATAAAAAGACTTCACTAAATTCTAAAAGGTATTAATAAGACTACTTGTGGCCTTTTAATATGCTTCACAAGATTTCATGATATAATATGATACCATGTTATGATGAATATGTTAATCCCTCAGGAAGTGGGTGGATGCAAGATCAATAAGCCGTCCTTCACCTCGGGCCATGCTTGAATCCAGACTAGAGCATTCAACTCAGAGTCTCCTCCCAATCGATTCTGAATCAGACCCTTGGGCATGTATTTCAATCTATTAACTAATGAATGAATGCAGATCATAAATCCATTGGGAAGATGCAATTGGTGTGGTTAGTAAAATAGTCATAATGCAGAAAGAGCTCATCATGTCATGCTCAGTCTTTGAAAGAGGAGTCAAGCTTTGTCCCACATCCACACTTTTTAGAAATGATATAAAAATGATACAAAATCTAAGGTTACTTACCAATCTTATCTCTATTTACTTCCTCAAAATTTCTGGCAGGTCATCTTACCTTCTCTTTTTGAAAGAGAGCCATCCTAACCTTTTACAAGATGCTGCCTCACCCGCTGAGTTTCTCCAGCATTTTTGTCTACCTTCCATTTTTTTTCAGCATCTTTCTTTCTTAAACATCTGCAATTCTTTCTTAAACATCGTGACCTTTTGTTCAGCTTCCTCTCATAACTCACGTTCATCTTCCCCATAATATCCTGATGAACCTTGACAACCCACTTTCTAAGACATTTTTCCCCATGTGGTTTCCAGAATCAATCATTTTACTCCGGTGGTGCCGAGCCATTGATCTATAAATTTCCAGATTGATGTCTTTGCTTTTACATTCTACCCATTTATTAATAAAATTGATAATTCATATTCTTCATTCTTGGCAAGGAAAATAAAAAGATATGCTCTAAACGATCAAAGAAAGCTCTGTGCAGAACAATAGGGATGCATGAAAAACATAATAAAAAAAAATAATGTTGCACAGAGGATGATTGTTGTTTAATCTCAAACTAAAAATTAAATGGTGGAAGCAAATCTGACATCACCAAATAGCTCTGCAGAAAATAAATAGTGCATGTTCTAGATAAGATGACAATTTTTGTCGCCACTAAGTGGATGTTGAAATGCAAAGCAGATTTTTTTTTTTTTCGATAAACTTGGCAGTCTTGTCCTCTCCACCCACTGTATTTGTAAATCTGATTCGCTGAAACACATCTTACCAGCAGAAGATAAATCTAATTATAGTTTGAGTAATGGAGTGATAATCTAGGTGCCCAAATAACTATGTCTGTTGGCTAGTGCTGAGGATGATCAGAAATTCTAGTTGGAGTGTAGGGTTTATCATTTCGTGGAAAGGATCCTGAAGCAATGCTTCTCATTTTCACCAACGGCACAAGCAAGAAGGTGGCAGAACAATTTATTGTATGGTGAATTTCTAGTTAATTTAATATTACATAGCAATAACAGACAAAAATGGTCATTCTGACTGATCCATTGAACTGCTGTTAACAGAAACATAGAGAAACATAGAAAATATGTGCAGGAGGAGGCCAATCGGCCCTTCTAGCCAGCACTGATCGTCCCCAATCAATAACCCGCGTCTTGCCTTCTCCCCATATCCCTTGATTCCACTAGCCCCTAGAGCTCTATCTAACTCTCTCTTAAATCCATCCAGTGATTTGGCCACCACTGCCCTCTGTGGCAGGGAATTCCACAAATTCACAACTCTCTGGGTGAAAACCTTTTTTCTCACCTCAGTCTTAAATGGCCTCCGCTTTATTCTAAGACTTTGGCCCCTGGTTCTGGACTTGTCCAACATTGGGAACATCCGTTGCTCCAGATGCCAGCTGATCTACATCGGTGAGACCAAGCGGAGGCTGGGCGATCGTTTCGCCGAACACCTCCGCTCGGTCCGCAATAACCAACCCGACCTCCCAGTGGCTCAGCACTTCAACTCCCCCTCCCACTCCGTATCCGACCTCTCGGTCCTGGGCCTCCTCCACGGCCAGAGTGATCAACACCGCAAGTTGGAGGAACAGCACCTCATATTCCGCTTGGGGAGTCTGCATCCTCTGGGCTTAAACATTGAATTTTCTCAATTCTGTTAACCCAGACTGCATCCCCCCCACCTCTCCCTCTGCCCTCTGGCCCTGACATTCCTTCTCCATCTCCCCCCCCCCCCCACCAGTCGCACTAGCTTCTCATTTTCACACCACAAACAGCTTACAATGGCCTGCTTCCTTTATCACCAATACTTTTTTGCATATCTTTCACTCATTGTTCCTTATCTCTCCACATCACTGTTTATATCTCTCGTTTCCCTGATCCCTGACCAGTCTGAAGAAGGGTCTCGACCCGAAACGTCGCCTATCTCCTTCGCTCCTTAGATGCTGCTGCACCCGCTGAGTTTCTCCAGCTTTTTGTGTAACCCTCGATTCTCCAGCATCTGCAGTTCGTTCTTTCAAACATTGGGAACATTTTTCCTGCATCTAGCTTGTCCAGTCCTTTTATAATTTTATATGTTTCTATAAGATCCCCCCTCATCCTTCTAAACTCCAGTGAATACAAGCCTAGTCTTTTCAATCTTTCCTCATATGACAGTCCCGCCATCCCAGGGATCAATCTCATGAACCTACGCTGCACTGCCTCAATCACAAGGATATCCTTCCTCAAGTTAGGAGACCAAAACTGTAGACAATATTCCAGATGTGGTCTTACCAGAGCCCTATGCAACAGCAGAAGAACCACTATACTCTGAAATCCTCTTGTTATGAAGGCCAACATCTTTCTTCATTGCCTGCTGTACCTGTACGCCAACTTTCAGTGACTAGTGTACAAGGACACCCAGGTCTCGCTGCACCTCCCTCTTACCTAACCTAACCCCACTGAGATAATAATCTCCCCCCTTTTTGCCGCCAAAGTGGATAACCTCACATTTATCTATATTATACTGCATCTGCCACGCATCTGACCACTCACTCAACCTGTCCAGGTCACCCTGCAACCTCCTAACATCCTCTTCACAGTTCACACTGTCAACCAGCTTTGTTGCTCCTAATTCCCTCTTCCAAATCATTAATATATATGGTAAACAGTTGCGGCCCCAACACCGAGCCTTGCGGCACTCCACTCGCCACTGCCTGCCATTCTGAAAAGGACCCGTTCACACCTACTCTTTGCTTCCTGTCTGCCAACCAATTTTCTATCCATGTCAACACCCTACCCCCAATACCATGTGCTCTAATTTTTGTCACCAGTCTCCCGTGCGGGACCTTATCAAAGGCTTTCTGAAAGTCACGATACACTACATCCACTGGCTTCCCTTCATCCATTTTACTTGTTACATCCTCAAAAAATTCCAGAAGATTAGTCAAGCATGATTTCCCTTTCATAAATCCATGTTAACTTGGACTAATCATTTTACTGCTATCCAAATGCTCCATTATTACCTCTTTAATAATTGACTGCAGCATCTTTCCCACCACCAAAGTCAGGCTAACTGGTCTGTAATACCCCATTTTCTCTCTCGCTCCTTTCTGAAAAAGTGGGATAATATTAGCTATCCTCCAATCCACAGGAACTGATCCTGAATCTATTGAACATTGGAAAATGTTAACCAATGCATCCACTATATCTAGAGCCACCTCCCTGAGGACCCTGGGATGCAGACCATCAGGCTCAGGGGATTTATCATCCTTCAGTCCCATTAGCCTACCCAATACTATTTCTCGCCTAATTAACATTTCTTTCACTTCCTCTACCCCCTTCGATCCTCTGTCCTCCAGTACATCTGGGAAATTGTTTGTGTCTTCCTTAATGAAGACAGATCCGAAGTACCTGCTCAACTCTTCTGCCATTTCCTTATTACCCATAATAATTTCACCCGTGTCTGCCTTCAAGGAACCCACATTTGACTTTGCTACTCTTTTTCCCTTAACATATCTAAAGAAGCTTTTACTGTCCTTCTTTATATTCCTGGCCAACTTCCCCTCATACTTCATATTTTCAGCCCGTATTGCCCGTTTTGTTTCCTTCTGTTGTCCTATGAAAGTTTCCCAATCCTCTGGCTTCCGGCTACTCTTTGCTGTGTTATAAATCTTTTATTTTAGTTTTATTCTATCCCTAACTTCTCTTGTCAGCCACGGTTGCCTCCTACTCCCCTTAGAATCTTTCTTCCTTTTTAGAATCCTGCGTCTTCCGGATTATGCCCAGAAATTCCTGCCATTGCTGTTCCATTTTTTAAAAACAAATTTATTTATTTTTATTAGAAGTAATGTACAGTACAGTAGTATAAGCCAAAAATAACATAATACATTTCATGTACCACTTCTTGTTTTAAACTTTAATAATAGGAAAGTAACAGAAAGAAGACGAAGAAAAATAGAGAAAGTTAGATAAGATAGTAAGTGCGTGAGAAGGTGAAAAGGAAGAGCCCGTAAAGACGTAGAACGGGAGAAATAAATAAAAAAAGGGAAAGAGAAAAATAGAAAAAAGGAGATATATGAAAATGAGATAAGATAAAAGGGATGTACCTACTTCATATCTTTACACCCCCCTCACCAGGTCCTGAAACCGTTTATTTTCAAAGTTATGTTGCACCCCATGCTTGTAATAAGTTGACAAATGGAGACCAAGTCTTTTGGAATTGGTCTGATTTGCCTGGTAGGACGAATCTCATATTTTCGAGGTGTAGCATTTCTGACATATTTGAAATCCACATTTTCTACTGTTAGTGTGGGAACGTTTTTCCAGAATTTAACTATGAATTTTTTTGCCATTATTAAGCCAAAATTCAGAAAGCTCTTTTGGAACAAAGTCAGCTGAGAGCCGAATTCCATTGTTCCAAAAATAATCAATTCTGCGTTCGGTTTCAATTTTATTTTAAATAATTTTGTGAAAATTTCAAAGATTTAATTCCAACATTTTTGGATTTTTATGCAAAAAACAAAGGAATGTGCTGTAGTTGCTTCTTGAGATAGACATTTATCACAAATGGGGGAAACATTTGGAAAGATTTTACTTATTTTAGTTTTCGAATAATATAATCTGTGTAGGATTTTAAATTGGATTAGAATATGTCTTACATTGATCGAGCATTTATGCACATGTAGCAAGTGTTTATCCCAACTCTCTTTTGGGATTTTTATAGCTAGTTCTTGTTCCCAATCTCTTCTAATTCTATCGGACGATGGTATTTCTATATTTAGGATGATATTATACAAGTATGATATTAAGTTAGTTGAGTCTGCCTTTCTATTCATAGCTTCGTCTAATAGGTCTGGAGTCACATTTTGATATTCTTGTGTATATTTTTTTCAAATAATCACGGATTTGAAAATATTTAAAATATTGATTACTTCTCAGATTGTATTTAAGTTGTAATTGTTGGAATTGTTCCATTTTCATACATGTCTCCAAACGTTTTAATTCCTATTCTTTCCCAATATATAAGTGATTTATCAATAATGGATGGTTTACATGACGGATTATTGACTATGGGAGAGAGAAGCAATAGGTTTCTTAATTTAAGGGTTAATTTTATTTGTTTCCAAATTCTAATAGTACTATGAATAATTGGATTTTTCCTGTACATTGTTTTATTGGTGAGAGAAGGATCGCTCCTATATTAAAAGGGGAACAATCCTCTCTCTCCATTGCTATCCAATCCACCCGTTGGGCAGAATTGTCCAACAGGTGAATTACATTTTTGACATTTGCCACCCAATAATAATACAAAAAATGATGGAGTGTTAATCCACCAAATTGTTTAGGTTTGCACAAATATCTTCTTTGAATTCTATGGGATTTGTAGTCCCATATAAAATTTGTAATATCAGAATCCAGTTTAAAAAAAAAACTTTTTAGGTAAGTATATTGGAATTGATTGGAATAAATATAAAATTTGTGGTAGGAAGATCATTTTTGTAGCATTTATTCGGCCTATTAAAGACATCGGAAGAGTTTGCCAAAATTTGATCAGGGCATTTAATTTAGTAAGTAGGGGCATATAATTTGCATTGAATAAAGATTTATTTTTTCTGGTGATTTCGATACCCAAATATTTAAATTTTTCTGTAGCAATTTTAAAAGGGAATTTTAACAGGTGCGTCGAATCTTGAGGTTTTATCGTCATAATTTCACTTTTATTCCAATTTATTCTATTTCCTGGAAAGGATCCACATTCCTCTATTAGATTTAACATATTTGGTATACTGATTTGCGATTTTGTAATATACAGTAGTACATCATCTGCATATAATGATATTTTGTTATTTGAGTATTTTGTATTATAACCATGGATATTCGGATGTGTTCTAATGCTTTCAGCTAGGACTTCTATTACAAGAGCAAATAGCAGAGGTGATAGTGAGCATCCCTGTCTATTGCCCCTGGATAATTGAAATTTCGGAGACAGCATGTTATTAGTTAATATCCTAGCAGTGGGCCTGTCATATAATAAATTTACCCATGAGATTCAAATTCTCTCCCATTTGAAATATTTGCAATACTTTAATGAGGTAATCCCATACTACTTGATGAATGCTTTTTCTGCATCCAATGAAATAATTATTAAGTCTTGTTCTTCAGTTTTGTATGAATGCATTATATTAAACGGACGTCTCAAATTATTGCATGAGTATCTCTTGGGTATAAACCCCGTTTGATCCGCATTTATTAATTTGCTAACATATTTACTTAATCCTCTTGCTAAAGTTTTCGCTAAAGTTTTTGATCTGTATTTAACAATGCGATGGCTCTGTATGAGCCAGGGTCTTCTAAATCTTTATCTTTTTTAGGTGTAAGTGTAATCGTTGATTCCGGTAATGCTTCTGGTAATGTTTGTTCTTTGAAAGCATATGTATACATTTTATGTAAACGTGGTGAAATTATCTCATAAAATCTTTTATAAAATCCATCCGGTCCTGGTGTTTTACCATTCTTCAGAGAATTTATTGTTTCTTCTATTACCTTAATTGAGACTTGTCCTCCTAATTCCTCTTGTTCGAGCCGATTAAGTTTTGGGAGATTACAATTATCCAAAAACTTTATAACTTTAGGACTATCTGCTGACGTTTTAGATGTATATACATTTTGATAAAATTGAGCAAATCTTTAAAATATATCATTAGGTAATGTTAACAATTCACCTTTATCTGATTTAATCTTTAAAATCGTATGATCTTTTTCCCGTTTTTTCAGTTGACGTGCCAAAAGTTTATGAGGTTTATCACCAAATTCAAAATTTTCCTGTTTTGTAATTTGAAATATTCTTATAACTTTTGCAGATAATATTCTGTTTAATTTAAATTTCAATATTGTTATTTTATTATGTTTATCTATAGTTGGCTATTTAGCATTATCTAGGTCCAACTGTCTAATTCGTTCTTCTAACTGCATTTGCTCATTCTTTTTATTTTGAAAGGCTTGATATGAAAGCCATTGCTGTCCCACCATCATTCCTGCTAGGATTCCTTTCCAGTCTACCTTGGCCAGCTCCTCTCTCATGCCTTCATAGTCCCCTTTGTTCAATTGCATCACTGACACTTTTGATTAAACTTCTCCTTCTCAAATTGCATATTAAAACTAATCATATTATGATCACTACCTCCAAGCGGTTCCTTTACCTTGAGTTCTCTTATCAAATCTGGTTCATTGGACAACACTAAATCCAGAATTGCATTTTCTCTGGTCGGCTCCATTACAAGCTGCTCTAAGAATCCATCTCATAGAAACATAGAACATAGAAATTAGGTGCAGGAATAGGCCATTCGGCCCTTCGAGCCTGCACCGCCATTCAATATGATCATGGCTGATCATCCAACTCAGTATCCCGTACCTGCCTTCTCTCCATACCCTCTGATCCCCTTAGCCACAAGGGCCACATCTAACTCCCTCTTAAATATATCCAATGAACTGGCCTCAACTACCCTCTGTGGCAGAGAATTCCAGAGACCCACCACTCTCTGTGTGAAAAAATTCCTTCTCATCTCGGTCCTAAAGGATTTCCCCCTTATCCTTAAGCTGTGACCCCTTGTCCTGGACGTCCCCAACATCGGGAACAATCTTCCTGCATCTAGCCTGTCCAACCCCTTAAGAATCTTGTAAGTTTCTATAAGATCCCCTCTCAATCTCCTAAATTCTAGAGAGTATAAACCGAGTCTATGCAGTCTTTGTTCATAAGACAGTCCTGACATCCCAGGAATCAGTCTGGTGAACCTTCGCTGCACTCCCTCTATGGCAATAATGTCCTTCCTCAGATTTGGAGACCAGAACTGTACGCAATACTCCAGGTGTGGCCTCACCAAGACCCTATACAACTGAAGTAGAACCTCCCTGCTCCTATACTCAAATCCTTTTGCTATGAAAGCTAACATACCATTGGCTTTCTTCACTGCCTGTTGTACCTGCATGCCTACTTTCAATGACTGGTGTACCATGACACCCAGAGGTACCATGACATACCATGACATCTCGGAGGCACTCTACAAATTCTCTTTCTTGGGATCCTGAACCAACCTGATTTTCCAAGTCTACCTGCATATTGAAATCTCCCATCACTACAGTGGCATTACTTTGTTACATGCCAGTTTTAACTCCTGCTGCAACTTACACGCTACATCTGGGCTACTATTTTGAGGTCTGTAGATAACCCCAATTAGTGTCTTCTTGCCTTTACAATTCCTCAACTCAGTCCACCGTGACTCTATCTTGTCAGTCCCTATGTCTTCCCTCACAAGGGACTGAATTCCATACTTCACCAGCAGAGCTATCCCCCCCCCCCCCCCCTCCTCTGCCCACCTGCCTATCCTTTCTATAGGATGTATAACCCTGAATATTAAGTTCCCAGGCCCGATCCTCCTGCAGCCACGTCTCAGTAATCCCCACAATGTCATATCTACCAACGTCTAACTGAGCCTCAAGGTCATCTACTTTACTTATAATGCGACACCGTCACATCTTTGGTGGTGATGAACAGTCTGAATTTCTGGACTGTTGGCTGTTACTTCCATCAATACACCAATAAACTTTTATTATGCCTTTTTAACATCTTACTTCACAGTATAATGAATTTTCCAGTGAACCTGATGGGTTTGTAGAGAATGGGAAACAGAATTGGGTGAGTTTTCAGCTTGTACGTTGCAGATTGACTCCTGGTGTGAAAATCATAAAACCTGCAGACGCTGGAAATCAAAATCAAAAACAGAAAGTTCTGTAAATGTGTGTCTGGTCAGGCCTCATCTATGGGAAGAAAGAGTCAATATTTCAGGTCAGAGACCTTTTTGTCAGGACTCCAGTTCTGATGAAGGTTTGCTGACTTGAAACATTTACCGACCCCACACCCAGTGTTCCTGAACTTGACCCTAGTTAAGGTTGCCACAATACTGGCTACACTCTGGGTCTCCATTCTTACCACATACCCCACATGTGGTCTGGATCCTTGGTTCACACACACTGGACTAACAATGAGCCAGATGCCAAACCATCATTATCACTATTATCACTGTTTTGAATCTCTTTTGAGATCAGTGTTTTACTAATCTAAGTAATCAGAGTCAAACATTGATGTGGCCTTCCCATCTAATGATTTATTCTGCCTGGTAATATTTGTGAAGCACGTTCCCATAATTTTGGGATCAGTTTAATCAGATGAAAATCATACTCTGCTAACTCAAAGACTTTAAAATAAAATTAAGTTGAGCAGACTCTGAAGTTCATTCCAAACGTGAGTTTACTCTGAAAATGCTAATTATTTGTTATCAATTTTGTATTAAACCACAAGTCTAATCCCAAGGAAGCCCCTGGGAATGGTTGCCAAACAAAGTACTCATGTTGATCTAGCCCTCCACCCCAAGGGTTAGCAGTAAGTTCTATAGATGCGATGGGATACTCAGTATTTGTACTGGAATCTAATCGTGGAAAATAGTGTTCCATTCCCCAACACAAAACATAAAGCAGAACTCAGAAAATGTTACATTTTATAATGGAAATTAACTTAGATAGCCTCCATTTTCAGCTTTATCTTGAACGGTGATACTCAGGAAGAAGGCAATGTAGCACAAAGCAAACAGGCAAATGTCGTTACCCAGTGAAATTTCAATGATGTTCCAGTGGCCAAGAATTTGTTCTTTGGAGATTTTTTTGCTAAAATATCATTTTATCAGAGCAGTGCCCTGCAAAATAAAAACAGATGACAACTAAATGTAGGCCTAAGGGCTCATGGTCCACCACAGTTAGTGTTAATAATAAAAAAAAACAAATGGAGCAAACAAATTTTTAATTTATAGCTGTACAAATTGCATTTTGATTTAATGTCGCAGATTTATGGTCCAGCCATTTAATAGGTCACAGCTTTGTCTGCCTTCTAATAGTTTGGGTGGTCACAACAGGGAAAATGAGCAAGAATGATAGATTTCTCACTCTAACATTTGATTTATCGCAAGAACATTTGCATGCTGTGTGTGTAGCGGTTTCCTGCTTTGATCTTGCTATGAAGGAGAGTTGTTGACTAGAGGTCAGGTTCTTCCCTGCATGAGTACAAGCAACTGTTGATGAGCCCCAGAAATAAATTATTTGTTCTAGTTCTTAGGTTGTGAATGATGCATGGTGTGGAGAGAGATACATAAAAAAAGGAATAACTATTTTCCCAGTTTGAAAATTCTGATTGGTTAAAAAATCCATTATAATCTTTCATAGGACACGTTGTCATCTGTGGTCTCACTGCAGCTCTTGTTTACTTCATCTTTATTCCATTCATTCAGGATCAAAGGTGTTATCCAAAATGCACAGAAATATCCCACTATCTCTTTTTTTTTGCTAATTTCCTCTCAAACTCTCATTCTCCCACAAGTTACTGACTTCCCCTTCCACTCTCTCCTATTCACACAGCAACATAAACCTGCTCATTCCCCAACCACTGATTCCACAAGGGACTGATAAAATGTCCATGAAATTTATGACCATTATCAATGTCCAGAGTGATAAGCATGGTCCTTATATCTGCCCTCTCACTATACAAACCATATGAAAGAAATATTGCTGTCCACACATCCCGCTTTCATTTGAATTAATGGGCTTATCTTCTATTATGACAAGAAGTGCTACAAAGCAAGCATCTATCTTCAGTCCGTGGGCAGATTCCATGTGCACCAGTTAAAAATCCATTGCATAATTTTATTTAAAGGAACTCCATAAATCAGGTACCGGATCTGAGAAATCTTTGCAGCTGTAAGACAAGTTTTCCAGCCCTTCCAGGATGAACAAAAGTGGCGCTCATGTTTTGCAACAAGTAAAATAGTTGTCCTTGTAATACAGAAAATATGGCAGCCAATTACTCCCAGTAAGCCACAATAAATTAAATAAGAGAGTGATTGATAAATATTGTTCTCGACACTGACATAAATTTCCCCCTTTTCTTCAATACAACAATTTATTTTTACATCCACTTGAATGAGGTAATGCATTGGTTTAATGTTTTATCTCTGACACCTCCAGCAATGCAGCATTTGGTTGTACTGTAATGGATTGTCAGCCTAGATTTCTGTGTGAAAATCTCTGACACAGGTGAGTTCTACCAACTGAACCATATTTCACAGATGTAGAACCAAGAAACTGCAAATGCTGATTTACCAAGGAAAGACACAAAATGCTGGAGTAACACAGCGGGTCAGGAAGCACTCCTGGAGAATGTGGATAGCAAGTCGGAAGAAGGATGCTGACCTGAAACATCACCTTTCCTCTGCAAACCTCAAGGCTTCTTTTAAGCAAGATATTTCATTAACTAAGTAGACAAAATAGGACAGTGTGACTATCTGCAGGTGCACCATCCTTCACTGATCATGGATTTAAATCCTGGACCTTCCCATTTAACCACACTGTGGGAGTTTCTTCAGCACAAGGACTGGAATGGTTGAAGCACTGGAATGTGCACTGTTGCAAGGCTTTACCAATCCCCACATCTTTTGTTTGGATGAAAGAAAACAGACATATCACTCACCAAGTCACAACAAGGGGTGGGAGGATGTTCAATGTTTTATTGTTTCTGTTTTGCCTGATAGCTAATGCACAAATGTTAAAGGAGCAAGGGAAACTGTCTACAAGGATCCTATTAATTAAGAATTTAACAAGAAATATCTTTGCATGGTTTCCGAGCTACTTATTAATCTGCATATATTCCCTTTTTCCTCCAACACATCTTTTTCTCTCCCTCGTTTGAAATACTGAAAATAGCAACTCTTTCAAGGATGAGAACTAAATATTTGCTCAGAAGTTACCAGTGCATTATGGAATGTTGACATCTCGTGCAGGAAGTGTTACTACTGAAACTAAGAAGACACTACATGCATATTATTTTTATTAAACTGGTCTATGCTTACATATAGTAATATATTTACGTATAGCAATATATAGCTGTAGTCTGTTCTTTTAAGGAGCATTCTTGGTGAAAAGCATTTACGTATAAGGCACCAATATTGTTATCAGCTATGCTTGGGGTTAAATGCAACCTTAACTACAGGCTTAAAGAAGACTTCTTCTACTATTTTGGTATTCTTCCATATTTGGTTTTGAGTGTGAGTTCCTTGAATTTGGTGATTACTCTGTGTAAGACTGCTTACACTATAGACTCATACATATTAAAGAAGCCATAAAACTGGAGAGGAACAAGACTTTTACCTTG
Source organism: Raja brachyura (assembly GCA_963514005.1). The sequence continues at coordinate 45,212,054 of OY740790.1, forward strand.
GCTCGCTGCAGACCCTGAGTGCTACTGGTGCAAGATGCTGAGCTAGAGATTATAGCGCATCTAAGATTGCTAGTGTAGGTCATCATGCTTGAGGTTGTGCCAGGCCTCTGCAACAAAGTTCATTGGAACATGAAGCCCAAGGTATTTTTAATATGACAAGTCAGGATTGGGTTTGTAAAGGTTCCTCTGATTGCCCGCAAAAGCCGAGCAAATGGATGAAGCCAATTGTTTTGTGTATCGTAGGAAACGGAGTGGGAACATCAGGAACATAGGGGGAAGACCCAAGAGTGGAGATAGAAACTGGATGGGGAGATGTGTGAGGAGTTGTTTTGAGTTAGAACTGGGATTGGTCTGAGAGGCAATTGGGCCAGGAGGCAGGAGATCTGGGGATACCCCGTGACTAAAAGATGGGATGGAAACCAAGCATCGAGAGAACCATTTAATAGAGGAACGACCTTTAAGACAAAGATCTCCTCAGACCTTCTGTTAAAGGACCATGCAAACAGGGCCATGAACGTTGGAAAATCTTGATAACCACAAGTCTCAAAGGTGAAGAAGGAACATCCACAATCACATAAAATGGAATCAAGGGATATGCGCCAAAAGCAGGAACAGGGTTCCTGATTCTGGATGATCAGCCATGATCTTATTGAATGGCAGTACTGGTTCAAAGGGCTGAATGGCCTACTCCTGCACCTACTTTCTATGTTTCTAAAATGTGCAGGGTACTCAGCTTAACGCTCAACACGTGACCTGTGGCCCATATGCACTGGCACATTGTACACACAAACAAACCAGAGGAAATTCCCAGCAGTGCAGTGCCTGGACCCAGACTGACAATGAGCACGATGTCGGATTTCTAGGGCACTGTTTTACACCAATTGTTCAATGTAAAAATACCTAAATAGGGCACTCATCCCATTGGTTATTTTGAATAAAAGTTCTTCAATCTTTATTACAGCATTTGCTGTACTTCTGAGTAACTCGGTGTGCATCATTGAATGCACGCAAAGAGCTGGATAGATGCGTTATACTGCGAACCTTTGGGAGGTCCGGATCCGAACTGATCACTACAGATATCTGCTTGTTAGGGCTGATCCAGTTAATCTTCTGGTAATCAAGATGCACAAGGTTTTAAACCTAGGAGAGTTATACAAGAGCATTACCATGGGGGGATTGAGTGGGAACTTGTGAGTTGGTTTAATTTTGGACAGTATATTTATTATATGCCATTTGTCAACCTTAATTCTTCAAAGTTGCACGAGGTGCTTCCTGATTGAAATAATTCTCACTAGAAGGAACCATGTGGAAATATAATTGAACAGACTGATTCCTGTCTCAATAATGGAGACATGCATTGATGTAGCCGATTAAGATATCTTGGTTTTCAGTAAGTGTGTAACTGCAGATGCTGGGTTACACTGAAGATAGACACAAAATGCTGGAGTAACTCAGCGGGACAGGCAGCATCTCTGGAGAGAAGGAATGGGGGACGTTTCAAGTTGAGACCCTTCTTCACAGCTCAGTCTGAAGAAACTTCTCGACCATAACGTCACTCATTCCTTCTATCCAGCGATGCTGCCTGTCCCGCTGAGTTACTCCAGCATTTTGTGTTTATCTTTGGTTTTCAGTAATATCCTGAAGTACTCTAGTAGCAATATGGGTGCAATAATTGACCTTTGATAACATGATCTTCTTCTACGCCCCCACTTGGACCATCATCCCCCAGATGATAGTGAATCCAATTTACAAAGACCTACTGAATTGGTTCCAGTTAGGTGCAGTTGCTAGATGGTTGCTTGCTCACCTCAGGAGCCAATAAGGTGCTTTGTGTCAGACTGCGGCCAAGGAGTCTATGGTCTAATATTACTCGATGCAAACATACCAATGACAAATTTATTAAACTCGTTTCCTCATGTTTCAATAAAAATTTGTACTCTCAGTGTCTCAGTGTCCAGTAGTAGCATGTCCATTACACCACTGTCCCCTGCAGATTGGGCATTAAAGAGCTTAATGCCTTGTATGTGGTTCAATAAATGCCTCATTAATCAAATGAATCACCAGATCGTTTACTCTTAATGTGTTCCAGCTGCAAACCCTTTCTGCGTGACAACTTTTAAAATTACCATACCGTTTTGGAAATAACACCCAGTAACCTTCAGTGGCGTTACGATATGTACATCATATTGGAGGCTGATTGGAGTCCTAATTCCATAAAGCTGCCTTAGCAGCAACAGGGCAAGATTGCATCAGTGATATTTTCTGTTCAAGATAATTCCTTATTAATGTGTAACATAAATCAGGAAACAGCTGGAAGTTAAACTAAAGGTTTAGGTTTTAATGATATTGTTTTAGCTCATGTCACCCAACTGAGCATTAGTACATTTTGGGAGAAAACTGCTGAGAGCAGCAAAAGAGATCTGTGATGGAAATACTTTTTTTCAAAGGAGCAGCATTTTTGGCACCCTTCCATGGCAGGGGATAAAGGCCCCTATTTGAATCCTGTTAGCATATGGTTGCATGCTAGGCCTGCTTTAATTTGCTGCTGAAAGCCAGTTGAGGTTTGTTTCCACTGAAACTGATAGTGACTGGGTGTCCTTGGCATAGCAGGGCAGCGAAATCTGGCATGAATATTTAGACAGCATATCACCCAGTGGACTGTGAGAAAAAGCTTTCTGGCAGAAGACGGCGAGGAGATAGCCAAGGCTCTCACTTGTATGTATTGACCAAGAGATAAGTTTGTGAAAGGTAGTTTTATCAAATACAAACTTAATGTCAAGACTTAATGGCAGCTATTTTTTCCATTAACAAGCAGAAAAAAAAATTTCAACTCATCTGGGAAACTCAATCCTGGCTAAATACTGCAGCATAATTTTCAAGTTGTGTCGTTTGTAATGTTTGTATCTTCTCAAGAGTATTTACACATTTTTCTTTTTTTTGCTTGTGATGCAGGCCACACATTGTGCACTCTTATCTAGATTATTAATACTTATTGATCACCCCTTTCTGATATCAATCACTGCTGAGTCAAGATTAAAATAACAACTTTTTTAGTGGGCACATACTTGCCTGCTGCTTATGATCCTAATATCTAACAAGTATAAAACAGTTACAAAAAGAATCAAGCAGTTAGTGTCTTGGTATGGCTGTGGAAACTAGACGTGGCTAAGCTGAAAATGTATCATCTTTTGCCCAAATCAGTGCTCTCCAGGGCCAGATGAGAGGAGGAAGCATGCACTGCACCAAAGCTAATCCAAGCAGATGGTTCAGTTTATAACAGCCTTCTGGGCCAATATCATTAATGGTATTAGGTTCCGTAGGCTTGTGTTCTTTGCACACTGGAGTTGATTAGAACATTCTGCATGAGATTGCTGACCTTTCACCCATCAGACATAGTATCACAACTGTACATGGTCATTTCCAAGTCATTATTCAGCAAAATGTGTCCACAAACTTCATCCAAAGAAAGTACTTCAAAACATGAGTTCGAGGGATAGGTTGGGCAGACTGGGGCTTTATTCCTTGGAGTGTAGGAGGCTGAGGGGTAATCTTATAAAGGTGTATTAAATCATAAGGAGAATAGATAGCAACTTTATCCCCAGGGTAGGGAAATAAAGAATTCAAGGACATAGGTTTAAAAAGAGAGAGGAAAGATTTAATAGGAATATGAGCTGCAACCTTTTCACACAGAGGGTGGTGGGTATATGGAACAAGTTGAGACAGGTACAATAAAAACATTTAAAAGAGATTACAACAGGTACATGAATATGAAAGGCTGAGAGAGTAATTGACCAAACGCAGGCAAATGGGATTAGTCTAGACGGGGCATCTTGGTCGGCATGGATGAGTTGGGCCGAGGGCCTGTTTCTATCCTGTATGACACTGTGAAGGACAGGATTTATAAACTACAACAAAGTAACCAAAAAAAGGGACAATGTCAAATGTGTCCTAAAAGCTCAGTGTGCCATGTAATGATTTGCCTTAAGATTCTGATGGAAAACAGCATGTGCTGCCATCAATATCTCATGGGAAGTAGATTGTTGTACAGGATGAATACAGTGCAATGGAGCCAGGTTACACAATTTTTACTGTTTTATAAATAAATAGTGTATTCTCAATAAAAAGTCTCAATAAATAGACCGTGGGTTAGAAACCTATTCACTCAGCACAAAGCATGCTGCACTGTTGAAAATGGCTTAACCATAGTCAGTGAATTTCACACACATTTCTCTATCTACTCCCATCCTTCAGCAATGGGCAAAGCGGGCGCAGGCATTTTCCTGCATTGCAGGTCTCCCCAGTGTGCAGACATTCAGAAACATCCTGCAGGCTTTTAGCCGACACTCCTCTCAGTCCACATGAGTGCTGCACTGCTGTGACATTCAACTTGGATGTCACATGCAAATTGGAGGAACAGCACCTCATATTTCACTTGGGCAGCTTATAGCCCAGCAGTATGAATATTGATTTCTCAAATTTCAAGTAACCCTTGCATTCCCACCCTCTCTGTCACTCCCTTGTTCTAGTTGTCCGAAGTTTCACTATTTGTATCTCTTTGTTATCACCTCTCCCACAGCCAACAATGGACCATTGTGGACTCCACCTTTCCTTGGTCATCAGTGCGGGCTGTGATTTTTCTGTACCTTTTCATACGTCAAGTTTCCTTCTCCCCTGACTCTCAGTCTGAAGAAGGGTCTCGACCCGAAACATCACCTATTCCTTTTCTCCAGAGATGCTGCCTGAGCCACTGAGTTATTCCCACATTTTGTGTCTATCTTCAGTGTAAACCATCATCTGCAGTTCCTTCCTACACATTCAAAGGGAAACTGGATACATAGCTGAAAGAGCAAAGATTCCAGAGGTTTGGGGGAGAAGGTCAGGGAGCTAGATTGCCCAGGCATTAAGCTCGCAGACTTAATGGGTTGTATGGCTTCTTGTATAGTCATGGAGTCAGTAGACAATGGACATTAGACAATAGGTGCAGGAGTAGGCCATTCGGCCCTTTGAGCCAACACCACCATTCAATGTGATCATGGCTGATCATCCCCAATCAGTACCCCGTTGCTGCCTTCTCCCTATATCCCCTGAATCCGCTATCTTTATGACAACGTATGACAAAACTATTAAGAGAGCCCTATCTAGCTCTCTCTTGAAAGTATCCAGAGAATCTTCCTCCACTGCCCTCTGAGGCAGAGAATTCCACAGACTCAAGACTCTCTGTGAGAAAAAGTGTTTCCTCATCTCCGTTCTAAATGGCTTTCCCCTTATTCTTAAACTGTGGCCCCTGGTCCTGGATTCCCCCAACATCGGGAACATGTTTCCTGCCTCAAGCGTGGTCCTGCCTTTAGTGAGTCATAGAACCGTTCAGCATGGTAGCAGGCCCTTAGGCCCAACTTGTCCATGTTGGCATTCCGGCCTAATCCCATTTGCCTGCATTTGGCCTCTATCCTCCTTCGGGCTGTAACATTCCTGTTGAACTCGCTGCATTCTCAGTTAGATGAACTTCTAGGATTTCTTTTCCTAAAGAGTTGTGTATAACCTCTATTCTCCTGGTGATATTTAACCCTATTCAATATCGCTAAATGATAGCCAGTCAGTATGCTGTGCACAAATTGGCTTCTGTATTACACAGACTACAATGGGTGAGAATGCTGCAAAAGTACTGCGTTGGCTCTAGTGCACCTAGAGACAACCTGACGTGCCTTTCAATTATTTCACGACTCTCCACAAAGAGCTAAAATTGTCCTACTATGGTTAAAAGCAGCCTGTGCTGTAGTTGCAATCTTTCCACGTAGATTAAATTCACTCTCTATGTGGTTTTCAGATTCAGACCAGCAGTGAGTAGAAGCCGCCCCTGTCGCTATGTGGTGGCTGCTGAATTCTTTGCCTCAACAGAAAATCCTGCTGATTTATTTGGTGCTGGAACTGTTGTGGCACCACTGTGTGGATATTGTAAGCATTGCATATGTTAATTCTGTTGTGAGTAATGTGCCATAAAATTCTGGAGATACTGAAATATAGGTATTCTGCTCAGTTACCAAAGTGTCACCTTATGAAGATTAGCAACCTGCCCTACTTTAAGGGTAAACATAAATAGAAGTTTGTAACGACTGTCCTAAGAAAATGCTCCCCTGCAACCTTTACAGTAATAGGTATCCGCCAATCCGAAGGCTTCTGTGGGCTTATCCTCGCTACTGAGAAGAGTCTAAAGCAAATCCAGCTATTCTCCTAATCCTGAGTAAATTGCGGAAGGCAAACACCTAGGTATCAGTTACTTGCTCAGTGATGGTTCATTTAGGATCTGACCCAGCTTTAGGGATATTTCCACATGAAGGGAAGACTTCAATGCCAAAGGATATTTTTTCGAACCTCATGGCTTCATTCAATATAATAGGGTATCTAGGAGCCAGTGCAAAACTAAGGTCAATTGGGTTCCCCTACTACACCTTCACAATTACATATTGTATCTCCAAACAAAAAGAAACGAATGCCGGCACAAGGCAAGATACTTGTTCTACCTAGACCTAGATCACTACAGGGATCACCGAAGGAGCTCTTGATGGTTGTATCTTTGCCTCAAAATCTTCAGCTGCTGCATCATTGATGCAATTTTAGAGGAAGATTTATGAGGAAGGTTGTCTCCTGATAATCCTGCAGTTTTCAGAATCCATTTACAATCCCTAGTTAATGAACAGAAATATGACAACATGTTAATGGTTCATATTGGCAGACATACTGGATTTACACCTGCATGTACATGTTGGATGCACAAGGAAAAGTCCACCTTGAACAGTATTGCCACCAATAAGCCCCCACTTTAGCAGTTTTCGGAAATCAACATTGATCAAAAAACTGAGTTGAGACATCCTGATAAATATCATGACTCTAAGAGTAGAGTTTGCACGTTCTCCCTGTGCCTGCATGAGTTTCCTCTGGGTGCTCTGATTTCTCCCTGAATCCCAAAGGCATGTGTGATTGTAGGTGAATTGGTCTCTGTTAATTGCACCTGATGTGTAGGGAGTGGATGAGAAAGTGGGATAACATAGAACTAGTGTAAACGGGTGATCGGTCAGTGCAGACTCGATGGGCCAAAGGGCCAGTTTCCTTGCTGTAACCTCTAAAACTAAAACTAAGTGAAAAATTGCATAAGACTTTATTCCTTCCCAACTCATGGATTAAACATCTGTTTACTTAGTCTGTTTTATTTCACAGTACCTTAAAAAATGTTGCTACATTTATAGGAAAGCTATTCATGGGGGAATTCTGGTGGCATACTGTAAGTTATGGCGAGGAGAGTTTTATACAGTACTTCCTCTTGGACAGGAGAAAGTTAAAGCATTTCCTTGATCTGGCTCCAGAGTGCAGTGGTAACCATGGACACATAGCCTGTAGGACTACAAGTGAAGGGGAACAGTGCAGGGATGTGCGGTCAGGGGAAGCAGAGCCTCACGTGTCATGCTCTCAATTAAAATAGCTGTTAAGAAAAGTAAAGCCAAATAATAATAAAATAAATATAAAGATTTTTCCACTGATCTGTGTTATAAATGTCTAATAATTTTTTTGTCGAAATCACCAAATTTGCACAGCTCTGCTGCAAATACAGGGAGAGATGAGGCAGTGACGAGCTGAGCCTCCCCTCTGCACAACCGCTCAGAAACTGGATGGAACGCGGGCAATAAGCGTGTGCCTGTTACTATCTCTCTGTATGTCACCAATGTAATGTTTGTAAACCCTTTCATTACATGTCCTCGCCTTCCATAGTCCAAGTAGCTTATTTCACGTATAAATATATTAAATTTAGGCTCGCCGGTCTCGTCATAAAACCGCAATGAAAAAGCACCAGGGGAGGCAGCGATCACATCTGCCTCACTGAGGGGGCGTCCTGAGCCCAGTGGAGGGAGAGCGAGCGTCAATTACGTAGGCTCAGCCCACGTAATTGACGCTACCTCACTCTCCCTCCACGTTTCCTAGCTTCAGCAGCGGCGGCGCAGCACTGGATTCTGACTTTCCGGCTGCAATCTGGGCCGCTGAGAGCTCCCAATTGGCCCCGCGCCCAAGGGGGCCCTGTGCTGGAGTAATGTACTCTCAGGCCGGGTAGATCTACCCCGAGTGGAGGGGGGAGAGGGGTGGAGAGAGAGTAGAGGGATGAAGGGGTAGACAGGGAGGGGGGTGTGAGGGGGAATGGAGAGGGGGAGGTGGGTCGTTCCCTTACGGTCCTGGGGCAATGCTACCGCCCCTCCAGTCGCCGTGCTTCACTCACACAACCCCGGCTCCACCCCTCTCTCTCCCTGGAGAGATGCGGTAATCAATACACAGAGGGCCGGGCCACTGATACTAGCCAGTGCCTCCCCAGCCATTGACCTCACCGCACGTCACTGGAACAGTGTGATGTTAACATACATTCAAAGAAACAAACTTCAAAATATCCGAACGTCATGATTTTTGCTGAAAATGCCATCAAAATGGCAAACAGGCCAGGCAGCATCTGCGAAGGGAGAATCAGAGGGGATTAAAGGAGAGTTCCTTCTCTGACCACAAGGTAGTTGGATTGATCAAGGGCACAGTACCTCTGTGACTGGTAGCCAATGATCATAGAGTGGAGCAAGATGGTTCACTCCGCGAAAAAGCCGTAGTAGGTGATGGGTAATCTTCAGCGCCATTTCCGTAACCAGCTTCCGTCATGCCTTCTCTGTTCTTAAATACTGGTGGGATCATTAATTTTTTTCAGTGCCATTTTCATTGGGCCTCACTGCTAGGACTAACTCCGAATGTTATTTTCTTTCACTGTCATTTCATTACTGTTCACAGTTCAGAGTGGTTGGGTTTGGGTGCATGCGAATGTGTGTGTGTAAGCAATTGTGTGTGTGTCTGTGAGTGTGTCTAAGCACATGCACGTGTGCGCATGTGTGTGTGGAAGAGAGATGCAGGGGTGAGGGAATACGGTGGTAAACCAGTGTGACTTAGGAGAGGATGCAGTAGGCAGACAAGCAAGCTTGGCCATGACTTTTCCTGTAGTTGATAAGTTCTTTATTTTCCATGATGTGGCATTTTCTCACAGGGAGAGGCCACACTGATTGATGAAAAGGACACTGCAGAGATGCATTAGTCTATCTACTTCCAAACATCTTTCTTAAAATGTTACGTTGAACAAGAAAAAGGACTCGGGAAAGGTGCAATAGTAATACACGGTTGCTAATACTTGAGCATAAATTGGAAGAGGGATAACTTTGTAGTAGAGAAAGATATGAAACTAAATTCTTAAAATGCTCAAAATGAAGGCAGATTCCTTGTGCTTTGTGGCAAATACAGTCAGACCTAAAACACCCATTTAATTCTCACAACTATAAATGACAACAGCTGAAACCTACTCCTTAACCAGCTTCAATCCAGATTTTATTTTTCAACTTGCCTGAAGGTCTGATTCTGTAACACTGTTTCTTGGAAGCTACTGCCAGAGTTGGCTTTTTAATGCTTTGATTTCATTTGATTTTTCTCACCCTCATTGCAAATTAGTTCATTAATAATGCAAAAGAAAAACATCAAATACAGTAGCAGGCAGGATCCTGGCTTGCCATTTACAAAGTTTTTAAGAGACAAATGTTAAATATAGATGATTTAACCAATTTATATGTGAGCGAGGGAGACACAAGTGGCTATAGATGTTGGAATCTTGAGTAAACAAAGTGCTGGAGCAAGCCAGAGGGTCAGGCAGCTGACTATGGAGGAAAATGCACATAAGACATTTTGGGTTGGGATCCTTCTTCATGGTATTGGGATTATTAGTATCCAAGTTTTTGGAGTAAAAGTACTCTGCTCTTGAATTTCTTTGGTCCCTGCAGTATGTCTGCAATAGATGTGTGCTGAATGTTAATGGTTGTTTCACTTGTAAGTCCAGTACCTGAATGCTCCAAAGCTTTGGTGCCACCAAATCAGCTTCACACAGCCAAAGACCCTTCCTTCTCACATTACCCCAGACTTCCATCAGCTTCATGAGAGACCTACAACATCTCATCCTGCTATTATACCCTTTATCCTGTATCTATACACGGTGGATGGCTTGATCTTTTTGTTGAATGAATTGCACGCTACCAAAAGCTTTTCACTGTACCTCAGTACACATGATACTAATAAACTAAAGGGTGTCAGAGGTTATGGGGATAAGGCCGGAGAATGGAGTCGAGAGGGGGAGATAGATCAACCATGATTGAACGGTGGAACAGACTTGATGGGCTGAATGGCCTAATTCTGCGCCTAACACATGAACGAAAGTAAGCTAAACTGTTTTCCACCCTAGATGAACTCCTACCCTTGTCAGCCAAGTGATGAAAAACTATTCATCAGCCATGAAAATGCAGAAATACGGAACATAGAAAACTAGAGCAGGAGTAGACCATTTGGAGCTTTGATCCTGCTTAAATTCAATCAAATGCAATTTAAGGGTGGCTGGTGCTTTATTTCAATTATGTAAACCCACTCCCTCCATATCACAGTGGCCTTCTGCTTTGACTACAAAAGTTTCTTCTCTCAGTCCTCTGTCTCGCTCTTTATCCTAAGGCTGTGATTCCATCATTCTAGACCCTCCCTTTTAGGGAAACATCCTCGCCACATCCAGTCTGTCTAGCCTTGTCAGAGTGTTGAAAGTTTGAAGGAACTTTATGCTTTTCTTTGCTTTAATGCATTCTCTTTGCCCATGAAACCACAAAGAGGACATTTCATATTTAATTCATTGTGGAGAGGCCCTTTGAAATTCATGAGGCATTATCTTCAGAGGAACTAAAATAAAAATGGCTTTCTGCTAATGCAGCAGCCAACATTAAAACATTCCCAAATACACTTTGTGTAAGAAGGAATGGCAGATGCTGGTTTAAACCAAAGATAGACACATAAAGCTGAAGTAACTCAGCCGGACTGGATGACGTTTCGGGTCGAGACGTCTGATCTACTATGAATTAGTATGTCTGAAGAAGGGTCTCGACCTGGGGGTGAAAGATTGCAACCTTCAGCAACCCTGTTTCGACTAATGCAATCAACTCGACGTGCACAAACAGAAGATCAAATAGAACAAGTTGTCCAACAACTTTAGGCTGTGCACGCCACACGAAAGAAGAAGAAGTAGGTCTCGACCTGAAACGTCACCCATTCCTTCTCTCCAGAGATGCTGCCTGTCTCACTGAGTTACTCTAGCTTTTTGTGTCTATCCCAAATGCACTTTGTTGGGGAAAGATATCAGGGTCTGACATAGTGCTGAATTTCCTAATCCACCTGTCCAGGCCTGGAATTTCCAGGAAAGTTTAGGTGATTCTGAGATATAGAGTAATTTCTCTGGAGGAATTTTGCATGTAACTGATTTATACTAGAATAGTGTGATTCAAAGAACTGCAGATACTGAAATATTGAACAAAACACCAGAGTAACTTAGTGGATCAGGTAATATCTGTGGAGAGAATAGATAGGCAGTGTTGTGGGTCCCGACCCAAAACATTGCCTATACTTTCCCCCCGCAGATGCTGCCTGATTCGCTGAGTTACTCCAGCACTTTGTGTTATACTAAAACTTTACTGTATCTGAATTTTGTTGAAAATGCCTCTAAAAATCTTTTCCCCTTATTTACTTAGCTTCATCAAAGAGTCAATGATCATACAGCATGTAGACAGACTCTTCAGACCAACCTATTTATGCAGACCACGATGCCCTATGTAAGCTAGTCCCATTTGCCTGTATTTGGCCTATATCCCCCCCAAAAAACCTTCCCTATCCATGTACCTGTCCAAGTTTCTTTTAAATGTTGTTATAATACCTGCCTCAACTACCTTCCCTGGCAGCTCAATCCATGCACCCACCGCACTCTGAGTGAAAAGTTGCCCTTTGGGTTCGTTTTAAACCTTTCCCCTCTCACCTGGGAAAAAGATTCAACCAAACAATTCCCTTCATAATTTTATACATCTCTATAACATTACCCCTTAGCCTCTTGTGCTGCCAAGGAATAAAGCCCTAGTTTGCCCAACCTCTCCCAATAACTCATGTCCTCGAATACTGGCAACATCTTTGTTTAAAAACTCCAGATTCCCAAACATTCTCCCCATGGAAAGGATGAGTTTCCCGGGTTTTTAGTGGTGCTAGATATATACCCACCAATAGCAAGCAGCCACGTGACACAGATGGACCTGACTTTTGATGGAGGCATCACTTTTGTAATTGACTCTTGAATTTGCTCATTAAGATCTGCACAAAACCCAACTAAATGTTTTCAACCAGAGTTGATGCTCTCAATATTTTCCAGTTTAAGCACCTGCCTCACACTGTCCATTATAATAGAAAAGGAGAAATGCGTACAGGATCACAGGGCAGGCAGTCCCACTGTTGCCCACTGCTAGTGTAACATTCTTACTCCATTGGAACTGGTTTAAAAATATTAATGTTGGCTAAGCTTATATAGGTCCACCACCAATTTTTTGGCAACTGGCGGTCCAGACTCTCCTTTATTCCGGACAAATTCCCCCCCCCCCCCCCCCCCTCCCCACCCCCGGAAGTCCCCTCTGAAAATGTGGCACCCACACCAGGAGAGGTGGCTGATCTTGACCTCATCAGGACTTCCATGCCTATCAGTGGGACAGATTTTGCCCCTGCAGCTGGGTCTCTGGAACTCCGACCAGGCCTGAGGCGGACGATCCGTTCCCATAGCCGACTTCTGCTGCTGGCTCCTCCTGCTGACTTTGTGGGACGGTATCTCAGTGTGTCCCCCCCCCCCCCCCCCCAATAGAAAACGGATAATCCAAAAAGGACCTGGAACCAAGGGTGTTGGAGAAATGGTAGTGGACCCGTAACTGGAAATTTGGGAGTAAATCCATGATGGTAAAGGATTCATAAAGGATACGGGGTTAGTGCAGGAAAGTCGCACTGAGGTAAAGGACCAGCCACACGCACAATTACTGACAAAGCAGGTGTGAAGAGAAGAATGAAGCTTCCATTGCAAATGGAACAAATAACGATATAATTTACACATAGGTCCAACGGGTGAGATTCGAATTTGATGGTTTTTCATTGCTTGCACAAACTGTCATTCAGATATATTCCAGGAAGATTTTCAAATCAACAAACAAGATTTGCAGAGGATGTTAGAATCAAATTCACTGCTCTGCACATGAGAAAATTGGTTATTTTTCACCAATTGACCCCAACTTAAATTGAGTTCAACTTCCAGTGGCAGTCCCTCTACGATAAAAAGTGGTCAGGCAATTTGTCTGACGTTTTCCCAGTGTAATAGAACTCTTAACCTATTACTCATGGAGAATCCATTTATTTTCTAAATGTAATATGTACTTTGATTTAAATTGTCGTTGCACTTATCTATAGTTTGGGCTGCAGGGGTTGGTGGGGTGGGTGTGGAGGGCAATTAGGGATTAAACATTGTGTATCATGCCATTGTTACTAGTACCCATTGGCTTACATAGATGGATTAAATATCAGACAGCATAGTAAAGTAATATTTGGGATTAGTTTAGTGGTTTCAATCCACCCAAAATACTTATTGTTAAATTTAAGTGTCTGCACCATAGCCCTCAGCCAGAATCTGACACTAGGCAGCAGAGACATGCTGGGCAGGTCTTGTGGAATGGCTAATGTGGGAGTTCAGAAATTGCAGTTGCTCCATATTCAACTCTAAAGAAGGGTCCCAACCCGCAACATTATCTTTCCATGTTCTTCAGAGATGCTGCCTGACCCGCTGAGTTACTCTAGCACTTTGTGTCCGTTTTTTGTAAACCAGCATCTGCAGTTCCTATGTCTACCATAATTATGTGGCCTTTCTCCCTACCCCCTAACTTGGGTAGGGGGGCATGGAGAATAGGAATCCTGTAGTGGATTGTCGAGGCCACTGCCTTTGTTTGCGGGGCCCTCTTTTTGGTGGCCTGTTGATCACAGCGTGGCTCGGTAATCCCACACTGAGAATGGGCCCATCTCACATCAGCCAAGGCCCAGCTTCCAAAAAATGGTCCAAGCAAGAGGTTAAGCTTCCATGAAATGTACTTTTTGTAAGAATTCATTGAAAAAAAACAAATTGCAGTAATGATCTTTCAAATAGTTTATGTAAATGTGTAATCAGGATTGATACTGTCATTGAAGAGCACTGAATTTGCATGGAAAAAATTGTACACTGGTCCAGTTGTTGAAAGATCCGGTCCATGGTGTAAGGTGGTCAATTTTCCACCTGCAGGCTCGAACATAATTAAAATGACTCCACAATAGAACATGTCTAGTACGGAGTCGCGACCTAGAGGATATAACTGCAGTTGTAGGAGTGCGCCTTTCAAAGTCACCTATCCGGCTGGACTAGCCAACTGGACTACTTGTCCAGAATGATAAGAATACATATCAGTATACAGGATGTTTGCAGTGTGTTACATAATGGTCATGATTAAAAATCCAGTTCTGACAATGCTCAGAGGAGACTGCGGGCAGGCATAATAAATAGTCTCTCTGTGTTCTACATTGACAGTTCCCTCGGGGCAAGAGCTAACTGAGCTGTTAACTTTGCCGGATCAAGCACCGCAGATTGTGATGAAGCTGATTGAGGCCTTGGAGAAGCAAGGTACGTTTGTTAAGAATTCTCTTGGTTATTGTTTTGGTCATATTGCAGCCACTTGCCGGTTACACGGACACACCAACATGCAAGCTTCTGTCTCAGTCAAATGAACAAATCCTCAGGTCGAAGGATTCAAGCTATGTTTCATGCTGAAGACTGCAGCGTTGATCTTCAAGTAAAAACAGAGAGTGCTAGAAGTAGTCAGCAGGTCACCCTTGGAGAGAGAAACAGAGTTAATGTTTCAGGTCAACGATTCCTCGTTAGGGACATTGGCATCAATCAAGTGGAAGGCAGCCACTTGGCCCCCACCAGAACTTTAAAGGTTAAGGTAAACATAGCAATATGGCAGCATGACAATGTTCTGCTGGAAGTCTAGATCCTCAGCAAGCTTTCTGCTTTTGCTGGCCTCAGAAAAAAACTCTTTTTCTGGGCGAGGTTTGTATTGCAAAGTTTTGGTCACAAACAGCTGGAGCCGTAAGATTCCTGAAAAAATCATCTCGATCATGGCTGAAACAAGGAATATTAAAGGAAATGAGGGAGCATTGTTATAGAATTAATGTAATTCTTTCTAATGTCTCTACTTTAAAGAAAACAGAAAAGAACACTGACACACTCACAATCCTCAACACTGCAGCTTATTAATAATTATCCTGTAGCCATACAAGCAATTGAAGTTGTCTCGGTTTCCAACCTGTGAGTGGCCTTCATCCTTCCAAAGTTTTACACTTTAAAATGTGCAGGGTCTATGAAGAGGTGGCCGTGAAGAAATTGCCGAATAGATTTCCCCTATATTGGATTAACGAATAGGTAATACTTGACCATCTTCATTCTTTACTTACATTTAGATCTCTCGTCTGCTTTTTCTTGTGTTATCTCTTGACATGGGTCTGCCCTGTACGGTGTGCCCGACAATTCCCCATGGTCCTCTGAGGGGCCTGTAATGGTAAAACATTAAGCATGCAGTAGTCACCTGGGGAAACTTATTTTCAGATTTACAATCCTGTTTTTATCTATCTACTCTGTACCACCTTATCCTAAAACTCACTTGTTCTGCAGTTCCCCTTCGACAGAAGACGTTCCCCATTTCCTTCCACTATCAAAGAAGGCAAACTTCAATAACTCTAGCATTCTAAATCACTTCCATATCTTTCTCCCCTTTCCTACTCTCTGTCCAGCTATCCCTTCTGATCATCTTCCTTCTGATCCCAGCCATCCAGCCATAGTCAAGGAGTCATTTTGTATGGAAACTGGCCTTTCGGCCTAACATGTCCATGTCGACCATGATGCACCTAGTCCCATTAATTGCATTTAGCCAATATTCCTCGAAACTTTTTCTATCGGTTCATAATCCTCATTTTCATCCTCACTTCCTCCGTTCAATGCATTCCAAACCCGAGATGATGCAGCCCATTCCTGAACCTGCAGCACTCCACCCACCAAGGGCCAACACCAAGACGACCCCCAAACCTGCAGACAAGTGCTGCTGTTATTTGGCAAACTGACATCTACCTCACTGAGGCTGAAGACTAACTCAATTACACCTCCTCATACCTCTCATTGGACCATCATCTCCATCACTAAACATTAGGCCATTGTCTCGCAGAAAATCACTGAGTTTATTTCCTCTGAAGAGCCCCCCTTTATAACCTCTTGTTTCATGTTACCCAAGCCCCACATAGCCAATTCTGCTTCCTGCTGGACCACAAGCAGGACTGTCAGAGTAGACACATCACTTCAGCCTGTTCTTGCTCCACTCACAGAATATTGGGATATGGTTATAAAGAGAAAATATAGTTTTATTTACAGTGGGTGGAGCTGGGATTGCAATGGGTAGTGCAGACATGTTTTCGAATGCGAGTTCCTTGTTTCTCATAAAGAAATATGCACATGACGTTGGAAATTTCATTGGAGACCTCAGACAATTTTTTGCCCATCTGATTTAATTTCCATCAAGATTTGAAAGGAACACCCAGGGCCCATGCCCAAGGATAGAAGATGGAACCAGCGCTGTAGGCAATAGACAATAGGTGCAGAAGTTGGCCATTCGGCCCTTCGAACCAGCACTGCCATTCAATGTGATCATGGCTGAGCATCCCCAATCAGTACCCCATTCCTGCCTTCTCCCCATATCCCCTGACTCCGCTATCTTTAAGAGCCCTATCTAGCTCTCTCTTGAAAGTATCCAGAGAAGCGGCCTCCACCACCCTCTGAGGCAGAGAATTCCACAGACTCACAACTGTCTGTGTGAAAAAGTGTTTCCTCATCTCTGTTCTAAATGACTTACCCATTATTCTTAAACTGTGGCCCCTGGTTCTGGACTCCCTCAACATCGGGAACATGATTTCTGCCTCTAGCTTGTCCAAACCCTTAATAATCTTATATGTTTCAATAGGATCCCCTCTCATCCTTCTAAATTCCAGAGTATACAAACCCAGCTGCTCCATTCTCTCAGCATATGACAGGCCCGCCATCTCAGGAATTAATCTTGTAAACCTACGCTGCACTCCCTCAATACCAAGAATGTCCTTCCTCCAATTAGGGAACCAAAACTGCACACAATCCTCCAGGTGTGGTCTCACTAGGGCCCTGTACAACTGCAGAAGGACCTCTTTGCTCCTATTCTCAACTCCTCTTGTTATAAAGGCCAACATGCCATTCGCTTTCTTCACTGCCTGCTGCACCTGCATGCTTACTTTCAGTGACTGATGTACAAGGACCCCCAGATCCCATTGTACTTCCCCTTTTCCCAACTTGACACCATTTAGATGGTAATCTTCCTGTTTTTGCTACCAAAGTGTTACTCAGGTGCATCAGGATCCAGCAGAGGCTGCCTCCAAGCACAAAACATTATTGTACCATTTTAGAAAAGGAGTCAGGAGAAACATTCAAGTATGTTTGTCAACATTGTCACGACAAGGCGCTCTGATCACACTTATTTCCACCATTTGGACGGTGTTAGAGTTTTCAGGCTGAACCATGGATAGACCAGACTTGGAGTTGAGCATTAAGGTTATTGGAAGAGTCATGAAAGGGAAATATTTTTGCTCATGTGCTCCTCAATCTGCCCCAGGAGTGCAGGCAACCTTGGAATTACTGTCCACTTGTTTCCGTCAAAGCAAAATGATGGTTGTATATTTGTGATTTCCCAAGCTGCAGTTCTGGTGAATGAGTCCCAGTGTCAAGAGAGCACAAGCTCCTAACATACCCTCAAACTCCTTCAGGCAGCAATAGGTTCCAATTCAATAAGTCAATTCAAAGATGTGGTTCCATTAAGTCCATGCAACAGCACAGGGTCCTCCAAAAATTGCTCGAGTAGGTAATCCTCAGTGTGAAATGTGCCCTTGTAGGTCCTTTCATTGGGCTCCTTATGGGACACATCTGTGTCTGAAGAAGGACCCCGACCCAAAGCATCGCCTATCCATATTCTCCAGAGATGTGTCCCCTTGTATCTCAGGCAGTATTGGTGGCACTGTGGTGCAGCTGATAGAGTTGAACACTTAGGTTTGATCCTGGCCTCTGGTGCTGTCTGTGTGGAGATTGCATGTTCTCCTTGTGATTGTGTTGGTTTCTTCTGGGTGCTCTGGTTTCCTCCCACATCTCAAAGATGTGTGGGTTTATGGGTTAATTGCCATCTGTAAAATTGCCCCAGGTGTGTAGTGGATGAGAAAATGTGATGAACTAGAGTGATTGATGGTTAGCTTGGATTTGGTGGGTGCAAGGGTGGCAGATCCATGCTGAATCTCTAAAACTCGGAATAAATGGAACTGCAGGTTCAAGCCAAATGGCAGAATTGCAGGGCTAAGTAAAGTAAACATGGATTCACTCTGTTGCATAGGTTTTGTAGTTTACAGGCAGTCCCAAGATTACGACAAGATTTCGTTTACGACAACTGTTCATAACCCAAACTGTTCATAAGGTGAAATGAACAAGAACCGCGTGTGGGAGCGGATCATAGAAAACACTGTGATGGGAGAATGAGCCTGTGTTAGGAAAAGTGTTCACCAGTTGTCCTCGCTGACTTGGTTAACGAGCGAGTCAGTCTGCTCCTTACAGCCAGCTCTGCTCAGCCCCATCCAGCCCCTGATTGTTGAGGTGCAGGAGGGTGGGGTGGGCGAAGGTACACGGAAATGCTCTGTTCCCACCCGACAGAAGATGCCTGTAGACCCACAGCAACCTGCTAATTCATTCTACCGGACTCCCAAACACTCACTCGTATGAAGAGCAGTTTAGTTTAGAGTTACAGCGTGGAAACAGGCCCACCGAGTCCGCACCGACCAGCATTCCCCACACATTAACACTATCCCACACGCACTAGGGACAATTTACACAAGCCAATTAACCTACAAACCTGTACGTCTTTGGAGTGTGGGAGGAAATTGAAGATCTCGGAGAAAACCTACGCAGTCACGGGGAGAATGTACAAGCTCCATATGACAGCATCTGTAGTCAGGATCGAAACCAGGTCTCCGCCGCTACAAGCACTGTAAGGCAGCAACTCTACTGCTGTGCCACCGTGCCGCTCTTGGTGTTACTTTAACTGTTGTTACATCGTGAGTTCATAACCCAGGGAGAACCTGTACATTGAATTTTATGCCCAATTAATAGTCTTCTTGGAGACATTTATTTTAGTAAGCAAAACAAGCAGAATGAATGCAAAATGTATGAATCATTTTTGGATGTAATGCCATGAGTCTGAAGTCAAGGGGGACTTTGAGTGTTGTGACAGAGCAAATATTGTATAGCACAGTACAGTGCACGCTTTGTGCCCTTCGTTTCCAGTAAGTTGATGCTGTTGTGTAATTTGTCAGACCAATAAATTACTGGCGCCAAACCCTGTGGCTTTCTCAGCCCTAAATATGGCCTGAGTGTAGAGGAGAATAGTGGTGACTCTTACATGAGGAGTTCATGCTTTCGCTGACTTCACTGGAGCCATCCATAGTGAAGGACTCCTGGGAGCACACTGTCAATGGTGTGGAAAGCCTGCTAAATTCTGGCAGTGCCGGTCAGGCTCCCAAGGAGCATGATAAAAGTGTAGGCACTCTTCAGTGGCAGTCATCTTCACCTATCTAATCTTCACAAATTCCCCAGAGTCAGTGGCTGTGGTTCCAGTCATAGAGTCCAAATGGTTAGAATCATACTGCATGGAAACAGGCCCTTCAGCCCATCTCATTCAAGATGCTCATCTACACTATTCCCACTTGACCCATATCCCGTATCAATGGATGTTTCCATTAGTAGGAGAGTCTAGAACTAGAGGTCATAGCCTCAGAATTAAAATAAGTTATTTTTTAAGGAGATGAGGAGACATTTATTTTGTCAGAGTGTGGTGAATCTGTGGATTTCTTTGCCACAGAAGGCTGTAGAGGCCAAGTAAGTGGATATATTTAAGGCAGAGATAGATAGATTCTTGATTAATACAGGTGTCAGAGCTTATGGGGAGAAGGTAGGAGAATGGGGTTAAGAGAGAGATAGATCAGCCGTGATTGGATGGTGGAGTAGACTTGATGGACCGAATGGCCTAATTCTACTATTCCTTATGATCTCTAAATCCTTCCTTTCCTTTAATTTTATAAATGTTTTTCAAGTGTTGTTATTGTAAAAACCTCAGCAACAACTTCTGGCAGTTTGTGCTGTATAGGTGCAACCCTGTGTGTGAAAATCCCCCCCCCCCCCCCCCCCCCACCTCCAAGTTCTGATTTAATATTTCCTCTTTCACATTAGGCCTATGCTCTCTAGTTTGGGGGAAAAAAAGATGATGGAACTTATCACTACCTATGATCCTCGTGATTTAAACACCTCTATAAGGTTACCCCTCAATTTTCTATGCAAGGATTAAAGTCCTAGCCTTCAAACCTTTCCCTACATCATAGTTCCTTGAGTTCTGGCAAAATACACATTAACATTTTCAGCACACTTATATGCTTAATGGCATAGAATTACCAATAGCATGGTGACCAAAACTGAACAAGCAACTCCAAGTCCAGCCTTGCCATTGTATTTTACAACAGCAACATACCTTCCCAACTTCTATACAATGTCCTGACTAATAAAGACCAGTATGCCAGACACCTTCTTCACCACCCTGTCCATGCAGACAATATGCCACTTTCAGGGAACTATATACTTGCCAACCTATGTCCCCTTGTTGTTCAACACTCACCAGAGCTTTGCCATTCACTGTGGAAGCCCTAACCTGGTTTGACTTCCCAAAATGCAATACCTTGCACCACCTTGTTAACTACACAGGTTAAGTCATAGGGTTGCTATTTTTACTGTCGCTTCATAAAATAGCAGAATACATTGATCTTATTCCTACCTAACATTGGAACATTGTTCATTTTCCCTGACAGGTGCAGAAAATGAAAGCCTTTATAAGCCTCCCTCCGGCTCACCCAGTGGCTTGGAGATCAAGGAAGCTCTCGAAATTGGTAAGATGTTAATGACTGTAAACAGTTTAAACGAATTCACCCTTATTTTCATTAGTAAAGAATCAAATCGACATCCTCAATATTAGATGGATTTCTATTCACCTACCGATACAACTAAATGTGGATTAAAATCTTCATGGTTACTTGACCAAAGTGGCAGCATTTCATATTTGAATCTAATTAGCAAATGTTATATTCTGACATTTCCACTTGCCTATTTAATAACCTTCATTAATGTTAAAGTAAATACTATGGTTGATTCTCTCCTGTACAGCCCGGCTATGGCCATCTGTAATAACAGATGTGTCGCCCTGCCTCAAGTCTTGCAATGCACAGAATGGGAATCAAATCCAAACCCTCCCTGTTTCAATGTTAGGTGGTATTCTCTTGAAACTGAACTGCATGGGTCAAATGATATTGTGTGCTGTGTGATCTAACATAATTGAAAACCATTTGCAAAAGAAAGGTGTAAAATTAATATGTCCCATGATGCCCACAATTTTCCTCCCCTGTTACTGATGCGTTCACACATAGAGGAGTCCTGACAAGATCAGTAAGGTATGAAGTATTACAATATATAACTGGAAGCCATGCAAAGGATGTTGGGTCACAAATAGTCAGTAGGAAAGCACCCACTTGATTTCATTACACTGTCCCCTAAATTCACCTCAAGCTTTGGAAGGTCATGGGACATTTGAACCAACTCCACTAACCGCCCCCCAAGACTCTGACTCCCTCCTTCGTTGTGCAGTCGGCAGTGACAGAACACACATAGCATGCACTTTTAAGGTCATAAGAAATAGGAGTAGAATTAGGTCATTCGGCCCATCAAGTCTACTCCGCCATTCAATCATTCTACCTCTCCCTCCTAACCCCCTTCTCCTGTCTCCTGCCCATAACCTCTGACACCTGCACTAAAATCTATCTATCTGTGCCTTAAATACAGTACATCCACTGATTTGGCCTCTATAGCCTTCTGCGACAAATAATTCCACAGATTTACCACCCCCTGACTCGCCCTCTCCTCATCTCCTTCCTAAAGGACATCCTTTAATTCTGAGGCTATGACTTCTAGTCCTAGACTCTCCCACTGGTGGAAACATCCTCTCCACCACTCTATCCAAGCCTTTCACTATTCTGTATGTTTCAATGAGGTCCCCCTTCATTCTTCTAAACTCCAGCGAGTCCAGGCCCAGTGCCGACAAATGCTCATCATATGTTAACCTACTCACTCCTGGAATCATTCCTGTAAACCTCCTCTGGACCCTCTCCAGAGCCAGAGTTTCTGGTTCATTTCCACGTGCAAGCCCTATTCTACTGGGTTTTTTTTTAGTGGGATCCCTCAAATAAAAGATTACTTGACCTGCACACATTGCCCATTAATGTATCTTTTACAGCTGCCTTTCAATTTCTAGACAGGATGGTTTAAAACTGTTTTCATTGAGCCATGGAATCTAATAAGAATAAGATATTTGGGTTGACATTCGTTTTCTTGCATTCAAGTAGTTGAACAATTGTGGTTATTGCCATTATGAAAAGCAATGTCTTCATTTAATAAATCCACAGATATCTCTTCTCATTTTTGACAAGCTAATATTTGCAGGGCTTCTACTGATATCCCACTGCCAAATCTAAAGAAACAGTTATTCGGAGATCAGGACAACCACCATAATAATTTTGAGCTGCTATATGCAACTAAACCATGTTTTGCCTTTTATTATTTATTATTGATCTAGCATTGGTGGTAAATGCCAATTTATTCACAACAGAGTGAGGGAATTGATAGCTTGCTGCCCCACTGTGAGATGTGGAAGAATGGTCTGCATTGATTGCCATTGCCAGACTTGGAGTGTTGAGGAGGAACAGGCTGTAACCGTGTGTTTCTAGCAAGTTCGGTCCTGCTGAGCTCCACAGGGTGGAGAGACAGCTGGGTGACGAGTGTAACAAATTTGAATTAGAAAACAATTAGTTAAAAGAAAGATCCTCCTTTTAAAAAATGTTTCTATGCAGATTGTGAACTGGACATCATTTGTAATTGAGAAGTAAAAATGCATCCATCAAAATGGTAAATTATTTGCTCATGCCCCATGGTGAGGTTTGGTTTCACAGGTCAGGCTGGCATTCCAACTAAGTACAAAAGGAGTGTGACCATGATGGAGCCATTGTTCTCTCTGTGAAATATTTAATTATTTGTGGACAACTTGTTCTCCTGGGAACCACAAACTGAATAGCCTAACATCAAGGGTGGAGGATGTATGGAACGAGCTGCCAGAAGAGGTAGATGTTAAACTATTGCAACGTTTAAGAAGCAATTAGACAGATACATGGATAGGATAGGTTTAGAGCGATATGGGCCAAATGCAAGTGGGGGGACTAGTGTAGATGGGACATGTTGCTCGGTGTGGGCAAGTTGGGCCAAAGGGCCCGTTTCCAGACTGTATAATCAGAGGTAGTTAAATTATTGAAGAGGAGATAGGTGCTGGGTCCACTGTTGTGTGCCACTTATATTAATGATTTGGACGAGAATATAGGTGGCATGGTTGGTAAGTTTGCAGATGACACCAATATTGGTGGTATTGTGGACAGGGAAGAGACTCATCTAAGATAATATCAGGACCTTTATCTTGATCAACTGTGACATGAACCAAGGACCAAGGATGGACTTTAATTGAGATAATCCAAAATGCTGCATTTTGGTAATACAAACTATTTCAGGATATGCACAGATATTGGTAGGTCCATGAGGCACATTATAGATTAGAAAAGACATTAAGGTGCAGATACATAGTTTCATGAAAGTGGCAACACAATAGACATGGTGATGAAGATGTTTGGCACACTTGCCTTCATTGGCAAGGGCACTGATTACAGATGTGGAGACTTCATGTTAAAGGTATACAAGATGTTAGTTAAGGCCACCTTTGGAATATTGTCTACAGTTCTGGTAATTCTGCTGTAGGAAGGATATCATTAAACCAAAAAGTCTGCAACAATTATTCACAAGTATTTTACTGGGTCAGGAGAGTTTAAGTTATAAATAGAGTCTTGACAGGCCAGGAGCATAGTGGATTGAGTTGTGGCCTTACAGAGTTATATATAAACATGAGTGGCATAGATAACATGAGTAGCCATAGTCTTTGTCCCAGGGTATGGAAGTCTAAAACTAGAGTGCAGTGGTTTAAGGTGAATGGGCAAAGATTTTAAAAGGACCCGAGGGCAATTTTTTTCACACAGAGGGCAGAGTGTAAATGAAACAACTTACCAAAAAAAAAATGGGACAGGTGGATACATTTACAACATTTGAAATGCAGTTAGACAGATACATGGATAGGAATGGTATGAAACAATATGGGTCAGGCACAGGCATGTTGGTCAGCATGGATGAGTTCTTCTAAACTCCAGAGTACACTGTTGAAGGATATGTGCAGAGTTTAAATTTGTCAGGTTTGGAAGAGCATGTTTCCACACTGTTGGTGAATGTGTTCACTAGTACAGTAACTATAGCCTTGTTTCATGCCTATTGTTGAAGGGAAGGCCTTTGCTCTTGATAGCCCTTTGCATCTAGTACACCCCTGAACAACTGTTCCAAACATTTAGAGAGTCCGATGTTGGCCTAGACATCATTTTGCAGTGGTAGATTGATTTCTTTCTTGCTTGTGGGATCTTATTTTGTGCAAATTAGAGCTGCAGTAATTACATTTCCAATATTTTTTTTGCATGTGATGCACTTTAAAATACTTCTGAGGACATCATGCACATAGCATCTCTGTTTTCAATCTTATAACTCTACATATTTAGCGTCAATGGACAATAGACAATAAATGCAGGAGTAGGCCATTTGGTCGTTCGAGCCAATGTTCAATGTGAACATTGTCGTTCTATGTGATTGTGGCAGATCATCCCCAATCAGTGCCCCGTTCCTGCCTTCTCCCCTTATTCCCTGATTCCGCTATCTTTAAGAGCTCCATCTAGCTTCCTCATGAAAGTGTCCAAAGATCGGCCTCCACTGCCCTCTGAGGCAGAGAATTCCACAGACGCACAACTCTCTGTGAGAAAAAGTGTTTCTTCATCTCTGTTCTAAATGGCTTATCCCTTATTCTTAAACTGTGGCCCCTGGTCCTGGACTCCCCCAACATCGGGAACATGTTTCCTGCCTCTAGCGTGTCCAAACCCTTAATAATCTTATGTTTCAATACGATCCCCTCACATTCTTCTAAACTCCAGAGTATACAAGCACAGCCGCTTCATTCTCTCAGCATATGACAGTCTCGCCATCCCGGGAATTAATCTTGTAAACCTACGCTGCACTCCTTCAATAGCAAGAATGTCCTTTCTCAAATTAGGGGACCAATACTGCACACAATACTCCAAGTGTGCTCTCACTACAACTCTTTGCTCCTATAATCTATTCCTTTTGTTATAAAGGCCAACATGCCATTTGCTTTCTTCACTGCCTGTTGTACCTGCATGCTTACTTTCATTGACTGATGAACAAGGACACCCAGATCCCGTTATACTTCCCTTTTTCCCCAACTTGACACAATTTAGGTAATAATCTCCCTTCCTGTTTCTGTTACCAAATTGGATAACCTCACACTAATCCACATTAAACTGCATCTGTCATACATCTGCCCACTCACCCAACCTGTCCAAGTCACCCTGCATTGTCATAGCATCCTCCTCAGTTCACACTGCCACCCAACTTTGTGTCATCTGCATATTTGCTAATGTTACTTTGAATTCCTTCATCTAAATCATTGATGTATGTTGTAAATAGCCCTAATTTTGCCCACTAATCTCCAATGTGCGACCTTATCAAATGCTTTCTGATAGTCCAGGTGCACTACATCCACTGGCTTTTCCTTGTCCATTTTCCCAGTTACATCCTCCTAAAAAATTCCAGAAGGTTAGTCAAGTATGATTTCCCCTTCGTAAATCCATGCTGACTCAGACCGATCCTGTTACTGCTATCCAAATGTGCCACTATTTCATCTTTTACAGTTGATTCCAGCATCTTCCCCACCACCATGTCAGGCTAACTAGTCTATAATTCCCTGTTTTCTCTCTCCCGCCTTTCTTAAAACGTGTGATTACATTAGCTACCCTCCAATCCACAGGAACTGATCCTGAATCTATGGAACATTGGAAAATTATCACCAATGCATCCACGATTTCTAGAGCCGCTTCCTTAAGTACATTGGGTTGCAGACCATCAGGCCCTGGGAATTTATCAGCCTTCAGTCCCATCAGTCTACCCAACACCATTTCCTGCCTAATGTGGATTTCCTTCAGTTCCTCCGTTACCCCAGATCCTCTGGCCACTACTGTATCAGGAAGATTGTTTGTATCCTTCTGAGTGAAGACTGATCCAAAGTACCTGTTCAACTCATCTGCCATTTCCTCATAATAATTTTCCCCATAATAAATTCAACTTTTTCAGTCTTCAAGGGTCCAACTTTAGTCTTAACTAATTTTTTCCTCTTTACATACCTTAACATACCTAAAGAAACTTTTACTATCCTCCTTTATATTCTTTGCTAGCTTACCTTCGTACTCCATCTTTTCTCCCCGTATTGCCTTTTTAGTTATCTCCTGTTGCTCTTTAAACGTTATCCAATCCTCTTGCTTCCTGATCACTTTGCTACATTGTACTTTATCTCTTTTATTTTTATACTGTCCCTGACGTCTCTTGTCAGCCACATTCACCCCTTCAGTCAGTCAATTTTATTTGAAAAGCACATTTAAAAACAACTCTCGTTGACCAAAGTGCTTTACATCAGTGCAGGTACTAATGTGCTACGTATAATGGTACACAGATCTAACAATACAAACTTAAACTGTTTACAGCGCTCCCTCAGAGGACCTCAAGAAACGCTTGGGAGCGGAAATAGGTTTTAAGTCTAGTCTTAAAGGAGTCGATGGAGGGGGCAGTTCTGCTGAGGAGAGGGATGCTGTTCTACAGTCTAGGTGCTGCAACCGCAAAAGCGCAGTCACCCCTGAGCTTAAACCTGGACTGCGGGATAGTCAGTAGCCCCAAGTGGGCCGACCTGAGGGACCTGGAGGTAGAATGGTGGGTTAGAAGATTTTTGATATGGGGGGTTGGGGGCAAGCCCGTATAGGGCTTTGTATACATATAGGCAGAGCTTGAAGTTGATTCTGTACCGTACTGTGAGCCAGTGGAGGGAGGCCAGGATCGGGGTGATGTGGTCCCTTTTTACAGGTACTTGTCAAAAGTCTAGCTGCGGCGTTTTGGACCAATTGCAGGTGGGACTGGGACGATTGGGTGATGCCAGTGCATAGGGAGTTGCAGTAATCAAGGCGGGAGGTGATTAATTACTCCGCTTGGAATCTTTCTTCCTCTTTGGAATGAACTGATCCTACACCTTCTGTATTATTCCTAGAAATACCTGCCATTGTTGTTCCACTATCACCCATGCTAGGGTATCTTTCCGTCAACCTAGACCAGCTCCTCCCTCATGGCTCCATAGTCCCCTTTATTCAACTGTAATACTGACAACTCCGATTTACCCTTCTCCCTCTCGAATTGTTGATGAAACTTGACCATATTATGGTCACTACCTCCTAATGGCTCCTTAACCTCAAGTTCTTTTATCAAATACGGTTCATTACATAACACTAAATCCAGAAATGCATGTTGAAATCTCCCATAACCACCTCAGCATTACCTTTACTACATGCCAATTTTATCTCCTGATTCAACTTGCACCCTATATCCAGACTATTGTTTGAGGGGGGCTGTAGATAAGTACCATTACCCTTACAATTCCTCAGTTCTATCCATCCTTACTCCACATCTCATGTTTCAATGTCACCCTGAATTTCATTCCTCACCAACAGAGCTACCCCACACCCTCTGCCCACCTGTCTGTCTTTTCGATAGGAGGTATACCCTTGAATATTCTGTTCCCAGCTCTGGCCCTCTTGCAGCCATGTCTCTGTAATTCCCACAACATCATACTTGCTTATTTCTAACTGAGCCTCAAGCTGTCCACTTTATTTCTTATACTTCACGCATTCATATACAACACTTTGACCTCGGTATTCACTTCACCTCTCGCACCGTACACAATTGGCCCTGACCTTACTCTCTTTTCCCTTCTCGAACTTTCCTTCCCATTAATTCAGGAGTATTTTGTAACTTTTCCTGTACTCACTACCCCTTCAACTCCATCTTTATACTCCCAATTTGTCAATCCCTCCTCCCCACTATTTAGTTTAAACCCACGCGTGTAGCCCTAGCAAACCTGCCTGCCAGCACATTGGTCTCCCTACGGTTAAGGTGTAACCCATCCATTTTGTACAGGTTACCACTACCCTAGAGGAGATCCCAGTGGTCTATAAATCTAAATCCTTGCTCCCTGCATGAGCCCCTCAGCCACACATTCAGATCCCCTATCACCCTGTCATACCCCACAACGTGAACAATGCTGAAAGCTTACAGAATTTACACTGCCAGACCCAGTAAGGTAGCTGAGACAAGCTTTAACATCATTGTGCTCAATCCAACAATTAGAAACATCCTCCCATTTTTTTTTAGGGGATTGGGCTTGGAGTGCTGCACAAATTTGATCCAGATGAAGAGGTGGATTTCAGAGCAATGACGGCAATTGAAAATCAATTACACATGCAAAGTTATTTAACAAAAAATATGTAATCACTACTTCCATCTTCTGTAATAAAGTACTTACTACATTCATTAAGGTCTTCACAGATTAGCAATGTCAGGGACACACAGCTTTCCATAAGAAGTAATTAACGGCAAGTGAGCAAAAAGTAGTGGTGTTGGTTTTTACATGGTGAATCATGCCTCTCAGTTGTAGGGTCAGCTTATTTATTACAATGAAAATTGCAGCACTACTTATATATGATGACCTAATATTGTTTTCCATTGGTTACTGAACACTTTCCTAGCAGATTGTCATTGATAAATACAACAACCAAAGAGTTATATTTCACAGTGATTTCTGTCATAATTTGCTACATCATTCTTTACTACATACTTGTCATGACAACCAAAATGCCCTATCTAGCCCCATTTGCCCAAGCTTGAGTGGAAAAAGTTGCCCCGCAGGTTCCTATTAAATCTTTCTCCTCTCGACTTAAACCTACCCTGAGTAAAGGACTCTGTGCATTCACCCTATCTATTCCACTTATAACTTTATACACCTCTTTAAGATCACCCCTCAGCCTCCTGTGCTCCAAGGAACAAAGTCCTAGTCTGGTTCTTGTTTTATATATATCATGTAAAAGTATAACATCCTACTGGACCTTTGATAATTTCAATGGGGCTTAATAACTGTTGTAAGTGGGAAATACACTAATTAAAAATAAACATCAAGTGGTGGATTTTGCAGGTGTAGTGAAGTACAACTGAGGGATTAGCCTCTGACATTACTTCTACATTCACATCTTTGTCAATTTTATTTTATCAACCTAAAATGTATTTTAGCTAATATAATTGGAAATGGACAGTTGGGATGGTCCTCGTCACCTTTTCATCACTTGGACCCTGAAATGCTGCTATGGGAGGGATTAAATGAGAATTTTGCCCCTGACCGGCCACAGCCTTATGACGGAACCAACGTATACCGAGTATCCACTCTGCAGATATTTTTTGGAATAAATTCCATTTGGTTTAAGCAAAGTTAAAAAGAAAGCTGCCGCATCCAACAGTAATCACAAGCCAAATATTCAAAGTTAACATAATATATCTGGAATCCTGGGATTTTCCTACTCAACCAGCGGGATAATGGGTCTCCCTTTTACTATTCATCAAGGTGGAAATATTGGCAAACGCTGCTGCATTGGAATTATACCCAAATATAATCTCTTGCAGTAATGGGATAATACAAGTCAATAGTGTTTCATTTTCATATTCACCGGGACCAGAACAATGAAATTCTTACATGTTGCAGCTTTTCAGGCACATTAAACAAAACACCACAACAATGATGTATACATATATACAGGACAATAAATCATTAGTTACATTAGGGTACTAGACTATAATAGTGCACTCTAAAGTATGTAGTGCAACCATAGTAAAACAAAGTCTGTAGCCGTTCAGTGCTGAGGTAAGGTGGTGGTTAGGTTTGTGTAGGGTGTTCAAAAGCCTGTGGCTGATGGCAGAAGGTGTTCTTGAACCTGGAGGTCATGGTTCTCCTGCTCCTGTACCTTCTTTCCAATAGTAGCAGCCAGAAGAGAGTGTGACCAGGGTGGAGTGGGTCTTTGATGATATTAGCTATCTTCTTGTCGATGCGTATGATGATGGGGAGGTCAGCACCCATGATGGACTGGGCAATGTCCTCCACTTTCCACTTCTTGGGCCTTCGAATTAGTGAACCAAGCTGTGACGGAACCAGTCAGGAATTTCTCCACCATACACCTGTGGAAGTTCAATTGAGCCATCGGCGCAATTAATGCAATCTTTCCTTCATTAGTGATGTCATATCAGTCTTCACATTACATCAATAGAGATCCCATTCAGAACTATAACTATAGAGAACCCAGTCACATCAACAGCAACAGAGATTCCAGTCACATCGATAGTTACAGAGAATCCAGTCACATCAATAGCTTCAGAGAACCCAGTCACATCGATAGCTATGGGGATTCTAATCACATCCACGATTACTGAAGGTGATGTTGTTGTGTGGCTGTTGGAGCAGTTCTCTCACAAACGTGTAGAATTTGTACATCTTCGGATGCAGGGCGATTGATTAGCTCTTATAGGTTATCCCTTACGAGGTGGCAAAAGAATGGAAGTCGACGGACATGTGTGCAAAAATAAATTGCAGGGATATCAGGAATCAAGATAGGAGAATGGAACCATTGGGATTAGATACTGGAAGCCAGGATGGATCCTGAGGCTGTTTGACCTCCGACATGATTGATAAACTAACATTCACAGCTGTGGACGTCCAAGAAACACATCCACAGCTGTGGAGGCCCTGGTCACATCTCCAGAAATAGAGGTCCACACATGGCCACATTTCCAACTATGTCCTCTTTCCCCTTGGTACATTGGACCAGCAATACCTCCACATGAATCATCAATAGCACCAACTGTTTCAGAACCTCTTCCAAAAGGTTGCTTGGCCTTTCACCACAATGAACTAACTTATTTAATAAGGAAATTGTACACGTGCTGCTGCTGCTAACTTTTCCAAACTCCCACGACCTGTTTGGCTTGTTCCTGGTGGGGTTCCTGTCTTGTGCTGCCAATATAATTTAAACTAGATGACTCCAGAATTCCTGACTGGGTCAAACTCATCCAGTTTCAATATATGGGATTTCTAAGCACTGAGGTCAGGACCCATGAATATTGGTCGACTATGAGGATTTTTAAGAACAATGTGTGTGAGATATTTTATTCATAATGTTATATGGTTCGATTATTCAGAATCATGAGGAGTCACACATGGTGTTTGGTGAGAGGAGGTTTCCATTTAGTCCCTGTTTGCACTTTCTTGGCTTTTGCTCAGGAACGCAGTACGTAGCAGCTTATGGATTCAATGTAAAACCCCTGTATCTCCAGGAAACAATTCAAGATTACATTCTTTTGTCAAGAGGAATGAAAACACTGGACTGTTAATATTCGCTATTTCAGTCCTGTGGGCATTCTTACAATTCCAATCATCTTTTCTATCTGTTGGAGAATGGAAGTTAAGAGTCCCAATGAACTATCTAATAAAAACCATGGGTACTTTTTACTCCTGCATAATTCAATATATTTTGTTACGTACCGATTTTTGTAAATAATGAATTTGATTTGTTGCTGTCAAATCTTTGCTTGTGTACAATATCTGCTTGAAAACACTAAGAATGCAGATTCCATTTTACAATTGATCACAATTCAGATAATTATTGATCCTGAGATCCATTCCATCTGCAGGGCAGAGAATGAAAGGATTACAAGGGATATGGCCTGCTGATAGTAACTAATCACACTTCATAATGGTAACAAAAACACAATACCTTGTCAATTGGTAGCTGCAATCTATAGCAGTTGAATGATTCTGTTGGCTGGAATCCATACAGTCATCTACTTCTGCTCAGACCGTCCATGTAATTCTGGATGATTTACTTCTGCTTACCTCTTGTGTTTTGTGAATTCTCATAGTGTCATAGTCATACAGGCAGAAACAGGCCCTTCTATCCTCTTTGTCTATACTGGACATCATGTATCTATCCGTACTAATCCCATTTTCCACCATTCAATCAACAGCATTCTATGCCATGGCATTTCAAGTGCCCATCTAAAATATTTCCAACTGCAAATTAACCATATCACTCAAAATAGTTTCAGTAACATGGGTGGCACAGCTGGTTGAGCAGCTGTCTCACAGCACCAGAGATCCGGGTCCGATCCTAACGGGTACTGTCTGTGTGGAGTTTGCACATTCTCTCTGTGACTGCATGACTTTCCTCTGGTTGCTCTAGTATTCTCCGACATCCCAAAGGTGTGCATGCTTGTAGATTAATTGGCCTCTGTAAACAAAGAACTGTCCCTAATACATAGGGAGTGAATGGGGAAGTGGGATAACATAGAACTAGTGTGAATGGGTAATTGATTATCAGCATGTACTTAGTGGGCCGAAGGACTTGTTTCCGTGCTGTATCTCAAAGCTAATTTCCTTACCAGTGATAAGACTAATGAGGGCAGCACAGTGGTGTAGTGGTAGAGCTACTGCCTTACAGCGCCAGAAACCCAGGTTCGATCCTGACTACTGGTGCTGTCTGTAGGGAGTTTGTATGTTCTCCCTGAGACCTGCGTGTTTTTTCTCCGAGATCATCAGTTTCCTTCCACACTCCAAAGACATACAGGTTTGTAGGTTAATTGGCTTGGTGTAGATGTAAAATTGTCCCAAAAGTGTGTAGTGTTAGTGTGCGGGTATCGCTGGTCGGCGCAGACTTGGTGGGCCTGTTTCTGCACTGTATCTCTAAACTAAACTAAAAAAGGTGAATGTAGGGACTGCAGACTCTTCCATAAAAATAGGGCAGGCAGTGAACATTGGGGTGGGGTGGGTCTTCTTCAGCCTTTCACACAATGCCTATGTGTGCTGCCAATGTATGAACTTGAGGTCCTCAAAGCCATCCCAATTTTTTTTCCTCCACTTTGAGTGGGTTTACACCAGAGATTACCTGGATTCAACAGCGATGTTGCATTTTGTCGAAGAGGCTTTGAAAGAGTTCATAAGCGAGTGTCTGTTTTTGGATTCTGGTGGCGGGTAGTTGAGCAATGTTTCCTGTCCAGTGTAACTAAGGACGTTGGCCTGGGAAAGTACACTGACATTGCTTCACTGGTCCTTCCAAAGAATTTGGAGAATTTTGCAGAGACAGCATCGGATGTGACACAAGGCTAAATCTGGTGATTTGTCCATTCCATGTGTTGTCACAAGGACTCAAGCAATGTGATAGTGAGAGGGACCTACAGATGGGTCTGATGAAACTGACTAGAGCCTATATTGTAATCAAGCAGCAATCAGCCTCTTATGAAGCAGCTGAGTGAGTAGTAGGGAAGAGGTGAAGGCCAAAGCAATTATTCAAAAACATTTATCATTGAGCGTTAATGAGCAAAACTGTTATATAAGGGAAGAGTGTAATATAGTGTGTAAATCATCTTGGCTATTTGAATGAGTCAGGTAGAGGTTTTGTCAGATACTGGAGCCCTCGCTTTAGTGGAACATTCTACGGTGGTGCAGCGGTAGAGTTGATGCCTTGCAGTGCCAGAGACCCGGGTTCAATCCTGACTACGTGTGCTCTCTGTACAGAGTTAGTACATGCTCCATGTGACCTACTTGGGTTTTCTCTGGGATCCCCGGTTTCCACCCACACTCCAAAGACATACAGGTCTGTAGGCCAATTGGTTTGATAAAATTGTAAATTGTCCCTAATATGAGTAGGATACTGTTAGTGTGTTGGAATCGTTGGTTGACACGTACCTGGTGGGCCGAAGGGCCTGTTTCCGCACTATATCTCTAAACTACTGCCAGGTTGTATAGACTACCTATTGCATTTCTCTGATATGGAAATATGTGGAAAAACAGAAGGAGCGGTGAAAGGAATGAGATGACTGAGGATGTATGCTCTTATTCTTTATGGATTGGTAAAAAGTAGAAAGGCAAACTGAAATTTGGTGAGAACAGTGGGTGGTCCAAGGAGTTCCCAGATGCTCAATGTGCCAGTAGTAGAACAATAGGAAATTGGTCAACTGATCTCACTAATATAAACTCACCAGGTGTGAGCTGTGGCTTCAAAACCAATTTGCTCCGTCAGGCGCAGTGATGGTGCAGGGGAAAAATCAGCTGACTGAGCCATTGAGCAAAATGAGAGAGGGCGGCAGAAGGTAATTGGAAATGGCCATCCAGATAATGGCGGTGACTATTTAAACCATATAACCATATAAACCATATAACAATTACAGCACGGAAACAGGCCTTCTCGGCCCTTCCAGTCGACCATTCATTTTCCCCTAGTCCCATCTACCTGCACTCAGCCCATACCCCTCCATTCTCTTCCCGTCCATATACCTATCCACTTTACTTTTAAATGTTAAAATCGATCCTGCCTCCACCACTTCTGCAGGAAGATCATTCCACACAGCCACCACTCTGAGTAAAGAAGTTCCCTCTCATGTTACCCCTAAACTTCTGTCCCTTAATTCTCATGTCATGCCCGCTTGTTTGAATCTTCCCTACCCTCAATGGGAAACGCTTATCCACGTCAACTCTGTCTATCCCTTTCATCATTTTAAAGACCTCAATCAAGGTCTTTAACCTTGACCTTCTGCGCTCCAAAGAATAAAGACCTAACTTGTTCAACCTTTCTCTGTAACTTAGTTGCTGGAACCCAGGCAACATTCTAGTAAATCTCCTCTGTACTCTCTCTATTTTGTTGATATCCTTCCTATAATTAGGTGACCAAAATTGTACACCATACTTCAGAATTGGTCTTACCAATGCCTTGTACAATTTTAACATTACTTCCCTACTCCTATATTCAATGCTCTGATTTATAAATGCCAGCACACCAAAAGCTTTCTTTTCCACCCTATCTACATGCGATTCCACCTTCAGGGAACTATGCATAGTTATTCCTAGATCCCTCTGTTCCACAGCATTTCTCAATTCC
The DNA here is from genome assembly GCA_963514005.1 of Raja brachyura. The sequence goes on from OY740790.1 coordinate 45,247,217, forward strand.
CTACCATTTACCATGTACGTCCTATTTTGATTTGTCCTGCCAAGATGTAGCACCTCACACTTATCAGCATTAAACTCCATCTGCTATCTTTCAGCCCACTCTTCCAATTGGCCCAAATCTCTATGTAGACTTTGAAAATCTACTTCATTATCCACAGCACCACTTATCTTAGTATCATCTGCATACTTACTTATCCAATTTTCCACCTCATCATCTAGATCATTGATGTACATGACAAACAACAGTGGACCCAACACAGATTCCTGAGGCACCCCACTGGTCACTGGCTTCCAACCTAACAAACAGCCATCCACCATTACTCTCTGACATCTCCCATTCAGCCACTGTTGAATCCATCTTGCTACTCAGCCATTAACACCCAAAGATTGAATCTTCTTAACCAACCTTCCATGGGAACGTTGTCAAAGGCCTTACTGAAATCCATATAGACAACATCCACTGCTTTACCCTCATCAATTTCCCTAGTAACCTCTTCAAAAAATTCAAGAATGTTTGTCAAACATGACCTTCCAGTCATCCATGTTGACTGTTCTTGATCAGACCCAGTTTATCCAGATGCTTATATATATTATCTCTAAGTATCCTTTCCATTAATTTGCCCACCACTGACGTCAAACTAACAGGTCTATAATTGCTAGGTTTATTCTTTGAACCCTTTTTAAACAATGGAACAACATGCGCAGTACGCCAATCCTCCGGCACTATTCCCGTTTCTAATGACATCTGAAATATTTCTGTAATAGGCCCTGCTATTTCTACACTAACTTCCCTCAATGTCTTAGGGAATATCCTGTCAGGACCTGGAGCTTTATCCACTTTTATATTTTTCAAAAGTGTCAGTACTTCCTCCTCTTTGAATCTCATAGTTTCCATAGCTACTCTACTTTTTTCCCTTACCTCACAGAGTTCAATATCCTTCTTTTTGGTGAATACCAAAGAAAAGAAATTGTTCAATATGGTGAATACCGAAGAAAATAAATTGTTCAATATTTCCCATGACTGGGTCACCAAAAAGATCATTTACTGATGTTAATCAATAACAAATGTTTTACATGGCTCCTTATGTGTTAGGCAGCTTAAGAGCATTATTAACGGGGCCTAACTTTCTCAGGCCTCTACCACCGATGCCTTAATAGTCCCCAATCTGCCATGTCAATGGACATACTGAGCTTGGAATGTTAACTTCTATTTGCAGGCATTTTCACCAGATCTGGCCCTTTATGTAGATCTTCACTTTCCCCTCCATCTGAAACCATGGGGCAGCACAGTGGCATTTGGGGAGCAAGGTGATGCAGCGGGCAAATTGCTGCCTTACAGCACCTGTGACCCAGGTTCGATCCTGACTACGTGTGCGCTCTGTACAAAGTTTGTATGTTCTCCCTGTGACCACGTGGATTTTCTCCGGGTGCTCCAGTTTCCTCCCACGTTCCAGAGACATACGGGTTCGTTGAATAATTGACTTCTGTAAAATGTCCCTAGTGTGCAGGATAGAACTAGTGTGTAGGAACGAACTGCAGGTGCTGGTTTATACCGAAAAAAGACACACGATCAAAAAGGATTTCAGACTCTGATGAAGAGTCTCGACCCGAAAGGTCACCCATTCCTTCTCTCCAGAGATACTGCCTGTCCTGCTGACTTACGCCAGCACGGACTCAGTGGACTGAAGGGCCTATTTCCATGCTGTATCTCCAAACTAAACTTTGTACAAGCCTACTGTGCACTTATCCTCAGAATGTGCAGAATATAACAAATGATCACGGATATTTGACTGCTGCTGCTCAATACTTCTGAGTCCGGATTTAAAAACCTATCTCAGTAAAATCAGAAATCCTTTTTTCTTGTCACATCTTCTATCACCCATCCGAATCCCTTTAAAAATGACTTTACAGTTGCTGTGGGGCCAAAACATGAGGACGTTTTAATATGCTTCAACGCATAAGCAGCTATGGCGATTTAAAAACCCATAAATCTCCTGCAGAGTTGAGAGAAGAGAGTGGAGGTCAGTGAGAGGGAATGCTGTGTCAAATCATTTTGAAATGACGGTCTTTGTTGGCCTACAGCGAGTGATAGTTTGGTCCATTTCCAAGTTGTCTCTCTTTCCCTTTGATCTGTTCTGTCAACTAGGCCGGCTTCATAAACTCTAACTCAGTAACCCACAGATCTCTGGACCTAAAATAGCACAGGAACTGGACTGAAGGGAACCAAGTGCATTATCGCAATAAAAAAATGATGGACTCCTTCGAAAGGGAAAATGATCTGTCAGAACATAGGTTTCATCCGTGCAACTTAAGATCTCTCTATACCTGGTATCTTACAAGATGATATAACAATCCACTCCAATCTACTTCAATGTGAGAAGGGTCTCAACCTGAGACGTTACTTATCCATTTTCTGCTCCGTCAATACATTACTTTGCATGTTGAACGTGTTCTCTTATTGAACAAATACTCCTTCATTACCACGTCTCATCTGTTTTGCTGCATTCAGTACTCATAATGCAAAGAAAGTATAAATTAGCACGAAAGGACACTAAATGCTGGAGTAAGTCAGCGGGTCAGGCAGCATCTGTGGAGAACATGGATAGAAGACATTTTGGATTGGGGATCCTTCTTCAGACTGATCCTCCATTCAGCCAATCAGTCTGAAGAAGCATCCCCACCTGAAACAGTCACCTATCTATGTTGTCCAGCGATGTTGCCTGACCTGAGCTGAGTTACTCTAGCACTTTGTGTCCTTTTGTGTATTAACCAGCATCTGCAGTTCCTTGTTTCTACCAATCTACTATGAGTCAGTATGGCTGAAGAAGGGTCTCGACCCGAAGAATCACACATTCCTTCTCTCCAGAGATGTTGCCTGTCCCGCTAAGTTACTCCAGCATTTTGTATTTATCTGTGGTTTCCTCCATGGTTGCTTCTTTTTTCTTTAGTTTTATTTGGATCAAGTAGCTGAATATCTGCTGTTAGCCACTAGGGGTTGCTGTTTTATTAGAGTTACAGCCACTCTTTTGTCACTTGCCACCACATCAGGTTGTAATCTTGGTTACCCGGTAAAGCTGAATTGTGTAATAATTAAAACGTATTCTCTGCACTAGTGTTATAATAGAAATTCCCCTTCCAGGAAATTGTCCAAATGGTGTTTAATTATATGTGAAAAGGATTTTTCCGATTATAGCTTACGTGAGTCACTGGTGGGAAGTGAAATCCTTGGTACTGTATTCCTGTCCCATCTGGCATCTTCAAGACTGGAGACCATCTGGGGGTTTAAAAACCACCTTTCATCTTACAGTTTTGATATGTTGATATTTTCTTTCATTCTACTTCATGAAAGTACAGATTGTTGCTAAGAATTCAACTAATTTGCTTTCATTCTCTGATTCCAAAGGAACGGACTATATCGGGCAGAGATAAGGTTAATCATGTGGTTATGTTTTTTAAAAGATTTTAAATGGAGTCTAGACATCAAATTGGCTAAAGTTTGTTTTCATGATTTTAATTATGACGTACTGAGTGTGTAAAAACTGTTTACATGACAAACTACCAGCGTCCTCTGCAACCTACCAATAATTGTTCACAGATTGTTAAACAACTGCATTTGTTGTACTGAAATGAGAATGACAGGCATCTATTCTATGCATCTGGCAGTAAATGTCCGAAACTGCTTTTAGTATCTGTGTTTACTGCCAGAAAATTAGTGGCTTATTTGCCCTGCTTTACACCTGAACAGCACTAAATCTTAATATCCTCAATGGTTTTTACTACGTGCTGTATCTGAGCATGCCTTTCAAACAGAAGCAGCAATGTAAATTGCACATAAGTGACTGTCAGAAACCTATGCACGCACATTCCCCAGCTAACAAGAAACTGCTCTTATCATAATCGAGCATGATATCTCCACACAGGTTCCATTTGTCCCAAAGTGCTTTAATAAGGAACTTAAAAAAAAAAAATTCTGGTCTTTGGACATAAGAAAAAAAAGAGTTTTGAGTGTGATGAAACCCACTATTATTTTTCTGAAGATAGACACAAAATGTTGGAGTAACTCAGTGGGTCAGGCAGCCTCTTTTTAGAAAAGGCATGGGTGACGTTGCGGGTCGAGACCCTCATCAGCCCAATCTGAAGAAGGGTTTCGACCCGAAACATTACCTATTCCTTTTCTCCAGAGATGCAGCCTGACCCGCTGAGTTACTCCAACATTTTGTGTCTATCTTTGGTGTAAACCAACATCTACAGTTCCTTCCTACACAGTTATTTTTATCGTCATTTTTCATCATTGTTACTGCGAAGGGAAGTTCAGCTGTCGATGTTTGTTAAGCAAGGTCCTGTTAACAGCAATCATTTAAATGAAAAATGTATTTATTTTTTAAGGTTGTAACTAAGGGGTGAGCATTGGCCAGGAAAGAAAGGGAGATGTTTCCCCAGCACTGTTAAACTGTACTAAATTTATATACATTGCTGCCCACAGTTTAATTTCAGGCATATTAATCAACGGCTCTTGCTAAGCTGTGCTCCCTGAAGCTTGCAGATTCGGCTGTTTTGCTAATACAGGCATCACCCAGTTAAACTTTCAAGTCATGTTTGGCTTGGGAGCTTTCACGTTCCAGTGCAGGGGAACCTGGAATTTTCAAATTCTTTTGCCTCTGGAACAGGACATAGTCTCTGAGGTGCAGTGTGTGTGGAATAGTGTTCATACATAGATATTAATATATATTATTCAGCAGGAATGACTAAGATAAAAACCTATACTGAAAAACTTTTAACTACTAGCTTGTAAAGATTTAAACTTTTGTATTGTATAATTTTAAAGATAGCATATGAATATATATACAATTAATGCTGTTTTATGTAGAAACAAGGAACTGCAGATGCTGGTTTACACAAAATGACACAAAGTGCTGGAGTAAGTTAGTGGGTCAGGCAACTATGAAATGGGTCCACTCACATAACACTGCTTGTAGATCTTGGGGGAGATAGAAATGGGTTGTTTGGAGTTGGGTGACTTAAAGGATTAAAGCTGTGAAAGAAAGGTTTCCCAAGTAAATAAGATCTGTGAGTGCCTGAGAGACAACTGATGTTCAGTTGTAGAGAGACATATAGAGGGAGGTATGAGGTGATAGCTCAGAGTTGACACTTGTCCTCTGTGAGATCACTCAGTAGGTGATTGATGGGATAGTCTTCTTTATTGATCCAGTTTTTAAATCACCAACAAAGGCTGGAATCATAGATGTTGGACATGTCACAAACAGGAAAGGCAGCCTTGAGGATGGGGGTGATTCGTGAAATCTCAGAGTATCACATGCACTTTAAAATAATCCGACTTGACATCCTCATGGGGTGAATTAGATCATGATCTAAGTGAAAATGAAGGTACAACTTATATTAGTTCATGACCCAAATACCTATCAACATGGCTGAAAGTAAGGCAATAGTGTAGTTATCAGTGCATAATCTTCTGGGCTGTGCAGCTTTTGGTGGCCCAGAGTTTGCAAGTAGAGACTAAACCCTTTAAACTGCTTAGGAAAGAACTGCAGATGCTGGTTTAAATCGAAGATAGACACAAAAAGCTGGAGTAACAGCAGGACAGGCAGCATCTCTGGAGCGAAGGAATGGGTGACATTTCGGGTCGAGACCCTTCTTCAGACTGATATCAAGTGAGTGAACGGGACAGAGATAGAATGTAGTCATAGACAGTAAAGGGCTGTTCCCACCAGCATGCGCCTGCATGCGGCAAGCGCAACCAAACCGGCAGCGAGGGCCGCGCGGAGATCGGGTGAGTGGCGCAACGCGGCGCAAAGTGAGGGGAACTTGGAGCGAAGTCCAAGGTAAGTTCGCCAGGACAGAGAGGGGCACACAGAGAGGGGCACAGAGGCACACACACACACACAGAGGGCCACAGAGCTACACACATAGAGGGTCACGGAGGCACTTACAAATAGGTTCACGGAGGCACGATGTCCTGGCGGTGTGTAAATGTCGAGGCGACTGCGAGCCGACAAGCCGTTGCCGTGCGGAATTTTTGGACATAGTCGGTTTATCGGAGCCCCGCGTGGTGTCGGGACGAACTCGGGATGAACTCTGCACAATTCCGCACAGCTCCGGCGATCGAAGTGGGGCCGGCCCCGCGACGCCGGACGGCTCAAGCGACCACGTTAGGTCGCGCTAATCGCATAGAGTTGCATGCTGGTGGGACAGGCCCTTAAGACTGGTGGGAGAACTGGGAATAGGGAGGAGATGGAGAGAGAGGGAATGCAAGGGATATTTGAAGTTAGAGAAGTCAATGTTCATACCACTGGGTGTAAGCTGTCCAAGCGAAACATGAGATGCTGTTCCTCCAATTTTCGCCAGGCTTCACACTGACAATGGAGGAGGCCCAGGACAGAAAGGTCAGATTGGGAATGGGAGGGGGATTTGAAATGTTGAGCAACCGGAGAATCAGGTATGTTAAGGTGGACTGAACAGAGGTGTTCAGCGAAATGATCGCCGAGCTTGCTCTTGGTCTCGCCGATGTACAGAAGTTGACACCTGGAACAGCGGATACAGTAGATGAGGTTGGAGGAGGTGCAAGTGAGCCTCTGCCTCACCTGGAAAGACTATTGGGGTCCTTGGATGGAGTCGAGGGGAGATGTAAAGGGACAGGTGTTGCATCTCCTACGGTTGCGGGGGAAAGTACCTAGGGAGGGGTGGTTGGATGGGAAGGGACCAGTTGACAAGGGTGTTGCGGAGGGAACAGTCTCTGCGGAAAGCAGAAAGGGGTGGAGATGGGAAGATGTGGCCAGTAGTGGGATCCTGTTGGAGGTGGCAAAAGTGTTGGAGGTTTATATGCTATTATAATCAGCATATATAACAGCATATAATCCTCCAACACTGAGTTTTTTGTGTCTCTCCTCAATTAAAACAACACCCGCAGTTCTTTCCTGCACATACATGATGAAGTACAGTTTCAGGAGTGACATTCCATGTTTAGCAATTGGCTACAAATATCACTTACTGATGTAGCTTTATTGCAGTTTATCATATTTCAGAATACCAGAGTGGGGTGCAGTAGGAAATACATGAGGTGGTGATGTCCATCGAACAGACAATTTGTCTGTGCATGTTTGGGGGATTTAGGTTTAGCAGGTAAGGTCAGAGGTTGCAGAGCATGTATCTGCTCGGGGCCAGGGATGGTGTACGACCGGCGGGATGTGGATAAGCATGGGCAGGTGTCCCCAAGAATCATGACCCCTGTCAAGGATATCTGTGTGAATGCGATCTGCCTGGTTATAACGGTTCTCCAAAAGCAGGCTGATTCACACCGTATAAACCCTGAAGATAGACACAAAACTTGGGGTAACTCAGTGGGTCAGGCAGCATCTCGCGAGAAAAGGAGTAAGTGATGTTTCGGGTCGAGACCCTTCTTCAGACTGAGAGTCAGGAGAAAGGGAAATGAGAGGTGATATAGAACAGAGATGTAAAATAAATCAATGAGATATGTAAAAAGTAACAATGGTCAAGGAAAGGGGGAGCTCACAATGGGCCATTATTGGCTTTGGACTAGGTGATAACGAGGTATACAGACAGTGAAACTCAACAGGATGAAATTAGTCTGATGACTAGGGTGGGGGAGGGAAGGGGAGGGGATGCAAGCATTACTTGAAGTTAGAGAAATCAATCCTGTACAGGTCACTGCTAAGGGGGAAGGTTGTGTAATAGTGTTGGAGAAATATCCTCAAAACTGAGCTCGGCAAGGAGGTTTTTACACCTGGCTCCTCTTTTGCACTCTCATAAGAAACAGCTTCGATCATGGGACTGTCATATCAACGAAGCAGCAGCAACACTTCTGACATCACATAGTCTATACAGACAGCTTTTATTTCATCCCTGTTGCTGAAAGCAACTGTGGGCAGCTACTGAGCCTTTCTAAATTAAGATTATTTCAACCTCTACATAGCTGAATACTCCAACCCTGTGGAAGACTGCCATGCTCCTACAACAGGAGAGACCTCATCATTTGAAATTGGCAACAAGGACACCAAAAGCAAACTTAAAGACACAGCGTGCTGTCATTTGTCTGCTGCCACCAGTAATGTGCATCTGCCTGACCTTGGATAATTTCATCTCCTTCCCTGAAAATTATTAGTAAGACTTGCACCCACTGTCTTTTGTCATTCCACTCTGCTCTCAGCCTTTTCCGTGAAGAACTGTTTCCAATCTCCTTTCCTGAAAAGCCTGCTTGTTACTTTAAGGGTATGTCAGCCACAATTCAGCGTGGGCCTAAATTGATGTCTTGCGATAGTAGCAGATGAACACAATGTCATTACTTTCTCTGCCCTCAATGGAAACGTTATTCTGTTTGTAACAAATGGGGGTCATGCCTCCTCGAATAAGACAATTTCACATGTGTGTTTGCTTGGCATTATTTTATGTCATGTAACGTAAGGGTTTTATGTTTATGCAATTCAATATAATCCTGAATGAACACACAAAGATATGACCAAACTCTTGATTCGTCTACCAGGCTTGAAATATAATGGGGTTTCTGAGGGTCAGATAGCTATTAGCAATGGTAGATGGTTGACTTTTCAAAATTCTAACTAGATTTCAAGGTCTGTCAATCATGATTGATTTTTAGGTGAAAACTAAGATGTCCCCAGATGCATGTGCATTCACCCTTCTAAGCAGCTGGCAAGTGTAAAATCGGGATAATTGGTGTCTAATTCTCACCCACAACTTTAAATTGATCTATTTGTTAAAGGTATCTATTGTATTAATCTGTATGGTATAGATGAGACCTCCTCTCTTTCCTTTCACTGCCCACACCTTTTGGGTATGTAAAGACCTTTTGGCACCGAGGCACCAATTCATTGATGGCCTTCTTCGAACGGCGTGAATTGTGCCAGCACATTTTTGTCGGGAAATTCCCTCTCAATGGTCACAACTGACGCTGCCTTTCCATTTACAGCATCCTCACATGAACCAGCCCCAGTCATGGGGCTGTCATTTAAAATGAAGCAGCAGCAACACCAACGACAAAGCTGAGGCCAAACAGAGAGCTTTTATTTCATCCCGGCTGCTGAAAGCAATTGTGAGCAGCTACTGTGTGCTGCCCTTGGCTTTACTTTCAGCTTCAACATAGCTGAAGGCTCAAGACATAAAGGAAGGCGGCCATCTTGCTATAGCAGGAGAGGCGTGTTCCTTGTAACTTAGGAACAATGACACCAGGAGCAAATTTACAGACATTCTTAAAAGTGCTGTTATTTGTCTGTTGTCACCAGTATTACACAATGTACCCAAAATAAGAAAACAGAAAATAAGAGTATTAAGATAGTTCATAAGTTCTAGGAGCAGAATTATAAGCCATTCGGTCTTTCAAGTCTACTCACCATTCAATCATGGGCGATCTATCTTTCCCTCTCAACCCCATTCTCCTGCCTTCTCCCCACAACCCCTGACACCCTTGCTGATCAAGAATCTGTCAATCTCCACCTTAAAAATATCCATTGGCTTGGCCTCTACAGCCGTTTGTGGCAATGAATTCCACAGATTCACCATCCTCTGACTAAAGAAACTCCTTCTCATGTTTTTCTAAAGGTACACTGTTGAGTATGGATATTGAGAAGCTGCTTGCAGTGATAGCCAGTGCTTTGGGATTTTGTGAATGGCACAGGCCGGAGTCACTGTGTACTGCTTGTGGACCGGTTGCCAGTCAAATGGCTTACTTAATCCTAGATGATGTGGAGCTTCATATAAGTTATTGGAGCTGCACTTATACTGGCAGCTGGAGAGTATTTCATCCCACTGCCAACTTGTGTCCTGTGAATGGCAAGGATGGTTTGGGCTATCAGGGAGTGAGTTACGTGATGTGGAATCCCCACCAATCTTTGGTAAAAATGTAAATTGGATTAGTGATGAACTTTATATATCTTATTGCAATAGAAGAAGGCTATTTGCCCCTGAGATCCATGCTGACTGCCACAGGAGCAATGTCATTGGTCTTGGTTTACTGTCTTAGTACATTCTTGTACCTTTGTGACTTATTCTTAGTTTAGTTTAGAGATACAGTGCGGAAACAGACCCTTCGGCCCACCAAGTCCGCGCTGACCAGCGATCCCCATACACTAACACTATCCTGCACACACACTAGGGACAATTTGCAATTTTTACCAAAGCCAATTAACCTACAAATCTGTATGTCATTGGAACGTGAAAGGAAAGGCCAGCACCCAGAGAGAACCAATGTGGTCACAGGGAGAACGTACAAACTCCATACAGATAGCACCCATAATCAGGATCAAACCAGGTTCTCTGACGCTGTAAGGCAGCCACTCTACCACTGCGCCACCATGCCACCTTCTCTCTCATACTTACCATTCAACTATTCTTTGAATTTGCTTTGCTATTAACCTCCATTTTGGGGTAATTTACAGTGACCAATGAACCATGTTTGGGATGTAGGAAGCTGGAGCACTCTGAAGAAATCCACACAATCAGAGGGAGAATTTGTAAACTTCACATCTGAGGCCATGTTCAATCCCATGCCCCTGTAACTGTGAACTAACAGCTCTTACTGCGGCACTGCTGGGCAAGAAGCAAATGGCTTGATTTAGTAACAAAGCACTCAAAGTGCACAAAAACTGCAATAGAAACAACAACCAAGTGACAAAGCCTACTCCACATTCTCTGTAATTTGAAACAAAGGAGGAATTAGTTGATTGGTGCTATATTTCAATATATTTTGTCGATTATACAAAACTATAGATTAATAAAAGCAGAAGTGAATGTGAAAAAATGTATATATTTTCACATGTGTAAAGTGAAGGTATCATGCCACCAATCTCTCCATTGTCTTCTCAGCATGGTGTATTTTGTATCATTAACTTAAATTGGCTTGCATACATCATCAGAGACACCTGTCAGTGTAACTGCTGTAGTTATGAAGGGTGCGTGTACCTCATTTATGCAAACCCTTATTTAGTAGTGAAGTGTGGAATACAATCTCTGGAAAGCTAGACAGTGAGTAGACAATTTAGAATTCTTACGTGAATAGTGGTTGAACTGTGAGTAGCTAGAGGTCTCCTGATACTGTTAAAGATAGCATATAAAATTCAAGCCTCAAGGGCATCATCTTCCAGACACAACACCCAGTTTCTAAGTTTGTTACAACACTTTATAATGCTTGTTTCATTAACACCGCCACAAATTTGCCCAGAAAAAACATTATTTTCAATTAAGCCCAGATACATTTTTTAATTATATAGTCAGTCAAAATCAATTTTATTCGTCAGATATATATATATATATATTGCATATATTCCTGATCCAACTTGAACAGTTTCCCAACAACTGAGGCTAATGGATTAGTATTGGGGAAATCACCACCGAGTATGGACAGTATTTTCACCTTGCTTGCACTATTCTGAATTATAATAATTTTCTTCAAAACTGGGACAAGAAGTCAGAGTAGCTGCCTGGGGCAGTTAGGAGGCATCATCGCCATGGTGCATAAATCAAAAACCAATTTAATTTTACCTCTATTTTCAGGAACTATATTACACTTAATCATTCTTATTTATAGTGCTTTATTTTTACAACCATCATCAATTAAACTTCAAAACGCTGCTAAAGGCTAATCTTAAATGAATATAAATGTGGTGCATGTTTTATCTTGATATCATCAAGGGTACATTATAATAATATAAGGAGTAGGGGTACGAGAAGGCCAATAAGGTTTACATATTTGTAAACTATGCACCATGTTAAATTCAGTTGGTGTAACTCCCTGCAATGATGCTGCACATGGCATTACAACAACACTGCCTTATGAACTATTTCAGCCTCACTCTATTCTGGCTTTGCACCGGCTTACTTTATTAGCTCATTGATGCATCTATGGAAGACATGCTGTAATAAAATACATTTACTGGGGAGAATGATAGAATTGTACAGGCAGGGTGTGGCAAGAATGATGAGGCATTGAGCAAATTAAGACATTTCATTAAGAAAACACAAATCTATTTTTATGGCACTAGATCAGTTGAGTTCATTCAGGTTAGCAATGGAAACTTTCCACACTGTCTTAAACACTTGCTAAATAGACACCCAGAGTTTATATTGGCTGGAAATTACATACGATGCTGTTTTGAGACCATGATTCAAGCCCAGATTACATCCCTGTCATTATTTAAACTGGGTGATTAATATATGTAATTATGAAACTACCAACCTTTCATTCTGGGCTGATGTGTGAGCAATATCTTTCACTGGTCTAAATTTAGTGACTGCATTGCTTGCCTAATGCATGTAACTGTCCTACAAAGTGAACTTGTATCTGTCTGTCCAGATCTGTTAATCTTTGAATAGTCAGAAAGAAATATTCTTAAAACTGCAGATAAAGTCTAAAAATTGAATGTGTAAAAGAGAAGTAATGTTCTCCGTTTCTCTCATATAAATAATTGAATGAAACGGATTAATAAGTCTCCTTCACCTTCCCCTCATTATTTTCAATCATTATTCCTCCTGGTATTGCTAAAGTAAATTTCCGCCACTGCTGACCTCCCCCCTATTCATATGCATGCGATGAGATGAAGGGACAACTGTTTGTCTACAGTGGAAATGTCACGGCCAAGGCCGTTCTTGCCCGCATTGCTTGTTGCTAATGGGAGTCAAAGCAAAGTTTTCTGTTCTCTTGGGTCAAAGTGCAGAAATCGCTTTCCTGAACAGACAAGCTTGTAGTCAAGTCTGGTGCCTGCTCTGCATGTTGCATTATTGACTGTACTGGCACATTTGCTGCTGTGGGGGAGCTGATTCTTAATTTCTCTCTGCAGCCATTTCATAACAGACCAGCATCTGTCTGCATTGAGCATGGAGAGAACATGCATTAAGTAAGGATATGATTTTCCCCTTGTGGTCACAAAGGCACCTGAGTTGCATCTTTGTAGATGATGAATACACCATTTATAGTTTGGTTCAAACTGCCTGCTTCAGTTCTGTAAATTCTATGTAATTTTGGAAGACCTTCACTGTCGTGGATTTTGTCATTATTAAGAAATCACAGGTTCGTAAATCAACAGCCATGTGGGAAATGGTTGCCACAAACATTTATATTTCCTTACAACATAGAAGGGGCCCATCAGGTCAATGCCAGTTGTTAGAACAATCCCATACCCCTTATTTATTTCCCTATAACCCTTTAACTCCCCACCCCATTATGGTTAATTTACAGTGGGCAATAAACCAACCAAAGGGTATATCTTTGAGTTGTGGGAAGAAAACCAGGTCACCCAACATCTCTGGAGCTGTGAGGCAGTACCCCTGTGCTACGCAGCTTTAATAGTAAGATTAAACGAGAACTTACCTGCTCGAAGTTTGATCTTTATTTTATGAGGAGTTACGATGAGGGACTACGTGAAGAAGCCCCGCCAGGCGCATGTTCGGCATACTTCAAAGCAGCGGCGTGAAAAACACAGAACCAATAGCCAGAGTAAGATAGTAAGGCTCACAAAGATTAGAACTACCAGATGATCATTTATATTATGAGGGCTGGGAGCGGAGGGCACGTAATCCCTAATCGTAACTCCTCATAAAATAAAGATCAAACTTCGAACAGGTAAGTTTTCGTTTAATCTTACTATTTTACTTCGGAGTCACATGAGTGACTACGTGAAGATTTTAAAGCTCTGTGATTTTCATGCCGTAGATCATTCCACACGACACACTGCTTCAGTTTACCCAGTAGTGAGTAAATAATATATATTGCTTGAAATTATGCAATAAATATATATATATATACACATATATATACACACACACATATACATATACACACACACACACACACATTTTCTTTTCATTTATTTATTTTTTCTATTTTTCTTTTTTAATAATAATAATAAAATGAAAAATAATAACCCCTCTATCCTAGGGGAATAACAACAAATGTTATGCAACAAAGCAAACAATTTTGAACAGAACCCAACACAGCATGTGCAACTCTGGCACTGTAACAACAGGTTTATCATAAAACTAGGAAAGTTTCTTTTGTAGACCATCCTGCAGTCTCCAGAATTTGGTCGAGCGGCACGTCCTGCACCTTCGCCGCGGACATTGATACCGCCCTTATGGAGTGAGATTTATACACGTCAGTGTCCACTCCAGAACCTGTTTATCCATCTAGAAATAGTTTGTACTGTCACTTTTATATGTTTCTTGTGGGAAATGAACATTGCTGTCTCACAATCTCGGAGACTCTTAATTCAATATATATTATTTCAGATGCTTAACCACACACAATGTTTAGTTGACAGTGTATGTCTTGAAGATTACACTGGTTCCAGCCTTTCTTGGCTTGCTTTGCTTTCTTAGATCATTGACATAAAACATTATTTTATCTACAGACAACTGTATACAATCTAACCACAACATTTGTAATGTTTGTACTCATTGTGCTGATATTAATGGTATGAACATGACCACTTTAAATATTAACTTCTGAAAAGACAATGTCGTAATTGGAGTTCATTGCCGAAGCAATGTGAGAACGATACTGACATCCCAGATTTCTGAATATCTGGGTTTGGTAGGATTTTATTAAAATTCCTCTCATAAATCAGGATATTAACAGATGAGACCGATAGTTGTTGATTCTGAAATAGTCCTAAATAGGACAAAACACTCCGAGCTCCATTCATGGTACTATAACACAGGTGCAACATAACAAGGAACTCCAATACATCCGACATATTTGCAGTATGATAAAATATATCTGACTGTATACAAAAAAAAATTCCCATTCCTTATATGACACATATATTGTTTCTTAGTGCTATCTCTCCAGGCTGCAGTTATGACATCCATGGTCCTATCCAACATTCCATCAGGACCTGCAGATTAACAATTAATATGGTCATGTAATGGATGACTTCTGCTGTTACTGGATGTACCAACAATAACTGCACCTGGTATTTGTCATGAATGTCTGAATCATTATTCTGAACACCAATGGGAACAATGGCTGTGTAGTAATGGTCCCTAGATAAGGGACGTATCAGATATTAACTGATAAGAACAAATACTATACTTGATCTTAGCCAAAAGGCCGAGAACAATACCAATTTGGAACCACCAAACGCCTGCGGCAGAGACTTGCTCTATTTTGGTGACACATTGTCTAATCAGACAAAATGGGGAAAACATAAAAGACTATACTTCCCCAATGTAGCGAGAATGCATCCACCGCTAATGCTCCTGGATCTGACTCCCACGAGACATATTTAGACCACTGGAGATTTAATCCAGACACAACAGATCAACATTTGGTATACATGCTGTCTGACAATCTTTTTGAATTTTAACATTCATTCTGTATTGTAATTTGCATTTTTGTGATCTGTTTTACCACAGTATTGTATTCTCCCACAGTTGTGGTATTGTCTACTCGTAATTGAACAGGTAAGTTCTTTATTGTAGAACAACAGCTATCAATGCATTAAATGCCCCCAATAGCTCCAAATAATTCAACCATGTATTTGGAGAATTAATCGTCTTGGACAGTCCATCGACCACTACAACTGGTGTCGCTGTCCTAATCTCCCCATCCGAGAGCACTCTCATCAGTCTGTAATAACACTGAAGACTTCTGAACAAGCACATTTTTACTTCTAGTAACTTGTGCAACATTGAGAATCCATCATTGAATTCAACTCAACCTTTAGTTGGTAACTGCATGGACCAAATCAATAACCTGCACGCGTTTTACTCTTATACTCTGGTCTTTGCAGACATTGATCATGCAGAGGTCCCAATTTGACAGCATGAATGCTGCTATCACTTTACCAGTAACCGTAGCTACTTCTTGGATGGTGGGATAATGTTTTTTCCCCAAGACAAATACAGGCATTTGAACATCCCCAACCTTAATTTGTTGATGAAGTTACTCACATGTCAACTGTATTAAAGACAAACCCCAAATAATCAATTGTTTGGGATGCTTGTAATTTCCATGTTGTTTGGATGTACATAACCTTAGCCTTTCAATAAGCTTATGGTTGCTGAACTCAGTTCTTCAGCTGTCTCCCATTTACAATTAACATATCCTCTAGATAAGTCATTACAATGTGATTTTGAGCCCTCATTAACACCGTGCTGGTTTCAATAATTGTGTGAGCAAATTGCGGGCTGAATTTAACCCATTAGGTAATTCCTTCAGCTGACCCATCCAATTAATTGAAGTACCTGAATAATAAGGCATATTTTTTAAATCTAAAAAATAACCACATAGCAGCCTTGTGATAACAACTTCATTATAATGCTGAAGTGTACTTTTTAAAATGTTCATACTGAACTATAAATTTAAGTTTGTGAGTCCTAGAATGACTCTGCAACCCCCATACATGTATCTGGGATATATTATCTCTACCTGACGAGTTCTGGTACATTCAAACACCAAGCCGATCAGATTAATGCAGAATTACAAAACAATTGTAATCTTAACCAACCAGAGGTTGTTTCCCCAGAAATTCCATGTGTAATGGAATAACGTTTCTGCACTTCCGTAAATGAAGCAGAAGATCTCCTTCTCAATATAGGGGTTTGTTTTCATCAATCATAAACCTGGTTATAGCTTGTCCCACATAATCCTGCATTTTTGGGGGATAATGTTAGCCAAATGGCAATTTGTATCATATAATTGGGTTTGAATATGCATTGCAGAGTAACGCAAACATGTCTTAAAAGTAGTGGACATTATCGACCCATGTATGTCTTTCCCAAATACAATGATGCCAACTGAATATCAGCTGGAGGACATACTGGAACACATTTCCTGTCCTCGCATCATTGACTCATGGGTGGCTAATTACTGAGTTGCTGTTGGCACCCTGAGCAAAGCACAATAGACGGGTGTTTTATATATTTTTATATATTATTTACTGTTTCAGTCATAACAGTATCTTGGAGTAGGTGAGAAACCAAATAATGTGCCCGCCAGGTTCATCCATAGCCTCACCAGTCCATACCGATATAGCAAAACTTGGTGCTACATCGAGAACACCCGATATATTTCTATTGTGCTCTGGTGTATACACATAAGTAGGGACACCAGCTTCAGGGTCAGTTTCATCCTGCCCGGGTACTCCCGAGTCTTGCTCTAGGGAGACTTCATCCAGACCTATGCAAGGCACTGGTGAATGAGATTCTCATTCTTCATAGGCACTATACTCATTGTATGGAAACTCCTTCGGAGCCTGCCTCAGAATCTCATGGGTCTTAAAACCCTTAATTGTTTAGAGTTTTGAGCATTTTATCTTGCTCTAAAGACTTCACCCAGACCTATGCAAGGCACTGGTGAATGACATTCTCATTCTTTATAGGCACCATACTTGGTGTATAGAAACTCCCACGGAGCCTGCCTTAGAATCTCCTGGGTCTTTAAAACCCTTGACTGATTAGAATTTTGAGCATTTTATCTTGCTCTAGTGACCTTATCCAGACCTAACCAAGGTACTGGAGAATCAGAATTCCATTTTCATAGGCACCATACTCAGCGTATGGAAACTCCTTTGGAGCTTGCCTTACAGGAAGACATACATGGATCTTAGAACCCTTGACTAAGTCAAGTATGGAGCATTTTCTCCATTTCCAGCCTTCCCTTCATTCTTGTCCTCCCTTGGAGGAGAGTTACTTTCTTTACTGTTTTGTATTTGTGCATAAATCATATACCTTTAAAATTATAATTCTGAGAGGCACATTCTGCTTGCAGAATATTAGTATTAACCTCAGTATCACACAGGGTTATATACATTTCCATAAAGGAAAACTGCATCTGGTAACATATACACAGAGCAGACTTTATTTTACCATTGTGGGTATTTGGAGCCGGCATTTAGCGCAGCCGTTATCTCCAAACCCGATCTAAATTGCGGTAAATAGCGGGAACCGGCTTTTAAATCAGCCTTATCTCCCGATCCGATCTAAATCGGAAATTGCGGTTTCAACGCGTTCCATTCAATTACCGCAGTTTAAACACTTATACTCCAGCTGGCTCCGTATTTTCAAGCCAGATTTATAGAGTTTTAATTTTTTTTTCCACAATACATATACACTCTAGCTGGCTCTGCAGACTTACAGAGTTTAAAAAAACACTCACAAGAAGTTCAACACTGACTTACCTGCGGGTTAAACTTACCGCTGGTGGGAGCTGCGCTCTCCACCCTGTCGGTGCCACATGCATCGATGTAATGCCGAACATGCGCCTGGCGGGGCTTCTGGCACCTGCTAAAAACAGACACAGTTCATATTGGCTAGTTTTAAGAATTAAAAGTATGGAATAGGAATTTTGATTCCCATGTAATAATTTATTGCAAGACAATATAGTGACTGTGAATCAGTAGATAGCTAAGGTAACAATTCATAAAGGAGACTGGTTATGATCATGGAGCTATTGAGACCACTTAGGTTTACATCCTTCATAGGAAAAAAATACAATCCACACTGAAAGAAAAATAATTACAAACTATTTTCAAGACGTCTTGTTTAACTAACTTCACTCAATCATTTGAAGAGACAACATGATTCAATTCAATTCAACTTTAATGTCATTGCACAGATACAAGTACGGGTACAACAAAATGCAGTTTAGCGTCAGTTCGTAGTAATAGCAATATAGAAATAAATACAGAATGCAGACAATGTGGACGAAGAGACTGGAGAAATCTATCAGTGGGACTCCGAGTTCAGCAGTGTGATGGTATTGCTGTAGAAGCTGTTCCTCATCCTACTAGTGTGGGACCTGAGGCTCCTGTACCGCCTCCCTGATGGTAGGAGGGCAAACAGTCAATGGTTAGGGTGGGAGGGGTCTTTGATGATCTTCCTGGCCCATCTCAGACACCGTTTTCGGTGGAGGGCATCCATGGCAGGGAGCGGGGCACCGATGATGTTCTGGGCGGTTTTCACCACCTGTTGTAGTGCCTTCCTATCTACTACGGTGCATCTGCTGTACCATACTGTAAAGCAGGTGGTCAGGATGCTTTTGATGGTACAGCGGTAAAAGTTGGTCAGGATCTGGGGGGATAGGTGGGCTTTTTTTTTGATGGGTAGGCAAAGTAATGTAGTAGATGTAATTTACTTACATTTGTAAGTCTTTTATAATTTGTAACATAATACAGTAAAGTAGAATAAAGTCAGAGCATGTGGATTCAGGGAATATAGCTCTCCCTTCAAGTAAACATTGACTTCTCTAACTTCACATAAGCCTTGCTTACCCTCTCTCCATCCCTCCCCCTTCCCAGTTCTCTGACGAGTTTTACAGTCTCTGACTGTTTTATCTTGTAATAATTTATCTTGTGTTTGCTTTGTTGTTATCTTTCCCAGCTGACAATGATCTATTCTCGTCCTTGTCCTTGTTCTTAATTCCCTTTGTCTTATTTTCACGCCTTACACTTCCTTATCTATGTATCTCCCTCTCCTCTGAAGAAGCATCTCGACCCAAAACAAGAGAGTACAGAGGAGATTTACTAGAATGTTGCCTGCGTTCCAGCAACTAAGTTACAGAGAAAGGTTGAACAAGTTAGGTCTTTATTCTTTGGAGCGCAGAAGGTTAAGGTGGGACTTGATTGAGGTATTTAAAATGATGAAAGGGATAGACAGAGTTGATGTGGATAAGCTTTTCCCATTGAGGGTAGTGAAGATTCAAACAAGAGGGCATGACATGAGAATTAAGGGACAGAAGTTTAGGGGTAACATGAGGGGGAACTTCTTTACTCAGAGAGTGGTGGTTGTGTGGAATGATCTTCCAGCAGAAGTGGTGGAGGCAGGGTCGATTTTTAACATTTAAAAGTAAAGTGGATAGGTATATGAACGGGAAGGGAATGGAGGGGTATGGTCTGAGTGCAGGTAGATGGGACTAGGGGAAAATAAATGGTCGGCACGGACTGGAAGGGCCGAGAAGGCCTGTTTCCGTGCTGCAATTGTTATATGGTTATATGGTCAGCTTTTCCTTCACTCAAGGGATGCTGCTTGTCCCGCTGAGTTACTCCAGCATTTTGTCCCTATTTTCAGTTTAAATCAGCATCTGCTGGTTCCTTCCTACACATGGAAATATATATAGCTGGTTGAATGAATGTAATACAGGATAGCTGTAAAGTGGCAGAAGATCAATGGTGGAACCAGGTTTATTCATAAATTCTGTGAATAATTTAAACTTTTGGGCCAAAAACACAATTTCTAAACTTCTAGCCAAAATCAAACTGAAGGTAGCTAAATGCAGAGGACATTTGGTACAAAGGTACAAATTAAAAGAAGATTACAAATTTGTAGAATGGGTATATGATTTACAGAATACTGTTAATAAAAGTAAATGGAAGTTTTGTATTTGATAAGAAAACTAATTAAGCTAAATATTATTTAGAAAATAATTACCAATGAGGGACGAAGGAGTAATGTAATATGTGACTGCAAATACAAATTAGTAAAAACTGCAATACCACTTAATAAGACCACAGCAGGTTATTCAATCCTCGGGGCTTATTTCTAGGAATGGTGAAACACAAAAGTCGAGACATTAGCTATCTTTAGTTAGATCATACTTCAAATACCATGTGTAGTTCTGCACTGTTACATTATGAAAAGGTCAAAGAATATGCAGAAATACTTGCAAGGTTATATTAGAAATGTAAGGTTATATCATGAAAGGGTAAGCTGGCTGGGTTTCCCTTGAAAACATAAATCCTGGAGTTGAATTAACAGTACTTTTAAAAATTATGAGAAGCTTTGAAAAAGGCCATGCTTCTAATTGTGGGAAAAGCAAAACTGGAAGTTATCTGTATATAACCACAAAATCAAATAGAGGACTGAGCAGAACCTTTTGTACTCGGTGTAGTGATGATGTGGAACTTGTCACCACATTAAATAGTTGGATGATATGGATGCATTTTGGGGTAAAGAGATAAATATTTTTGGGTAGAAATAAATTGAGGTTAATGCTGATAAAATGAGAAGAGGGTAGCATGAGGGAGTTTTGACTGGTTTGAACACCAGCATGGTCTGAAAGCTAATTTCTGGGAAATATATTCAGTGTAGTTCTATGTAATAACATGCTGTTCCACTGTGCCACACTGTCCCATATGTTAAACCTTGATTTAATCAAAGATAGATACAAAATGCCGGGGTAACTCAATGGGTCAGCCAGCATCTCTGGAGAAATGGAACAGGTGACGTTTCAGGTCGAGATCCTTCTTCAGACAAGAGGATTAACGGGGCTGTCCCACTTGGGCATCATTTGCGCATCTGGCAGGTAGCGCGTGAAGATTTTGTGAATCCCAACATCCTGGGTCGCCGCACGCCACTGTTTACGCCACCACACCTCACCACGTGCCATGCGCGCATCACGTACGCCGTGACGCGTAAATGATGTTGCATAAATGACGCGCAAATGACGCCCAAGTGGGACAGGCCCTTAAAGCTTTGGATGCATTAAACATCTTAAATAATATATACTAAAAACGTACAGAGAAAAGTAGGTGAATTCTGCAACTGATCTGTGAGACAATTTGAAAAACAATTAGCCAAGTTGGAGGGTCAGATTGAGGCAAGACTGACTATTCAGGGAATTTATTTTCCCCATGAAAACACAGTCTAATGATTCCATAGTGTCTCTTGCACTTTAAAAACCTGTCAACATTTTGATATGCAAGATTAACACTCTGATTTCAACAGATAATTTGACCCAGAGTAAGAAAGTTAATATAACCGCAGGGCAGTGGAGGAACAACAGAGGTGTGGCGTTCAGGTGCATGTGATACTCAAGGTTATATAGTAACATAAGTTATATAGTGAATGCCAAACAACCTCTGGCCTGTGATATTATCCCAGAAATATTATAAAATAAACTGCATACCATTTAAGGGGAAATGCATAGGAAAAATAAATTAAATGATGTTACAACAGAATGGACTTTGGGCACAGACAAGCAGAAATGATATGCATTATGTTTAGGCATAAAAGGTCCATTACTTCTATGCCATTACCAACTGAAAAGGGAATAATACTGGTGAAACACCAGGGAACATAGAAGAAAGCACTCAGTCTTGAAAATGAATAGGAAGAGGAGAAATGGGTCAAGAGATCACTCTCTGAATGGGACTGTGAGTAAGGTCTTGATAGATTTGTGAGACAAGATCATTGAAAGGCACTGTCCCCCAACAGTTTGCTTTGTTATATTCATCTGGATTAATTACCCATGTTCCCAGCAATTGCTTGGGCAGTAACAAACAAAAGGATAATTAAGATAATGCTAATTCTTCAAAATGGAATGCTTTTTAAACAAAGACATTTTCATCTCAATAAAAGTCCTTGAACATTGCAATGACATCATCGATTGATCACCTGAATTTTGTATTACCACTAAGATTCAGATCGTGGCATAATTTTAATCAAATATTATTTGGCAGATTTTCTTAAGTGTGAGTTTCTCAGAAATGTCACAGTGTAAAAATACCGTTATCTTTTTTTCTTTATAATGATGCGTATTATGCCATCTATACATTTTACCAGATTTTTGCACCATATTGGCATTCAGTGCAGTATTGTAGAGAGATAATTTTCAATTTCAAATTTCTGTATCAACTATCAAGAAAAGAACCCATATTTACCAATAGGTCAACTGAATTAAAGCATACTAGAGGACTCAAAGTGCATACTAGAGGACTCAAAGCGCAGTAAGGAGCTCTGCGGTCAGTCAGCATCTATGGAGGGAATGGATGATGTATTGGTTGGGAGCCTTCTTTAGACTGAAGAAAAGTTCCAACCTGAAAAATCATCTGTACATTGATTCCACAGATGCTGTCTGGCTAGATGCTAGATGCTAGAAAGTACCCTCACATTGAGGGGTGTTATTCTTGGGGTCAGAAGCAAATCCTATTCGTTAATGAATTACCATAACATCCAGGTTAATATCCAATATTATAGTTTATTTTTAAATGATATACTATACAGTTATTATTTTATATAAATATATAGATTTTTTTATTTTATAATTATTTATTACTTTATTATTATTATAATTGCCCAGCCATAAACATTGATCACATACATTTAGTAAGTACTTAGAAATAATGTATAAGAAAATCATCCAGGTAGCATGTGTTTGATATATTAGTAGTGGATTGTTTTATTCTCTGCTCATGTTATGCATTGTTCAAGACGAAACAGGCTTGGGACAGTCAATGGAAGTGTCTTGAGGGCAGTCAGTGTTACCTTCAAAGAAGTACTGAAGGTACTATCGTGTATGAAGGTAGAAAAACCTCCAGGGCCTGATCAGATATATCTGAGGACATTGTGGGAAATTAGAGAGTAAATTGTGGGAGCCCTGGTTGAAATTTACGTGTCGTCCTGAAATACAGGAGAGGTGCCGGAAGACTGGAGGGTGGCAAATGCTGTGCCTCTATTCAAGAAGGGCTGCAGGAAAAATGCAGGGAACTGTAGGCCAGTGAGTTTACCATCTGTAGTTGGAAAGTTACTAGACAGTATTCTGAGGAATAGGTTATACAGGCATTTGGATGGGCATGGCTGATTAGGGATAGTCATCATGGTTTTGTACGTGAAAGGTCATGTCTCACAAATATGATTGAGTTTTTTGAAGAAGTGACCAAAAAGGTTGATGAGGGCAGAGCTGTAGATGTTGTATACATGGATTTCAGTATGGCATTCGACAACGTTCCGCATGGTAGGCTGCTCCGGAAGATTAGATCGCACAGGCTCCAAGGAAAGATAGCTTAATGGATAGCAAATTGGCTTCATGGAAGGACGCAGATGGTTATGGGGAAAGGTTGCTTCTCCGACTGGAGGCCTAAGACTAGTGGTGTGCATCAGGGATCGGTGCTGGGCCCGTTACTGTTTGTCATCCACATCAATGATTTGGATGAGAACATACAGCGCATTCAGAAAGTATTCAGATCCCTTCACTTTTTCCACATTTTGTTACGTTACAGCCTTATTTTAAAATGGATTAAATTCTTTTTTTTTAATCATCAATCTCCCGGAATGAAGAAGCGAAAACAGGTGTTTTGAAATTTTTGCAAAGTAATTACAAAAAAATAACTTAAATATCACATTTACATAAGTATTCAGACTCTTTGCGATGACATTCAAAATTGAGCTTAGGTTCATCCTGTTGCCATTTATTATCCTTGAGATGTTTCGACAACTTGATTGGAGTCCACCAGTGGTAAATTAAATTGATTGGACATGATTTGGAAAGGCACCGTATAAGGTCCCACAGTTGACAGCTCATATCAGAGCAAAAACCAAGCCATGAAGATGAAGAAATTGTCCATGGACTTCTGAGACAGGATAGTGTCGAGACACAGATCTGGGAAGGGTATAAAACAATTTCTGCAGCATTACAGGTCCCAAAGAACACAGTCGCCTTTGTCATTCTTTAATGGAAGCACTTTGGAACCACCAGGACTCTTCATAGAGCTGCCCATCCGGCAATCGGGGGAGAAAGGCCTTGATCAGGGAGGTGACCAAGAACATGATGGTCACCCTGACAGAGCTCGAGAGTTCCTCTGTGGAGATGTGAGAAACTTCCAGAAGGACATCTATATCTGCAGCACTCCACCTATCAGGCCTTTATAGTAGAGTGGCCAGACGGAAGCCACTCCTCAGTAAAATGCTCATGACAGCCCTCTTGTAGTTTACCAAAAGGCACCTCAGACCATGAGAAACAAGATTCTCTGGTCTGATGAAACCAAGATTGAACTCTTTGGCCAGAATTCCAGGCGTCACGTCTGGAGGAATCCAAGCACTGCTCATCACCTAGCCAATACCATACCTATGGTGAAGCATGTTGGTGGCAGCATCATGCTGTGGGGATGTTTTTCAGCAGCAGGAACTGGGAGACTAGTCAGGATTGAGGGAAAGATGAACGGAGCAAAGTACAGAGAGATCCTTGATGAAAACCAGCTCCAGAGCGTTCAGGGCCTCAAACTGGGGTGGAGGTTTACCTTCCAACAGGACAAGGACCCTAAGCACACAGCCAAGACAATGCAGGAGTGGCTTCATGACAAGTCTGTGAATGTCCTTGAGTGGCTCAGCCAGAGCCCGGACTTGAACCAGATCGAACATCTCTGGAGGGACCTGAAAATAGCTGTGTATCAACGCTCCCATCCAACCTGACAGAGCTTGAGAGGATCTGCAGAGAAGAATGGGAGAAATTACCCAAATACCGGTGTGCCAAGCTTGTAGCGTCATACCCAAGAAAACCTGAGGCTGTAATCACTGCCAAAGGTGCGTCAACAAAGTACTGAGTAAAGGGCCTGAATACTTATGTAAATGTGATATTTAAGATATTTCTTATCAATTGATTTGCAAAAATGTCTAAACACCTGTTTTTGCTTTTATTATGGAGTATTGTGCGTAAATTGATGATTAAAAAAAAAATTAATCCATTTTATATTAAGGCTGTAACGTAACAAAATGTGGAAAAAGTGAAGGGGTCTGAATACTTTCTGAATGCACTTTACAGGGCAAGATTAGCAAGTTTGCTGATGATCTAAAAGTGAGTGGTTTTGCAGATTGTGAAGGTTGTGAACGATTGCAGCATGATCTTGATCAATTCACCATGTGGTGTGAGGAATGGTTGTTGGAATTTAATACAGA
Source organism: Raja brachyura (assembly GCA_963514005.1). The sequence continues at coordinate 45,272,866 of OY740790.1, forward strand.
GAAATGTTGCATTTCATACAGAGAAGAGTTGCATTTTGGGTAGTCTAGCAAGGGCAGGACCTACACAGGCCTCTGAGGAGTGTTGTAGAGCAGAGGGATCTAGGAGTGCAAGTGCATGGTTCCTTGAAGATTGAGTCACAGGTAGATAAACTGGTCCAAAAGGCTTTTGGCACATTGGCCTTCATCAGTCAGAGAATTGAGCATAGACGTCGGGAGGTCATGTTGCAGTTGTATAATACATTGGTGAGACCGCATTTAGAGTATTGTCTTCATTTCTGGGCTCCATGTTATAGGAAAGATATTGTCAAGCTTAAAAGTGTTCAGAGAAGATTTATGAGGATGTTGCCAGGACTAGAGTGTGTGAGTTATAGAGAGAGGTTGAGTAGGCTGGGGCTATTCCTTGGAGTGCAGGAGGAAGAGGGGATGATCTTATGGATGTGTATAAAATCATGAGAATAGATTGGGTAGATGCACAGAATCGCTTACCCAGAGTAGGGGAATTGAGGAACAGAGGACATAGGTTCAAGGTTTAAGAAACGGTTAGACAGGTACATGGATAGAGCAGGTTTGGAGGGATATGGACCAAGTGCAGACATGTGGGACTAGTGTAGCTGGGACATGTTGCCTGGTTTGGGTAAGTTGGGCTGAAGGGCCCATTTCCACACTGTATCACTCTATGACTTTACAACCTTATTAACAAAGTATTTTGTTTGTTCATTTCAAATGAATGGATTTGTTAGAATAGGAATGTCAGCTCTGTACTTTACTAAGGAAAAAAACAGAGGAAATTATTTAATCAAGTGAAAATTAACTTCTGAGATTCGCCTGGTACGCAAGTAAAGATGAGCAATGGAAACAATGGGAAGAGAGAGAGGCAGCATCTGTCTGAGATGTAATTGTGGGAGTATGTAGGCCAACATATGCTAATTGAATCCTTAAAAAGGCACCATACCAACGGCTGAATATTTTTGTTCCTGCAGGGGTGAGGAGAGTTGATATAGGGCTACTCCTTGTAATGAATATTTCACACAGTTATTCTCGGCTCTCTCAACAGCATCAGATAGCAGTTTGTTTCTTATAAATAATTGCAAAATGCGTGATTGCTAATCCAGTCTTATTTCATCATAATGATCAAACAGACATTTGTAAATTTCTTTTGAAGTCCAGAAAGCTTTCAGATACAAGTTTTTTAGCCAATATCATGCCTATTGATGTCGCAAACTGAATGGAAAATGCGGAGATAGCAACTAGCAATGACAAATACTGATTTAAATTTTATTGATTGGTATAAGTCTACAGACTAAGATGTGTCTATCATTTATATGTTGTGGTTGCATCCAGTGTCAGACGGGGTTAATGGTAGATAGACACAAAAACCTGGAGTAACTCAGAGGGTCAGGCAGCATCTCTGGAGAAAAGGAATGTTCAAGACCCTTCTTCAGATTGAGAGTCATGGAAAGGGAAACGAGAGATATCGATGGCGATATAGAGAGATATAGAACAAATGAATTAAAGTTATGCAAAAGAGTAACGATGATCAAGGAAAGGTGGAGCCCACAATGGACTATAACAAGTAACTCCATAACTCCATAACAAGTTATGCAGACAATGAAACTAGTATGATGACGAGAGTGGGGGAGGGATGGAGGGAGAGGGGATGCAAGAGTTACCCCAATTTGTGTTTGGCCTCACTCTGACAATGGAGGAGGTCCAGGACAGAAAGGTTAATATGGCAATGGTATGTTGTATCACTACACACTGAGAATTTACCAAATTAGCATAATCTTGCTATTAGTTGTAAAATTAATGGAAATATTGTATCACAATTTAAGTTATAGTATATCTTTATTTGAATTGTGTGAGGCCACTTTACATTTTGTTACTGTGGACTTGTATTTGTCACACAGAGGGGATAGACATGCACTGCTCTGTGTGAAGTGTTAAGCCTGTCCTTTCAACACAAACAAGGAGAAGCTTTTCAATTCTAAATGCTGGGTCAGACAATTAATCAAATTACTGCCAGATGCTGAATACCATAAGCATAAAATTCAGAGTATCGTATTTACATTTAAGATCAGGTAGCAAAGTGAACTTTTGAGATGCTGTATGCACCTGGCAGAGCACTGTGATGAGCTTCAGAGGTATTCCTGTTTCTTTATTTTATATATAGGCGGTGTCAAAATCTTTTGAATGGCTCGACAACAACTTTCTGTTGATCCTCTTTCCAGTGTCAGAGGCAAATGTTACACCTCAGACAGTGTGCTTCCAAGCCCATTGTTCTGCTTGTATTTGTACACCAAACCTAATGGTAGTGGTCTAGAGGCAGATGCATTCACTGTGATTGCTTTAGTAGAAATGAACACTGCACAGGTTATGTGGAAATGAAGCCCTGCCATCATGCCAAGGCAACTATCCAGCACCTTGTGTGGCATGACAATTGTGTTAAATTAAAAAGATTCAGAACAAATCTGACAATTCAAAAGTGGGCATCCGCAAGGTGGTATGGACTATCAGCAGGAGCAGAAAATGTATTGCACCATAATCTGTGAACTCATGGCTCATTTCTTCCCCCACTTTATTGTTACGTTCAAGAGGTGAAACCAAATCCAGTAGGAGTGCAGAGGACATGCCAAGAATGACACCAGGCAAACATTAAAGATGAGGTGGCAATCTGGTGTATAACTGCACAGGGCTACATACATGTTAAACAGAAAAACAGTTTGCAATAGACAGCATAACAATCTCATAATGAACAGATCACATCAAAATTCTGCAGTCTTGCCACAAGTGGTCGGGAACAGTGTTGGACAATGAAATATACAAAGAGAGGAGGAGGGTTCATCTCACTTCCCCAGCCACAGTGATGGGAGGACTCGCAGCACAAGGCTGAAGCATTCACAATCATGTTTGAAGGAAAGTGCCAAGAAGAGTATTCATCTTGACTTCCTTCTGAGGTTCCAACTATGGCAAAGCTGGTCTACAGCCAACTGGATCAACTCCATATGATATCGGGAAACATCTGAAAGCACTGATTAGAAGAAAGCAATGGGATGAAATAATATCCCAGCTGTGGTACTGTGCAGCAGAACCCAGCCATACCTAAAGCCAAGCTGTCCCAGTGCAGTTACAACACAGCCACTTACCCGATAATGTAGAAAATTACCATGTAGTGTCCTGCTCACAAAGGAAGACACATATAATCTTCTTATGAACAATAAAATCAATCTTCGAACTTCAGTATCGTGTTGTTGAGACCATGTTCCCACCAATAAACTCCTCATCGATGCCTAATGTCTCGGTGGCATCGTCATGGCATTGGTAGTAATATGGAGCAAGGGACTGAATACTGCAGGTGAGGTGAGAGAGGTGGCATTGAGTATGGCATCATGGCACTCTAAAAAAATTGGTAAATGGACACACAAGAGAAAACACCTCAATGGTGGAGTCATATTTCACACAAAAGAATAACCCAGCCGGACATCGCTGCAGGAATCCCTCAGGGTGGTGTCCAAGGCCCAACCATCTTCAACACTGTCATCACTGATCTCCGTTCTAACTCCACTGCATATCAAATACTCTATATACAGCTAGACTGCAACTACATTTAAGCATGAGCTGATAAACAACAGATAACATACTTGCCACAAAGTGCCAGGACATGACCATTTCCAACTAGAGATAGTGCAACCACTTACCCTTGACATTCAATGGCATTTCCATCACTGAGGCCCAACTGTCGGTATCCTGGGAACACAAATGATGTGAAGTGTTTAAGAAAGAACTGCAGATGCCTTCAAATTCCTTTAAATTGTCTCTTAATTGTTGATGTATTTCAAATTATTAAATAAAACAAATTGCTCATAAGAAACATTGATAGAAATAATTTTAAAATGTAAATATAAAGACACTCTTTGCCCATATTTAACTATTTAATTAAAGTGAGTGATTTCACTGTGGGATTGGATCCTAAAACTGTGCAATCTATCAGCTCAGTCCATTCAAGCTCTGCCATTGAACACACTAGTGGTTCCAGCAGTGGAGTTGGAAGTGAGATGTGGCACCATCTGTCCTCCAGTTCAAAGCTGACATCCATGTTGCAATGCACAGGTGTGAATGTTTGATGAAAGTCATCCCTTGAACGGGATGTAACTATAGACTCTGTGCAACTGTCAGTCACGGGTAAACATAATACCTCATGTATTTTCTTTTGAAATGCATCAAAATGGAATGGTTAAATATTCTGTTGAGCATTGTGCACATTGCAAACCGACACTGATAATCCTTGAGTATAATTCCGATATCCCACCTTTAAGAAGTCCAAGTGGTCTCAAATTTGCTAAGTGTAGTAACCAGCCCTATTGTTTGATTATGGACATTGCCACCCGAACAGTGAATAGAGAAAATCACAGCTCTGGGTGTCTGTAGGTAGCTAAAAATTGAATGAAGCTATGGTTTAATGAAGAAAAGTCTAACAAGGATGGGACATTCAGGAACAAGCCATGGATTTCTTAATTCTGCCTCTTCCCTTCCTTTTGCAGACACTTTCAAAACACTAGGAATGAATAGTATCTTAACAAACAGTACATTTATAAAACTTGCCTATCTACATGGATCTTTGTTTATATTCAATGTAATGTACGTGAGGTAGATCACATTTTTAAACAGTGTGTGATTCACTGTTAATGAATAGCATGAAAGAGTGTGACAGAGGCATGGAAAGATGGGCCTGGTGCCGGGCGTACTAGCAGGCTTGGCAGAAACCAGAGAGCAGATTGCCTTCTTCTCCCTTTAAACAAGGAAATTGAGTAGGATAGAGACAGAAAAACAAAAGAGGATTTTTTTTTAATTCACCCGATCTACATCTGGCAAAGAACTGCACAGCTCTATGGAGGGAGAAATAATTTGGTAAGGTACAGCTGTCCTTGGGATTAGGAAATAGTCACTTGGCCTATCTTGGATCCAGCTGAAGTGGTGCCAAATACATGGAACAATCTCACCACAAAGCCACATCTTTGGGGTTCCAAGCCACAGTTAATTGCATTGATCCCAGGCCCAGCCCAGTAACAAAACAATCAGATATTTTTGAGCTGCCATCTTATGTTACAAGCTCTGCAACCTACTTCACGCAGAAACCTTGCACAAATGTATTGGGACGAAATGTAACATTACATCCATCACCGTTTCTCAGTGAGGTTCAGTACTGTTCGCGATATATGGATGGTGGAACAGGCTCAAGGAATTGTGTGCTTGATTACTGGACCTGTGTTTGAAGGGAACTTATACTGCATCTACTACTTTTGGTTCTACAAATGTTTCCTTTTATGTCAAATAAGGTAGAATTCCCATATCATTAAGATCATAAAGACCTTGATGCTGCAAAGTAAAAGCACAGAAAGGCTGAAACAATTATTTATCAACAGCATTGCCGTTAATATGTCTTTTGAAGACGACATTCACATGCTTTCTGTAATTCTGAGCAGCTACCTGCATAACCAGCACCTATCTGCATACCTACATATGATTAATGCAGAGTGATCTAAGTCAGCATGTCTATGGTATATGGAAGAAAAATAGAGCATCCGGGGTAATCCCATGCAGTAACAGGAAGAATGTGCAAACTCCACATAGACAGATGATCGGTCAGAATTGAACTTGAGTCACTCGAGCTATGTGATAACTGCACCACTTGCAGCAAGACTGCGCTACACAGTGAACTGGAATTACAAATTAACTGATTTATATTTTTTATCTGCCCCCTTGACCTGGCTCAATTCTTGTCTCTACTTGCCTCATGTAAGCAGGACAAGTATTATGCCCTGGATCAATAATTTAACATATGTAGTTGGTACTACATGACATTTTAAAGAGCATGAGAAATAGAAACAGGAGCAAGCCATTTGGCCTCTTGAGCTTGCTCCACCATTCGATGGTCATGGCTGATCTTTAACCTCAAACATCATTTTCCAGACCCATCCCCAGATTCCTTGATTCATCCAATATCCTACAATTCAATCATTTGCCATCTGAGATTTCAATAGTAATAACATTTTCAAAAAAACAAAAAAAAATAGTTTTAGAAGCAGACAAAATGCTGGACAAGAGCATGTCTACACTGAAAATACTGCCAGATTAAACTAATCCCATCTGCCTGCTGGTGGTTCATTTCAGTCTATTCCCTGCCTCTCTATGTGCCTGCCTAAATGCCTCATAAACAATAGTGTCGCATGTGCTTCTACCAACATCCCTGTCAATGCGTTCCAGAACCTACCACACTCTGAACCTTTCCTTATAGTTAATATTTTATAATTGAGGCATCATCCCAGTGAACCTTATTTTTCACCCTTTCCAAACCTCCACATCCTTCCTATGTTAAGGCAACCAGAATAGAGTCAGACCAACATGCCTTGTCTACACTAGTCCCAACTGGATCTATTTGGCCCATATCCCTCTAAACCTCTCCTATCTATGGACCTATCCAAAAACTTAACACAATATTTAAAATGTGACTTAACCAAAGATTTGTACAGCTGCAACATCATTTTTCAAATTCTTTATTCAATGTCCTGACCTATGATGGCAAACATGCCATACAACTTTACCACCTTGTCCACTTGATGCCACTTTCAAGGTGCTTCAGAATTGAATTGAATTGAATACTTTATTGTCACACGTGACAAGTCACAGTGAAATTATTTTCTTACATACCCAAGGTATGGACCCAAGATAAGTCGCCAGTTTGGACTTTATTCCTTGGAGTGCAGGAGGATTGGAGTTGATATTATAAAGGTGTGTAAAATCATGAGGGAAATAGATAGGTTGAATGCACAGAGCCTGGTTTTCCCAGGATAGAGCAACCAAGAACTAGAGGGCATACGTTTAAGGTGAAAGGGGAGTGAATTAATCGGGTCTGAGGGGCAACTTTTTCACACTCAGGTGGTCTTCTTCTTTCGTGTGGCGTGCACAGCCTAAAGTTGTTGTACAACTTGTTCTATTTGATCTTCTGTTTGTGCACGTCGAGTTGATTGCATTAGTCAAAACAGGGCGGACCACGTGAAGGTTACAATCTTCCACCCCACACTCAGGTGGTGGGTATATGGATCAAGCTGCCAGATAAAGTAGAGGCAGGTATTATAACACCATTTAAAAGACATGTGTACATCGATAGGAAAGATTTAGAGGGATATGGGATAGATACAGGCAAATGGAACTAGTTTGGATAGGGCACCTTGGTCGGCATGAACAAGTAGGGTTGAAGGGCCTGTTTCTGTGCTATATGAATCTATGACTCTAAACATTTCATATAAAATACTCATCATTAAGCAATGGGTTTGCATCTCTTGATGGGCGCAGGGCTTCCTCACGCTTGTCAGTCAAAGTGAATGAGGAACAAGTGTTACTAGGTGGTGTCCATTCCCCGATTCCTGATCTCATTCCTGCTCTGTGGTGCCTCAGAGGCAGCATCCAACAATCATGGTTCACTCTCAAGGCTTGTTGTAGCCTTCCCCCCCCCCCCCCCCCCCCCCCCTTTTCCTGGTGACAGCTGCCCCTTCGCAGCACATTTGCTGCCTTTCATTGGTGACAGAGCTGACAAAATTGTCACCACCTCTGGCACATCCCTGCTATGAAAGGCTGTGCTGCTAGCAATCATTGTGGTCGATGCTGGATGCATGCCTGCCTCAGCAGCAGGACCATTACATGCATCCTGTGTCAACACTGCCAGTAATGTCCAGAGGGCATCTGTCACCTCTGTTCCTCTTTTGGATACAGTCAGATTTCGAAGCATTCACACTTCCAATTGAACACAATGATACTCCCAATTTGCTCTTGTTTAATCATGTGATCATCGACAAGTCACTTCACTTTCCTTCTTTTGTCCCTCGGCTGTTCAATCTCTTAATAACTGGCAGAATTAGCAAAATTGCAAACCTTATAAACCAATGTTAAAATTTTGGCACACTCTAATTTTGTAATAAGTATTCAAGTATTCATGCATGATTATAACATTAACCAGTTCATATTAAAATAAACACATTAATAAATTCAATTTATATTTTTTCTTCCCCTATACCTCTGTTATTCCTTCTTTTCCATTCAGTTTTTGTTCCAAGTGATAGCATTCCAAATCCCCAGTACTATACAGTTGCGGCAGTGTATTAAAATATTCCCTCTCTGTTTTTGGAATGTGAATTTGAATCCTTCTCAGGCTGATATGATGAAAGTCCCCCTTTCTTTGCCACTGCAGGAGTCCCAAGTGAAACGTACACTGGGACAATTTCAGAGCAGTTTGTGAACACATTTCAAAACTCCTCGCAATCTGGCACTAGATTTGTAGTCTCACTTAGAGGTCGCAGCATAGATGGTGTTGAGAGAGAAAAATCACAGCGTGAGAGGAGGCACTGCTCTGAGCTGTGATCAGTGCATGTTCTGCATTTCTCTGTAACCAATTACAAAAGTAATCTAATGGTTATGATTGGATGGGAAAGCGAATTGGTAATGGGAAAATATTTGTCTTTCCCTTTTAGTTCTGATTTTAATCAGTGAAATCAGAAGTTGAAGCTTTGGCATTGAAACTGCATTGGCCTGGGAGTATCACAAAGGGAGACACAAAGTGAAGGAGTAACTCAACGGGTCAGGCAGCAACTCTGGACAAACAGCATGGGTGACGTTTCATATCGGGACCTTTCTTTAGACTGAAGACTAAAGTCTGAAAAAGGGTTCTGACCAGAAACATCACCCATCCTTTTTCTCCAGAGATGCTGCCTGATCCGCTGAGTTACCCTAGCACTTTATGTCTATCTTTAATATAAACCAGCATCTGCAGTTCTTTGTTTCTACAGATTCTCACAAAGGGAGATAGGATCAAAATCATTTCCTGGTTATTTTGTGTCAATGTGAAAAATCACCCATTCCAGGCATGAGCCACAATTGTGCATCTGACAGGATTTCCTAAGGGCCTGTCCCACTTAGGCGATTTTTCAGGCCTGAAAAAACAGTAACTGGAACGGCGACTGTCAGAGTGGAACACACACACAAACACATCGCAAAGGCGGAGGCCAGGGAAAGCGGGGGTACCGCTGTCTGCGATTCACACGGTGCAAAGCCAAGGTGATATAGACACATGCCTGAATGAACAGGAAGGTTGGCGCTGTATTTAAAACGGTTAGCATTGTGTACGGTAAGTCCTTTAAAAGAGGAGGGGAAGGGGGGAGAAGGAGTGGAGACAACTTTTAAGAAGCCAGACAACTTTTAATAAGCCAGAGATACACAGCTGTGAAGTTTGGCAGACATTTAACATTACCGACCGGTTATCCTTGGTTCTGCTTATGTTTTTATCCCCCAATGAGCCAATGAAATTCACCGGTCAGCACCGGCTAAAACCTACGAGAACCTAAGAGAACCTTTGACCTCCTGACAACCCACTAGGACCTTGTAGCGACCCACCTAAGGCACAAAAATTCTCACTACTCTCCATGGCAGCTCCATTCTAGTCGCCGCTAATTTTTCAACTTTGAAAAATTCTCGGCGGCTTTCCAGCGAACATGTGGCGACCATGTGTCGACTGCATAGCCTAAAAAATCGCCTAAGTGGGACAGGCCCATTATTTCTCCTGGCATAGTTGTATGGGGAAATGACCCACATTCATAAATGTGGTCTTATTTCCACTCATGAGCGGCTTTATTGAGGACAATACAGCTTGGCTCTCAGAGTGCTATGAAGAATTGTAAATTAAATTACCCTTTCTTAAGTAAAAACGGTCCTAATTGCCTATCATCCATCAGTTGCTCACACTACCTAAAGTCTCTGCACTCCTCCCTCTCTTGCCCCCACTCACCCAGCACACTGATTTTCCTGCATGGTACCACATCAACCCAAGCCTAACTCTTCTCCATCTGCTGCTTCACCCAGACGCCAAATCCTCGCCCTGCAATTTTTAGGTTTTATTTTGTTTTAGAGATACAGCATGGAAACAGGCCCAAGAGGCCACGCCGACCTGCAAACCCCGCACATCAACACTATCCTACACACACCAGGCACAATTTACTGAGTTGATTTCTGCCTGTGATTACTACAGTTGCACCACCAGCAATGTATCTGATTGTCAGCTTACACTATGATGAAGCCAATGGTCAGTTTTGTGGTTCTCTCTCTGTGTCCTCTGTTCTAGCAGCACATTTGCAGCCCCCAAAAAGTGCAGCCCAGATTCATTAACCCCAAATCAGTAGAATTAACCCCTTCATTTGAACCAAATGAAAAAGAAAGGACATTCAGGCAAATGTGTGAAATTAAAAAGAAAGGACATTCAGGCAAATGTGTGAACTTTTTTTATTTAAAAAAAAACCCTGCAATTTTTCCTTTTTGCTGATTGTGTGCCTAGAACTGTCCCTAGAGCACAACAATATACAATGTGCAAAGGACCCATTCACAGTGCCATATCCATTAAGGATTTATTATGAAATCTTTCACTTAACTATATGGACGAGGGTGATAATTCTCATGCATGCTGCGGTGAAAGCTAAGAAGACCACTCTGAGGGATAAACTGTCTTTTGAGCCATATTAATGCCAGCTGTCTTTTATTGGTGGCGATCCAAATTCAAAGAGACAAAGGCAACAATATTTATGGAGAGGGTGTGGGGAGGGGGAAAAGGATATGTCCAAGGATTCTGCCAAGGAGGGATGCTGAGCTTAGCAACAGGACGACATCTCCATTTATTTTATCCTTGTTGCCAGGCAGAAAACCAGCAGATGGATGTGATAGCCTATTGGGAACATGTTTCCTGTTTAACATGTTTCCTGTTTTCCCAATTCTCTTCCCTTCCCCGTTCCCTCATGCCTTTTAATATCGCGACCAAAGCTTGCATTGAATGGAAGTGGCGATTGCAACCTTCCCCACTTCATGGAGACAACATGTGGAGGTGGTGGTTCATAGCTCTAGCTGTCAGCAATGGTGTAATAAAGAGCTAATCCTGGCAGAGAGGTTTTCAAATTCCAGTCAGCTGTATTTTTTTTTCTCCTCCACTAAAAGCCTACGGCTCGAATTCTAGAATATGAAAATAGATTTTGGTAGATCTGCCTTAGATGATACAGGTAATCAATCTGCATTGTGAAGGACCATAAATTATTTTAGTTTAGTTCAGTTGTGTTTAGAAATACAGCATGGAAACAGGCCCTTCGGCTCATCGAGTCCACGCTGACCAGCGATCTCCGCATACTTACACTATCCAACACACACAAGGGACAATTTACAAAGCCAATTAACCTACAAACCTGTATCCTTTGGAGTGTGGAAGGAAACCGGAGATCCTGGAGTAAACCCACAGTTAAGATCAAACCTGGGTCTCTGGCGCTGTTAGGCAGCAACTCACGGGAGAACACAAGTCACGGGGTGAACGTACATACTCCGTACAGAGACAAGCACCCACAGTCAGGTTCGAACCTGAGTCTCTGGCGCTGTAAGGCAGCAACTCTACCGCTATGCTACAGTGCCACCCACATTGATTTCACAATTTCACGTAGAGTATAACGGAAGCATTTTTTTTAGTTCGCTAAGTAAATTCTGCATAATATTTCTGAGTTAAAGTGGTAACATGTAAACCTCAGAATAAATCGTCTCAACCTGGGCGGTCCCTTATTTTGTTGCTTGATGTGGGATCTAACTCCCAATTGACAGGAAGTAATGAAACATGTGGTGAAATCCTACGCTTGAACAAGTGGCCATGGGTTATAGTTCATCCTATGTTCAATATGTTAGGAATGTCACATAAGCAAGTCTGCATGAATTCCATTTACCCAGGATGACCTATGGCATACATCCTTACTGTGGATTTTCATGTTTCAGCTGATTACATTTCCATCTTCTTGCAAATTCTTTAACACGTTTTACGCAAGTATCTCTGAAGATCTAGCTCTGTGTTGAAATCTGGAGCTATCCGTCCCTTTCAAGGACACTGAGACCACTATTCAACTTTTCTGCATCTATTTTACACTTGACACAATGATGCTTAAATCATCAGTAAGATACCACATACCCAATCTATGTGTGGATTTGGGCCGCTACTGAGTTTCTTGGATCCAGTCCAGGTGGTTGCCTCATACATTTCTGAATGAGGTCTAAACCTGATGAAGGTGCCAATGCCACAATTGGTTGTTGGTGGGTAAAGAAAGGCCTACAATATGTGTAGGAAGGAAATGCAGATGCTGGTTTAAACTGAAGATAGACACAAAAAGCTGGAGTAACTCAGCGAGACAGGCAGCATCTCTGGAGAAAAGGAATGGGTGACGTTTCGGGTAGAGACCCTCCTTCAGACTGGAAGCAGGTCTGAAGAAGGGACTCGACCCGAAACGTCACCCATTCCTTCTCTCCAGAGATGCTGCCTGTCCCGCTGAGTTATTCCAGCATTTTGTGTCTAACAAGGCCGACAATATGTTCTATTTTGGATTGTTCAGCTGCCCTCACCAGTGGATTGGCATGCTCCCATTTATTGCCATCTTATCCCAAGTCTTAACCCTTCAGGCCAACATTTGAAATGGAAAGATTGCAGCATTAATGATGAAAAAAATATCTCTTCCTTCACTGTGTGTGTGGCATCACAACCAAATACAGTCACTGCGATGTCAAGTCATAAGACACAAATACCATAGTTCTTATTGCTGGCTTACCTTCTCCTTGTTGCCCCCCTCATTGAGTCACTTGTCGCCTCCATTCTGGTCCATGACCCACATATCCAGCGTTCCTTTCCATCTCCTTTTTGATCTATAGTCACCTATGCTGTATCCCGGTGCTATGCAATGATAAACCTATGATCACCAATACAGTTTCTTAGTATTAAACAGTACTAAAACTGTGTTCACCAGTACTGTTTCCTAGTAAGACCTGCCAGGTTATGTTCTGCTCTTCCTATCTTCCAGTTTTCTTTGGATCAAGCGGCAACTATGGAATTAGAAACAGTTATTTTTTTCACGTTGACAACCGTGTACTCGGCAGTAACTAGCTCAGTGTTATACAGCAAAACATCTATAACAACCAGTATTGTACTCTAGAATTATAGTGTGAAAAGCCAGTACCCATAAATGCTCCACCTGTTCTATATAATAGACCTGTGCCCCTGGGTCTAAACCTAGACTAGGACCTAGATCTAGTCTGGGCAACATACAATTGGTCCAATCCTAGCATGTTCAATGGGTCTCTGCTTGCTCGGTGCCTCATCTCTGGATTTCTGATTTCCAGCACAGTCAGGTTCCTGATCAGGGGCTTAGTATTGGACCAAGCATCAATTAGTATTGAGAACTGACATCAATAGGGTCCTGAGAACCTGGTTCCATCATTACCACTAGGCTCAGTGTAGGACCCAGTGGGACTTGGGCTTCAAGGGACCTGGGTCCAGTTTTTGAGTCTGAGTCTGGTGCTGCCTAGTCCTGTGAACATGGGGGTAGTTAGATAGTCCCCAGAGATCTGGGCCTGGTGTTTAGTTGGTGTTAGGAACTCAGGTCTTGTTGGGAGATCCTCAGGCACCTGGGCTCAGCATTGGACGGACCAATGAATCTTGAGTATGTGTTAATTTGGCCCCAGGGATCTGAGCACAGTTTTGAATACTGAACCCATGTTTCTGTGACCCACCAATGTTTTTTGGGTACCACCAAGGGGAAATTGAAATGTATAGGATGATTGCTGCTGGCAATGATGCCCTGCCCATTTGTTGTATGTGTCCACTTTTTCTACAGTTCTTATTTAACGTGATTCAAAAAGAGGCTCTCTTTGAAAATATAATTGCATAAATATTTTGTGTATGGGTAATTTAAATGCCATGTAAAGGCAGGCAGGGGAGAGAGATATTCATGAAACTTGCTGGGAAACGTTCAAAGCCAGCTGCCAGATATGAAGGACATGAAAGAGTTCATATTTTTATGTCAAGGTAACGTAGGCAGAGTCCAGACAAAGATTATTATTGTGTTGAACACTTTGTATCAGTCACTTTTCTTTTTGCAGTGACTGTGATGTAAGAGTTGGCGCCAAACACTGGGCGGAGAAGGGTAAAACATTTTAAATTGGGTGGAACAAAGAACTCTTGTGGATCAATTGGTGACATCAAGGCCTAATTTTGGTAATGGTCTCTGGCTTGATTTGTAAGATCTGTTTGTGTTGTATTCCTACATTGCATGCAGGACAGAGGGATGGTTGTTTTTTTATGTTTTTTTCCAGTACATCACAAGAACAGGCCTTTCAGCCCACAATGTCTGTGCCAAACATTATGCCAACACCATAACTTATCTACCTGCACATAACCCATATCCCTCCATTCCCTGCATATCCATATGCTGTCCAAAAATGTTTTAAATGCCACTTATGTATCTGCTGCAACCACCACCACTGACAGCATTTTCCAGGCACTCATCACCCTCTCTTCAAAAAACATGTGGTGCACATCTATCTATACATAACTAAAACGCTGATCTTGTGCTCTTCCGGTTTTGCGTTTTTTTCTATTTGCGCAAAAATGGTACAGGATAGCGCTACGAATTTTTCACTACCTTACCATTCTCCTGTGCTATACTGGCAACAAGTTTTGTTCCAATCGATGGCATATTTTAAAAGTTATTAAGGTTTAAAAATCTTAAAAACCACACATGCGCAGATTGGTCTCCTTTCCTGTCTGTCTCCGTCACACAGATTGGTCTCCTCTGTTGTCCATCGCCAGGGCAGCGACGCCCATTCCTGCACCATTGTTGCACTGATTGGCCGGGTCCGCTGTCAGTCACGGGCGGCGCCCGGCGAGAAGAATATAAAGCTGAAGGAGCAGAGTGAGCATCACTAACGCTCTGCCGGCTCGGACCGAGCCCACTTCACAACCCTTCGTGGTGCCCAGCCATGGGCACCGTTGGCCACTTCGTCTGACCCATTGAAACAGAGAAACATAGAAAATAGTTGCAGGAGGAGGCCATTCGGCCCTTCGAGCCAGCACCGCCATTCATTGTGATCATGGCTGATCATCCCCTATCAATAACCTGTGCCTGCCTTCTCTCCATATCCCTTGACTCCACTAGCTCCTAGAGCTCTATCTTGACCGAGGCTACTACCCACGAGGCCCCGGCCGGGATTCTACGCGGCGATCCAGGAACCATAGAGACCGCGGCGGTCAAGCCACGTGACGATGGTGCCATGCCGGCGGTGGAGCCTCACGGCAGTGATGGAACCTCGCGGCATCGATGAGGTCTCGTGATGGAAGTAGGGCCTTGCCGAATTTCAAAATCCACGGAGAAATCCATCTCTTCCTCTTTATTCATTTTTTTCCTGTCGCATGTCTGGTGGGGGAGGAGGGGGAATAGAGAGTGAGGAGGGCAGTGGGGTGGGTGAGGAGGGAAAGTGGGGGGGGATAGGGGGAGGTGGGGGATAGAGGGATAGGAAGAGGGTAGGGAGGGGAGAGGAGTTATGGGGGGAGGGAGTTACTGAGGGTAAGGGAAAGGAGAGGGAGGGAGAGGTGAGGGATGAATTGGGGGAGGGGAGGAGGAGAGGGGAAAGATCCTGGGGAGGTGAGGAGGGAGAATGGGGTAGGAGGAGGTATAGAAGGATAGGAGGTGGAGGTGAGGTAGTATAGTTGGGGATAGGTCCACAGTACAGCTGCACGGGGGAGATGAGGCGGAGGGCGGCCGTGGCTGGGGGAGAGTGGGGGCTGTCCCGAGGGATGCGCTCCTTCGGCCCAGTCACCTATGGCTTGTGTGGGAAAATGACCCCACCTTCCTGTCTCCACCGGCCAGTGATGTGATGGAAGCGGGTGGTCTGGACCAACGCTGACAAGTCCCACCCCCTCGGCGATGTCATGTCCGTTATTTGACTTTTCGGCAGATCGACCATTCAGTGAGTTGGCTTGTAGGCGACGCAGCATTTCAGTGAGTTGCCGTTTCGGCAGAGAGGCCTTTCGGTTAGTTGGCTTTTAGGCGTCCCACCCTTTCGGATAGTTGGCGTTTCGGCTTTGTATGCTTTCAGTTGGCATTTCAGCTTTGTTTCCATTCGGTTATTTGGCTTCCACTTCTTTGCTTCGGCTTCTCGTCCTTTGACGCTACATTCGCACATGATACTTAAGAGTACGGTTCAGATTATTTTCTGATCATTGGTGATTCTCAGGATATATATTTTGGAGAATTGAGCAATGGTAATGATGGGGAACCTCGAGTAGAAATGATAAGATCTCCACTTGAGTCAGCCAACATTCTCATGTACAAGTTTGACGTGATTTTAACCCACTGCATGCCCAATATATGCAAAGATCTTGCTACATTTAGATTTAGCTATTTTGTTGCTCATGCCTGGAATTAGTAGAGACATCCAAAGTAAATGACGGAGGTGTAGAGAAAGCAAACACAATTCTAGCATTTATTTCAAGAGGGCTAGAATATAAAAACAGGGATGTAATTCTGAGGCTCTGTAAGGTTAGTGTGAGAAATTTGGGCACCATATCTGAGGGAAGGATGTGCTTGCTCTGGAGAGGGCCGAGAGGAGGTTTACAAGAATAATCCCAGAAATGAGTGGGTTAACATATAATGAGCATTTGACGGCAGTGGGCCTGTACTCGCTGGAGTTTAGAAGAATGAAGGGGGACCTCATTGAGACATACCGAATAGTGAAAGGCATGGATAGAGTGGATGTGGAGATGATGATTCCACTACTGGGACAGCCTAGGACTAGAGGTCATAGCCTCAGAATTAAAGGACATTCCTTTAGGAAGGTGTGAAGGAGGAATTTCTTTAGTCAGAGGGTGGTGAATCTGTGGAATTCTTTGCCACAGAAGGCTGTGGAGGCGAAGTCAATGGATATGTTTAAGGCAGAGATAGATAGATTCTTCATTAGTATGGATGTCAAGGTTTATGGTGAGAAAGCAGGAGATTAGGGTTAGGAGGGAGGGATAGATCAGCCCTGACTAAATGGTGTAGTAGACTTGATGGGCCAAATGGCCTAATTCTGCTCCTATCGCTTATGTCTTTTTGTCCATATGTAAGCCTTGACGGCATGTCATTGTCATGATGGCCCAACCACTGCAGAACAGGCGTGAGCACTGTTAAGGTTTAGGTTTATTGTTGTCACGTGTTTCGAGGTATAGTGAAAAGCAATGTTTTGAATGCTATCCAGTAACATCAGATAATATTTCACATAAAGCTATCACAAATGCTGCCTGTCTGCTGAGTTTCTCCAGCACTTCTTTTTCTGTCAAAATTCCAGTATATATATTCTCTCGCATATGGTCATGTTCATCCGAAATAGTCATGTTCTTCCGAAAAGACAGGCTTTACTACTTTTGACACTCCACAAGTCTAATTTTGTACATTGGTGTAGATAATAGATCAGCATAGGATGGTTTTCAGATGATTTTAAAACATCAAATCATCCCAGTGATGATTTTATCATTTTTATTGGTAGAACATCTGTGAACGAATGTGAACTCCATATGAACAAAACATCTAGGAAACAAGATAAAGATTTGGCCAATGCACTGACTGTACTGTAAACAAGGTTTGTCACACAAAGTGAGAGTGATTATAAGCTGCAACTTCAGCTGAATATGTCAACAACATATTTTGCCATCATGCCAAGATTATACTGTTGTACAAGAAATTAAGTATTTTTTAAAGGAAATTAAATTCTCAATGATTAGGATCAGTGTGGTCTCGTGCAGAATTTGGAGGATTGATGCTGCCTGGTCATTGGGTTTTTTGGAGGGGGTGGGTCCAGGAAACCATACAATATTTAATGCAAA
The DNA here is from genome assembly GCA_963514005.1 of Raja brachyura. The sequence goes on from OY740790.1 coordinate 45,290,612, forward strand.
TAGGCCAAGTTGGTGATATATTTGTAGAAAACCTCTGGTTGCAAAAACTATTCAAACACTAATCATTAGAAGTGTTATTGTCATGTGATGCTGTATTGTTGCCCTAGGTTACGGTCCACTTGCCTTTACCTGTTTAAGAACAAAATTAAAGATCTCAAAACTCTTAACAGGTTCAACCTTGAATTTCCTACTTGAAATTCCATTAAAATCTATCATATCCAGGAGGAAAGGTGGCAGCCCACAGCTAATTCCTGGTAAGATGGGACAAATTAATAGATTGATTGCAAGATACAGCACGGAAACGGGTCCTTCGACGCATTGAGCCCATGCCAGTGATCACCCGTTCACACTGGTTCCATGTTATCCCACTTTCTCATTCACTCCCTACACACCATAGTAATTTGCAGAGGCCAATTAACCCTACAAACCTGCACATCTTTGGGATATGGGAAAAAAACTGGAGCACCCGGAGGAAATCGACATGGCCACCAGGAGAATGTGCAACCTTCACACAGGCATCATGCGAGGTTGAGATTGAACCCAGATGTCTGGCGCTGTGAGGCAGCTGCTTTACCAGCAGCGCTATTGTGCCGCCCATGCAGATGTATAAAAATAAACAAGGTTCATGACAGAGCTAACAGAACTCGATAAGCAGAAGTGGCTGACTAAAGCACGTCTCACAAAATGCAGAGTTGTTGCCTGTCCTCCAGCAGATTAGTGTTCATCGTTGAAGCCTTAAACTAGGATCAAAAGAATTGCAGACAAAATTAGACAGGTTGCAAAAAAAAAGGTGTAAGAAAGAACTGCAGGTGCTGGTTTACACCGAAGATGGACACAAAATGCTGGAGTAACTGAACGGGTCAGGTAGCATATCTGGAGAAAATGAATAGGTGATGTTTCGGTTCACTGAGTGAGTGTCAGGGAGGGGGAAACTAGAGGTATGGGAAGGTACGAAACAGATCAGAGCCTGCATCGATGACACTGGAAAGGTGGAGCCCACAATGGTCTATTGTTGGTTGGTTTCAAGGTGAATATAAACAGTGAAATTAGCAAGAGGACTAGGGTGGGGGTGGGACACAGAGATAGAGTGAATGCAAGGATTACTTGAAGTTTGGGAAATAAAAATTCATGCCTCTGGGTTGTAAGCTGCCCAAGCGAAATCTGAGGTGCTGTTCCTCCAATTTACGCGTGGCCTCGCTCTGACAGTGGTGGAGCCGCAGGACAGAAAGGTCAATATGGGAGTGGGAAGGGGAATTAAAATGTTTGCCAACTGGGCGTCTTGCAAGAGAATATATAGCATTGTGGCCAAGGACAGAAAGGGATGAGAAGCTAAAATATCACAGCTAGTATTAGTTTAGCAGAACTGATCTCAGGGTTTGGTGAAAATTGAGGCTAACGGAAGGAACCCTTAAACGGAAGCAGGGTTGTATTCCATCTATTAGTTTGTTACTTGTACACCAGGTTGTTTAAATGTTACTTTAAGGCTGGTGAGGTCAATGTTATCTTAAGCTGTGTCACATGTTAACTTAGCAACATTTTATGTACCATGCTTCTGTTCAATTTAAAGAATCTGCTGCCACAATAAAATCACGTTCCCTCAATGTTCCTTCGGGTTTATGGAATACTGCCAACAGAGTTACACATAGAACCTCATCCAGGAAATGCCCGATAACATTTCAGTAATCATATCTACAGATCTGTGAATGGTTGTTTCACTCTGGGTAAAATAGTTGTTAAATCATGTAATGCTGAAAATAACAATGGTATGGGTCAAAGTTTTAGGCAGATAAATCTTTGTAACAGTGAAGCTCAAGAGTGTATAATTGTTGCATCAAAAGAGAACAATGAAATTCTTATTTACAAATGCATAACAGCTCTGCAAACACAGTCCTCATACTTAGCATAATAAACAAAAACAAGTTTAATAAATTAAAAATCCAAATATTAGTGCAAAAGAGACTGAACTCCTTAGTGCAACCAAGGCAGTTGGTCGTTCATAATTAAGTGTATGTGGTGTTCAAGAGCCAGATGCTTGTTGGAAGAAGCTGTTCTTGAACCCGAGGTCACGTTCAGACTCCTTTCCCTTCTTCCCGATGGCAGGGGTGAAATGAGTCTGGCCAGGGTGGTGTGAATCCATGACGATATTGGCTGCCTTTTTGAGGCAATACTGCCTTTAGATCTCTTTGATGGTGGGGAGGTCAGTACCCGTGATGGCAGTGTTCACCACTTTTGATAATCTCATTTGTTCCTGGGCATTTGTGCAGCTGAACCAGGCCTCAATGCAACCAGTCTACTGTATATACTTTCTACCGTATACCTGTAGTAGTTGAAGAGAGTACAATAACACTCAATGGTGCAGTAGTGGAGCTGCCCCCTCCAATGACAGAGGCTCAGGATCGAGCCTGACTACAGTGCAAACTGTGTGTGGTTTGTATGTTCTCCCTGTAACCAGGTGGGTTTTCCCCAGGTGCTCTTGTTTCCTCACACTTTCCAAAGCCATGCAGGTTTGTAGGTCAATTGGCTTCCATAAAGTGCCCCCAGTGTGTAGGATGCAAAAGTGTGATAACATGGAACTAGTGTGTGGTGATCAATTGCCGGTGTGGACGTTGCTGATGGCTATTGAGGAAGAAGTATAACTGCCAATTCATACCGATTGTATTCTGTTGATGAAGAAATCGAGGAGCTAGTTGCCAAGGGAAGTGCAGAGGCCCAATTACATGAGCTTGGTCACACATTTTGAGGGGGTGACGATGATGAATGGTGAGCTGTAGTCAAAGAATAACAGACTTAACAGATGTATGTATTCTTATTGTCCAAGTAGTCCAGTGCACAGTGGAGAGCCAGCGGCGTCACAACCCCTGTTGATCTTTTGTGGCGGTAGGAAAATTGTAGAGGCTCCAGATTCTTGCTAAGGTACGAGTGGATAAGCGCCATGTCCAGCCTCTCAAAGCATTTAATCACCATGGATGTTAGTGCCACCAGTTGATAGTCATTGAGGCATGTCACCTTACCCTTCTTGAGCACTGGTATTATTGCTGCTCTTTTAAAGAAGGTGGGAACCACAGACCTCAGTAATAAGAGGTTGAAGATATCCGTAAATCTTTCAGTGAGATGGTTCACTCATGTTTTGAGAACATGACCAAGTACATCATCAGGTCCAGACGCTTTCGGGGGGTTCACCCACCCGAAGGATTTTCTGATGTCAGCCTCGGTGACTGAGATTGCAATGCCATGGGGGCTATGGAGGCTCAAGAAGGAACATTGGTGTTCTCCCTTTCGAAGTGTGCATAGATGCATTGAGTTTGTCTGGGAGTGATGCCTTGCAGTCACTTGAACTGCCATTTCATTATCTCTTGTCGGAAGTCGCAACCCTGTCACAGCAGTCGAACATCCAGCTCATCTTTAGAATGAAAGTGTCTCTTAGCCTTTTTGTTGGAAATCAGGCTATTTTTGTAAAGAAATCCAACAAGTTCCATTTCCCCACTCTCCCAAATGTTCTGAAAATAGTTCTCTTGTACATATTTTATCACCGAACAATTATATAATTTAATTGCATAAGGCACATTTGAATTTGTATCCATCATATTTTAGGAGCGCATTCTACTCCATAAATGTTTGCTGCATAAATATATTTTTCTTCATGCCATTCTGAACCTTTTGCTAATCACCATGAGTCAATGTCCTTTGGTTCTTACTCCTTCATTATTGGGAACATTTTTTCCATTTATCCTATCTAAATTCATTATGAGTTTCTGTACTTCTATCAAATTCAATCCTCCTAAACTTATTTTTTCAAAGGACAAGTCTCCCTCTTTTGCCAACAATCCTACACTAACTCCCCCCACAGCCCCACCCCCTTCTTACCCCAACTCTGTTGTCCATCCTTGTAACTGGAATTCCTTATTTCTGAACTATTCTGGTATTCTAGTGAACTTCTGTTCATGAACCCAGTGAAGGGCCTTTGCATCCTCTCTGAAGTAGAGCAATCAGTACTGGAGCAATGCTTGGATGATGCTGTAACCAACTATTATATAAAGGTTCAACAAACCATCTAAGCTCTTGTCCTGCATCTATTTATGAAGCCAAAGATCCATATGTTTAATTAACTGCTTTCATACCAGAACAGAGCTAATTTCCAAATGGAATACAATTAACATGATTTGAGCCATTGTTGATGTAGTTGGATTATTAACTCCTTATATCAATGCAGGGTATCCCAAGCAAGCCATGCCCATTTTTAAGTAGAAAACAAAGCTGCATCAACAGCAACAAAAAATGTGGTTTTGAGATTTGGGCGATATTAACCAGGACAAATTTCTGATTGGTTATGATGACAAAGTCCATAATTTGTTAGTATTTGTACTTGGACTATGTCAACTTGGTATCTCCTATAACAACGCATTCATTTACTGAAGCAATTTTAAGATGATCGCAGCTAAAAGTTGCTGAAAACAACTACTCCTGATGATGAGTATGCAAATCCCCCTTGTTCCTTACCCTACTTTGTTTGTTGCCCACAGTCAATTACATGAAATATTCAGGAATATTCAAACACACTCAAGTATTTTTCTCAAAAAAAATTATAAATTGCATCAAACATTACACTTGTAACAAAAAACTAGCGAAACAGACATTTATTAAGCTAAAGCTATGATCACGTTAACTATTTCCAGTGAGCATGTTTTTATATTTGTTGATCCTTGTTAACTGAGATGTAAGAGAACTCCAAATATTCAAGAAACTGCAAATGTGCTGACTGATATGTACTCTCATTAAGCTCAAGTAATGTGAGTGCCACTGAGTTAGCACACCCTTCACAGGGTTCAGCTGGAGACCAGGCAAGTCTATGCAGGTCCAAGAGTTTATCCAAAATAGTCGCAACAAAAATACATCTTTACATTTTATTATTCCCTAGAGTAGCTGCTTTCATGTGTCTTCTGACAGGCTTCACAGATCTTTATTTGTGATTAGCATTAACCCATTTTTTTTTTAACAAATTCCAGTTTTAAAAAAATCACTGAGGGTATGGAAAGGAAATTATCAGGATGACTATGCACTCACTTTTCCACTTTTTTTTTCTGGGAAAACCAGCCACAGTGAGAAAAATATTGAATCTTTAGCATCAACGGCAACACTGAAGTGTCTTTAAAACCATCTGCCTTGCTTGATGAGTGCAGTTTATATAATCTGGAATTGAAACATGTATCCTAAGAGATTACTAACAGTTGTTGAATCTGCATTTGTGCTCCATATCAACAGGGAGCTTTTTCCCTGTACAAAATGAAATGCCAGTGGTACAGAGAAGGAAAAAAAATTGCTGTGGAGTTTTTCATGGATGCATTAAAAACACAAGGGACAGGGAGAAAGATTCACTTGATAAAAAGGCATAGAGTACTGGAAATTCCAAACTGTGATCTGGGAGGTATTGAACCCCCACCCCCCTGCCCTCCTTCTGAAATATTTTCTATGAGTATTACATTGTTTTTGATTTCATAAATATCTTGGATTTTATCTTTAAAATCTTTTAGTTCTTTTTAAAGTGGCAAATGGATACATGGGTCAATTCTTGAGTGTGGAGATGGTAAAAGTGGTGATATATGGCATCCTGCAGAAAGATCTGTCTTCTCTCCTTATTGGACACCCTTATGTCCCCATTTCATCTCTAGCCTTTGTTCCTTACCCAATCCATCTTCAAGCCCCCCCTCGCCCATATCCATCTATCACTTACCAGGAAGATAGACACAAAATACTGGAGTAACTCAGCTGGTCAGCTAACAGTTCTGGAGAAAAGGCCAGGTGATGTAAAGGTACAGAACAAATGAGAGCCATCTTTCACTTGCCAGGCTTTGTCCCCCATTCTCCATTCAATCTGAAGAATGGTCCGGATCCAACATATTGCCCATTCCCTTCACAGATGCTGCCTGACCACCGAATAACTTCAGCAGTGTATGTTTTGCAGAAGAAACTATAATATCGGGAAAGCAGAAACAATGTTTTTTAGAGCACCTATTTAGCCGATAATAATTCTCAAAAGTTAGTATTTTATCAGTATTCGCTTTATAGTACAATGTACATGGACCTTCAGAATGATAGAATGTCGTTTTAATGTTCCAAGATGTGTGCTGGAAGGAGGCACTGAATAATGCAAAGAAAATCAGGAAACTACAACTGTGCAGAGCTTCAGAAACATAGAACATATAAACAGAGAAAAATAGGTAGGAGTAGGCCATTCGGCCATTTGAGCCAGCATTTAATATGATCATGACAGATCATCTAAAATCAGTTGCCCGTTCCTGCTTTTTCCCCATATCCCTTGATTCCTTTAGCCCTAAGAGCTAAATCGAACTCTCTTTTGAAAACATCCAGTGAATTGGCCTCCACTGCCTCTGTGACAGAGAATTCCACAGATTCACAACTCTCTGGGTCAAGGTTTTTCCTCATCTCAGTCCTAAATGGCCTACCCCATATTCTTACTGTGATCCCTGGTTCTGGACTCCCCCAACATCGGGAACATTTTTCCTGCATCTAGCATGTCCAATCCTTTAAGAATTTGATATGGTTCCATAAGATCCCCTGTCATCCTTCTAAATTTCAGTGAATTCAAGCCCAGTCAACCCATTTTTTCATTATATGTCAGTCCCACCATCCCAGGAATTAACTTGGTGAACCTACTCTGCATTCTCTCAATGGCAATCCTTCCTCAAAGTTGGGGACCAAAATTACACGCAATACACCAGGTACGGTCACACCAGGGCCCTGTACAACTGCAGTAGGACCTCCTTGCTCCTAAACTCACAATGAAGGCCAATATGTCATTAGCTTTCTTCACTGCATGCTGTACCTGCATGCTTACTTTCAGTGACTGATGTACAAGCACACCCAGGTCTCATTGCATCTCCCCTTTTCCTAATCTGACACCATTCAAATAATTATCTGCCTTCCTGTTCTTGCCACCAAAGTGGATAACCTCACATTTATCCACATTATACTGCATCTGCCATGCATCTGCCCACTCACCCAACCTATCCTAGTCACCCTGCAGCGTCATAGCATCATCTTCTTCTTCTTTCATGTGGCGTGCACAGCCTAAAGTTGTTGGACAACTTGTTCTATTTGATCTTCTGCTTGTGCACGTCGAGTTGATTGCATTAGTCAAAACAGGGCAGACTTTGTGTGAAGGTTGCAATCTTCCACCCCTCATAGCATCCTACTCACAGGTCACACTGCCACCCAACCTTGTGTCATCTACAAACTTGGAGATGTCACATTTAATTCCCTCGTTTAAATTGTTAATATATATTGTAAATAACTGGGCACCGATTCTTGCGCACCCCACTAATCACTGCCTGCCATTCTGAAAAATACCTGTTAATTCCTACTCTTTGATTCCTGTCTGCAAACCAGATCTCTATCCCTGTTAATACCCTACCTCCATTGGCTCTCCCTTATCCATTCTACTTGTTACATCCACAATAAATTCCAGAAGACTAGTCAACCATGATTTCCCCTTCATGAATTCATGCTGACTTTGACCGATCCTGACACTGCTTTCCAAATGCGCTGCTATAACATCTTTAACAATCGACTCCAGCATCTTCCCCACTACGGATGTAAGGCTAACTGGTCTATAATTCCCTGTTTTCTCTCTCCCTCCTTTCTTAAAAAGTGTGGTTACATTAGCTACCCTCCAGTCAACATTAACTGATCCAGAGTCAAGAGAACATTGGAAAATGATAACCAATGTATCCACAATTTCTCGGACCACCTCCTTGAGTGCTTTGGGATGCAGCCCATCAGGCCCTGGGGATTTATCTGCCTACAGTCTCAACAGTTTACCTAACACCATTTCCTGACTAATGTGGAATACCTTCAGTTCCTCCCTCCCACTAGATCCTTGGTCCACTAGTATTTCTGGGAGATTGTTTGTGTCTTCCTTAGTGAAGACAGAACCAAAGTACTCGTTTTACTTTCTGCAATTTCTTTGTTTTCCATTAAAAATTCACCAGCCTTCTATGTTTCCATGCCAGAGATTATGGAGCAGCATAGTCCAAGAAGTGTGAATGGATCATTGGGCCATTTTCTTAGACAAACAATGGATAGTGTATTGGGCTTGGGAGAGAAAGGGTGGGAAAAATGAAAAATGTAAGGGAGGGGAGAAATGTATTTTCAGGATTGTTTATGGATATATAAACATTTATGTGCACATACACGATGTAAGTAGCCAGGCAATCGCCTGTCTGCTTCTGACAGTCGACTTTAAAGTGACTTAAGCCAGACTCAGGGAAAAGGCACTGCACTGAAGATACATCAACTTGCCATTAACTTCAGTATTTCCTGGCCATGTGAACATACTGATAGGCTGTAGATGCAGATAAAGTTAAGTTAATCGCATGAACTCTCCCAAATTGGGGCTTCCAAAGTTTATATTTCCGTACAGATTTGATGGTAAAGTCCGACACCTTTTCACATCCAATGCAAATCCTACTTTAAAAAGTCTGGGGAAACCCTTCACAATCTTTCACTTCCATTGTCTTTAGAGACATGTTTTTAATAGGATTTGTCCCCAGATTGAGACTGCAGAATTGTGGATCTGAAGAAAGGTCTCGACCCAAAACATCACCTATTCCTTGCCTCCAGAGATGCTGCCTGACCCGCTGAGTTACTCCAGATTTTTGTATCTATCTGCGAATTTATAGCGGTGTTTGGATCTTCCTTATTATTCTACATGACCTTCCACCACACCAGATAAAACATCAATGTCTATGGACAAGCTATTTTGTCTTTGGATAGAAGCCAATCTTGATTATAACGTCAGGTGCACCTGCAGAATCCTGCAATCAAAGAGCACCTGCAAGAACTTAGAAAGTAACTATCCAAAGATTTTACATCTTAACACAAAGACAATGGATGGATAGAATTAGGATCTCAACGTACACCATCAGTCTGCAATAGAATGTTTAAGTTGTATCACAAGTCAGTTTATTCTGTGAAAGGGGGCACTGTACAAACATATCGTGGTGACGACAGCATTACAGGCCAGAGAGTTAACATTTCTAATCCTCTCTAACTGTTCTGTCACTGCGATTTAAAGAAGGGAAGAGGATAAAGTAGAAATGCAAATATAATTAGAAAACTATCTGGAATCATTTTCTGTTTGAGAATAGTTTAATTCTCCCACCTGTAGGTACATGTTGGATATAACATTTACTTAGCTGCCAGTGTAATTCACCCCATTGCAGGATACATTGAGACTCCACCTTGCTGGTGGACCCTAGTTGCCATGCGCTGCCAAGTCCAAAAATCACTCTGTGATAGAAAGAGCATACTAGAAACCTCAAGGCATCGAGTGCAATATTGGAAGAATGCTATTGTCAGCCTCCAAGAACTGATAATGTTTTCTATATTGTTACGATTAGATAATATGTTAATTGTTGCTCAAGGAAATCAACTTTCCACAGGAATAGAACTTAAAAAAAAACTCTTCATACTGTTACCATGACAACATTTCATACCTTGGGCACATATTTTCAGATTCCAATTCCTATCAAACACAAAAGGTATTAATTGTTGGCCTTAAGCCATTTGATATGTCAAATATGAAAAATTCATGTTCCTGGTACAGAAGCAGACATCAGAAATGACATCATTGCCGTTCACCTTTCCAAGTTCAACACACTTTTCATTTTCTCTCATTTTTTTTCTCCCATGCTAGTTCTCCTCAAGAAGCAAGATAGGCCAGACCACCAATTCTACTAAGGCTCTTAACAATTTTATATAAAACAGAACTATCCCTTGAGATAATATCTCTCTATGTATGCTTGGTTGTAATAAAATAGCTTTTAAAATGTCCAAATTGTTAGTCAACTACACCAGCATCTAAGAACCAGCCGATTCAACACTATTCAGTTTTAAATTGTGATCTCAAGGTAATCATTAAATGACACAAAGTGCTGGAGTAACTCAAGTTAAGGGCCTGTCCCACTTTCACAACCTAATTCACGACCTTTTTTACTCGTGGACATTTTTCATCATGTTGAAAAAACGCCGCGACCTACTTGATGCCACGAGTACCTACGACTAGCATCACGACCTGCTACGACCTACCTACGACCTCGTAACAACCGTGCTGCGAGTATGAGTCAGGGGCAAACTCGGCAGAGGTCGTGAATTAGGTCATGAAAGTGGGACAGGCCCTTTAGGAAGCATCTCTGGAGAATATGAATAGATGACACTTGTAATGGATCCTTCTTCAGACTGATACTGTATCACTGTCGAAGGTGTTGCACTGCACACCCCATCTGCAATAATGTCTCTTAAATATCATCAGAATAGGTTTTCTATGGAACAGTGTTTTTTTTATCAAAATCATCAAAATTTGATTCCAAATGATGACATTCACTTTTCTTTTGACAATTTGAAATGCAATGGGAAGTGCTTTATTGGTTGTCTTGGCCCTGCATCTGCAGACTGTCAACGTGTGGGTTTTTTTTGACAACCAAAAAAAAACTTGGCTGTTCTAAACTGACAATAATATAGTGAGTGATGGCCTATGTAACAATAACAACTGACTGCACTGATTTCATGCCTGGTTTGATAGCCGTGGACTTTGTTATCACTCTCGGACCATGGGCTACAGTTATAACAATAATTTGTCGTGGCTGTAATTGTCTAATGTCCTTGGATGCCATTTCCATCAAAACAGCAATTTTATATGAATGTTTGAATGCGATTTTTTGCTTGCCCAACAGCTTTGATCTTCCAGTCCTCAAATAAATCAGTTGAATGCCTGTCTAAAAATGCACCAATTTTTTGATGCAAGCATGAGTTCTTTAATGAAACAATACAATCACTAATTGTCTCACCCTACTTTTGACACCTAAACTTATAGCTTTCATCTTTTTCTCACAGTCTTGTATTACATTCATGTTTCAGTTTCTGCACAATAGCTTTTAAAAATCTTGTTTTGCCATGCATAGTACAGGAAGTTATCTTGATTTCCACTGACCCATTCATTATTTTGAGTATGACTTTCTTGCTATCACATATCACACTTTTGGGTCTTCATTATATCACCTTCTTCACTTTAATGAACACGTCCAATTGTTCGATAAGCTCAGTCAAATATACTGAACATCTTGATATAGCCCCTTGAGACGATTATGTAGTTCCACTCATAGTCAAAAGTCACATGGCAGCATAGAGTGGCACAGTGGTAGAATTGCTGTCTTGCAGCACTTGCAGCACTGGAGACCCGGGTTCGATCCTGACTACAGGTGCTGTCTGTACGGAGTTTGTACATTCTCTCCATGACCCGGTGCGGCTTTTCTCCGAGATCTTCGGTTTCCTCCCACACTCCATAGATGTACAGGTATGTAGGTTAATTGGCTTGATGTATGTGTAAATTGTCCCTAATGTGTGTAGGATAGTGTTAAGGGCCTGTCCCACCAGCATGCGACCGCATGCGGCGAGCGCGACCTAACGTGGATGCTTGAGCCGTACGGTTCAAAACCGTACAAAATGTTCGAAACCGTACAAAACAGTTCAAAATGACACTGTTCAAAAATCCCGTGTGGCAGTGGCCTGTCAGCCCGCAGCCGCTTTGAAGACGTACACATTGTGAAAATCGCAAACCAATGCTAATACAAATTATGCCCATATCATTATCTCCAGAGGGAACTTAAATGTCTGTAAAGTTCATAAATAAAATGGGGAAGTTTGGCCACTTTTCCCCATGTTCCTGCAGTTTTCACGGGTTGAGCTTTGGTTATTTTTGATCCCATATGTTCTAACAAGCTATCAATGTCTTTTTGGACTAATTACTTTCAATACAACAACTGTGGGGAAAGTATTAGTGTGCGCCACAGGAACTAAAGCCTGCAACCTCCGTTTATATGAGTAAAAATAACATCACGTACGACCTTCCCGTGGACTTCGCTTGAATTTCACGTCAACTCGCTCGGGGATCACTCGACCTCCGCGCAAACCCCGCTTACGGTTTTGTCGCGCTAGCCGCATGCAGCTGCATGCTGGTGGGACAGGCCCTTTAATATGCAGGGATCGCAGGTTGGCACGGGCTCGTGAGGCGAAGGGCCTGTTTCCGCCCTGTATCTCTAAACTACAAACTAAACTAAACTAAATCAAAGGTAGACAAAAATGCTGGAGAAAATCAGTGGGTGAGGCAGCATCTATGAAGCGAAGGTAATAGGCAATGTTTCAGGCCAAAACCCTTCTTCAGACCCGAAACTTTGCCTATTTCCTTCATTCCATAGATGCTGCCTCACCTACTGAGTTTCTCCAGCATTTTTATCTTCCTTCAACTGTCCAGCATCTGCAGTTCCTTCTTAAACTAAACCAAACCCCATTCTCCTGCCTTCTCCCCATAACCCCTGACACCCTCACTAATCAAGAATCTAGAATCTGCCAATCTCCAACTAATCAAGAATCTGTAAATCTCCATCAATTTATCAATGTCGACAAATTGTTTTACGTCTTCATAAATGCACAGAAGCTCAGCATACTTTTATCAAAAGGAGTAGTGGTTTATTTGCAGGCAAAGCACCACCTACATACATGTTAAGATTTTAAGCTTCTGTTAAGACTGGGTTTATTAGTCATTGCTACACAGTCATTGCTACAGGACACCAAAAGATTCTACTTGCTCACAGGATCACTGGATGTTCACATGCATACATATACAGATTGATGCACTGTTGTAAGAAAATAACAATTTATACCAGCATAGGACAGCACTGTTGATATTATTAGACTCCAATTCCAGAAGTTTGAACTGAGTTCAAAATTTAATGCCCAGAGTTTTGCTTAAATTCAGGCTGGGAAGAAGAACATTTTAAAATTAATTTAACTCCCTATAAAAGAATATTTGCATTCAACTATATTACTGGGTTGTCTGACTCCTGTGTACCTTTTCCATCTGACTTTAGCTTCATTGTACATTTTCTATACATGTCATTTTTATGTGAAAGACAAGGCCACCAAGACGTCAATTGATCTGACTTGGAGAAAAAAAAATCAGAATTCTCCAACTTTTGGATCAGGTCTTCATTGAGGGCAGAAAAAGCTGGAGTCCATAAAGAGTTCAAGCCCTTGGAGTGATGAATCTAAACTCACTGTACATTCTGTCAAGCAGAGAACAGCCAGCTCTAAAGAGAAGGGAGCAGGGTCATTATGCAGCAAACGTCACTACTGAGTACAAGTTGAACTTCTGTTAGAACACTTAGCCATGTTCTGTTAGGTATTGTAGTTATCAGCGTGTACAAATACTAACTGCTTGTTAGCTGTTGCCACCATCCTCCAAGTAACCTCTTCTAAAATGTTAGCCTTTTTTGAAGTATCACTATAAATAATGCCAAAAAATGTGTTTTACATTCTCCCTCCTTTCATCTTTTCCACAAAGCTGATTACTTTATCTAATTAAATTTCAGAAGGAGTTGGGTTATTGTAATGAATGATGCACCCAGTGACGCGCCTAAGCACTCATTGGAGTGTGACAGAGCTTCAGAGCACACTGCAAAAGACAAGTTCAGCACAGCACTCTATCATGCTAAAGTGTCTCAACTGCTCCCAGAATGAATTACATTTCATAAGGCATTTACCCTGTCTTTGTTTCTCTACATTTAAGGTGCTGTTGATATTTAATTACTTAATATGACGGCAAACCATAACTTTTCTCAATAATTGGCATCCCCCTTGCTGCTTATAAACATTGATGCCAAAGTTTTAAGCTGTCTGTAAAATTTAACTGCAGGTGATTTGATTAAGATTATATTGGTCTGGTGAAAGGGCAGTGGTGGGAGTGTGAGGATGTTTCCAAATTAAATTAAATGTTGTGCCCTATGTTTCCTCCCATTTCCCTATGGCCCCTCGTTGCATTTTACAATTGGGTACCTGATGGAATTCGGTGTAGCTAAGACAAATACATGAATATAGCTGAACAAACAATATTTTGAGTCAAACATCAGGAGTGTTTTATTTTCATATGTCCCAAAACGGAACAATGAAATTCTTCCTCGCGGCAGTGTGTAAATATAGTACTTTATAAACTCCATAATAAACAACAAAAAGAAGTTCAGTATATAATAAACCAAACAATAATAGTACAAAGTGTGCAAAATAATACAGAGCTTGCAGCCTTGGTGCTCCTCTGCTGAGGATTATTGAGCAGGAACTGCAGTGAATTGAACAAGAACGAGTCGGACCATGGCCACTCCCTTTTCTCCCTTCTACCCCTTCTCCCATCAGGCAAAAGGTACAGAAGTGTGAAAATGCACACCTCCAGATTCAGGGACAGTTTCTTCCCAGCTGTTATCAGAGAACTGCATCAACCTACCACAACCAGAGAGCAGTCCTGAATTACTATCTATCTCATGGGTGACCCGTGGACTATCCATGATCGGAATTTGCTGGTTTTAACTTGCACTAAACATGATATTCTCTTATCATGTATTTATATGCTGTAAATAGCTCGATTGTAACCATGTATTGTCTTTCCACTGACTGGATAGCATGCCACAAAAGCTTTTGACTGTATCTCGGTACACGTGACAATAAACAAAACTAAACTGAACTGCTGCCAATCGCACGGATTGTGATCTGTTGGTCAAGGATCCAGTTGCAGAGGGATGTGCAGAGACCCAGTTCTATGTACTTGGTAACTTGTTTGAAGGGGATGATTGTGTTGAATGCCGAACTGTAGCCTGTGAACAACAACCTGATGTGTATGTGGTTTTATTGTCCAAGTTGTCCAATGCAGAGCTTAAAGCTAACAATATCGCATCCACTGTTGACTTGTTGTGGTGGTAGGCAAATTGTTCTGGGTCCAGGTTCTTGTAGAGGTAAGAGTTGATATGAGCCATAACCAACCTGTCAAAGCACTTCATAACCACAGATGTTTGTGCCACCAGTCAGTAGTCCTTGAGGCATGTCCCCTCACTCTTCTTGGGCACTGGTTTTATTGAAGCCCTTTTGGAGCAGGTTGGAGCTAAGCTTAATTACAAAGTAAACCTTTTATGACTATTGTCAAAGCATAAACAAGTAATTTCATTTCATTTCGGAGTCATGTGGGTGATTCCGTGAAGAAGCCGCCAGCCCGCATGCACGTCAAAACGTCGACGCATGGCGCAACACTGACTGCCAGGGGCGCTGCTCCTACCAGCAGTAAGTTTAAACCTGAAGGTAAGTTTTAAAACTTTTCAGGTTAGGCTTCCATTGCAGGAATCTCTTCTTACAGAGTTTCCTGCTGGATTTCGGGGTGAAGTCGGGTCCACGGGGAAACCTTTATGGACCGCGTCACAGTCACGGGCCATGGGTAATCCCGGCCACGGCCGCTACGGAGACCGCAGAAGTTTGGGTCGCGGCGGTGGTCAAATTCGCCTTCAGAGTCGCTGG
Organism: Raja brachyura; assembly: GCA_963514005.1. The sequence goes on from OY740790.1 coordinate 45,306,017, forward strand.
CGGTGGAGCCAGCGGCTTCACACTGGTGCCGGCAGCACCTTGGCAAACCCACTTGGAGGGCAGCCACGGAGAAAGTCCGTACGGCTTGCTGACTCAAACGAGTCGGGCCAGGAGGATTCCTATGGAGAGGATCCCCTCCTTCACTGGGTAACGTTCCTCAGATGTCAAACCCACCTGAAGCACCTAATGGAGAGGTGCTCCACAATGGTATGCTCCAAGGAGGAAGTTATATCACCGCGGGGCCCGTGGAAACAGTGTACAGGGCTGCACACTGTCTCCCTCTCTGAAGAAGGGAGCAGTCGGGGTCAGTTCTGTCTGACTCTGAGTTTGGAGGTATTGCCGGGATCATACCACGAGGCACGAAGGATATGGTCCGTGGAGGGGCAACATCAGCGCAGGTCTCCTCGGTGCCTGCGGCAACAGCACCGGTGCACAGGGCTGCACACTGTCTCCCTTGCTGAGCAGGGGAGCAGTCGGGGTTAGTGTGTAACTGACTCCAAACGCAGAAGTATGTCCATGGCACATACTGGAGTTCCTGAAAGTGCTGGCAATGAACAGCGCTATCAGGGGTGGCGTTGGAGGGGCATGGTACCCCAGGAAACCAGCCGCCGTATCTGCTATTCAGGTAAAACCTATTCAACAGGTGAGACCTGCATGAGGGAGCTAAAGCTGTCGAACTACAAGTACAGCCTCATTGTTTCGGCGACAATACACCCCACACCTCCATCGGCAGCAAGTGGTTCACTGAAGCTGGTGGCAGCCAGCAAGCTGGGCAGAGGGCTTTAGGCCAAGGCACAAGCCGGTCTCAGGAAAAATATGGGATCCACGTACCCTACCAGTCCTCTCCAATCAAGGACGGAAATAGAACCCGCATAAGGGGCCTTTGGGCTTACCATAAGACCACCGCTAACCATGAAGGTAGGTGGGTCTGGTTCTTTTTCGAAACATGGGGTATGTGGACCATTTACAAGTTGGAAACACTTGTAAAAACCTGTAAACAACCTTGTTGTTATGAAGCAGCCTCTATTCATCAAGAGTATTGGCAATATAGTGGCTGTGTCTTCAGCTGTGCATTTGGACCTTTGCATTTCAGTGCCATGTAGGTCGTTATTAACAGACCTATTCATATTACCAGCTGAAGCTATCAAAGTCACAATGGTGTATTCTACATTGCTCCTGCAATTTGCTCAGTAACTCTTCAGTTATATTACAAACTGATACTAGTACTCAAAGATGAAATATTACGAATACCATATGTAGTTACGGAGGCGGATGGATTTTGCATGCTCAACTCCAAGTTGATACACTATGGTGGGGGCATTTGACGCTGGTGTATCATCACGTCAAAATCTGACAACACAGTCTGGATGTTGTATCACAACGTATTTAATGACATTGTGGTCCGATGGAACACCGAATATCAATATGTTTGCATCCAGGCTCTATCACCATTGCAAAAATATGTGCAATAGATGTATTCTCGCTACACTGAGGAGGAATGTTCTTTATGTCTTTCCTCCATTTGGCCTCATCAGTCGGGTCTTGCACAAAAACCAGCAAGATCTCGCCTCAGGCTTCCGTACTGCCTGACTGGCTTATGCAGCCATGGTTCCTGCTAAATGTTGGGGATGATTATAGAACCTTATATGGTTGTCCTAAACACAAACATTTGGTGGTTCACCCGTGACTGAGGAAACCATCCTCTGCATGATTAAATCAATTTATAGACTTGGAGTCTCTGAGAAGACCATTTGGCGGCACAGATTGCCAGACCGATTCATGTACGTGCTCACTGCAGAATGCAGGGATAGCACCGAGAAAGCAGCACATTTTTCCTCATCAGGAGATGGGAAGTGTTTTGGTTTTAATGCCACTACTTATATTGCGACTGGACAGGATGGTAACATCAGCTAATAATATAATATTTTATGTTTATGATGTAGTTAAGCAGAGCAGACCAGGGGTGTCAGGTCCCAAACTACTTCTCATGGCATACCCCATGGACCTTTGGTTGTCTGTAGTCACTTATTTACAACAATACGTCAAAGTTGCCAAGAGCCTTAGAGGATCTGTACGAGCAATGGTTGTTAGTTACTAAAAACCTCATAAAAGGTATCTATCCAGACCATCTCCAGGTGGTCAAACAGGGTTTTGGCTTATGCAGAAGTAGATACTATATCTTCTATCTCATTCCACTAGGGCTGCTACTACACTAGCAGCAAGGGTCATGTACGTTCCACTGGACTACACCCTAGCGGCTGCAGGATGGTCAAACGAATGAACTTTCCAACATTTTATAAAACCCATTTCCAGACTGGGGGTATTTGCCATATTCCATTTATCATTTGTTTCATTGTTTCCCCCAGGATGGAAGGGGTCACTATTATTCTTCTTTGATGATTAAAGCATCAGCATTTTTAACAAACTATGTCATGGCTGAATGCATTAATTTTTTCCACTCATCCATGGTCAATTGATGCAGTGTGTGACGCCTGGACTCGTATCCGGCATGAAATCACAGGGCTTTGAAGTCTTCACGGAATCACTCGCATGACTCCGAAATGAAATGGTAAGATTAAATGAGAACTTACCAGTTTGAAGTTTGATCTTTATTTTATGAGGAGTTACGATGAGTGATTACGTGCCCACCGCTCCCAACCCTCGTATCATAAAGGTCATCTGGTAGTTCTCAAGTTCTCTCCAATCTTACTATATTCAGGTCAACAACTGCTATCTGTGATTTCACACCGCTGCTTTGAAGATTGACGCGCATACGGGCTGGCGGCATCTCCATGTAATCGCTCATCGTAACTCCTCATAAAACAAAGATCAAACTTCAAAATAGTAAGTTCTCGTTTAATCTTACTATTCTTCAGTATTATGATTAGAAAATTGGGCTTTAGCATTCCAAGCCTCTCTCGTTCCCACCCCAGTTACAAAATCACAATGTTCAGTTGCATTCAATCCAATCCCAGTGCAAGAAGCCACTCACCTCACTGCCCTAACAAACTCTCAGCCTGCCCTTTAGCGTGATAGATCATCATCCCGGTCCTATCTAGCTGGTTACACAATGGCATTACCGTCCTTCTGATTTTTGTTTGGATCAGACAGTTTAGGTTTTAGAAACAGAAACATATAAAACATAGAAAAATAGGTGCAGGAGTAAGCCATTCGGCCCTTCGAGCCAGCACTCCACTCAATAGTGGCGGCACGACCAACATTTGCAGCGGCCTCTCCAGTCCGTCTGTCTTTTTTTATTGTTGTCCCTTTGAGTGTATAGTTTGTAATGGTTTATATATTGTTTTTAGCTGTGTATAGGTGGGGGGGTGGAGGGAACCTTTAAATCTCTTCCCTGTACGGGGGACCCGACCTTCACAGTGAGGGGGAGATTCACTGTGATGGATGTTTGTGAAAATTGTGTTGGTGCGTGTCTCGGTTCATTTCTTGTTGTATGACTGCAGAAACCAAATTTCGTTTGAACTTCATTTGAGGTTCAAATGGCAATAAACGGTATTGTAATTGCAATATGATCATGGCTGATCATTTAAAATCAGTACCCCGTTCCTGTTTTTTCCCCATATCCCTTGATTCCTTTAGCCCTAAGAGCTAGATCTAACTCTCTCTTGACTAGTGGGTTTTGAGATTATTCCAAATCAATATCAAATTCCAGAAGACTTCCATTAACAGAAACTCATTCATTTCAGTTCCCCAGGATGCATTAAATATTAATAAACAGTAATTATTGTCTGCCAATAAAAAAACAAAAATAAGAATCTAAGTTACAACCATCCCAGTTCCCATGTTTCTATCCTGTGTTGTACCCAGTCAAGGATACAATGAAAGATTCAGCCTTGGTGCACAAAGGTACCTTGAATTAAAAAATGTCACTAATTTACTTATATGGATAGGGATTTCATCGATGATGACCTTGAAATGTGCTTTGTAATTTAAAGGTGTGAAGAATAAAATATTTAATATGTTGAATGGCAAGATATTTTAATATGTTGAATGGAAAAGAAAATATAAGCATAAAACCGTAGAAGTATAGTATAGTCTTTTTCCTGACGATAGCATGCAAGAAAAAAAAGCTTTTCACATTACATAGAAACATAGAAATTAGGTACAGGAGTAGGCCATTCAGCCCTTCGAGCCTGCACCGCCATTCAATATGATCATGGCTGATCATCCAACTCAGTATCCCGTACCTGCCTTCTCTCCATACCCTCTGATCCCCTTAGCCACAAGGGCCACATCTAACTCCCTCTTAAATATAGGCAATGAATTGGCCTCAACTACCCTCTGTGGCAGCGAGTTCCAGAGACTCACCACTCTCTGTGTGAAAAAAGTCTTTCTCATCTCGGTCTTGAAGGATTTCCCCCTCATCCTTAAGCTGTGACCCCTTGTCCTGGACTTCCCCAACATCGTGAACAATCTTCCTGCATCTAGCCTGTCCAACCCCTTAAGAATTTTGTAAGTTTCTATAAGATCCCCTCTCAATCTCCTAAATTCTAGAGAGTATAAACCGAGTGTATCCAGTCTTTCTTCATAAGACAGTCCTGACATCCCAGGAATCAGTCTGGTGAACCTTCTCTGCACTCCCTCTATGTCAATAATGTCCTTCCTTAGATTTGGAGACCAAAACTGTACGCAATACTCCAGGTGTGGTCTCATCAAGACCTTGTACAACTGCAATAGAACTTCCCTGCTCCTATACTCAAATCCTTTTGCTATGAAAGCTAACATACCATTCGCTTTCTTCACTGCCTGCTGCACCTGCATGCCTACTTTCAATGACTGGTGTACCTTGACACCCAGGTCTCGCTGCATCTCCCCTTTTCCTAATTGGCCATCATTTAGATAATAGTCTGCTTTCCTGTTTTTGCCACCAAAGTGGATAACCTCACATTTATCCACATTATACTGCATCTGCCAAACATTTGCCCACTCACCCAGCCTATCCAAGTCACCTTGCAGTCTCCTAGCATCCTCCTCACAGCTAACACTGCCTCCCAGCTTAGTGTCATCCGCAAACTTGGAGATATTTTCTTCAATTCCCTCATCCAGATCATTAATATATATTGTAAATAGTTGTGGTCCCAGCACTGAGCCTTGCGGTACCCCGCTAGTTACTGCCTGCCATTTACTCCTACTCTTTGCTTCCTGTTTGCCAGCCAGTTCTCTATCCACATCAATACTGAACCCCCAATGCTGTATGCTTTAAGTTTGTATACTAATCTCTTATGTGGGACCTTGTCGATAGCCTTCTGGAAGTCCAGATACACCACATCCACTGGTTCTCCCTTATCCAGGCTACTAGTTACATTCTCGAAAAATTCCACAAGATTCGTCAGACATAATTTACCTTTCATAAATCCATGCTGACTTTGTCGAATGATTTCACCACTTTCCAAATGTGCTGCTATCCCATCTTTAATAACTGACTCTAGCAGTTTCCCCAGTACCGATGTTAGACTAACTGGTCTGTTTTCTCTCTTCCTCCCTTTTTAAAAAGAGGGGTTACGTTTGCTACCGGCCAATACTCAGGAACTACTCCAGAATCTAAAGAGTTTTGAAAGATTATCACTAATGCATCCACTATTTCTGGGGCTACTTCCTTAAGTACTCTGGGATGCAGCCTAGCTGGCCCTGGGGATTTATCGGCCTTTAATCCATTCAATTTACCCAACACCACTTCCCGACTAACCTGGATTTCACTCAAGTCCTCCTTTGACCCGCGGTCCCCTGCTATTTCCGGTAGATTATTTATGTCTTCCTTAGTGAAGACAGAACCAATGTAGTTATTCAATTGGTCCCCCATATCCTTGTTCCCCATGATCAACTCACCTGTTTCTGACTGCAAGGGACCAACATTTGTTTTTACTAATCTCTTTCTCTTCACATTTCTATAAAAACTTTTGCAGTCAGTTTTTATGTTCCCGACCAGTTTTCTTTCATAATCTATTTTTCCTTTCCTAATTAAGCCCTTTGTCCTCCTCTGCTGGTCTCTGAATTTCTCCCAGTCCTCTGGTATGCTGCTTTTTCTGGCTACTTTGTACGCATAATCCTTTGCTTTGATACTATCCCTGATTTCCCTTGTTATCCACGGATGCACTACCTTCCCTGATTTATTCTTTTGCCAAACTGGGATGAATAATTTTTGTAGTTCATCCTGCAGTCTTTAAATGTCTTCCATTGCATTTCCACCGTCAACCCTTTTAGAGTTAATTGCCAGTCAATCTTGGCCAATTCACGTCTCATGCCCTCAAAGTTACCTTTCTTTAAGTTCAGAACCATTGTTTCTGAATTAACAATGTCACTCTCCATCCTAATGAAGAACTCAACCATATTATGGTCACTCTTGCCCAAGGGGGCACGTACAACTAGACTGCTAACTACCCCTTCCTCATTACTCAAAACCCAGTCTAAAATAGCCTGCTCTCTCGTTGGTTCCTCTACATGTTGATTTAGATAACTATCTCGCATACATTCCAAAAAACCTCTTCCTCAGCACTCCTGCCAATTTGATTCACCCAATCTATATGTAGATTGAAGTCACCCATTATAACAGTTTTGCCTTTGTCGCACGCATTTCTAATTTCCTGTTTGATACCATCCCCAACTTCACTACTACTGTTAGGTGGCCTGTATACAACACCCACCAGTGTTTTCTGGCCCTTAGTGTTTCGCAGCTCTACCCATACCGATTCCACATCCTCCAAGCTAATGTCCTTCCTTTCCTTGGTACATGTGACATTAATAATAAACTAAACTAAACAGATCAGTCAGGAACGGAGAGATGACAAACTGTTACTGTATCAGGTTAATGACCATTTATCAAAACTGGACAAGTGAAGATCAAGATCTTTGAAACATATTCGGAAGCAGGGAAAGAATGGAGAGAGGTGTGGAAGGGAGCAAACATGGACAGAGAAGGACAGTGAGGAGGTGCGTCAAAAAATGAAGTGTTCAGGAGATTAAGTAGGAAATTGGATAATGGTCAAAGCCAAAGCATGGTGGTAATGGAACAAGTTGGTCTGGAGGGGTACAGAGCATTGGCCCAAATTGGCCCCAATTAGGAGGGGTACAGAGCATTGGCACTCAGTAATTTAAACTGTAGGCAGTCTTCAAGCTACAGGCAGTGAGTCTGAGGCCAAATGCCTTGCGACCAAGTTAACCTGGGATCACTCAGATCCTGTACCAGATTAAACCGGGCACAAGATCTCAGACCCCATTGATTTCAAAGTGGATTTTAGACATTCAAATCAGTAGATGAAAATTAAGGCACTTCATTTCATTTATCTTGCTGTTTGATGTTTTTAAATGAACTCTAAGCAGTTATGTGTTTTTTTATTTTAAAATATGATTTTTTAAAAATCACTTACAGTAATTGGTTCAAACGTCTCTGAATGTTGTTTAATTAAAAAAGATGGTGACAGATTTGGCAGGTGGCACAGCTATGCCTTCTGCCAGGGGCTATCTGGAGCAGAGGCCTCTGCTCTTAGACACACACCACCAGTTACTATCTGGACCTTGCTGCCAGACCATAGGGGGCAGAGGGTCAGTATCATTGCGCAACCAAATCTGGCAACCAAAGTGTGGCCAAGCAAGAATTGTTGATCGTTCTCGTGCTCATAATCTGATATTTTTGTTATCTCTTTGTTGACTGGATGCTTGTGGTGTTGCAGATTGGAAGATGAGGTACTGTTTCTGAAACTTCCACTGAGTTTCTTTGGAAAAGTGTAGGAGATAGGGAACATTGTGCAGAATTCAATTCTGGGTCAGTGAAGAATGAAGAATGGTGCCTGCAGGCTTTACATAATAATTTCAGACTAAAAGGAAGCAGTTCACAAGAGAGTTACCCAATGTCCAATTAATCTACTCATTGCAGAAGAGAGCCACCTACAAAACAGTGACTAAAGCACACTAAATTGCAGAGGCACAATAAAATGGGTGTTTCATCTGGCGAGAGTACTTGTAATGGTGGAAGATAACCAGGAAAAGACTAGAGGTAAAAGGACAAATCTGATCAGTGCTTCCATGGGAAGTGTTGGGGTGGATTGTGGAATCAACTTGGATATGTCGAAGAGAGGCGATGTATCTGGTGCTGGCACCATGTTGGAGATGGAGAAATGCCAGAGATTGGCGTGTTCGAGGTAGGTGCTTGTTGAGGAGTGAGGACAAGGGGAACACTGTCATGCATTTGGAGGGACAGCGAGAGGCAAGAGCAAGAGTGTGTGAAATGAGGCTAAACCTATTGTGGATTCTGTCATCCGCTTACTTTGAGCTGAAATTAGATCCGTCATCCAGTTTTAAACCAGAAGAGTGTGGGCATGCAGCCAGAGGAGGAATGAAATCCTCCAGCCTTTTGTGCTGCAGAGTTGATGGTAATCAGCACAAGTAAAATAAAGCACTGACAAAGTCTGAACATGTCAAGCTTATGTGCTTTGGGGTATTACTCAAAAGCACTTTCCCACAGCTCTGAGATTTGCTGAGGCAGCCAGAAGACATCTGGTCTTGGTATTTTACGTATAGCAACGGAACACATTAACAAAAGGGCAGGATCTGGGAGTACAATTGAGGAAAGATACCAATTTCTGGAAAAATTAAGCAGTAATACTTGTTACCAAAGGTCCTCTACTTAAGATGTGAAAGACTTTCACAATAGTATCCGATTCACCCAGCACAGTAATATATTTACAGTGCACTTCACTGAAGCAGACCATTGAAAACATCATTAACCCATATACAAGTCAACAATTTGCATGATCCAGGTTAACAATTGGCAAAATGAATTTAAACTTAGGTGTATGGTCACCACAACACCATGAATAGGTGACATTTTGGGTCAAGACCTTTCTTCAGACTCAGTCTGTCAGTCTGAAGATGGGCCTTGTCCCGAAACGTCACCTGTCCATGTTCTCCAGAGATGCTGTCTGATCTACTGAGTTACTCCAGCACTTTGTGGGGAGTAACACCGCATGTCAGGCAGCATCTACGGAGAACATGGAGAGGCGGTGTTTCTGGCCATGAACTAGGAGTGTGTGATTGGAATTGCCTGCCATGCTGGAGAGAATGGATTTCAACCTCCGTGCAATGCCAGGTGCCAAATTGGCTTATTGGCAAAGAGAGATACAGGCCAGCTTCAGCTGTGAGGACATCTGCAACTGCTATTACCCACCTACAATATTAGCTTGACTTTCATGTCTGCAGCCAATGAACAGAGCAGTTGCCCTGGCTGTTACATAGAAAATAGGTGCAGGAGGAGGTCATTTGGCCCTTCGAGCCTGAACCGCAGTTGAACTTACTGCGCTGCTGTTCTCCAGCTAATGTTCACAATGTTAGTTGTGTTTGGATTGAATATGCTCCATGATCCATTGATCAATATATCAAGCTGTTGACAAGAGTTCAATAAGCAAGCCAGCAGAAATATTACCAATGCATATTTTTTGTGCATCTTCATCCATACCAAAGACTCATGGGTTTACCACATGGGCTGATCTCTCTGGATTTGCACATTTCTCCAGTCCATTTATGAAGGCTGAATTATTTTATACAATCAATTTTAATGGGGATCAGTAGGATACAACTGTTCTTTCTCCACAGGGTCTGGCTACAAATTTAATCCAGATTAATGGGGGAAAGTATCCTCCGACTGCTGTTTTTATGAACTGTAAATTAAATAGATTTGGACAGTCCAAATTCTCAGCACAGTATACAACTCCGTATATTTAGATTTCTTTATATTACTGTCTTTTTTTTTTAACAAACTGGCAGTTCCGTGCTCTGGGAACTGCCTTGTGCAATATTGTGAGGTGTATCCACTGCCCCTTGTGGTAGCAGAACATAGGCTTAATAAACCGGTGCATTTGCAGTTAGTTGACAAGTGACAACAACTTTGTTTTCTGGTCAAGGAAAGGTGTGGAGAAAAAAAAAGCTCAAGAATTGCAAATTCCAAAAATACCGAAAAAACCTCCAGAAAATACTGGAGATACTGTAAAACGACACCCATGAACAGAGTGATAGAGTTAGTGTTTCAGATCAAGAAATCAGTTCTGTAAAAAGGTCATTGACCTGAAACATTGACTCTATTTCTCTAATGCCTGACCTTTGGAGTGTCTCCAGCGCTTTCTATCTTTGCATAAATTCTCAATAGGGATTAAATTTCAATTTGAGAATGTCATGAAAAACAAAAAGAAAATGCAGATGTTGGCAATCTGAAATAAAAACAGAAAAGCTGGAAATACTCTGCACGTCAGGCAGCATCTGTGGAAAGAGAAACAGAGTCTATGTTTCAAATTTGGAAACATACAATGGGTCTCGACCTAAACATAGAGTTCTGACACTTAGACATATTTGCTCCTATAGTTCTCAACTATGCCTTTGAAACGTTTTAAAAAAAAATTATTTTATTAGAAGCAAGTGTACAAGATTAAAGCAATCGGCATGAAAGTTATACATTTTTCATACAGCTTCATTTTTAACATTTTATAAATTAATACATAAATAAAAAAAAGAAAGAAAAAAGGAAAGAGTGAAGAAAAAGAAGAAAAAATGCAAAGGAGAGAGAAGAAAAGACCCCTGAACTACCAAAGAAGTGCGAGAAGAAAAAAGAGAAATGAGAAAAAAGAAGATGGAGATATGCCCCACTGTCCTTAATCTCCCCCCCCACCCCTCACCCATCCCAAGCCTCGGTTTTAAATTTGTGTTCAACCTTTCTGTTGTCGAAGAAATTCAGTGAAAGGAGACCATGTTTTGGAGAATTGGAAACTTTACGTGGCACAGTGGTAGAGTTGCTGCCTTATGCCCCTGTCCCATTTAGGAAACCTGAACGGAAACGTCTGGAGACTTTGCGCGCCACCCAAGGTTTCCGTGCGGTTCCTGGAGGTTTTTGTCAGTCTCCCTAATGGTCGAAAGTGGTTTCCGCTTCTTTTATGTTCCAGCGATCATTTCAAAAAATTCAAAACCGGCCGCAACTAAAAATAGGTTGCCGTTTTAAAAATCGGTAATTTTTTAGTCGAAGCCGGTTGTGATGCTAGTTGAAGGAGGTTGCAGGTAGTGGAAGGTAAGACCTCCCTGGTGGAATAAAATTGGGTGAAAAAAAGGTCTTACCAGTGTAACAAGGCAAACACAGAGAGTTTATACTGGAGAATATAATGTAAATGTTAATCTAATGTTTTTCTGACGAGCTTTCCTTCTTCCAATGTGTAAACTTTGACTAATTCACAACCATCTCACACGAAGACCAAGTACATCTGATGCCCAGTTGCCCAAACTAAAAACAGTAATTTTTGTATTTAAAACAGCCTCTCTCCTCTCTTGGCTTTATCATCTCCACTCTTCAGTCTTCCTCAAGCTTCCTTTTCCCCCAACTCTATCGACATGTGCATTCCAGTCTCCATACACTACCATGAACGGCCATGCCTTCAGCTAACTCACCTCAGCTTCTGAATCTCATCTCCTCAACACCTCCTCTCCATTTTTTTCTTTCTCGGATCTTCCTTAAAAGCTTATTCTGACCAATTCTTCAAACTTCATTCCTAATGTCTATTTTCTTTCTGGCTTTGTTTCCATTTTTTAGAGTTACTGAGTTACATATAAATGTAAGATGTTCTTATTAGTTCCTGATGAACGATTTGAAAATAGGCAAATGTACAATTGCATATGCTTTTAGGCACATTTAGCTCTTGATAATGTGATGCTATAAAACATTGTTTTAATAGAAGGAAGCTCAGAAACTAGGAATAATGAAAACTGCATGTGATTCAGCACAAAATAACAATACATTCTCAGTGTCACTTAAACTTTAAATATCCCACCATGGGAGTGGATACTTGCATTGATGTTGTATTGGAGCAGTGCTTTCCTAATTGATAATTTCTCTCCATCCAATAATTCATTTTGTTAGTTTAATTTCTTGTCATATATACCAGGATGTAATAACATTCCTTGCTTACATGATGCTCCTAGGGTAAACAGTATGCATCGAGTAATAATAATAATAACAAATAATAGTGCTGGAGGAACTCAGTGGGTCCGAAAATACCTATGGAAGGAGCGCACAGTCAGAAGAAGTGCCCCAGCCTGAAATGTCACCTGTCTACTCCCTCCACAGATGCTGCCTGACCCTTTTAGTCCCCCACACCATGAACGGCCATGCCTTCAGCTAACTCACCTCAGCTTCTGAATCTCATTAAGTTTATTTGCTTAAATTCCAGTTCCTTGTATCTCAGTGTGTCTACATAGGGTAATGATAGTTACAACAATATTTACAACAACAAACACAAAGCAGTGGAATGGTGCAATGATTGTAGTGCAACTTGAAATAGTGTAATAAAATACTAAAATGCAATAATGAATGAATCAAATGGAATAGAGTAAGAGTACATGGCAGCACCTCGGTGATCTGTGTGTGAAAAGTGAGTGATAGCCATGGGGAAGGAGCTGTTATTAAGACTGGGCTTTCAAGCTCCTATCTTCTCCCAGAAAGTAGAACAGAGAAAACGAATATCCAGGGTGACAGGCATCCTTGATGATACCTCCATCCTTCCTGATGCAATGCTCTGTGAAGATGGACTGGTGGAAGAAAGTGACAAGCCTGTGATGAACTGGGTCGTGTGCACCACTATCTGCAGATTCAGACAATCAAGAACAAGATAATTGCTATACCAGGCTGAGATGCATCCCATTACAATACTTTCCATACTACATCTGAAGACATTCTAGAGTATCTTCATGGACATGCCAAACCTTCTCAAATGCATAACAGAGAAAATAGCTGATGCGCTTTCTTGATCACCGCATTGGTGTGAAAGTACCAGATTACGTCCTTGGTGATATGGATGCCTGGGAACTTGAAGTGTTTGACCACCTCCACAGCAGCACCCTTGAGGATGACAGGGCTATGTTCTTCGCCACTCCCCACTTGCTTAGGCCAACAACCAACTCTATTGTCTTGCTGATGTTAAAGGCTAGGTTATTATGACATGATGACATAAGGTTTCCAATCTATTTCCTGTACAAGTTTGGTTCTGAACTATGATAAACAAGATGTGTGTGGGGTGAGTTAGTTGATTTCAGCAGTAGGAATTGCTCTGTTTACTGCTGTGCCTCAAGTTAAGCAAAGCATCTGCTTCTGATTGATGTGTGATAATAAGTGCTGGAAATGAAGTCTGCTTCTGACAGCAGATTCATGCAACACACTAATCATAGTGCACACACTAGCTAAGCAAAGGCAAATGACTTAAGGGGAGGGAGAAGGAAAAGGGCATTACTTTGTACTTCACTTGTGAGTTCTTCGTACCATCTCCATTTTGATTGCTTGGTTTAATTTCCAATATTTTCCAGCCATTCGTTCAAGTGTCATGGTATATTGATCAGTTCAATCAGTGGGAAAGTTAGAACAAATTAAGGAAAGCTAACAGATCACATCAGAATGGGTAATAATAATGCCATCATGAATGCCCATGCCTTCGGCTCACTGGTCATATGCTCTGAACTTTTTGACCAATGATTAATTCAAGTATTTATTAAAACTAGTATTTTTACAAAACTAAGCACGACCAGCAAATTTGGTCAGGGTTGGGCAAGAAATAGGGATGCATTCCAAAAAAGCTGTATTGATACTTAAAACATTGATACTGGTTTAGCCCTTTTTCATGTTATTTGTAACTGCAGATTTTGTGAATCTAAAATAACAACAGAAAATGATCAGGCTGCATCTGTGGGAAAAGAAACATCATGACGAAAAGTAAACTACTTAAGAATTTCCCTACTGCCTATGGGATCTTAGTGTGCAGAAATTTGCTGATGTTCATGCCTATATTAGAACAGGCTACAAGTGCTTTGGAATCCATTTTGTCATATAAATGTTTCCATGTACTGTCTACATATGTAGTGGAATAAAGGTAGTGGATTATTTTATTCTGAATCCCAAATTCAATCTGAAATTGAATCTGAATCTGAAATTAAATTAATATGAAATATCTCAATGGGCTTAGATCTACTGCATCTATTCCTTCAATATCAGTAGTTCTCACGATAGTATAATTATTTATTACTTTGTATCTATAAACAGCAGTCACGCTGTTTCATTTCATTGTAATTTATTCTGTATATAATTCTTCGACACATTTGGAAGAAATTTTGAGGCATGCCACAAACGAAAGCCTTTCTTGTTCAAACACAATGTGAAAATATAGCCGGATGAATTCCATATAACTTGAAATGCTTTTACAAAGCTGTCAGAGAAATAAAATATTCGATAGTGCACAGTTATATAAACTTTTTAGCCACCTTCTTCCAGCATCACCTCGAGACAAAAATGCCAAGATGTCCCATCATTTTAAATGTCAAATCCAAAAGCTTTATATTACTCTTATATTTAAAAAAAAATCTAATCTTATTACAGAGCAAGGCTGTGCCCATTTGTAATCCCAAGAAGCTTTCTCATATTTAGAAAGAATTGTCATCAAAGAAGACAATGCAAAACCTGGTATTTTATTTTAAGTTTCCCAGTATTTTGAACCTTGTTGGTTCATATCCAAGCAGTGTTCTAGAATGTCAATCATAAAAATACCATCTTATACCATTCAATTAAACAGTAATGCTGATCTTTTGAAATTGAGCTGTCCAGATACTGGGTTTCAGTGATTACGTCCAAATGGCACATTGTATCATGGGAACCAGGTTTCAGTGGCTGCTGTGAGAGAGCTGCATTACCACAATGCCTAGTGCCAACTTAGGTCATGTAACCAGATAGTCCCTCTGTAATGTGTTATAGAGTGTTTTCTCAAAGAGAAAGTGAATTACTAAGAGAAGCTTGATTGGCCATGACCATTGTTGAGCCAAGAGCCATAACAGTGTGAAAGCCAGGCATTAACTCATTGTACTCTCTGAGTTAAGAAAAGGTGATCTTCTCAGATCCACCCTTAAAACCCTTCATGGGAAGTTAACATTGAAACATGTCAATCGGAATGCAAAATTGCACAGAAGAACAATCTGGCAAATTAATTGATATACATTAAGTACAATCTATATTGATACACAATATATGACCTTGAGTTTTCATTTTGAGCGTGGAGGTTATCTGGGAGTACTGCACTCAAAGTTGTATTTGTTTTCTGGAGGCTGTTTTTAGCTCATGTTCCCACTGCAACACCATTGAAATTTGCCAAATACAAAATCTTCCCGAAGTTAGCAAAACCAGGCAGCCTTTTAAAGGCAATTTTTTCAGCTGCGTTTTAGCCTGGAGCTCAAATTCATCAACTGTATTGCTGCCTAACTTGCATTAACTAACCTGATCCTCATGGGGGTGACTGGCTGAATTGACCTTCCATACACAAGTATTGCCTCGTGAAGCGAAGATGACTGCAAACAACGATGAGGCCTTGGGTCCGAGTCCCTCTCACCTCCCCCAAAATGCTCTGACTGCTTTTAGCAGTTCCCTGCTGACAAAGGCCATCAAACTCTTCGTAAATGTCTCAGTTAGTTAGAAACATCCAAAACTGTTCAAATTGATTTAAATTATTATTTTTTAAGTTTAATTATAAATGCCTTGATTCAGAAATTAAAAATGTTAAAGTGAAAAGTACATAAACCTGTAAATTACCCTTTACTCAGTTTTAACAGTGCCATTCAAATATGGTAAATTTGGCCGTAGTATCAGAGGTGCGATGTGTTGGCCTTTAGTTAATGGTTGTGTACAAAACACTGACTAAAGTTAGGGTCCAACTGCTTCGACCTGTCTGGCCCACCACCTCTGCGAAGGTTGACTTTAAATATTCAAAATTTCCTTCTGCGAATAATATAAACCATCACTTGCCACATGCATTACTACAACATGGTCCCATTCTGGGTTAATTGAAATTAAATATTTTAAATCTTTTAAAGCTTGACTTTGTGAGTTTGAAACTGAAAGAAAGTTTATTTTTTTAGAACCTACTCAAAGGGTCACAAAATTGCTGAATTAGCAGAACTCACAATGGTGATGAATGCATCCTGGGGATTTGGCCAGTCCGTGGAAAGAGCCAGTTTTTAATATGAGATTCTCCAATCTAGTGGAAAAAGGTTAACAATCCTGCAATCCATATCTGATGGTATTTCCATTAGGCTGATTTCAAGTGAAATGTACTTTTTTTTATGCAGCATGGAAACAGATCCCTTGGCCCACCGAGTCCATGCCAACCATCGATCACCTCTTCACACTAGTTCTATGTTATCCCACTTTTGCATACACTTCCTTACAGGTTAGGGACAATTTACAGAGGTCAATTAATCAACAAACCCTCACATATTTGTAATGTGGGAGGAAACCGAAGCACCCGGAGGAAACTCATACAATCACAGGGAGAACATGCAAACTCCACACAGACGGCTCCTGAGGTTAGGTTCAAAGCTGGGTCTCTGTGACTACTTCAAAAGAATGCCGTGGAAACTCCTGTTCCTAAATATGTTGCTGAACTCTGAGTCTGAAGAAGGGTCTCGACCCGAAACATCACCCATTTCTTCTATCCAGAGATGCTGCCTGTCCCGCTGAGTTACTCCAGCATTTTATGTCTACCCTAAATATGTTGTGTTATATTCTGCATCCACATGCTATTTGGCGTGCCCAAGAAGTTTCCAATCTCACTGCATGGCAGGAGGACCTCTTTTGGCCTCAATACTCCAACAAATGAATAGAGAAAAAAAGCCTTGATACTTGGCCCAAACGAAGAAGCAATGCTAGAAAATGTATGTATGAGACTGCAATAATCTCGTATATGCTGAATAGTTTGTGGATTCTTGCATTCTTAGATCAAACATGGCCTACTCTATTCAAGATTTTGGAAAACAATTTTCGCTACATACTCTGCAGGGACTTTGCTTTTATGAATATTTCCTGCTTTAATGTCATTTAAAGTAATTTAACTTTTCCATCAAGATCATTTGGTGGGTTTAGTTCTGCTTTAAATCCAGTTTTGTTTTCATTAAATTATCTTTGATCTGGTGTCCAACAAACTCTGCTCTGCTCTACTGTGACATTACATAACATAACTCATGATTCAGATACAATTGGTCGAAAAGCTTTTTTTTCCCATAAAAGCTTATGAGGACATTGAACAGCTTTACGAGGGATACTGGTTGTGAGTTGCAAAAGCATTTATCACAGTCAGGAGGTCTGCAATGAAAATTAACAGCGAGCAGTTCTCCCAGCCTTCTTTAAACTAATTGCTCTTGGATAATAAAAGGTTTTGGGCTGAAGTAGGACAGCCAACACACTTCCCATGGATAGCTTTTCTCTCAAATCTTTTGTTGCATTCAAACAGCTTCCTATTGTGTGATCCAGCCTAAGTAACAACATGACAAGGCTTTCTTTACCATTCCACTCTCCGCTATTATCGGTTATCAACTTTCAGTTAGCTGCCTGCAGCAAGGACTGGACAGTATTCAGAACTGGGCTGACTAGTGCAAGTAATGATCATCTCCAGCAGGGGAGTATCTGACCACATCGCCTGTTGCTTGAATTTCTGAGGGGGGATTTACAGGGTGGATATTGAATGTTTCCACTAATGCGGCTGCCTAAACAAGGGGGCATGACATTAGAATAAGTGGGTCACCCATTTCAGACAGAGGTGCGGAAAAATGTATTCTCTCATGAACCTTCGGAATTCTCTACCTCCGAAAACTGTGGAAATGGTATCGCTGAATACATTCATGGCAGATATCGACAGATACTTGAACGACAAAGGAGTTGTGAGAGAGCAAAAAAATGGTGCTGAGACCAAGATTGGATCAACCATGATCTTATTAGCAGTAGGCTCGAGATTTTTAGTGGTTGAAGAGGGCAGAGAGACAGTGTTTTCAAGTGGCTCCCCTGCCCACTACGGCAGTACAGAACCAGTCTGCGTCTCCATTCAACCTTCAGCTCCCAACAAGTTATGAACTTAGCCACTCTCACTCTCCATCATTTGGAATAAGTCATTGATATTGTTAGGTAATAAGACTGATTCTGATTAGACATTCTGGGGCAGTGGAAGTGAAATCAGAACAGGTCACCACACACTGAGGATGGCAGGGAGATCACAGGGCACAATGGAGATGGAAGGGGGTGCAGAAACAGCAAGGACGGGAACAGAGGGCTCAGTGCATGCAGCAGCAGGGGGAGAGACAGCAGTGGGAGCAGGAGCAGTGAGCTGAGCAAGGAGCTCATGGGTGGAGAAGGAGTTCCAGAGGTGGCAGTACGGTGCCACAGCCAAAACAGCTCACCCTTACATGGAGCACTTGCCTTGACTAGCGTACTCTGTATAAGTTTACTTTGTGATATATTCACTTGCATATTTGCAGTAACTTTATACACCCACACAGAGCACAATGCATGTTGGCTTTTTATACTGTCTTCAAATAGCATGCTAAAAGTGGTTTGTCCTAGACAAGAGCCCATTAACTATGCAGGGTGCTGGCAGTAAGATTGCAATTAAACTGAGGGAAATGTGCCAGTGTATTGTAGCCAAGATAAACAACCTTGCAAGGCATTCTTATAATCTGCGTTGAGATCCCTTGGGATAAGGTATGGGGGCATGGCACGACATAATGGCAACCACACATTGATCCCGACTGTCCTGACCTGCAAAGGTCCAGCCTTGGTACAAGGATATTGTCCGTAGTCGCTGATTCCTCAACAGTCACGGCAGGACGGGCATTGGGAGTGTGATGGGGGGGTGGGGGCAGGTGGCATGAGCAACTATTCCAGTGGTTGCAGCAGTAATCCAGATTTTAGACAGTGGGGCGCTGTGCATTAGGAGCAGAGGGTATAACATACATCACCCAGCCTGGGTCAGGTGAGCTTACATCCTTCTTTGCTTCTCTACTTTAATTACGTGCCATGGTGCTGGGTCAAACACTTGGTGTGACCATAGTTGGCGGTAGCTTTCCTGATGCTTAAGTTTAGAGACCCAGACCCTCTCCAGCAGCATCAGAAACCTGCCCCAGCACCACACCACAGACTCGCCATGCGAGTCTGAGAAATAAATCAGGAGTTACTGGAACTTCACTTATGGAGCGACCTTAATAATTCTCATCAACCAAGCCTCCTGTACTATAAATCCTTACATAGGTGGGGCCAAGTTTAACATTAGCTAGACCATCCCCCTACTTTTTAATGGCATGGTTCAGCCTTCACTAGGGTTCATGTTCAGTGTAATGCAATGATAAGGTCACAATCCATGTAATGCAGGTGATACATGGTGTATGACGTGTACGTGTAAAGACAGACGGACCTGGGATGTCCAAATTTACAGAGGATGATCAGCTTTGTTGGTGACGATCCAGAGAGTTGCTGTTTATCTGTGAGCCTTGTCCAGTAGAAGTCATTCACTCAGAAAACATTTTTTAAAAAAGTTTTATTGCAGCACCTAATAGTTATGGGATTTTAGTTCATTGATTTCAAATGATGAAATATTGTTATGAACCTCAGATTTACAGATGATTCCAGATTACTCAAAACTGTAAAGTTCACATATTATTCTGAAATTAAAAAAAAAACCCTGCATGACTTGGTGCTGGTTTCAGATGTAGTCAAGTATGCACTTTCCTTTGTGTATTCAGTCAGATTGCCATTGGGTTCCCAGTAATTCGATTTTTTTTTTTAACTGCATGGTCCAACTATCCCAGTGATAAAAAAACATTATATCTTGTGCGAATTGTTAGCTCAGCAGTGGAAACAGCAATCACACCTCTCCACACGGCTGGTTTAATTTTTCACTGGCCTACATTCCCCACAGTAATGACAAACGTGACCATTGTGCGTGTGTGTTTTCTGTTCAATGATCTGTCATCACAATAGGAGTCTCTGCAGCTGAGCATATCAGGCCAAGGTCAAGGTTTACTTCTGCACAGCACAATACAAACTTCTATTGCAATCGCAAATGAAAAATTATATTTGTCCTTTCCGGCAGGTTATAATGTTGACACGGTTATCGGTTAATTCTGTGTGTTAGAACCATTAATTGGAACTACATGTTCTCCCTCTTTTGTATTACCACCAACCAGCTGCTTTACGAGTCTTTCCTCAACTTTGAGGTAGATTATTTTACAAATTAGTTCTCTCTGATGCCTGGATCAAGATTTTCTGTTTGATTTTAATGCCAAAGTATGCAACATGGAATGATTATTCTACCCAATTCCTGGAGCTTTTGTCATATGAGTAGCCACCTCCAATCAAATCTCTCAGCCCTGGTCAGTCACACGGCCTTTGTTCTCCATTTCCAATATATTTATAACAGTGCACAAAGGAAATAACCACAACACATAATTTTATTAATCTCACCATGATCTTTCTTCTGGGCTTCTCAACAATGTGTGTGGGGGATGTGTATTTAATGTGTTGTGGTCCCTTCAGGATTGACAATGCCCACCTACCACAACGATGCAATCTCTTCCTCTGCTCATCATTGTGAGGCCAGGCTCAGTTATTTCACAAAAGGCTGCGTGGGACTGGTGAAGCAATCTGCTGAATTCCGTGATGGCTGCCAATCCCTGGAGCTGACACAGAGGACAGGGTTTGAACTAAAATACTTTTCCAAACAGCAGGGTAAAAAGCACGATCAATCGCGCTGCAGTTGGATCAACCTATGACTGCACGGTGGCACAGCCGGTAGACCTGCTGACTCACGGCGCCAGACATCTGGGTTCAATTCCAACCACGGGTGCTGTCTGCGTGGAGTTTGCACGTTATCCCTATGACCTCGTGGGTCTCCTCCGGGTGCTCCAGTTTCCTCCCACATAAAAAAGACTTGTGGGTTGAAGCTTAAATGGTGTCTGTAAATTGCCACGAGTGTCTAGGGAGTGGATGTAAAGGTGGGATAACACAGAACTAGTGTGAAGTGGTGATCAATGGGTGGCGTTAACTGGATATGCTGAAGGGCATGTTTCCATGATGTATCTTTCAATCAATCAATCAAAAAAAAAATGTTTTCCCTGAGAATCAAAATATTCAACCAAATATACCAAGGGCAATGTTGGTACCAGGCTACAGATATGTGCCTCGGAGCTCAGTGTTACTAAGATACAACTGACAGGAAGGCATTTCTGCAATCGCTGTACCTTATGTCCAAAATCACATCCAATCCCAATACTGACAGAGATGGCAGGGGTGTTGTTCTTTCTCTAGCTAGCTATGGTGCAGTGAGGAACACTTTGATTGAGATTGACTAATGCAGAATTTGAAATGAACCATAGAACCTCATAAACTGCATGCTGAAGTGCAGTTTGGGAAATGTGTTTACAAAGTTAATAATGAGGGGGGCAACTTGATTACATGTTTGAAGTGATGTAACAGGCAACTCTAAACCAGGTTTAGTTGTTTTCCTTTTGTTGAATTCTCATTAATACAATTTGCCATATTGTTTTCCAGTACTATCAATGGTTCAATGGTTCAAGCTATGTTACAAGTGCAAGATTCATCAATCTTCTCTCAGTTACAGTTACATTTAAAAAGAAACATGTAATATAAAACATTAGGATATATCTGAGCAAATATATCTATATGTATATGAAGACGAATCCTCATAAACTGTGTTGAAGGTTTGAAATACGAAGCATAACACAGTTCAAGTGCTTAATGAAAATCAAGTGTCTAGACCCAAATTATGTGTTGGTTAGAAATTCATCCTTTGTTCTACATCCAATGCAACAATGTGTGAACTTTGAAATCTGTCACTGAAGTCCAATTCCATCAGACAATGGAACCAAATTTCAAAAGCTGAATTCAATGCAGATCTTGTGAAAAATATACATCTTCTAGATGAGCTGGGACGCATCCTCAGTGATGTGACCTGGGGTCATCGGGTGTTTCGGGTCTCACAACATCAGACACCCTCGGCCAGGCGACCCAGCCGGGGTTGATCAGGCCCCGACTTGCGTCCCAGCAGACCACGGATCAGCCATCTTAATAACTACTCTGTAGGGGTTGGGAGACTCTAGTGCATGGAGGGACTGGGCTCTATGGGGTGACTCCCGGCCGGGCTCCTCCTGCGTCTCACCAGGTTCAAGGCCTGTGCGCTGCACCTCTTTCTCCTTCTCCGAGCATTTCATTCTCGCCTGATGGATGTTTTATATCATCACATATTTAGTGCACAAAGTGGCAGATTAATCTCTACCCAACATTTTACAGTTTACAAACTGGACTATTACCACGGAGACACAAATTTGAATCCTGACATGTGAGTTGTAGAATTTGAATACAGCTATTTAAATAAATTGGGAATAAGAAGCTGGTAGCATTAATGGTGACCACTGAAAAGCCGATCATTATAAAAAGTAATTTACCTCAGTGACATCCATCTGGAATGGATATATGGAGACACACAAAACAGCAGATGCCAGAATCGTGAGCAAAATACGAAATGCAGGAGGAACTCAATGAGTCAGGCAGCATCTATGAAGGGAATAGTTAGGTGATGTTGGAACACTTCTTCAGACTTACAAAGGGTCCTGACATGAAATGTCATCTGTCCATTCTCTCTACAGATGTTACCTGACCTGCTGAGTTCCTCCAGCACTTTGTGTTTTGCTCAGGAAAGGAAATCTGCCAGACTTATCCAGCCTAGTCACCATGTGACTCCAGACTTGCCAATGTAATTGACTTTATTCCACCCTCTGAAATGGGCAAGGATGTTCAAGGAGCAGTTGAGGATAACACCAGGTTTGCCAGTGATGTTCAAACCCTATCAATAATTTTGTTTACAATGTCCTGGTAGTACATAGATTGCTCACAAGGCAGTTTCAGCACTGACACTTTCCATTTGCAGGAATTTTAAGACATTGGATTGGCTTAGAAATTCTTACATGCCTTAGCAGGCAGCTGAACACATGTGGATTAGTCAGAAGATGGGTCTCGACCCGAAACGTCACCCATTCCTGCCCTGTAGAGATGCTGCCTGTCCCGCTGAGTTACTCCAGCATTTTGAGTTTATCTTTGCAGCAGCCTGTTCAGTTTGTGCAAAACAGGCTGTTAGAATCTACTGTGCAGGAAGGAACTGCAGATGCTGGTTTAAAGAAAGACACAGAAAGCTGGAATAACTCAGCGGGACAGACAACATCTCTGGAGAGAAGGAATGGGTAACGTTTCAAGGTCTAGACCCTTCTTTAAACTCAACTAGAATCCACTGTGAGACCCAAGGCGGTATACACAATGCAGCAGTCTTCCCCTCCGCTCCCCTCACCCTCTACACTCCTAGAACCTTACTTCCACTGGCACAGACAGCATTGAGGAGGCTAGATGGCTCATAATTCAGGGGATTGAGCCATCTCAGAGCAAGGACTGTGTTGCTGGTAAAGAGAAGGGGGAAGGCTTTATTGTGGCTTATTCAGATGATTATCATGCATAAAACAGATTTGGCCTGAGAGTTATAAATAGAAAGAATATACAAACAAATATTAACGTATTCTTTCTGAAATGTTTAAAAAGTTTACACAAATCTGTAGTATTACGCGGTTAAATGCATCTCGAATTACCATAATGGTTGTAACATCTTTTATTCCAACAAATAATGAAATGTTGAGATTGGGATCTTTGAGCCTAAATGATGTGCATTTAAAGAATAATGCAGCTCCAAGTGCTCTTATAGTGCCCAGCAATATTAGAACTCTGCAGCCCCACCCTTAGAGCCATCATTTATTCTTAGTGTAATCTAATAGCAAAGTTCGGATGAGATCATTAAATACAATAGTAAAGCCTTAGTGGTTTATATCCATTATCTGAATTTTAAGATTAGATTACAGCCTTGACATTAGTCTCTTGTCTCCTGTATAATTTATGTATTATTTAGAAACTTGCATATGGTGAACATTTTTGTTTAAACCTTTTTGCTTCATGTTATCAGCAGCAAAATACGAGATGTAGGTACATTTCATACCATTGATAGTTGAGGGGAGTTTCAGGGTTTTTTTAAGTGTACATAGCCAACTTGTAATGTTGCTCAGATGTTTGGAGAATTCAAATCCTTTGTAAAAAGAGCTAGCGATTATTTTATTTGCTGGTCATAACAAGTGAGAGTTTAGTAGTGCACCATGATGGGGTGATGTATGGAGTACCAGGATTATCAATTTGAACACTTTTGGAGGGGTTTATTGCAGTCACTGTTCACACATAGACAGTGTTCACACTGAAATATAAACTATTTTTCTCCTATTCATGCAAGCCGAACAGCTGTGGACTTCCAAAATTGCCCGCTTTCATTTCAGAGTTCTAGCATCCGTAGAGTTTTGTTTTGCACCGTAATATATTTAACTTTAGATTATTGATTTCTCTGATTTGCATCAGTAGATCGCCCAACTAATAAGCTCAGCAAGTGCTCTTTGTGACCATTTTTTGGGAGTATAATGGCATCCATTTAGAACACAGCCTTTCCTTAATCAATAGTTTGTCATGTGTTTACAGTCTTCCCTCGTTCTGCTCCCTGCAAGCCATAAATCTCCAGTAGCTCGAGAGGGACATGAAGCAGGGTTCAAGTTATGGTGTGGTGGAGAGGTCACTGGGACATTTGCACTTGTCACCCAGTTTCACTGAGATTTCTTCGAAGGTAGATTCAAAATGCTGGAGTAACTCAGCAGGACAGGCAGTATCTCTGGAGAGAAGGAATGGGTAACGTTTCGGGTCAAGACCCTTCTTCAGCGGAATGGACGGGACAGAGATAGAATGTAGTCGGAGACAGTAAGACTGGTGGGAGAACTGGGAAGGGGGAGGGGATGGAGAGCGAGGGAAAGCAAGGGCTATTTGAAGTTGGATAAGTCAATGTTCATACCACTGGGATGTAAGCTACCCAAGTGAAATATGAAGTGCTGTTCCTCCAATTTGTTCTGGTCCTCACTCTGACACTGGAGGAGACCTAGGACAGAAAGGTCAGATTGCGAAAGGGAAGGGGAGTTGAAGTGCTGAGCAACCAGGAGATCAGGTAGATTTAGGCGGACTGAGCGGAGGTGTTCAGCGAAACGATCGCTGGGCTTGCGCTTGGTCTCGCCGATGTACAGGAGTTGACACCCGGAACAGCGGATACAGTAGATGAGGTTGGAGGATGTGCAAGTGAACCTCTGCTACACCTGAAAAGACAGTTGGGGTCCTTGGATGGAGTCAAGGGGAGAGGTAAAGGGACAGGTGTTGCATCTCCTTTGGATTTAAGCGAAAGTACCTGGGGAGGGAGTGGTTAAGGTATGAAGGGACGAGTTGACCAGTGAGTTGCGGAGGGAACGGTCTCTGCGGAAAGCAGAAAGGGGTGGAGATGGGAAGATGTGGCCAGTAGTGGGATCCTGTTGGAGGCAGCAAAATTGTTTTTAGATTGTATGCTGTTTGCGATGGTTGATGGGGTGGAAGGTGAGCACAAAGGGGACTCTGTCCTTGTTATGAATGGGGGGTGGGGGAGCAAGAGCAGAGCTGTGGGATATCAAGAAGACCCTAGTGAGAGCCTCATCCATAATGGAATGGGGAACCCCTGTTTCCTAAAGAATGGGGACATCTCCGATGATCTAGTATGGAAAGCCTCATCCTGGGCGCAGAAGCGGCGCAGACGGAGGAATTGGGAGTAGGGGATAGAGTCTTTACAGGAAGCAGGGTGGGATGAGGTGTAGCCTAGATTGCAAAGGGAGTCAGTCGGTTTGCAGTAGATGTCAGTCAATAGTCTGTCTTCTGTGATGGACATGGTTAAATCCAGGAACGGTAGGGAGATGTCGGAGATGATCCAAGTGAATTTGAGTGCAGGATGGAAATTGATCATGAAGTTGATTAAGTCAGTGAGTTCTGCATGGGTGCAGGAGATACCACCGATGCAGTTGTCAATGTAGCATTGGTAGAGTTCGGGGATAGGGCCAGTGTATGCCAGGAAAAGTGATTGTTCGACATACCCTACAAAGAGGCAGGCATAGCTAGGGCCCATGCGAGTGCCCATGCTATGCCTTGGATTTGGAGGAAGTGGGAGGAGTCGAAGGAGAAGTTGTTGAGGGTAAGGACCAGCTCTGCTAGGAGTGTATTAGTAAATGGAAAATGGCTGGTTCTGCGGTTGAGGAGGAAACGGAGGGCTTTAAGACCTTCCTGGTGGGGGATGGAGGCGCAGGTGGGGATTTCCTCTATCTCTATGAGATCAGGTATGCGCATTCAATTGCACTGGCCATAAAAATATCATTGCAAAAGAAGTAGGTCGTCGGCTGAGTATTCTGTGATGAATGATTCAACTCTTGACACCTCTCACCCTTACCATCATCTCCAAGGCACAAATCTGGAGTGTAATGGAATAATCTTCATTTACCTGGATGAGTGCAGTTCTAACAACACTAAAGAATCTGTTTGATTGGTATCTGGCCCATCAATCTACATCTAAGTTGCACTGGTCGCACCTCCAAAACCCATGAGGTCTTCCACCATGATGGACATGAGCTTCAGCTTCATGGGAGAACCATATCCTGTGGGTTCCCCTCAAGGAATTTCATGCTTCCTTAAGCAGCTACTTTTCAGATCTGAAAATGCATTGCAAAATTGACTGGCACTGCAGCAAAGTCGAAAAAGGAAATATTAACCTTCTGGTATTTTTATGCTCATAATATTTGGCACACCACCCTGATTTGGAAATATATTGCACTTCCTTCTTTGTCGCTTGGGTCTAAATTCTGGAACAACAACCAAAACAACTCACCACTACTTACTCATTCACAATTTGGGATGGATAATACATGCAGGTTTGAAAATGGCATCCACATTTTTTTTAAATGAATAAATTAATGAACACTACCATCTGGGTCAGAAATGCTGTGGGTGGTCACTGTGTGCTGACAAATCGTTGAAGATTTAGAATACTATCAAGATACCCGGCGATATATTCATCACTAATAAATTGAGTGTTCATTTACTTCTTAGATTATCTAAATTATCAGAGCAAATATGTTGTCACAGCACTTAAATGAGAGCTGGGTGAATCATATATTTTCCAGAGTTTTATGCTTTCTGGAGGTGTTTAAATTATTTTTTCAGATCTGAAATACATTGTTAAATTACTGCTACATCAGCAAAACGAATGGGGAAATATTAATCTAATCGTAATTATTACGCTTGTAATTATTGCCAAGGAGAGCTAAATTCATCCTTCAAGAATTGGGCACTGCAAAATTATCAGCAAATCATAGATGATTTGAAAGAATTGAAAGTTTTATCCTTAACCCCACACAGATCACATGAGCCTATAAAGTACAGCTTCAAATCAGACATATCAGGCCATTTTATTGTTGTTGTTTCAATATGTTTTTCTTGCCTTATCTTTTAATTGATACTTCAAAAACTGGATTCAGTTCCACCCATCTAGGTTATATTGCGCTTTACATTGGTTTTTATTTAATAATAGGCAATACATAATTTAACTGCAGAAAATTACAAAATATATAAATCAGCCTGCATAAATAAAACATTGGTGCGGAATACCGTAATGCAAAGAATAGCTGCTGACAAATTATTTTTACTAAATCATGAAATCATTTCTATTTTTAAAGGGATCTCCAGGTGGGATCCTAGACTTACAGGAGCCAAGGATTGAATTTTAAACATGGAAATGATAAAGTGAAAAATCTTCATGGGAGAATTTAGACTATAATTAGTTGTGATGGTATATATGTCTGTGTATGTGCACTAGATGTGTGAATCGTCTGTACTAAACATGCTAAAATTATCCTAGTTCAAACTGTTGTTTTGAATCATTACTTGTGGGTCAACGGACTTGTTTTTGTTTCATCTTCAGCTTTTAAATGCTGTTTTTTTTTCAGTTCACTGGCCTGTCAGTTTATTCATTGACAATTGCCATTCGTTGTTAAGAAATACAATTTTCAGGTTTGTGCAGGTGGTGAATTCGCTGACTAACACCTGGAAATATCGTGGTTAACTCTGGTGATTTTCCATCATTGATGGAGTCATGTCAGAAGGCCTTTTGCTGCAGGACTGGGGTTGATGTTTCTGTCGATGTGTTGACTTACACCAAATAAACAGCAAAGCTGAGGAAGTAAACAAGAATATAGAACATAGAACAGAGAAGAGTGCAACACACGAACTAACCCTTTTGCCCACAATGTCCATACTGTACATAATGCCAAGTGAAAGATACCTTAAAGCTATGCCCTCTAGTCATTGACATATCCACCCTGTGAAAAAGATTCTAACTGTCTACCCAATCTATGCCTCCCATAATTTTATAATTTTCTTTTAGGTCTCCAACATTCGAGAGGAAATAATCCAAATTTGTACAACCTCTCCCAATAACTAATACCCCCCTAATCCAGACACTTAGGTCCTCAAAGGTAGTTAACGAGTTCTCGACTGAATGACAACATGATTATTTGCCCAAGCTGGAGGTTAATTAGAATTTTGAGAAGTTAAACCTACATCTGTCAACGGCATAGAACTGTGTTACAATAGTAAGATTAAATGAGAGCTTACCAGTTTGAAGTTTGATCTTTATTTTATGAGGCGTTAAAGTGAGCGATTACGTGAAGAAGCCCCACCAGTGCGCATGTGCGTCAATCTTCAAAGCAGCAGCGTGAAGTCACAGTAATTACCATCAAAGTGATATAGTAAGACTCAGAAGACTAGAACTACCAGATGATCTTTGCAATTATGAAAGCGGAGGGCATGTAATCGCTCACCGTAATTTTACTTCGGAGTCACATGAGTGATTCCGTGAAGATTTCAAAGCTCTGTGATTTCATGCCGTAGATCCAGTTCCATACGACACACTGCCTCGGTTGACACAGGATAAACAAATAATGTATCCAACATTGTTTAAATTATACAATGAACGTTTTTAACAATCAAAGAACAGTAATAACCCCTCTCTCCCAGGGGCAATTACAAAGGAGAACTCAAACAGAACCCAAAACAGCATGCCCAAATCCTTCCATTGTGAGGACAGGTTTATCATAAAATCGTGAAAAGGTTCCTTCACTGGACCATCCTGCGGCCACAGGGATTTGGTCTAAAGGCATGTCCTGCGCCTTGGCTGCAGACATTGACGCCGCCCTCGTGGAGTGAGATTTAAACACATCAGTGTCTACTCCAACACAATCCAAAACCTGTTTCAGCCATCTCAAAATAGTTTGCACTGACACCTTTCTATGAGGCTTTTTGTGGCTGATGAGCATCGCTGTTTCAGAGCCTCTGAGACTCTTGGTGAGCTTGATATATTGACTTGGGTGCGTAACTACACATAGTCTCAGATCAATGGGGTATGCTTTAAAGCTTATTTTGGTTCCAGCCGTCCCTGGCCTGCTTTGTTTGATTAGATCATATACATAAAATGTAATATTATCTACAGAAGAATGCATGCTGTCCAGTCGTAGCTTTTGCAATATCTGGACCCGTTGCGCTGACACTAGCGCCATGAGCATGACCACTTTGAGCGTTAACTTCTGGAAAGACAGAGATGTAATTGGAGCCCATTGCCGAAGCAGTGTGTGAACTATGCTCACATCCCAGATCTCCGTATAACTAGGTCTGGGAGGGTTTTTGTTAAAATACCTCTCATGAATCGGGCCACCAATGGATGAGAACCGACAGAGTGTCGTCCCGACCCTTGCCCTAAATGGGAGGATAAAGCATTTCAAGCACTATTAATGGCACTATAGCTCAACTGCTCATCAAAATGCAATGTAGCAATGAACTCCAATACATCCGGTATACCTGCAGTATGATAAGATATATTTGACTGAAACAGAACATCTCCCATTTCTTAATATGAGATACATATTGTTTTATAGTACTATCTCTCTAGGCCGCAGTAATCACATCCACGGTCCTACTCGATAGTCCGAGCCCCTGGAACGGTCTGGTCAGAATATGCAAATCAACAGATTAATACGATCATGTAAAGGGTGACTCTCTCCTGTCACAGGGTGAACCAACAAGTTGCTGCATTTGGGGATAGTCATGAATGGCTGCATCATCAGTCTCAGGACCAATGGGAACCATGGCTGTGTGGGCCAGTCAGGAACTACCAAAACGCCTGAAGCGGAGTCGTGCTCTATTTTGGTGAGGCATTGACTGATGAGGCAGAATGGGGGAAAAGAGCAAAAGAACGTACGTCCCCAATGTAGCGAGAATGCATCCACCGCTACTGTTCCTGGCTCCGGTTCCCATGAGACGTATTTAGGTAACTAGTGATTTAACCTGGTTGCAACAGATCTATGTCTGGCAATCCATACCGGCTGACAATCATTTTGAAAACTTTTGCATTCAGCATCGATTCTGTGTTATTAAATAAAGTAAAAGGTTCTATTTTAAAAATGTTTATACTGGACATAAGAGTTAATTCGGGTTAGGTCCAGAATGACTCGACACCCACCATCTTTCTTTTGCCTGGGGAATATATTGGACACAAATTGTTGAGGCTGATATGCCGTCCTTTTATTTACCCCTTTTTGGAATAATATTCCAATTTTCACCTTTAGAGTTTCTGGTCTTGAAAAACCAATACCCGACTAGGTGTATTTTGTATGGGTGGATGTACTTGCGAGATAAACTTGATTCGAGATCCCCGGAGACTGTCCACTATGAATAGATCTGATGTTATGCAGCACCATCATCATAGAACAATTGCAACCTACCCACGACCGTTGACTGATCTCTGGAGGATATATCCTGGACTAGTCCAGTACTCGTACCTCCATGGTTGCTGGATTCCTTGGTCTCCTAGCCTTGTTGGGGGTGTGCATTGGAGCATGCCAATGGCATGTAGCTGGAGTCGCCTGGCTTGGTCCTTGACCTGCACCAGCGTCTGTAGCCCGTCTGAAAGGGTATGGTTTTCGAGGCGGAATCTTGCTCCCGGGATGAGTTTTGATGAGGCCGATTGTTTTTGCCTCATTGTCCAGGTCTTTTACTTGTTTCGCTAGATCCTCCCCGAATAGTAAGCTTTTGGTGTCTGGATATTAGAGGATCTGCACAAGGCTGCGAACCATGGGTTGAGCGTGGGCTTGATGGCTATTTTGTACATATCCTGCTGTGTTTTTTGATTGTGGTGCCCCTTGCACCATTTGCCCAAACGCCGTTATTCCTGCTCCAACCAGTTTCAGGACTTTCTGCAGCCTCAACTCATGCGCCCTCATGGATGCGCCCATTAATCACAGATAGCCTGGTTCACTGTGGGCACTTTGAGCGATGCACAGTTAACAGGTGTCTGATATCTCTGCGCTGAAAAGGCGCTGCTGTTATGGGTCCCCATGCAGACTCGTAGGCATATTGTTCTTCCTGCCTGTGCAGCTCTTAGTTATATGGACTCCTGCTAGAGGTTGCTGCTGAGAGCTGCTGGGGATCCCTGGGGGTATAAAACCCCGGCTGGAACATCTCCTGGTTGATCATTTTATCTCTGAGGTGTTCCATCTTGTCCAGACGTCCCCAACCTTTTTATTGGAAGGAAGTAAAATAGTAAAATGAAGTAATGAAGTAAAATAGAGTACAGATACTTGCATCAAGAA
Organism: Raja brachyura; assembly: GCA_963514005.1. The sequence goes on from OY740790.1 coordinate 45,337,487, forward strand.
AGTAAAATTGTAACAAAAAATCACCTTTTGTTCATTTTTAGTTATATATTTTTCTTTCTCTATTGTCTCACAAAAATATTGAAATATGACAGTGTATATCTGACTTACTCAAAGCCTTCTACCAATGCATGTAAAATATATGAAAGGTACTTTGGATTTTATCACTTGTCTGTCTCATCTTTGGGAAAGAGCCATTTGCCTCACAGCAACTCCTTGATTTAGTTGAGGTGGATTTAGAACTGGTCAGGCTATGGTAGCGTGAAACCACAGCCAATGTCCCTTAACATATTAAGTAACACAAATGACCTGCAATGTACGGCTTGGCAAAGGAATTATCACTAAGAATGGAAATTGAAACTTCAAGCCAGAGTACACTCTCATGAGAGTTTTCAAAAGAATTGGTTGCAAAGAATAATCCAAAGTGAATTGAAAAATGCAAGTGATGGTGAATCATGCATTGACCCAAAATTTCCAGACAGATGCAACTCTTGTGCTCAATATTCCCATATCAAGTGTGTGTACACTAACCTGGAGGAGATCTTTCTTCAACAAAGGATGCGCTGCCTCTAAAAGGTAGCCAACATCATCAAGAACCCACGTCACCTTGGCCACGCTCTCATTTCACTCCTTCCATTGGGAAGAAGGTATAGGTGTCTGAAGACCATAATGTGTACTTTCAGGAACTGCTTATTCCTGACAACCATCGGGCTACTGAACGCTACGAGCTCCTACTAAACTCTAAACTGTGAACAGCCTTGATTGTACTAGGGACTTAGGGGTTTGTTTTTGTGTTTTTTGCACTTGATATATATTTTTTCATTTATTGAACTTTTTGTTGTTTATTATTGTATCTACTGAGTACTATGTTCACATACCTGCTGTGCTGCTGCAAGGAATAATTTCATTGTTCTGTTTCAGGACATATGACAATAAAACGTTTTTTGATTCCTGACCCTAATGCATGTGGGAGAGCTTGTCTACAACATGCCTATTGGCTGTAAATGGCAACCAGAAAGAGCTTCGCCCAGAAATACCTTGACAGCATGTGACACCACATCCCAGGCTATCAAAACTATCAAATAACTTGAAACTTTAGGAACAAAATGCAAAAGAATTAAACATTTGTTCGAAATTAAAAATATATACATATAATCAGAGTTAAAAGTATTAGAATTTGCTTGTAATTCTTCCAGTATCAGCATTTTTTAATTTTCATTTACAATTAAATTGCACATTCCCTCCCTGGAAAGTGTAGGAAGGAACTGCAGATGCTGGTTTACACTGAAGATAGACACAAAAATGCTGGAGTAACTCAGCAGGACAGGCAGCATCTCTGGAGAGAATGAATGGGTGACATTTCGGGTCAATACGCTGCCTCTTCCTTTCCGGGAATGTTAGCTTTGAGGAAGTTCTCTTCAGTTTTCTGGCAGGATTTCCATCTCTTTCCAGTTTTCATAAAAGGTTCTCGACCCAAAGTATTAACCATGTTTCTCTTTCTGCGTATCTGCGTGATTTGCTGAGTGTATCCAGCAAACTCTATTTATTTCCTATTTCCAGCATCCAGAGTAATTTGATTTTCAGATACAGATAACTCATTATTCGAAAGCACATACATAACCTGAATCTTACCTCTCCCTCTCTTGCAGCCATTTGTCTGCATTGCAATGACTGGAAATAAAGTTCTTGTTCCAGATCAAATCTGTTGTGAACTTTGTGAGCCAATTTCCCAGTTTACCTGTTGGGGAAAATGCAGAGACCCAAACTAAGACTTAGGGACAATGCAAAATCAAACATCAGGACACAGTTAGGAAATCACTGGCAATTACTTTTCAGGAAGTTAAGGGCCTGTCCTACAAGCATGCAACTCTATGCGATTAGCGCGACCTAACGTGGTCGCTTGAGCCGTCCGGCGTCGCGGGGCCGGTCCCACTTCGATCGCCGGAGCCGTGTGGAATTGTGCGGAGTTCGTCCCGACATCGCACGGGGCTCCGAAAAACTAACTATGTTCAAAAATTCCGCACGGCAACGGCTTGTCGGCTCGCAGTCGCCTCGACACATTACACTCCGCCCCGACATCGTGCCTCCGTGAACCTATCTGTAGGTGCCTCCTGTAGGTGACCCTCTATGTGTGTGGCTCCGTGGCCCTCTGTGTGTGTGTGCCTCTGTGCCCCTCTCTGTGTGCCCCTCTCTGACTTGGCATACTTACCTTAGACTTTGCTCCAAGTTCGCATCACTTTGCGCCGCGTTGCGCCACTCACCCGACTTCCGCGCGGCCCCTGCTGCTGGTTTGGTCGCGCTTGCTGCATGCAGGCGCATGCTGGTGGGAACGGCCCTGTACAGGGGATCACCCGACCTCCGCGCGCCTCCTGCTTCTAGTTTGATGGCGTTCATCGCATAGAGTTGCATGCTTGTAGGACAGGCCCTTTAGGAGCTTGTGCATTCACCCATGATGTATTGGGATCTTCAGCTTCCTGATGGTTACTCAGGAATTAGCTTCACCAATCTACCCATAGAGGATACATCTGTCCATGACGAAACTGGTAGAAGATATTATCATACAGTCCTTAGAGAATCAAGGCCCCCATTTGTACATTGGGAGCTTTCTTCTGAAGGCAAACACTGATGCTTAACTTAAGTCAGCAAATCCATGAAAGCATCTTAACCCTGACTATGTGTTTAAGAATGACACTCCGAGGAAAGAGAACTGGGCACTCCAATAGATAGTATCCTGATTTCTGCTGGTGCAGTCAACAATTTAGATTCACCCATTCTCTCTGTGTTTTCAGTGTTAGGTTGCGTTAATGTACAATTTTAAGTGTGCTTTCTCTTTCCACATACTTTTTCCTAAGTTTTTTTGATCCCCTAAGAACCAATGCAATGAAATTATAGATTTGTGGAACTGAAAGTGGTGTTGATGTGCAGATTTTTGCTGTGCTGCCTGAATTATTTGGAATATTGATGATGTTTGCTATTATTTTAATTTTAGGTGAAGGATGAGACAAATTTAAAACAAATGGAACTGTGTATTTAAAAAAAATAATTTAAAGTAATACTCAGTATAAAAGCAAATCATTGAGACTGTTAACAGGAGAATGCTTTCCATATGCCTATTTCAGTGAAAAGGGATGCTTCTGTGAATTGATCTTAGTGATGGCTTGGCAAGTGACCTCTTATCCTTACTGGTTATGGCTCTATGTTATCTCCTGCATCTGTCATATTTGTATTAGATAATACCTGTCAGGGAGGATATTTATTCATGATTTATCTCCCAGTTTGAAGAATTTATATTTCCCCTTTAAATAGCAAACATCAGTAAATCTGGTTTGTTCTCTGTGAGGAGTAATTTTGATCTACCAGGCAGCAGTTCTTTATCCCACATGGACATGGTACACATATATGCTTACCGCTATATAATTACTTGGTAACCTCCTGCAACCTCCAATTCTTTACTGACAATCATTGAGGCTGAGAGAAGGCCGAGACAACTAACGGGCTCCCATATATTCGTAGTAGTAATCAACATACTCTTGTATTGCACTGTACAGCAACGAAAGCTGTGACACTGATGTAGTTGCTCATTTTTCCATCTGTTCAGCCTGTTAATTACATTGATCGCAGACTGATGAATTGTTTAATAAACTGCTGGGACTCTGAATGCCAATGCTCTGCAATGATCAGCTGCTCATTATACTTTATTTATCACTGTACTTGCCATTAACTTGCTATAAAAGAGATGTGTGCAGATCCAATGTCTTTTAAAATGATCCAATCTAATAATAGACCCTGATGACCTTTCCGTGGAAGGATAGTGCTGACATAATGCCAAAAGTCAACACCAAAAATCCTACAACGTTTTTGAAATGTATTAAGGAGATTTATATGTTTTCTTTCACAGGAAAAATCCAAGGATTTATTCCTATTAAAATTCCTTCCTTACCGTTTGTTTCCACGGGATTCTAAATTTGCCTACAGTGGTCACTTTTTAATGGGGTTTGGCTAATCTCAGTTATCACAGTGAACTGTGGGCGCCATTAGGGCAGCACAGTGGCACAGAGGTAGAGTTGCTGCCTTATAATAGACAATAGGTGCAGGAATAGGCCATTTGGCCCTTCGAGCCAGCACCGCCATTCAATATGATCATGGCTGATCATCCACAATCAGTACTCCGTTCCTGTTTTCTCATCATATCCCCTGACTCCGCTATCTTTAAGAGCTCTATATAATTATAGCGGCAGTGACCCGGGTTCAATCCTGACCATAGGTGATGTCTGTACAGAATTTGTACGTTCTCTCTGTGACCGCGTGGGTTTTCCCCAGGTGCTCTGGTTTACTCCCACATTCTAAAGACGCACATTTTTGTAGGTTAATTGGCTTTGGTAAAGATTGTAAAATTGTGTGTAGGCTAGTGCTCGTGTACAACAATCGCTGGTCACTGGACTTGGTGGGCTGAAGGGCCTGTTTCCAAGCTGTATCCCTAAATTAAACTGGACTAAACTAAACTAATCTAAGTTATCACAAACCCAAACAAAAACACACATGTGCCCTTTATGATGAGAGACCAGCTGGTGTTCTACCATCTTATTACTCTTGCAACATTCCTTGGACATCTTACACATTTCTAAATTTCAGGGGAAAGACAACATTAGAAACCTCACAGGCAAAAGTCATGGACTGACTCTTGAAAAATGTTAAACTTGCCCCATTCACTAGCTTGTCACTATATCTAAACTCAGTGCTTTCTTGTTACAGTCTTCAGTTCTTAAATCCCAGCTCATGATTCTCGAACAATAGGAAAGAAAACAAATTACACGGTGACAACATTTCTGGCAAATATTATTAAACAGGTCCAATCTGTCAACAAAGGTTAAATATAAATTGATAACTAGGCCAAAAAGAAAAATGACTTGAATAAAGAGGTGACCATGTTTTATGCACTGTGCTTGTAAACGACATGTGCAAAATGCACAAATGCTGATTTGGAAATCAGGAATCTTGCCTGAACTTTCTCTATAAAGACAAAAACCTGCAGCCATTAAACACAATTTGAAAATTGATCAAATTATGATGCAAATGGTTTTGAACAATAGAGTGGTGTGGCATTTCTATCAAGATACTGTATGTCAAATGGTATCTTCCCAGACTCAGCTTGCATGCTGGTTAGAGTAGACGTTGTGGAGGCCATGAGGAACAGAATAGCATTGTGATACATTCCATCAGTGCTGAAAGACAAATGACTTCAGAGAGCTCATTGAATTTTTAACGCCTTTATTCAAACTTCCATCAGAGGACTCCAAAGATAAGCTAAAAATTCTTGTCATACATGGGATTCAACAGTGAAGATAGCAAAATAAAATCCTATTTAAAAACATAGATAGCTTTAAATTAGTGTAGTGATGTTACAAAATTTTGAGATTTTAAAAATCAAGTCTGCAATTTATCCCATCAGATAAAGCATAAAAAGAAGTTTAATATGACACCTAATTTACTTTCATATCTTCAGTATTAAAAAAGTTATGGCCATTTTCATACTCGGAAATTAGCATCTTGTTCCCCATTGCCTTTCCATTGACTTAACTCAAAAGCTGTGATCTAGGACAGTCAAAAGCCCATAACTTTCTTAAAAATTAAGAGAACTCAATGACATTTTCAGTTGTTATAGATTGAAGCATTCGGAAACAAATATGAAACAATCTTACTTGGATGACCTGAAATTAAAGCATATAATTAGTTAATTACCTAATTGTAGCTAATTACAAAATTCAATTACTAGATCTAAACATCTATCCATTTCTTAAGAAAAGATAAACATTTTTAAATTGCCTAAGTGTCCAAATAACATTCACACAATAATTCACAATAGACCATGATTTTAAAATCTCATTTTCATGAATTTATAGGCCACATGGAAGGAATTTAGTGTTTAATTCCCATAAATTAATGGCCATTTAAATCAACTTGTAAGTGGGTTTTAGTGGAATGCGGTGGATTAGAACGTTGCGGTTTGCGGTGAAGTCGACAGGAAAAATACTGCCGGTTCATACATTTCTTTTGTCCCCATTTCGCAACATGAAAATGCGATTAAAGGATTCCTAAAAAGCACGTTTGAATGTAACAATAAACCTTTTTTTGTGTACCTTTTTTTTCTCCCGTACGTAAAATCCTTCCCGTTGTCAGCACTCACGGCTTTAGAAGATGATTTTTAAATCACTCCAGCTAATAAATAATCTAGCGTAATTTAAAAATACCTTCATGAATGAAATATCGGAGCGATTTTTCTTCAGCAACAAAATCCCCTAACATGGATCGATTTTCCCTGTATGTGGAAAAACGGCACTTTAAACACGTCCCCCTCTGAAAGGCGCCAAAGACACGCACACGGGGAGCGGCAGAACTGCAGCGCTGATCAAGGTAAGTTTTGTAACATACCTAATTAGTGTGGGTAGGTGCAGGGTTCCTTGCTGATGCTGGAGCTTGTGTCCATGTAGTTCAGCAAGTGGCCTCCAATTGAATTCTAGTTCAATTAAATTTTAATTAGTTTGAACTTTAAACCAACTCTGTACCTCAATTTGTTTTTAGAAGTCAGTCTATAAAGAAAAGTGCGCATTTGCCAATGTGGAAACTCACTTGTCTGCAAGTAATTTGTTTTCCATCTTTTGTGCACTTGGTTTCATTAAGAAATCCCAAATCATGCAAGTATCGTTGAACACTAAACGATGCTTCCTTTTCACTGCAAACCTCAGAAGAAAATATCCCTTACTGCAACAAAGCAGCATTTTTCCATCTTCAAGTTTCATGAGTTATTTCTGTTTCATTTCAGTACTACTATAGAGGCAGTTTGTGGCTGGATTGGCACTGCAGAAACTCATTATAATGCCAGGGTCTAACCCACTTTACCTGAATATTGTCATAGATTTTGTGAATATTTTAATGGGTAGCATGATTTTTGTAGAATACATAGAGCAGAGAAGAGCACGGCACAGGAATAGGCCCTTCAGCCCACCATGTATGTGCCTATCATGATGGTAATATAACTAATCCCATCTTTGGTTGTAAACTTCTATACCAAATCAGAAATCAATACCATTCATGAACAATACCTTGAGACTTTGCTTTAATTCAAAACAGAAAGGAGACTTTTGTACATGGTTGGTTAGAACTGAATGCATTCAAATAGATTCCCGGCTTGTTCTGCATCAGTTGGCCTATTGGTGTGCAGATGCCAATGAAAACAGATCCACTGCATTTTAGAGAAGTTAAACAATAATTTGTTAAAGAAGGAACTGCAGATGCTGGAAAATCGAGGGTATACAAAATGCAGAAGAAACTCAGCGGGTGCAGTAGCATCGATGGAGCAAAGGAAATAGGCACTGTTTCGGGCCGAAACCTTTCTTCAGACTGATGGGGGGAGGCAGGGGTAAGAAAGGAAAAAGGAGGAGGAGCCCGAGGGCTGAGGGAGAGGTAGGAAGGGGAGGAGACAGCAAGGGTTAACAGAATTGTGAGAATTCGATGTTTATGCCAAGAGGATGCAGACTCCCCAAGCGGAATATGAGGTGCCGTTCCTCCAATTTGCGGTGTTGCTCACTCTCGCCATGGAGGAGGCCCAGGACAGAGAGGTCTGATACCAAATGGGAGGGGGAGTTGAAGTGCTGAGCCACCGGGAGGTCGGGTTGGTTATTGCGGACCGAGCGGTGGTGTTCGGCGAAGTGATCGCCAAGCCTCCGCTTGGTCTCACCGATATAGATCAGCTGACATCTAGAGCAGCAGATGCAATAGATGAGGTCGGAGGAGGTGCAGACGAACCTCTGTCGGACCTGAAACGACTGCTTGGGTCCTTGAATGGAGTGGAGGGGGGAAGTAAAGCGACAAGTGTAGCATCTCTTGCGGTTGCAAGGGAAAGTGCCCGGGGAAGAGGTGGAGCGGGAGGGAAGGGAAGAATTGACAAGCGAGTTGTGGAGGAGCAGTTTTTGTGGAAGGCAGACGGGGGAGATGGGAAGATGTGGGGAGTGGTGGGGTCACGTTGGAGGTGGCAAAACTGGCGGAGAACCATGTGTTGTATGTGCCGGCTGGTGGGGTGAAAGGTGAAGACAAGGGGGACTCTGCCCTTGTTGCGAGTGGGGGGATGGGGAGAGAGGGCAGTGTTACGGGGTATGGAGGAGACCCTGGTGCAAGCCTCATCTATAGTGGGGGAGGGGAATCCCCGTTCCCTGAAGAATTAGGACATTTGTGATG